>JAVJIF010000391.1:152500-752500 GCA_038442645.1 Agave tequilana | reverse complement strand
GCTTATAACATTACCAGTCTGAGACCGGAAGTAGTAGATGTGCTGATTTGGTGAACTCATACCATCATACGTATGCAACGTTGGTGGTTTGAACTTCGGTCGATATGGCACCGAATCCCACTCCAATGGGTAAGGACGGACTGCCCCTACTTTCTTTAATTCATCCCTCTGAGCTAGGGATGCGATTTGAGCTTGAAGGCCTTTAAGGACTTCGGCGTCTAAGGAAGAACCCTCTTTGGATTTCTCCGTCTTTGGCTGCTCATTGCTGAAATGTTCCTCCTCATCGTGATTGCTCCCGGCATCATTGTCATTCCGATTACTGAGGAGTCGAGCAAGCATCTGTTGAATATTGTCCAGGGCCTCTTGCTGGGTTTTGAAAGTTTGCTCCTGAGCTTCCAGGCGCCGACGAAGGTCGTCGTTAGCGTTATCAGCCATGTTGACTGATGCTCTGTCTGTTCGCACTGAGCTAACTGTTGCCGAAGAGGCGTACCCACTGTCTTCGTCTTCTTCATCCGATGGCTGGGGTGATTTCCTAGGCTCTGGCGAGGCTAGGGCCGTTGAGGAGGAAGGCTGTTCATAACTGTAGGGTATCGCCACCCTAGATCTGGTGTTTCGGAAAACACCTTCTTCATGCACCAAGACTTCGCCTAAGCCTGGGCTGTAATCTGGATCTGGGGAGCTGTGGGGGGTGTCGTCAGGTGTTTGTCTTCCCCTGCGTAACTCTCATCCTCTTCTGGTCATGTTGACGGATGCAGAGGGTGGATCTCGCGAGACGCTCCTTTTGCGATGCTTCATCGGGGCTTGTACCGACAGCCGATCAAAAACTGATCGCCGGCCTGGAGAAGTGGCGAAGATTGGTGCTAGCCGGCAATGGACCGAGTGGACTGTTACCAACTGACATCCCACTTGTTGATAACAGGAGGAAGAGGTTTGTTTATTTGTCAACAATCCCCGCAAATCAGGCCAAGTATGGCCAAAACGATCTGGTGCAGAAGCTCCTTTGGATAGCGCATAGGAGAATGTCTTGTTCCTTTTATCCCTGCAGAAGGGATTAGCACTGAATAGTGCTTCAGTTCTAGCTTCGCCAATAGGCGCGAGCTTAGTGCTTGACGAACTGGAAAGCGGAGCACGCTGTGGTGCTTTACCCGCTATGCTGCTGCGAAGGGGATTAGCCTTAGATAATACTTTGGCTCTTGCTTCGCGGTCATGGACCCGTTGGGTACGCTGAGGTACAGTAGCTTCGTTCATATGAACGAGGCTGGCACAAGGCGTTGCTACTCTTGAATCGGGCGACGGTATGATTGCCGTCGTGACTTCATGGTCGGCAGCATTGCTGGAGCAGAGAGGTCTCTTGCCTTTTTCCTTGCGAGAAAGGGGCGGTTTTGGCGTAGCTACGCCTGAAGCTTCGGCCAGAGACTTCTGTTTAGGCCTCCACATCCGCTTTGGTAGAGGATACTTAGGTTCGTAAGGAACCTGATTAGCCACACGCGAGGCTGAAGGGTATTGGCAGAATTCTGCTTCTGGTTTCTGTTCTGAAACCTTAGCCGTGGAGACCGTCCTATGCTTCCGTGCTCGAAGCATTAGGCCACCCCCAGAGAGGACTTCTTCGAATCTTCCTTGGTCGAACTGAACGACCAGGTTCTCAAAAGTGTTGGACTTTGATTGCGGGCGTGCTTCCTTGTTGCGCCAGAGAACCGCAGTAGGTTCGCAGAGAACCTTTTCTGTCTCCGCAGAGACTTTTCTTGAAGATTTAGCCAGAGAGGCTCTGGCTGCACCGGCTTTTCTGAATTCAGAGTTAGACCCGAAGGTCTGTTTGTCGCATTGCGACACTTGTTTCTCGGCAGTGGAGAATACAATCCCCAGCGGAGTCGCCATCTTGTTTTCCATTGATTTGCAAAGGGGAAAACTTACAATTAAAAGGGTTGAGGAGCTAAATTACAAGTATTCTTAAAAAGATTACAAGTAGATCTCCTCAGAGATTCTGGAGAAGTGTGCCGATAGGAGTCTGGTCAGCGCGCGACCACTTTGTCCCTTTGACGATGCGAGCGATGAGATTCCCTTCTCGCCTGGTTCCGGGAATCAGAGAATAGAAGGTTGGTAGAACCCTCTTGCTGCTTCTCAAAGCCGCCTTCAATTAGGAATTCCTTCTCGCCTGGTTCCGGAGATTCCTTGAGAAGAAGGTACTAGGGTATCAATACCCTGAATAGAGAAGCAATTCTCTATTAAGTCTCTGAATTCAAGAGCGCACGGTGCGTCGTGAAGAAGCCTCTGCTTGTGGAGTCCTCTTGTGCGTGTCGTCTCAGAAAGGCTCTATTTCTGGGGCTCCTTCGAGATCCTCGAGATCCTTTTTCCTTGTACCCCTGATGGACTATTTATAGGGAGAGCAAGGGTATAACCGTCCCTTGAAGATATGGAAACAGATTGAATCAGATCTATTTGAATCTGGAAAGTAGCCTTGCTGCGAGACTAGGATCAGCTTCTGTGAAGCTAGAAATGGCAGGTCGGTTGATTCTCTTGATCTATTTTGATCCTTTCCATATTGTTGAAAGATCTCTCCTGATCCTCTTACTCGTTTTAAGAGAGTCAAGAGATTGTGGCAATCAACTGCCGAATTTGATCTCCGATTTGATCTTAATTGGATTTGATCTGATTAGATCTGATCTCATCTAGAGATTTGATTGGTCAAAGGTTGACCATGGCAGACCCACAGCGGAGCTGCCGCGTTGAGCTCACAGCGGAGCTGGAAGGCGCATCTGGCGAAGTTAGAAGAAAGATCTTCAGCGGAGCAAGATAACATCTGTGGCGAAGCTACCGAGCATCCTTCTGCGCGGTTGCGTGTGGCTTCGAGCGAAGCTACCTCTCTCTGCGGAGTTAACTGAGCACTTCAGGCGAAGCTAGAAGTTAGCTTCCTGACGGAGCTGTGAATGGCTTCAAGGCGAAGTTGGATGATCTTAGCCTCTCAGGCGAGGCTATCCCTTTGGGCTCATGTGATGCTAAGTGCTAGCATCTTAGACCTGCTGAGGTCTGTTTAGAGGCAATCCGGGTTCACTGTCTGCTTGCTGGATCAGTGGAGTCCAAGTTGCTTCCCTGTCCCTCGGAGATGGGTGAAAACTGGTCTTCAGCTCGTCTGTCACTTGTCTTTTGTAAATGTCAACAAGTTTAGACATTGTTCAGACCGATAAGAATCTTGTCTTTTTTAAGTGTCAACAAAGTAGGAAACAGAATTTCAAGAAATTGCTTTGCAGAAAATTGAAAAATTCATTGGACTATTAAAAACTCTTTTTTGCAGGACATATTGCTCACAAAATTTAAGTTTTTGTATGTTATATTTTTGCTATTTCTGTTATCCACCATCCATGTTTTAATCCAACAGTAATTTGAGTGATTGATAATTGCTTAAAAAATGTTTAGACTTGCATTCTAGGCATTTGTCTAATTACGTTTACTTTACAATTACTGTTGAAGAGAGCTGGATACAAGGTATGTATGCATAGCATATAGTTTAGGAAACATTCTTGGGTGATATTTGCTTTTGAATGCTACTTTTCTATATCTTGCACACTTTGCACAAATTAATTCTAAGGGCAAAATCCAAGTCAAGATAAGGTGGGGAAGTCATTACCCTTCCTTAGCCCACAAACCATCTCCAAGCACGCACAACCTAAACCTAAGTAAAATCTGATAGACGTTGGCCCTAGGGACATCTTGAATTCATTAGGAGATTATCCTAAGGGGGAAAAGTGTTGGAACTGGACTTCTGCCGAATCAGTGTCTAGGAAAGGGATTAAGGGCCGAAAGCCCGAAGATTGGTGGTTACTTAATTAAGGAACGTCTTTGACGGATAACCTCCCACCAATCTTGCCCTGACCTGGCTGATTAGCTTGTGGTCAAAGTCTACATTATACCTCCTGTGGACAATCAACCAGTTAGGAGTTTTCTAGGTCAAGGTTACCTTAGACTAGGCTTGGTTGTTTTCTTTTCTTGACTATTGGTGAACTTGTTTGTGATTGTGTTTGTGTATGCAAGTGTGGTCAAGAGACCCTAATTCATCTAGGTTAACTAGAAACACATCACCACCCAAGTTCGAAACAAGACCAGATTCGGTTATGGATCGACCGACATCTTTGCAGGATAGGTTTTATCCCATTAGAACATCACTTCCATCCTGCATCCAACTTCCATCGGTTGGTGAACACAACTTTGAGCTTAAGCCACAGTTCATCAATACACACCCTAAATTCCATGGCTTAGAGTCCGAAGACGCTTATTTCTTCATAAGAGAATTTGAGGAAGTATGCTTAATGATGAAAATCCCACACCTTGCAGATGATGCTATTAGGTTGAGATTTGTCCCATTTGCTCTTAAGGACCCAGCCAAGAAATGGCTCTACAGCTTAGCGGCCGGCTCTATCACATCTTGGGATGGTTTCATCAAGGTCTTCTTGAAGAAATTCTATCCAATCCACAAGACCGCTCTCGTTAGGAAAAACATCATGCAGTTCAAGCAAGAACCTAGTGAACCGTTTTGGAGGTACTTTGAACGCTTCAAAGACCTCCTTGTCCAATGTCCTCATCATGGAATAGAGAAATGGCGACAATGTCAAATTTTTTATAACGGTTTAGACTACTCGACCAAGACCCTCTTAGAAAGCATGTGCCAAGGGGGATTCTTGCAGAAGGATGAGCATGAAGGATGGGATTTATATGAGAATCTAGCTGAAAAGACCATCCAATGAAAACCTACTAGTGAAAGCTCTAGAAATCCAAACTCTATCTCTTCAAAATGAGGTCTCTATTTGATTGAATCATCCATAGCTAACGAGGCTAAGTTAGCTAACCTAGCGAGAAGACTGGAAGCTCTAGAAACTAAGGAACCAAGTCCAGTCAATCAAGTCAGCCCAAACCAATTTCCAACTCCGGGTTGTACTTACTGTCAGGCCATGAATCATATGTTTGAGGAGTGTCCTGTATTTCAAGCTCACCAACATTTTCCTGAACCGATGAATGCGGCTTTCTCAAGGCCGAACAATGATCCTTACGCTCTAACGTACAATCCTGGCTGGAGAAATCACCCCAATTTCTCATGGAGCCATCAAAATAATGACCACCCACGGTCAAACCATGCAAGCCACTTCCATCATTCCAATTCTTTCAATCATCAACCCAACTTTTCCAATCACCCTCACAATTCTCCAACAAATTTTCAAATTATCAACAAAGTTTTCCCAACCAAGCTCCACCATCTTCCTTCCAGAATCCTCAACTCGAAAGGAGAATGACTGATTTTGAGAGAAACATGGAAAGGTACATGAAGAATCAAGATTCCCTCATGCAAACAATACAGAGGTTAGAGGGTCAAATGAGCCAGTTAGCCAACCCACAACATGAGAGGCAAAAGGGTACCTTGCCCAGTCAACCAATTATGAATCCTAGGAATTCACAACAAGCTCATTTGGTTGAGGATCAATCACTGAATCAATGTAATGTTGTTCATACATTGAGGTCGGGAAAGAAAGTTGATAACCAAGTGTCAACACCACCTAATCCTAGTCAACACAATCACACTTCAGCATCTACCTCATCTAATCCCACCCCTCCTAAATTTGATGAATCTGAAAAAGATAAGTCAACCAGTCATGTGCACCAGCCTATAGCACCATTTCCTAATAGGCTGAAAAACAAGCAAAATCCACACATGGATAAGATAATTGAGATCTTTAATCAAGTAAAGATAAATGTGCCACTTCTTAATGCCATCCAACAAGTCTCATCTTATGCTAAGTTTCTTAAGGACATGTGAACCAAGAAGAGAAAGACTAATATACCTAAAAAGGTCTTCTTAGCCACTAACATTAGTGAGCTACAATCGGGTCCGATCCCTGTTAAGTACAAGGATCCAGGTAGTCCAACCATTGCCTGCACAATAGGACAAGCCGAGATTAGTCGTGCACTTCTTGACTTGGGGGCAAGTATCAACTTGCTTCCATTCTCAATTTATCAACAATTCGGGTTGGGCGATCTTAGTCCAACTCGAGTCACTATCCAACTGGCTGACCGTTCAGTGAAAGTTCCAAAAGGGGAGATTAATGATGTCCTTATCCGGGTAGGGGAGTTTATTTACCCTGTCGATTTCATAGTTCTAGAGACACAACCTGTGTCCAACTCCAATCATAGGGCTCAAACTCCTGTTATCCTAGGGCGACCATTCCTTGCTACTGCCAATGCCATCATCAATTGTAGGAATGGGTCCATGAGGTTAACTTTTGGGGACATGACTAGAGAAGTCAATGTCTTCAACCTTGAAAAACAACCTCGTAAGATAAGGGATCAATCATTTGAGGTAAATTTTGTTGAAAATAATTGTGATGAAGAAAGTGAAGATATAGAAGATGAGTCACTGTTTCTTAGTGAATTATTCAATGGAGGCGATTATCTTGATGAGAAGGCATATGTCGGAGATCCTAATGTTAAAGTACCCTTTGAAAAGGGAAAATTTGATTTGAATATCTTCACTTTCGATGAGCTAACCAATAATGTATCGCATGAGAATATAGTTCAAGAACCTCCGATTGACATACTCTTTGAAAACCTTTTCGAAGAAGAACTCATGTGTTTGGATGAACCAACTAGGGATCATTTGGTTAATTATACATTTCCAGGTGAAAGTGTTGATTTAAGCTTTGAGGAGATCTATGGAACTGAGTTAGAATTCCTAGGCATTCATAATGAGGAAGTTCCAACTGAGAAGGGTGGTGGTGGTAAATTTTTGAATAATGATTGTGGCAATATGAGGAAGAAACACCTAAAGAAGGTGAGACTGGGGAGGCAGGAAGCTAAAATGACAAAACACTTAGCCTCCCCTCTGTGCCCTATAAAGAGGACCCATTGGAATGATGGGAAGAGAGCAAGAGGGATAAGACCGAAAAAGCTCTAGGTGTGGGTGAAACTTGATGTTGTACATATTTCTGTATAATATATGCACCTCTTTTACATTTCATTTCATGCATGTATACATTTCTTTCATACATTGGGGACAATGCATGAGATAAGTGTGGGGGAGGGTTCTAACATGACTGATATAAAAAAAGAAAAAAGAAAAAATATAGATATAAAAAAAAACTTTTTGAAAGGTTAGAACAATATTTTGATATATTTTTGTAAGAAATTAAGTCAATTTTAAGGAATAGGAGAATCATAATTGGGACTCTTACACTTGGTCAAAATAAGATAACTTGTTTGATGTTTAGGGTTAGGAAGAAAATTTGTGAAAGTAATTTAGTCTTGATATTTACCTTGATGAAATATGCACACTAAATATACTTACACACTTAGGGTTTGAAAACAGAGACTCTTATGCCTTATAAAAAAATTTATAAAAAAAAAAGAAAAAAAATATAAACAAATCTAATTATTGATTAGCTAGGTGCTTTGGCCTAAGCAAGCCTTAGTATTTATGCAGAAGATAATTAGATGAGTTTGAAAAAAATTTATACATAAATTCTCTGATTAAGCTAGGTATTTATGCCTCATGAAGCATAAGTATTCACGCCTAAAAGGGGTACATCTTATAAATAAAAACTTTGGTTTCATGGCCTTATCTGCTCGAGTGTTTAAGTCCTTAGAGGGTTTTCTCACCTGGTGCCCTAAAACTGTCTAGTTTGGGTGTCACCGACTGAAGGCTCGTTACATGGGCAGATTAGAAAGCCTAATGAAATCAAGGAATAAATTCCATCAAGAATAAATATAAATAAGGCATAGGAGTTACTGTTAAAGAACCCTTAGTCAACTTCACAATCACGATGGTGCATACGACTCAGGGTAAATTAATAGACTAGATGAGAAGTACAATTTGACTCCTTACTTTAATTGATGACATGTTTTTGAATAAAGACTGAGTTTCGGAATGAAAAATTTGATATGCCTATAACTTATAGATTACTTAAAGCCTTACAAATATACTTCAAATATTTTCTCTTTTCAAAATGCTTTTCGAAAATACTAATTTTTTTCTCTTTCTTATGGATTTTGTGGGTGCAATCCACTGAAAACCCTCACGAGACAAAACTCGTCCTCTAGGGGTAACCTAGAGGTTTAACGGCTTGTTGCACATGCTCAGTGCAATCGAGTAACCTGCGAAAGTGGTCTAATAATTGATTAGAATTAGTCTGATGTTTTGCTCGAGGGCGAGCAAAAGATAAGTGTGGGGGTGTAATTAGTCACATATATTGCATTTATATTATCACCTTACCATACTTTTTAGCTAATAAATCCTATTAATAAGTCTTCTTTTTCTTTGTTAAATGTAGGCCCAAGTGCTAAAAGAAAGAAAAGAGAAACAAGCCCAAAAGCTCACCAAATTCTGATTTAATTCAGAATAAATTCGAAATCAAGGAATCAGGGAAAAATCTTGGCATATCAAGAGGTTGAGAAGAATCCTCCCTGAATCAAGCGGTTGAAGCCACACAATCAAATGCTGTTTCGTCAACTTGTGGAGCAGAAATAAGAAAACCAGAAGAAGATACAGGAGATTCACCAAATCAGGAGATCCCACCTTTTGGGTATGGCCACCTGGCCACACCAGGGTCGCGGAAACGCGGCCCCTAGCCGCGTTTCCGCGGCTTGTTGGAGGTTGTTGGGGAGGTTTGCTCCCCCAATCTTCCCGGGATTCCCCCTTTTGGTTTTCCCTATAAATACTGGTTTCAGCAAAGGAAAAATGGCGAAGACTAGGATTAGAATTTTTATTTATTCTTTAGGGATTTAGGCTCTTTGTTAGATAGTATAGAAGTTGTATTTTTTGATTTATAATTTGTAGTTCAGTGCAAACACCAGAGAGAAGAGTGGAATTGAGTGTGTAATTCGTCTTTGAAGTGACAATCAAAGGAGCTTCTACTCGCTTGATCAACTCAACTCGAATTCGGTATGTTCAAGTTTGCTTTTCATTCTATTGTTTGTTTTCATTTCGTAATGAGTAGCTAATTCGTTTTCTGGGCTCACTAAGGGATATCTTCTATCACTTCTCTCTTGATTGATTCCATAACAAGCAACATTTTTTGAAGCATAAAGTGCCTTAGTTAAAACTTTGTTCTTGAAAGCACATGAGGATTTCTTTACTTTAAACGTGTACTTTTAAAACACAAATCTCTTTGAACTGTTTTATTCCATGCTTGCTTCTTCGCTCTTGATGGTTTAATATTCACTTCTTAATGATTTGTAATGAAAGGACTTAAGATTTAAATGAGATGATCTTATTTGTTTTACTTGGACATTAAAAGAAGCTAAAGGTTTATGGTTCATAATAAAAGTGATGCAACCCAAATTTTCTTGAGATAAGTACATAGTTGAGTTAAACATTAGTGAGCCCGGATCTTCTCCTCTTATATCTAAAACAAACCAAACAATTTTCAAAGTTTATTTTCACCTTCTCCAAAGTCTTCTCCAAAGTTGCATTTTCTCTTTTAATCATCTCCTTCTTTCCATTCTCTTTTCAATTAAAAAACGAACACAATTCTTTGTTTTTAAACGAATCACCGAAAAGCTATCGCATTCCTCCTCGTGGACACGACCCGTTAGCCACAAGCTACACGGTAAATTCTTAAACTCTTTGATTGTTCTTCCATTTTAGCAATCAAGCAACTCTGGAGGCTGATGTATGAAGTCCGCATGGATTTGGCAGGCCTTACACCTCCGTGCATATTGGATGGCATCGGCTATCATGGTTGGCCAATAATATCCAAGTCTGTGCAATCGGTCCTTAAGTTTTGGACCTGCCTGATGAGCTCCGCATATGCCGTCGTGCTCTTCTTAAGCACTTCTTGTGCTTCTAAATTAGAAAGGCAACGGAGGAGGATACCGTCGTATGAACGACGGTAAAGTGTCTTCAGAGTTGTATCATAGTAAAAGCGGAGAGACCTTCGCCTGATAGATGTCGCTTCTTTAGGGTTATCCGGCAGCAAATCATGCAGAGCATAGTCGATGAGGGAAAATCGCCAATCTCTCGGTTCAAGATCCGTCGAGATATTATAGACCTCTTTGGTTCTCAACATATGTTTAGAGCAGACAAGGTGTCGAGTCGCCACTGTAAGGTGATATTTGATGTCGACTGGCAAGGCTAGCGTTGTTGTTAATGCAGTCAGAGCATCGGCCCTAGTATTCTGGGATCGAGACACGTGACCGATGTAAAAGTCATCAAATAAATTAGCCATTTTGATGACGCATGATGATAAGGTACCAAGTCTTCGTGACGGACCTCGTACTCGCCTTTAACCTGATTGACAATCAGTTTTGAATCACCATAAACTTCAAGGTAACGTACCCCCATTTCATGAGCGAGCTGAAGACCAATGAGTAGAGCATTGTATTCTGCCACATTGTTGGAGCATGATTCCGTCAGAGAAAATGCTCTAGGAAGGACATGGTTTTGTGGAGAGATAAACACAACCCCCACACCGGCAATGATCTTGCCTTTAAGGCCTATTCGTGATGCTCCATCGAAGAACATCTGCCAAACTTCATCCTCTGGAGTTATATTAGATTCGAAGACTTCATCTGAAATATCTTCATGAAGTTTTGAGCTTTTCAGAACCGGATGGGCAGCCAAAACTCTGCAAGTGCCTGGCCTTTAACCGCCTTCTGAGGGACAAAGAGCATATCGTACTGAGACAAAAGGAGGACCCATTTAGCTAATCTTGAATTTAATGACCCTGGTTTCGTCATGAGAAGACGCAAAGGATTCACTCTGAAAATGACATGTATGGTTTGGCCGACCAAATAATGTCGTGTCTTCTGAATAGCAAAGACAAGAGCTAAGCATTCTTTCTCAATAGGATTATAGCGAGATTCCGCCCCTATCAGAGTCCTGCTCAAATAATAAATAGTTTGTTCGTGACCATTATCGTCTTTTTGAGCAAGCAGAGCACCGAGAGAATGGTTCATAGCTTTCACATAAAGCAGGAACGGTTTCCCTGATGTGGGAGCTACTAAGACTGGAGTTTTTATGAGATATCTTCTGATATCTTGTAAGCTTCTTGACAGGCTTGATCCCATACAAAAGAGACACCTTTTTTCATGAGTCGGGTGAACGGTTGACAGCGGTCTAAGAGATTTGCGATGAATCTTCTGATATAAGCCAGTCTACCATGTAGGCCCCTAAGTTCTTTAAGATTCTTAGGTGGATGCATGTTCTGAATGGCTTTGACTTTGTCCGGGTCAAGATGAATTCCTCTTGATGTAACAATAAATCCAAGGAATTTTCCACTCGAAACCCCCAAGAAGGACTTTGCCGAATTCATCTTCAGTTGATGAGCCCGCATTATGTCGAACATCGTTCTCAGGTCACGAAGATGGTCATTCTAATCGTGACTTTTGACAGTAATGTCGTCGACATAACATTCTAACATTTTTTGGAGATGATCACGGAATATCATACTCATCGCCCGCTGATAAGTTGCCCCTGCGTTCTTTAACCCGAAGGGCATCACGGTATAACAGTATATCCCCAACGGTGTCCGGAATGAAGTATGTTTTTCATCCTCTGGATACATCTTAATTTGATTGTACCCTGAAAGCCGTCCATGAAGGACATCCTTTCGAATCCGCAAGTATTGTCAATCATGACATCGGTGATGGGCAGTGGGAATTCGTCTTTAGGACAGGCTGTATTGAGATCACGGTAGTCGATGCAGATCCGTATCTTCCCATTCTTCTTAAGAATGAGAACGATATTAGCAACCCAATCTCGATGCTGTTCCTCCCGTATGAAGCCGCATGCAATGAGCTTATGAACTTCGACTTCAATAACCTCTATAATGTTCGGACGAAATCGGCGTTGCTGCTGCTAACTGGCTTGGCGTCAGGTCTGATGTTCAGACGATGGCTACTTGTGGATCAAGTCCGGGCATGTCTTCGTAGTTCCATGCAAAGACATCTATATACTTCTTTATAAGTATCATCAATTCTTCTCTTTCTGTGAGTGATAAGCCTTCACTTATAAAGATGGGCTTAGGGTGATCTTGACTACCCAAGTTAACCTGGATCACCTTGTCTTCAGTAGGTGGTTCGCGTTGTTCGAATCGCTTTTCCCACTGGAGATCCAATTGCTGAGCCCATGGTTCCTCATCAGTAGCTTCTGCTGGCTTCAGTTGGCTGCTTGAAGTCATATTAACAGTGAGCTCTTTGAACACCGTTCCCACACTGACGTCCGAGTCCCATTCGGAAGAAGAGGCAGAGTGTGATGGGATTGGTTTGTTATCTTCGGATTGAACCGTTGCTGGTAGTGTAGGTGTAACGTATCCCAACCCCCTGCGTGTGTTATCATAGTAATTTACCGGTTTCCCTCTTGGCACGAAGTTGCGCAGAAAACCACGTCTTCCTTTTCTGAAATTCAGGCCCTTCCCATGCTGCAGGTTGTATCCCATTTTCCTCATCATATGGTGTGTTGATCGCGTATAATGGAAAAATTATGGGGTGTCTGAGTCTGAACTTGAATCCGCGGCTGAAGACCTTTGCAGTTGGGCTTTACAGAATATTATTGGTAATTGACCCTCTTTGGATGGTGGAACCACTAAAACGGATCCTTCTATGAATTCCACGGGTGTACTTGATGTACTTAACTTATGTAAGGGCATGTGCAGAGAGCTATCCGTAACGGATTCAAACAATTCAACACTCACAGGATAATCAAAGGAAATATTGTCATTAATTACCCATTCGCCCTCATCTTCAAAAGGAGTGTTACATTGGGGATTATTAAGACATGCTACAATCGGTTCACCGATCAAAATAGCTGGCATGTCTACTTCAGACTCTGAATCCGCCTCATTGCCACTATCATCGTCGTCAGGCAATGATTCTTTTGATGTTTCACCGATCTCTTGATATAGGAGAGCGTCAGTAAAGTAATTTTCCACCCTTTGAATGGTTGCTTTTTGGCAAAAACAGTTCGTACTGTTGCATCATCTTCAACATATTTGAAGCACTGATGCAGAGTGGAGGGGACAATCCAATTAGCGTGAATCCAAGGTCTCCCTAATAACAAGTTGTATGATGTGTCAGCGTCAATGACATAGCACGTCACCTCTGACTTCAGGCTCCCTATTCGGCAACGGAGTCGAATCTTTCCAAGTGGATGACTACTCCCTGTATTAAAATCGTATGTTGTTGTAGTGGTTGCAGACAACCGATACAGTGGTATGCCAAGGAAGTAGAGGAGTCTTTTGGGGATGATACTGAGTGCAGAACCCGGATCAACCTGTACCCTATTAATGCATGTCGAACCGATGTATCCGGTATAGTACAAAGGTCGATCGTGCTTGTTATCCTTGAGAAGCATATCCTCTGTTGTGAAGGTAATATTAGGTACCTTTGATTGCACATGATGGCATTCAGGGCAAGAAGACTGAGGGTCATCTTTAGGGATTTTGGCATATATGTCAGGAATGATTCTGAGTTAGCCAGTGCATCTCTGAGTGCTTCTCTTGTCTCTTTCGAGAGACGAAAGAGCTCGTGTATGGTAATACGAGCTGGGATATTAGCCAGCTGGGCCAATATGTCAAAACGAAAGGGCATGTTAAGCCATGGGCCTGAAGGCTTCTTCAGGACATGGTCAAACCGGATTTTTTTCTGCTTCTCTTTTCCCGTTGTCGGGAGCAGAGCCGGTGTGGATATTTGTACTGACGTCGTCTGCTGTTGTGTCTCGTCAGTAGCTTTCTCATACTGTTTTAAGTATGATTTTCCGGATCGAGTACCTGTCGGCTGAGGTACATCAGCCTGCGTCGTGCAAGCGTGCTTTTCCCCTTCAGAATCACTGAGAGAAGCTGCTGTGAGATTGTCATCATCCGGCAGGATGGAGATAACATTGCAAGATTTGCCCTTCGACTTGGATTTCTTCGAATCCCATTGTTCGTCTTGGACAAGGTCTTGGGTGTATCCACGTGATTTTTCCTTTCTCCAGTGTTAAGGGAACAAGACCCTTATTCTCTTGAGTTTTAGCTGAAGGATGCTTTACTTCCAGCCGTGGTACAGGGATTGGAAAGGTCGCATCGGGAACTGTGATTTTTGGGGTTTTGCCGAACTCGAGAGTCACCATGTTTGCAGTGACTTTCTTTTGCTCTGATTTCAGAGTCAGAACTCTAGCATCGACTAGAGCTTGAATTTTGTCCTTGAGGACAAAGCACTTATCAGTAGGATGATGAACCATCCTATGAAAGAGACAATAGTTGGGGTCATTCGTGCGTCCTATTTCATTAGGGCGTCGAACATCTGACAGCTTCAATTTATTCCCTTTGTGGAGTAAATGGAACATTGCGACCACCTGTTCATCTTTGAAGGAGTATTGTTTCGGAGGAAACTTAGACTCCTGATTATTGAAGTCGCTCTTCTTGGCCTTCGAATGAACATTCTCTGACAATTCAACGGACAGTCTCTTTCCCTTTAGCTTGGGAAGACTGTGTCATGTCTCTGCGTTCTTTATTATTCATACCCTATTTGCCTTTAGGGGTAGATGGTTCGAACTTCTTAGCTGACTTTTCGGCTATCTCAGCTTGTTCGACTAGTTTCTTTCAGGTATGGGCTTTGACAGCCCCCATATGAATCTCCACTTGGTCAAGGAAGTTATGCCTGCATGTCTGCAAGAGCATGGGTAATAGCATTCATGCTGGGCACATCAAAGACAAGTTTCTGAACCGTTCAATGTAGTCGCGGACAGATTCGCCCTTCTTCTGTACGGTAGAGAGGAGTTTGTCCATGGTTACCTCGGTATCATCCTCGTAGAAACGAAAAAGAAATCGAGTTACTAGGTCGATCCAAGAATTGATAGAGCCCGGAGGAAGGCTTCGGAACCAGTCGAATGCTACCCCCTTCAGGGTGCCAATGAACAGTCTGGCCATGATAGCACATTGTCTATAACATTACCGATCTGAGACCGAAAGTAGTAGACGTGCTAGTTTGGCGAGCTCTTACCATCATATGTATGTAACGTTGGTGGCTTGAACTTTGGTGGATATGGTACTGAATCCCATTCTAAAGGGTAAGGATGAACTGCCCCTACTTTCTTTAGTTCATCCCTCTGAGTTAGGGATGCGATCTGAGCTTGGATGCCTTTAAGAACTTCAGCGTCCATAGAAGAACTTTCCTTTGACTTCTCAGTCTTTGGTTGTTCATTGCTATGATGTTCTTCCTCATTATGATCACTCCCGGTATCATTGTTATTTCGGTTAATGAGGAGTTGGGCAAGCATCTATTGAATGTTGTCTAAAGCTTCCTGTTGAGTCTTAAAGGTTTGTTCTTGAGCTTCCAACCATCGGTGGAGGTCATCATTATGTTATCAGCCATATTCACTGATACTCTATCCATTCGTACCGAGCTGACTGTCGCTGAAGAGGCATACCCACTGTCTTCGTCCTCCTCATCAGACCATTGGAATAATCTTCTCATTGGTTCTGGTGAGGTTACTGTAGTTGAGGAGGATGGCTGCTCATAATTGTAGGGTATTGCGACCCTGGATCTGGTATTTCGGAAGACACCTTCTTTGTGTACCAAGACTTCGCCAAGGCCGGACTATAATCCGAATCTGGAGAACTGGAGGGAGCGGCATGTGACGCTCGTCTGTCCCTACGCGGCTCTCATCCCCTTTCGATTATATTAACGGATGCAGAGGGCAGATCTTGCGATACGCTCCTTTTGTGATACTTCACATGATCTTATTCCGATAGTCGATCAAAAACTGATCGTCAGTCTGAAGGAGTGGCAGGGATTGGTCCTAACCGGCAATGGACTGAGTGGACTGTCACCAACTGACATCCCACTTGTTGACAATAGGAGGGAGAAGTCCAGAAAGATTCTGACTTCCGTTTGCTTATCAAGAATTCTCGCAAGTCAGACTCAGTCGGGCTTAAGCGGTTTAGCGCAGAGGCTCTGTTGGATTGCGCATAGGACGATGCCCTGTTGTTTTCATCACTGCAGAGGTAATTAGCACTAAATAGTGCTTTAGCTCTAGCTTCATGGCTAAGAACTTTGAGAATGTCCTTGGGTGCTAAAGCTGCATAAGCACCGCTATCAACACTTAGGGACGATCCCTTAGCTCCGCTGCGAAGAGCGAGCTTAGTGCTTGATGAACTGGGGAGCGGAGCATACTGTGGTGCTTTGTCCGCTTCCTTGCTGCGAAGGTGGTTAGCACTAGATAGTGTTTTAGCTCTAGCTTCGCGGCTAAGAACTTTGGGAACGTCCTTGGGTGCTGAAGCTGCATAAGCACCGCTGTCAACACTTAGAGACGATCCCTTAGCTCCGCTGCGAAGAGCGAGCTTAACGTTCGAGGAACTGGGGGGCGAAGCACGCTGTGGTGCTTTGTTCGCTTCCTTGCTGCGAAGGTGATTAGCACTGCTAGGTGCTTTAGTTCCAGTCTGGCGGCTGGGAACTCCGCGCGTACCTTGAGGTACTGGCGTTGTGTTTGCCATGTCATCAATAAATTCGCTCATAAGAACAAGGTTGGCGCGAGGAGTTGCTGCTCCTGAATTAGGCGAAGGTATAGTCGCCGTTTTAGCTTCGCGGCTAATGACCTTGGCGAAGTAGGCAGGCATTTTGCCTTTGTCTTCGCATGATAGGCGAGCCTGTGGCGTAGCTACGCCTGAAGCTTCATATAGAGCTTTCTGCTTTGGCCTTCACATCTGCTTTGGAAGAGGAGATTTAGGTTCGCAGGGAACCTGGCTAGCCTCGCGCGAGGCTGAGAGGAGTTGAGAGGAAATCAGTTCGGCTACTCGCCCATCTAGGGCTAGTTTCTGCTCTGAAACCTTGGTCACTGAGACCTTCCTATGCTTCCGTGCGTCGAGCATTGGACCACCTCCAGAGATGAGTTCTTCGAATTTTTCTTGGTCGAAATGAACGATCAGGTTTTCGAAGGTAACAGGCTCTAGATCCTGACCCTCCGTGTTGCGCCAGAAGACCGTAGTAGGCTTGCGGAGAGCCTTATCTGTCTCGACAGAGACTTACTTCGAAGAATTAGCCAGAGGAGTTCCGGCTACGCCGACTTCCTTGCACTCAGCAGTAGACCCGAAGGTCTGTTCGTCGCATTGCTACACTTGATTCTCAATAGTGGAGAATGCAATCCCCAGCGGAGTCGCCATCTTGTCTTCCATTGATTTTGCAAAGGGGAAAACTTACAAAAAAGGGGGGTCGAGGAGCTAGAGTAAGCCGTTGGTGCTAGTTTCATGGAACATGCATAGTCCGGGAGAAGCCACTTGGGAGTGAGAAGACGTCATTCGTGACCGTTACCCGCATCTATTCGAGACTTGAGTGGTAATTTTCTTATGAACTCCATCTCTTGTCTTATCAATTCTTTATTTCCATGTTCATCTCCTTTCTTATCGAAATTTCGACGATGAAATTTTTGTTAGGTGGGTAGATTGTAGCACCCCGTTCTCAGGATACGTACTCAGCTATGTGTCCCAAAAATTTTCGACAATATTATTCAATTTTCTTTCGGTATTTGCTTTTGAGTTGTGATTATTTATGTTATTGTGTATCGGGTCTGGATTCTCAGACCTAGAGTAAGCCCTGACCCGGACCGAGAACCCGATACCAGCCTGCTACCCAATTTGACCTTTCTAGTAGTCTGATTTGATCAATTTTAGTTTCAAATACTGTTTTCTAATATTTTAGATTTTTCATGATTTTCTGAAATTTTTCAGAATTTTTCTGCAAAATCTCCAAAGCCGGTGTTGGTCGGCATCGCTGATTGATTCTCAGATTTTTAGTTTTCAAACGGGATTGAATTTTCAAAAATGGCTTTCATATTACTTTTTAGAATTTTATTTTCTATTTAAATACATATTTTGAGATTTTTTCTAAATTTATCAAAATTTGACCGATTCTGGAGTCGGCCAGTATCTCCAGAAGATTCCAAGATTTTTAATTTGAAAACTAAATTGAATTTATTAAATCTGATTTCACTGAGTATCTTAAAATAATATTTACTATTTTTGAGAATTTTTCGGAATGTTTCTGAAACAGTCAAATTTTTGTCTATTAAAATAATAATATTATCTACCGACATTTTCTTTTCTTATTTTTTTCTTTCTCTACTCTTCTACTTTATACTCCCAGATATTTTAATAAATTAATTATTTATAATAATTTTTTTTACTATTTTCTTTTCTTTTTCCTTATTTTTTTCCTTTTCCTTTATTTTCTTTCCTTTTTCTTTCTTTCTCTTTTCCCCTTGCCTTCCCCATGTACTGCGCTCCCCTGCCACAGCCGCAGCCGCCTGCAGCAGCACATGGCTGCTACTGCAGCCCCTCTCCCCTCCCATTTCATCATCACCCTTTCTCCTCTTTTCTATTAAATCCTCCCCCCTTCCTTCTCCTTTTCATTTCATTTCAACTCCAAACCTCCTTCAACCAAAAACCAACCCATTCTCCTCATCTCCACTGTCGCCTCCACCATCACCACCACCACCTCCGCCCCCTATAGCCGCCGGCCACCACTCCCCCACACCCCATCTCCACTCCTCCACCTCCTTTAACCTCCACCAACCACCCACCACTTCCAATTTCAACCAAACCCATCACCGCCACCTCCCTTCCTCCTCCAAAATTCACCACCATCTCAATCAAATCCACCATTCCCACCACCCCATCATCATCTCCTCCTCATCTAACTCCCCACCACCTCCAACAACCACCACAACCACCATAATTACCACCACCATCAACTACCACCATCACCCACTTCACCAAATAACAACAACCACCAAAACAACATTACACCCCCTCCTCCCCTTCCCTAGGGTAGCGCGCGCCGCCCCTCCCCCGGCGGCGCCGCCGTCAGCGGTGGCCGGCCACCCCCTCCTCTTTTTCCATTTCTTTCTTTCTTCTTCTTTCTTCATTTCTTTCTTTCTTTTCTTTTCTCTTTCTTTTCCATAAATAATACCCATTTTCTCACATCCCTAAAATACCCTCTACCTTACCCCCAAATTATTTCCCTATAATTACAATCAATACCCCTCCCCTTTTAATTCCTATTCTTTTTCTAAAAAAATACCCTATTTCCTTTCTCTCTCTCTCTCTCTCCTTCCTACAACTTTCCCTCTCCTCTCTCTCCCCCCTCTCTCATTCCCTCTCTAATATTTATATATATATCTGTATATATTTTAATACATACAGATAAGGGCTAGTGGCTTGCTCGCACGGGTTCGCGAATTTCTCAGATTTTAACCGGTATTTCATTCCGGTTTCAGGCGAGTGTTTGTATTAGACTTGATAATTACTACTCTTGTACTTATAGTATGATATTGATATATGGATATTTTAACATGCTTAACACTTGCTACTGTAATTTTTAATACATGATACCTTGCTATACGAGTTAGTATATGATATTGCACTCGGTATTTACCTGACACTTGACATGTTATACTTGACACGTGACATTTGACACCGACACTTGACATGTTATACTTGATATATGATTTATGACACCGGCACTTGGTATTTACACTGGCACTCGGTATTTACACCGGCACTTGATATGTTATACTTGATACCTGATCCACGGCACTTGATATTAGACATCGATACTTGATATGTCATACTTGACACCTGATCCTGACACCCGGTATATGACATGCTTTCATGTGGTACAAGTACATTGACCTGACATCGTGACCCTTGACCGGACACTACCACCCCTAATACCTGTATTATATGGCATATTCATGACTATCACTTTTACGGGGACTTGGCATGATTATTATATTATTACCAAACATTTGGTACTCCTGAACTCCTGTATACTTGAACCCCTGAAATAGGGAGGCTCCTGACATTACTCCTGATATTATACTCATGTTGACCCCTGTAATAGGATAACCATGGATATTGGACTTTTGTGAATACCCTGTGGACTTTATTATTTGACACTCTGTTATATTTAAACAACTTACATCGGGACGGGGGAAATTGATGGGTACGATATAACTTCTGTGTTTATGGTGGCCATACATATGTTATACAACTAATTCCTGGGATTCGACCTGGAGGCCACCAGGCGCTTCCGAGGGTGTACTGGCACCCCTACCCCCCGGCATGCCTGCCGGGTGTGCTATAATTCCCTGGGTATATTGATTACTCATCAATTTTACATACTTATTGTCACATTCTCATATTTATTTTTAATAAAACTCTGCTATTTGATCTATTTTTGCTTAGTGATGTGCAGACCTTTATAAAAAGGAGAAAAACAGGAAAAGAGCCCAACAAGCCCAAAAAGTCCAATAAGTTCAGAGATTCGAGGCAATCATATTTGGAGATTGAAAGGAAAATCTAATTAAATTTTTGATTGAAAAATTAATTATTCTCCAAGTAGAAGAAAGGATATTCTCAGCATATTTAGGGCTTAAATCTAAATTCTGAGAATATACTCTTTGATTATATGGCAAGATAGAGTTATAGAAGGAAACTTCAAAACTCTACAATCAAAATTCGGATTCAGCATGAGCATCGTTTAGTAATTTGATCATAACTTTCGTTATATATATGCAAATCTGATGATTTAAAATGCTTCAGAAAGAATACGGAAAGGGCTACAACTTTTATGTTGACTACTATTTCCATTTCAATCGTTTGATAAATCATATTCAGCCATCAATATGATAGCTAGCTGCAGCCCAACTCAATTAAATTTTCAATCAAGAGAAGAAAAGGATATTCTCAGCATATTCATAGTTCAACTTCAAAATTCTCTGAATATACCTTTTGATGAGTCAACATTTTGATGAGTCACTATCCCAGACTTCCTCCTATAAATACCCTAACAGAGGCATGAGCAGAGATATCTCATATTCGAAGTAGAGATAGATTTTAGGCCAGTTTTTCATTCATTTTAGTGTAGGTTTTTATTTTTCCTTTTATGTAATTTTTACTTTTCTTTATGTAACTGAGAGGAGAGACGAATTTCATGAAGGAATGAGAGCAAGTTTGTACTGAGGGTGACACCGGTGTAAGTAAGTCTTTTCTTTCATTATTATTTGAATCGAAGTTTCTTTTTCTTCTTTACTCTTGTTTTCGTTTACTTTCCTCTGATGTGTTGCAATCCAAGTGAATCTGATAGCCTCGAGACTACTTTACCATTGCAAGTGCCCTTGATGGCCTATGGTGATGAACAACCATTCTTTTGTTAGTTTAGCTTGCCCTTTTATTCATAGTGTAGATCAGGAATGGGGAAGATTCTACACGCCATGCTTGATCGCCTTCAACGACTAGGTAAGTCGTAGCTACGAATCCGAGGTATATGAGCACTGAAGAGATAAGTAATTTTTAGGTTTAACTTTCTTTCTTTTCTTTTAATTTTTAGTTTAGATCACCAATACCATAATCTCACAATTCTTTTATCACTCTTTTTAATTTCTTTGTATATATCGATTTTCTATTTTCTTTACCTTCTCAGTCTACCACTTTCTTCCTAATTTAACTTTAATCTATTTTCCTTTTCTTTTAAAGAACTAAAAGAAGATCTTTAACCATTGATTGTAACTTAAAAGAGAACTTGCTAAAAAAGCTTCTATCGCTAGTCCCTCCTTGTGGATCACGACCCGCATAGCCACTTGCTATAGCGGTAGAATTGAGCACCTTGCACTACTATTATAAAAGTTCTGAAATTCTTTATTCTTGTGCGCAGGTAAAGCCTCAATCATATATCCCTGTGGGGAACGGTGACACTATATTCCTATTCGGGCATATACTAAGACCTTCGGGCATATAGTAAGTCCCGGTACATAGCGGTACATTCCGGCTCAGTACCGGATACTCCTGGACCGTTGTCCGGGCATGCACGGGACCCATTCTAAACATGGTTCATCATTCCCCATCAATTTCCAATAACTAACCTTGCTCGACTTGTATGCGAAAGTATATGTTACGGGCCATATACCGAAATATATAAATTGAACGAGTCTTAATAATAACTTGATAATTGACTTCATGCTACATGAATTTCATTGTCATTTTCATACTTGCTATTTATTATAGTTACTCCATACTTGCTAATTTGATTACATGACGTTGACCTTCTACACTTACTTTTATTTCATGCCACATAAATTCTAATGTCATTTCTATATTTCACTATTTATCATGGTTATTCCATGCTTCTTGATTTGGGTACATTATACTTGACCTGATGCACTCACTTTTATTTATACTTACCATTTGGGTTCTTCTTGCACTCGCTGGGTTGCCCACTAACAACCCTGAATTTGCATGTTCAGATTTAGCAGCTTGGACTGAGGTGGACCCATCAGCTGAGGACCAGGCTTTCTTCGAGGAGCAGGCGGATCAGCCGTAGCTCCATCTCGTCTTCCCCGCTCGCGAGATTCCCTCTTTCAGCTCATGAGTTCTTATCTTTTGTACCCCGTCCAGTTTACTTTTGTACTACCTGATGATGTAATATTTATGTAATATTATGTCACAGTCTGTATGACTGAGTACTTGTACTTTTGTGTTAGAATATATAACACCACGTATTTCCGCACCCTGATCCATGTATTGTGTTGTATTGATGTTTAGCGTACATACGTGATGGTACCATTGTCCTGCGTATTTACGCCGCAGTAGCGTCTTCGTATCCTCGAGAGCGGGGCGCCACACTGAACCTCAAGTTGGTGACTCCATTTCACTCTTTGATTCAATAATAACCTCGGTATCTTTATCAGATTTTTTCTCTATTCCGGAGTCAACATTGAATCATGTACCAGTACACTATGAAATTAAATCACCAATATCTTATGATCACAGTTCAGTGATGGGGAAAGTATGTGAACATCAATTCTTTGGTTTGGACCCCATTCTTGAACCAATTTTGACTCTCACTTTTGAATCTCAACTTGATCTGAGTCAAATTCCCGAGTCGGTATCAGTTTTTGTTCCTGTTCCATTTGAGTCCAAATCACACTTCATTGTTAGACAAGAATGTTGAAGAAAATGACTCAATAATTATTATTGAAAATTGAAAATTGGATGGGGGTAATTTTTTAATAAGATCATACAGTTCTCCAACATTTTACTGGGTCGTATTAGAGAGGTCACTGGTGAGTTTCTGCAAGATTCACGATATCTTGATTGGGTAGCAATGCTTGGTCCAGTCAGACCACCACCGGAGCAACCACCATGAGGTAATTTTCCTTCCCTCTCCATTTGTTTCATGTATATACACATTCACGATGCATTGAAGACAATGCATGAGATAAGTGTGGGGGAGAGTTTACTAACATAGTTAGTTTTACATTTTCTTTGTTTTACACTTCTTTTTAATTTTTTAAAAAAATTCTTTTGTATAAAAACTCTTTTTTGTCTTTTTACAAAACTTGTTGAAATAAGATAAATAGTTTTGATTTATTATTAAGAAAATTAAGATTATCTTAGAAATTAGGAAGATCGAAAATTATGAAATTTTAAACCGAGTCAAAATAATAGATCTTGTTTAAATTTTAGGATAATAAAGTAAGATTGGAAAGATAATTTGATCTTAAATTTTTTGTCTTAGATTTATGCACTTCACACTTACACAATTTTTGGGATTGAAACAAAGACTGAATATGCCATAAAAATTATATAAAAAATAAAATGATGATAATAAAAATCACTTATTGAAGTTGGGTAATTATGCCTCAGGAAGCATGATTATTCATATCAAAAACGGTGGACAAAAATAAAATAATCCCCTTTAGTTTTGTGGCCTTGTTTACTCGAGTTCTTAAGTCCGAGGGATGTTTTCTCATCTGGTACCCTAAAACTATCTGGCTTGGGAGTCACCGGCTAAAGGCTCGCTGCCTGGGTAAATAAGAAAGCCTAAGAAAACTAAGGGAAGAAAAAAAGAAAAAAAAGAGAAAAAAATAAATATACACAAATAGGCATGAAAGTTTGAGTCAATCCCCAAAATCTTCACAGTTCACAAAGTGTATATTTTTCTAAGAGTTTTATGAATGATCAAAGAATCAATTCAATTTTAAATTCTTACATTTAATTTATAACAAGATTTTACATTTCGACTTAGTTTAAGGAAGAATAATTTCTGGTTAACCTATGACCTTAGATCACTTATATTTTCACAAAAATACTTCAACACTTTTTCTATTTCAAAATGCGTTTTTAAAATACTAACATTTGATTCTTTCTTTATGGATTTTGTGGGTGTAATCCGCTGAAAACCCTCAGGAGACAAAACTCCTCCTCTAGGGGAAACATAGAGGTATAACGGCTTGTTGCACATGCTCAGTGCAATCGCGTCACCTGCGAAAATGGTGCAATAATTTCCTTAGTTTTTTTTGTTTTGCTCGAGACAAGCAAAAGATATGTGTAGGGTGTGATTAGGCTCTAAAACTACATATTTCATAGCACATCTTCACATTTATTTAATATTAAATTCTACTAATAATATCTTTCTTGTGTGTTTCTAGGTTCATGGCATGAAATGAAGAAGAAGACCCAAAATCACCATTTAATTGGTGATTAAAAGCCTACAAATATAGCCATTGACTTTGGAGGGCTGTTTCATCCAAACCAGGGGCCTAAAACCAGAAACCAGGACATGCAGCCGACAGGGGGACAAACGGGCAGCGCGCAGCAGGCGACACGCCTGGTACAGTCTCGGAAACGCGGTTTGGGCCGCGTTTCCGCGGCTCTGGTGTGGAGCCACGCGCCAAGATTTGACGCGCGGCTCCATACCTTTGTCCTGGTGCCTAGTTTTGCCTATAAATACCCTAGGATTTCCAGAGCATGGGGAGGAGTTTTGAGTAGTTTTTAGGGTTTTTTCCTTGCTGTAGTTTAGTTTAGTTCTTTTTCTTTTTCCTCCTTTGTATTTTTCATTTCTTGTAGATCTTGTAATACGAGAGAGAGTGATACATGATTGGAAAGTAAGAGTGCTTGTAATAGAAGGTGACAAGCTATAAAAGGTTCTCTTTTTACCTCTCTTTGTTTTCGTCTCTAACTCCTTTTACATGTTTAGCTAATTTTCTCTCATAGAAATTAACTACTAACCACTAACTTACTAACTTCTTACTTGATAATCCACATGAATCTAATAGCCTCTACTTGGCCTTACTCTTGTAAGAGTCATTGATGGCTCATGATGATGGATTCTAACACTCGAACATCCTAACTCTCTAACAAGCTAATATTACTTTTTTCTATACTTGCTCTTATTTAGTTTTGATGGTTTAAGTGTAGCTTACACTTGTTTTGTTGAGTTTAGATGTGAAAGTTATCGTATGGGTCATGCTTTGAAACGCTCTTGAACCAAGGACTAGTGATAGCCAAGAATACATGTGAGGCAACTATCACTAAGAGGTTAATATGTTAGTGGAGCCATTAGTAGTTAGTAGCAATGAGTTTTCTTTCTTTTTTTACTTTGTTTTAGATTTACAAACAAAATCACAAAAACTATTCTTCTATGTTTTCCACTTCTTCGTGTTTAACCGTACTCTTCTCTTTTCATTCTTTGTTTTCTTTTCTTTTGATTCTTTAAAATATTAAAGAACTTTTAACACACACGTAAACATTTCGGTAAAGCTTCTATCACTTTCCATCCCTGTGGATTCGACCCATTTAGCCTTTATGCTATAACGGAAGTATCGAGGAAGCTAAAGCGCGCACTTTTAACTCTTGATTTCAAAACATACACTTTTTGTGTACGGTTTTCCCCCGATCAAAGCGCGAGCTCTTGAATCAACAAGTGCTAGCTTCAAAACTTGACTTCGAATCTTTTATTGAAGCTAAACACTGACTAAGATCTTGATAAATATTTGAAACTTATTAAACACAAGATTATTAGTACTATGACTATATGAGTTAATTATCATCAAAACTAGAGTGATGGGCCTTTGGGCCAACAATCTCCGCCTTTTTGATGATGACAAAATTTATGGAGTTATATATGCGTAGATTAAAGATAAGCTTCATAGAAGCTCCCCCTTAACTCATGCATAGCAATAAAATATATAGCTATTCAATAAAGCTCATAAACAAATATAAACATATATGCATAAATAAAAACATAGCATGCATATATAAATACTAAATTTCTCTCCCCTCTTTGTTGATACATCAATTAAAGGGTAAAGAAAAATAAGATAAATGTATATGCAATATAAATCCATGAAGAGGAGAGACTATAAAGAACTTTCCCTGCATACATGCATTATATGAAGAAAGAGATGACTAAACCCTAACCCATATAAGCATAATATACAATGTATAGACGGATATGTTAAGCTTCCCCTATACACGTATACCACATAAAGAAAAGAGGTCAAACTCTTCTTTACATACAACACTCATCATGAATCTATGTATAAAAGAGATGTTAAGCTCTCCTTGCATATAAACAATACATGTCAAGGCAAATTTTGAAAATCAATTAAAATAAATTTTGGTACCAATAGTAATCAACAAAACAAATTTTGATACCACATGAGATCAATTAAACAAATTTTGATACTACTTGAAAAAAAATTGATAAACTGATAGAAAATATACCACTTGTAGATAAACATAAATATTATCTTATAAATAAACATAAACATGAAATCATTTTAAGTTAAATATGTTTTTTTGTTTTAAATAATTACAAAACTGATGCATAAGCTTGTTGAAAACTAAATCAGATGTTGAAGTAAAACCAAATTTAGCATGAAATCAATTTGTGCTATAAAAAATATATGGTCAAAGTAAAACAAGCACAATCATATATATGTATGTAAGATCAATTTAAATATCAATTGAAATATAATGCATACATATATAATTAAACAAGTATGAGTATACCTAAAATCAATTTTCATGATAAGTGTGTGCATAACTCATGACTACCACCTTATCATGCACGTGTTTAAGGAATATTCAATAAGAAACACAAGGCATGGTTGCCTAACCAACCGCCCTTAAAAGGGTAGAAGTTTTCAAAAATAATGTTTGAAATTAGTTTAGCATAAATTGAAAAAACTACCAAGTGAAGAATAAATAACTAATTTAAAGTGATTTTGAAAAACTAGTTAAAGATCTTCATATATAAAACCAAATAATATACTCAAGATCAATAAAGCACATATAAGAGCTCACGAAAATAAAATCACGAGTAAACATAAAGGTGAGTTCACAATAATCATGTGAATAATATATAATGAAAATAAATTAATAAGGCTCAAAATCAAAACTCATATGAAATTCTTTTTCATAAACATGATATATCATATAATCATACAAGAATCATCAAAACTAAGACATATAATGTACAATCAAATACAAAATGAGTACACAAATGAAATAGAGAATGTATAGCATGAAAATCAAGTGTAACTCAAGAATTGTACATGTATAACACAAGATCAACATATGATATAAACATATAAACCAATATATGCTTTAAGTAAAGAATATAAAAACATGAATCAACCAAAAGAAACAGGCATGTAAATCCATTTGAAAATATGAACATTATTTTCAAAAATACATGCATAGTTAGACAACCAATTAACTCAACTATAAGCCCAAAAAATATATGATGGAGTCAAGATTACTTTACTAGCATATAAGCAGTTAAAAACAATTAAAAAGTAGAAGATAAAATGGTTACCAATACCAATATAGCCAATCCATTTCTCTAAAACTCCTTGATAGCGATGCATCCAAGATGTGTTCATCGAACTCTGATTGCATCAACTACTAAGGCACCAATCCTCTCACGTCTTGTGAGAGCTCACACCTACATAAAATATAAGTGATAGAGATTTTGGTACCCATATCTTTTTGGGTCAACGGTCAAATTATTAACCGTTGGGGTTGCAAGTCGACCGCCCGATCGACCGCACCCAAGCCAGGCTCTGTCGGTCGACTGGTCGGTCGACCGCGACCCAAAAAGACAAACTGTCTCTCAGTCGGTTGACTCGTGCACATTGTACACGTCGGTCGACCGAAGCAAGCTCGGTCGACGGTCGGTTGATCGCAAGCAGCTCAAAAATAGGTTTTTAAAGGATAAAAACTTGGAGTTGTAAAACCCTTAACAATTCAATTTAAATTCCATAAATTTTACAAAAATAAGTTCATGTAAATGCTTTGAAGTATAAATATGTATAATCAAAAATTAACACATATTACAAACAATTGAACTATTTTTGAGGCATAGAAATTAAAGCTTAAAATAAAATGATATTTTTCAAAAACAAACATTCTAAATGGAAAACTGATTTTTTCCTCAAACTTGTATAAATGCAAAAATAAGTTATTGAAATACATTTGAAGCATAGTGTGTATGAAAATAATCCAATACACATAAAGAATGAAATATACTAGTTTTTGGCAATAGGCTCAAAAATAAGTTTTGATAAAAACAAAACTTAAATACATAATATAAACTCATCAAAATAAGTTATCTAAACAATATGAAGCAACAATGTATATAGATGAAATCCAATACATATATAAACTTATTTTGATGAAATCTATTCATGAAACTGAAAGATGCATTCTTGAAACCAAAATCAAAACTATATTTTTCAAGAACTAAAACTATTTAACATGAAAGTTGTGAAGTATTTTGTGTATGTATGAGTTTGAGCAATCCACAACTAATCTATCTTTTACATTTTATCCTAAAGCAAAAAATCTTAAACTTACAAACATACACTCAAGTCTTAAAAATCTTCTCCTGAAAATCTTCTTTTCCATCTTGACTTGATCCAAACTTGATCCATGAGCTAGACTCCTCTCTGAATACTTAATGCGATCTTGAAGCATGAGCACTTGAATCAACATGTGCTAACTTCAAAACTTGACTTCGAACCTTTTATTGAAGCTAAACACCGACTAAGATTTTGATAAATATCTGAAACTTAATAAACACAAGATCATTAGTACTATAACTACATGAGTTAATCATCATCAAAACTAGAGTGATGGGCCTTTGGGCCAATAAAGTTTTCAGAAGATGATCAGATCTCCCCTCACACTGATTCGCCCTGTTTATAAATGGAAAGGAAGCCCAAGCGTCTCCGATTCAAAATTTCAACCCCAAAAAATCGGTCCACGTCCCGAGATCTTTGGTACGACAGGATTTTCAAGATACCAAGTGTCGCTGCCTGCATAATCTCACCTATTAAATAACTAGGAGATTCGAAAAGACGCCATCTTGGAGGCCAGTTGTAGACGTACAATAATGAGCCTGATCCAAGATTAAAGCTTCCGGAAGAGTTTAGTGTACTTAAATGCTTTCACCAACTTCACTCTTCCTATTCTAACCCCCCCCCCACCCACAACTCCGGAAATCACAAGGGCGGGGGGTGATCGGCAAAAAGGAAGTACAAGAATATGTAAAAAGAGTGTGGGTTGATGTTACTGCTTTTGCGATTCTTCCGTAGTAGCGAAGTGGTTATACGGGTCGTATCCACAAGGAGGAAGAGCGATGGAAGCTTGATGCGGCTTCAAAGTTCAAGAAGAAAAAAAGTTCTTATTTTCAAATAAAGAATTGAAAAGTGAAAACAAGTTGTTTTTAAGAATTGTTAGAAAATGTTTTGATGGTTTGTAAAAGTGGATTTTTTTTCTTAGTTGTAAAAATGCATGGCTAACTTTCTACTAAGTGCTCCCACTAATTTCTAACTTTTGGAAGATAGCCTCACGATGGATCATAGGCGAACACAACCCTTTTGCATTG
Source organism: Agave tequilana (assembly GCA_038442645.1). Lineage (NCBI taxonomy): Eukaryota > Viridiplantae > Streptophyta > Magnoliopsida > Asparagales > Asparagaceae > Agave > Agave tequilana. The sequence goes on along the minus strand of JAVJIF010000391.1, from coordinate 722,815 downwards.
GAACTATTCACGTGGAAATCGAGTGAAAGTTCATCCTAAAACTTAGCTTTACACGACAAAAACTCGGACATTCCCTTATTAAGATCCAATAGGAGGCAAGAATAAGGGAAGACACGAGTGCACTAACGGTATCGGCAAAGTTAAAAGGAAAAGTCTCTATCTTACAATAACAAGTAAAGTACACAACCCATAGATCATCAAAAACTCATTAAGTATGAAGTATAAGAAAGTAAATACTTGTAGGTAAATTAGAGTTAGAACCCTCGTCTTAAGATGCCATAGCTCTTATTTGCACAAGGCTTGTTTGACACTATTGACTCATGTGGGTTATCAATCAAGTGTTAGAAATTAGTGGGTTAGTAGTTAGTTAGCCATGCTAATGAAAAGTTAGTTAGCCATAAAAGTAAAAGAAACAACAAAGGAAAAGAAGTGGAGAGAGGGAGTTGCACTACAAGAAAACAAAGAAAAGAAAAGTTAAAGGAAGGAAGTTACACTACAACAAAGTAAAAGAAAAGAAGTGAAGAAGAAGGAAGTTACACTACAACAAGGAAGTAAAAGTAAATGGCAAAGACAAGTAAATGGAAAGAAGGAAGAGAAGTAGTACTTGTATTAGCTTGTCACCCTTCAAATACAACACTTACACACTCTCTCTCTTTCACTCTAATGGCTAAAACTAAAACTAGAAGAAGCAAACTAAAGCAACTACAATTCCTAGCAACAAAATACAAATTACAACTCTATTCTCTGGATCTGCTTAAACTGAAGACCCCTGGGGCGTATTTATAGGCACCAGGGGAAAGGGGCCCACGTGAACGACACGTGGCCCAAAGCGCAGGCGCGCGTGCGCCCAAAGGGCCGCGGAAACGCGGCCCTGCCAGGGCGGCGCGCGCCTGGCTTCGGGCAGCGCGCCGTCCCCTCTGTCTTCTGACGCCATGATGTCTTGGATTCGTGATTTGATGCCCTGGACTGACAAAATCTTCACTCTAAAGTCAATGGCTACTTGGTAGGTTTTTAATCACCAATTAAATGGTGATTAAGGTCTTCTTCTTCATTTGCACACCATGGACCTAGGATCAAGCAAGTAAGGTTTTATTAGCAGAATTTTACATGAAATAAATATGGGAATGTGATGAAAATTATGCAAAATTAGAGACTAATCACACCCCCACACTTATCTTTTTGCTCGTCCCGAGCAAAACAAAAATGAGAACATTATTACACCACTTTCGCAGGTGACGCGATTGCACTGAGCACGTGCAACAAGCCTTTAAACCTCTAGGTTCCCCCTAGAGGAGGAGTGTTGTCTCCTGAGGGTTTTCAGCGGATTGCACCCACAAAATCCAGTAAGTAAAGAAAAGTAGTTAATTGTTAGAAAAAAATTTTGTCATGAAAATGAACTTTCAATCTAAGTAAAAATGATCGAAGGATGTAAGAATTAGGTTTAACCCTCATAAGTTCTCTTATACTTTAGCCTTCATAAAAGAAGAAACTATGGTTTTTCTTTAAATTTAGAAAGGATCTTGTACTTCTAACTCATTCTTTTATTTTGTTTTAGATAGATATGCATAATGTGTAAGTGTGATGTGCTTGGGATTTTTCAACTCAATTTTGAATATCATTTAATTTTATTAATATTTACTTATTATTCTTGGTTCCATTAGGTTTCTACTTCACTTATGTAACACATATCAAACCGATGACTCCCAAACCAGATGGTCTTAGGGCACCAGGTGGAAAAACACCCTTCAGGTCAAATATGCAAGTGGAGTAGGCCACGAAATCAAGATTTATTTATACATTATTGTATATAAATTTTTTTATGGCGTGAGTAATCATGCTTCTTGAGGCACAATTATCCAGCTTTTTTTTTTTAGAGTTGTGTCTCTAAATCTCAAGCATGTGTGTGTGGGTTATGCGTATTCTACTAAGGCTAAATAAATGGTATGAGTTATTTTTCTTATCCCTTCTAACTTTTTAGTCAAACAATCTTTTTTGTTTATTTAGGCAAAAATAAAGATTCATTAATAAGGTTCTCGTATTTCCTACAATCTTTTGGTATTTTTATAAAGAGTATGAAATTTCTTTTCAATCTGGAGATTTTTCTTTTTTTTTGAAAGAAAAAGAAAGAATAAAAGAAAAAAGAAAAAGTGTTAACACCCCCCCACACCTATCTAATGCATTGTCCTCAATGAATGCATATGGAAATGCAAATGCAATAAATAGGGGAAAGAAATGATGTCACCGTCTTCGGGGACTCGGGCCGGCCAAGTGCGAATAGGCTAAAGAAAAGAAAAAAAAAGGATGTAGAAGGGGTAAGCATATAAACAAATTTTTTTTTTTTTTTAGTTGTGGTGATTAGGTGTATGACGGGACAAAAAGAGTCAGCACACTATCATCCGGAGTCATAGGCTCAGTGGTCAAGAAGGGCTTCAGTCTTTGCCCATTCACTTTGAATTCCGTGTTGTTCTTAGGGTCTGCAATAAGCACAGCACCGTGTGGGAAAACAGTGCGCACAATGAACGGTCCCGACCAGCGAGTTTTCAGCTTCCCCACGAAAATATGAAGCCTAGAGTTATACAGCAGAACCCTATCTCCCGGTGCAAAATTTTATGATTTGGTCATGGAAAAGTTTAGTCCTGCTCTTGGTGATTCGGGCATTCTCATAGGCTTCATTCCGTATCTCCTCTAATTCTGAAATCTGCAGTCTCCTAAGTTCACCGGCCTTGGTCAGATCAAAGTTGAGTTGCTTAATGGCCCAGAAGGCCCGGTGTTCTAACTCTACTGGCAGATGACAAGCTTTTCTAAATACGATTCTATAAGGAGACATCCCCAGAACTGTCTTAAAAGCAGTGCGGTAAGCCCACAATGCATCATTGAGCTTAACCGACCAATCCTTTCGGTTTTGTCCGACAGTCTTTTCCAGAATGAGCTTGATCTGTCGGTTGGTGACTTCGACCTGCCCATTTGTATGGGGATGGTACGGAGTGGATAACTTGTGATTGATGGAATATTAAAAACTTTGTTGCAGAAATGTGATCCATTATCACTAATTATCGCTCTGGGGGTGCCAAATCGGGAGAAGATGTTCTCTTTGAGAAATTTGACAACCACTTTGTTGTCATTCGTCTTAGTTGGCACAGCTTCTACCCACTTAGAGACATAATCTACAGCAACCAAAATGAACTGGTTGCCGAAGGAACTGGGGAATGGCCCCATGAAATCGATACCCCAAACATCAAAAATTTCAACTTCAAGGATCGGGTTCAGGGGCATCATGTCTCTTCTTGAAATTTTCCCAATTTTCTGACAATTTGCGCTTGTCTTGCAAAAATGATATGAGTCTTTGAACAAAGTGGGCCAATAGAATCCACTTTGTAGAACCTTCTCTGCAGTCTTGCAGGGACCGAAGTGTCCTCCGCATGCAAGGTCATGGCAAAAGCTGAGCACACTCCTCTGTTCCTCCTCTGGTATGCATCGTCTAATAATTTGGTCGGGACAATACTTAAAAAGATACGGTTCTTCCCAGAAGAAGTACCATACTTGGGCAAAGAAGCGGTATTGGTCTTGCTTTGTCCAGTCAGCGGGTAATTGTCCCGTGGCCAAGTAATTAACAATGTCCGCATACCAGGGTCCTTAAGAATGGCTAGGATGTGCTCGTCTGGAAAATCCTCGTTGATCGGAGCATGGATGGTTGGTGCATTCGGAATTCGTGAGAGATGATCAGCGACCACATTTTCTATACCTCGTTTATCCCAGATTTCTAAGTCAAATTTTGAAGCAAAAGGATCCACCAAATCAGTCGGGCTTTTGCTTCCTTTTTGGTCATGAGGTATTTTAGAGCCGAGTGATCCGTAAAAATCACCGTCTTCGAACCTAACAAGTAAGGCCGGAACTTTTCTAACGCAAAGACAACGGCCAAGAATTCCTTCTCAGTCGTTGTATAATTTTGTTGGGCGTCATTCAAGGTCCTACTCGAATAGTAAATCACGTGGGAAAGTATGAGTGCACTTGGAGATGATTTTGGGCTAAGGAAGGGTGATGAAATCCCCACCTTATCTTGTTTATTTGGGTTTTGCACTTAATGTCAATTGTGCAAGTGTGCAGTTTATTCACAACAAGTTAACATTCAAAGCGGTAAATCACTTCAAAATGTTGGTCCTATTCTATATGAATGCACACGTACCTTGTCTCCAGCATTCTTCAACAGAAATTGAAATGAATTGAAATGGGCACGTGCCCTAAATGCAAAAGTCTAATCCAAATTTCAATTAAGCAACAAGTGAATTTCTGTTGAATTTATTACACATGCATAAGGCGAAGCATCCAAGGAAACTAAAAATTTAAAAAGCAATTTTTTTAGCGGCTTTCGGCAACCCTGCAAACGAGTTTGTCAGTACTTCAATCGGAAAAACTCGCTTTTACACGAATTTTTCCGAGGGCAAATGAATCCTCGCGCAATGTCCTTGGCCACCTCTTTCGCTTCTCGTGATAGTGAGCTCCTTGGTACTTCTCCTACACACAAAAATAAAGAATAATCTTTAGTATTGAACAACAAAGCCGTTCCCTCCCCGGCAACGGCGCCAAAATTTGATCGGTAAAAAGCAAGTACAAGAATATGTAAAAAGAGTGTGGGTTGATGTTACTGCTTTTGCGATTCTTCTGTAGTAGCGAAGTGGCTATACGGGTCGTATCCACAAGGAGGGAGAGCGATGGAAGCTTGATGCGGCTTTAAAGTTCAAGAAGAAAGAAAGTTCTTGTTTCCAAATAAAGAATTGAAAAGTGAAAACAAGTTTTTAGGAATTGTTGGAACATGTTTTGGTGGTTTGTAAAAGTGGATTTTTTTTCTTAGTTGTAAAAATGCGTGGCTAACTTTCTACTAAATGCTCCCACTAATTTCTAACTTTTGAAAGATAGCCTCACGATGGATCATAAGCGAACACAACCCTTTTGCATTGGAACTATTCACGTGGAAATCGAGTGAAAGTTCATCCTAAAACTTAGCTTTACACGGCAAAAACTCGGACATTCCCTTATCAAGATCCAATAGAAGGCGAGAATAAGGGAAGACACGAGTGCACTAACGGTATCGGCAAAGTTAAAAGGAAAAGTCTCTATCTTACAATAACAAGTAAAGTACACAACCCATAGATCATCAAAAACTCATTAAGTATGAAGTATAAGAAAGTAAATACTTGTAGGTAAATTAGAGTTAGAACCCTCGTCTTAAGATGCCATAGCTCTTATTTGCACAAGGCTTGTTTGACATTATTGACTTATATGGGTTATCAATCAAGTGTTAGAAATTAGTGGGTTAGTAGTTAGTTAGCCATGCTAATGAAAAGTTAGTTAGCCATAAAAGTAAAAGAAACAACAAAGGAAAAGAAGTGGAGAGAGGGAGTTGCACTACAAGAAAACAAAAGAAAAGAAAAGTTAAAGGAAGGAAGTTACACTACAACAAAGTAAAAGAAAAGAAGTGAAGAAGAAGGAAGTTACACTACAACAAGGAAGAAAAAGTAAATGGCAAAGACAAGTAAATGGAAAGAAGGAAGAGAAGTAGTACTTGTATTAGCTTGTCACCCTTCAAATACAACACTTACACTCTCTCTCTCTCTCTCTCTCTTTCACTCTAATGGCTAAAACTAAAACTAGAAGAAGCAAACTAAAGCAACTACAATTCCTAGCAACAAAACACAAATTACAACTCTATTCTCTGGATCTGCTTAAACTGAAGACCCCTGGGGGGTATTTATAGGCACCAGGGGAAAGGGCCCACGTGAACGGCACGTGGCCCAAAGCGCAGGCGCGCGCGCGCCCAAAGGGTCGCGGAAACGCGGCCTGGGCCGCGTTTCCGCGGCCCTGCCAGGGCGGCGCGCGCCTGGCTTCGGGCAGCGCGCCGTCCCCTCTGTCTTCTGACGCCATGATGTCTTGGATTCGTGATTTGATGCCCTGGACTGACAAAATCTTCACTCTAAAGTCAATGGCTACTTGGTAGGTCTTTAATCACCGATTAAATGGTGATTAAGGTCTTCTTCTTCATTTGCACACCATGAACCTAGGATCAAGCAAGTAAGGTTTTATTAGCAGAATTTTACATGAAATAAATATGGGAATGTGATGAAAATTATGCAAAATTAGGGACTAATCGGGGGGCATATGTAGTGATTAAGATTTGTTAACCTCAGAGATCGCGACACGTGTCTCACAGCACCAGATGTACCTCAAGCAGGTAACATGCCCAAGATGCCAAGTGGCTTACATGCAACCCTGAGGAGAGAGAGTCTCAAACCCAACACCAAGACACATCCCGACTCCGAGGATAGGACCCCGAGTTCCTTCTCACCCTGACATTCGTGACGACTATACTTCACACCGACTCCTACTAGATGTAGCTCAACAACAAGGTTTTCAGATCGCAAGGACAGTTACGCCTGCCATGAAATCTCCACGTTCTAAATACCCTTTATTCCAGCGGGATGGTTATGGAGTGGGGATATCTCGACATGTCAATTCCAACAATAAAACATGGCAATCTAAACAGATATGGAAGGATTTTAACCACGAATCCTGAATCACGGAGAAAGATCTGCACCAGCATTTACATCACAAATAGCTTACTTATAGGCCAAGGACCAAGGGATTAAAAAAAAAAGGAAAAAAGAGAAGAAAGAAGAAGAGAAAAATGTACTGAGAAAACCCTCTTGCAACACAGAAAAGATAGTGAACTCTTCCTCTCTTCTCCTTGTGGTTTTTCTCATTTTGGGTTTCCACGTAAAAATTTCTATCTACGTCTGTTTGCTGATTGGATCTTTACATTTTGTATCATTTTAGGCAGACCCTCTTTGCTTGTGGTACGAGATCGACCGTTCGATCAATCACATAGAAAAATCTCTACCACACATAACACATAACGAGAGTAAATACATAATCTCATCTACAAATTAAAGCCCTTGTGAGTACAATTTCTAATTCTTGCAATAAAAAATTCCTCTCTTCTGTATAGACATAGGCCCTTACTGTTAGACTTATTTTGTTTTATAGTCTAACTTATTTTTGGGCCTACTCAAGTCAATGGATATTTGCACCCGCCCACTTAACCTATGTTGTTTGACCCAATAAAGAATTGATCAAACCTAAATGGTTTGGGTCTAGACACGTTTCAATTACACTTAGCCATGAGTGTATTTAAATTAGAATGTGGGACTCATCACACGTGTGGAACTCGTGTTATAAATCAAGGGCCTAGATCTATGATGAGTTGAACTAGGGTTTCTTGATGCTATATATACCATGAGTAGGGTTCCCTCTCCACCAACAAGAATAACTATCTCTCTTAGAGGCCTCTCATCTCCTCTAAGAATAAAGGAGAGAACTTGGTGGCTGGAGAGAAGAATCCTCTCCCTCAACTCCGGCGTCCTCGAGATCGTGCAACCTTCGGCAACCTCTTCGTAATGGAATCAGGTATGCCTAAAACCCTCCTTCCCTTTGATCATGATAAAGAGGCTTACAGTATATGCGTAGATCTTGTATGGAATAAATTTAGATCTAACAATTGGTATCAGAGCCTCCTCTTTATCAGATCATCGGGATATAAAGTAATAATTTTTATCTCGATTTATGAAAATTATAAATCTCTGTATTTAATTCAATAAAGATTATTTTTTGTGTCTCAAGTAATTGAATTAAATTAGAGATGATTAAATTAAATTCATGTATATATTTTTTTTATGATTTATATCTGTGTGTTATTATTATTTTTGATTCCTAAAAAAAAAAAAAAATTTGCCTGCCTGTGTGCATGCAGGCGCTTGCAGGCGCCTGCATGCAACGAAGAAAAAAAAAAAAAAAAAAAAAGGGTACACTGCTTGATCGGCTGCATGGAAGAAACTTGCATGCAGGATTAAAAAAAAAAAAAAAAGATTTTAGATTGCATGCGCTGGTTTCCAGCGCATGCTGTAAAGTTATTAAACAAAAAAAAAAAAAAAGGCATGGCCTGCATGCATGCAGACATGTGTCTGCATGCATGCACATGTAAGGCAAACCGGGTATTGTGAAGAATAATTTAAATTAAAAAAAAATTGGTTAATTATTTAGGGTTTCCTTAATTTGGGATTATGAGATTAATTAGGATTCAAAAATTTAGAGATTGAATTTTACTCTAATAAGGAAACTTACTCCTAATTAATCTCATATTAATTTTCAATTGGGATTGTTGAGATTGATTTGGGTATTATGATTGAGATATAATTCTAGTCTATTAAGGATATTTTGGGATAGAATTCTACTCAAATAAAGAAACCTAATCCCAATCAATCTCACATAAAGCTAATTGGGTTTTTATTCAGTTTATTTAAACCCAACCCAATAAGAAAGGAAACCAATAACTTAACCATTGCGGGTCGGGTCTGATTCAGACCCGTTAGCACTGCAGACCCGTTTGCCAATAGAAACTTCAATTAGCCGTTACGGGCTCATACGACCTCTGTTTTGGGCATGTAAACAGCCGTTTCGAAGCTCTTGACGAACACTACAGTATTACAGGCATTAGACATGACAAAACAGTAGTTAGTTGACATAAAGAAGGCATTGAAGTGTTTGTTTATCATGGTTATGTGTACCCTTACATGCTTCCGCTTTATCATCAATATTATATTGCTTATATTGTCTAGCATAATGAATATTGATGTATACTACAGTTAATAACACACAGATAAAGATATATACATGTTCAAGCTAAAGAATTTATAAAAGAGCTTATTTAATTGCGTATGTAGTTCATGCGGACAATAGCCGGCCCAAAGGAAGACTATTGTTTGGCCGAATTATGTACGGCGTCGGATACTTGATGTGGGTAATGCAAGTGGGAGAACCTTGATGTGTGGTAATCGGCCCAAAGGAAAGTTATCACACTATTGGCCCATATTGCATTACCCTCATCAACTAGTCCGATGGCGGAACAAGAATACAGATGCATAAATTTGTGTGGTCCATGCGTGTGGCAATCGGCCCAAAGGAAGGTTGTCATTATGGCCGGGTCATTACATATATTATATGGCCAATATAGATTACTTAAACTTTAGGACCAATCCTATAAAGTGACAGTCGGCCCAAAGGAAGGCTGTTCTCTTACATAGGACCTAGACTTTAGAATATCTATATTGGGCCAGTACAGTGTTGGCATATAGAGACACAACTTGTTCTGAAAGTTTAACCGGCAGCTCTATCGGTTAGACTGGTTGCATTTTCTAAAATTCATTTTTTTTTTATGGCTATTACAGTAGAATTTTATTAAATGCAATGTTTATGTTAAACTGATGAGAAATTGTACACTTATGTAGTTTAAATTGAATGGTACAAACTTTAAGAAGTGGTAAGACCAGTAAATGATCGTTCTTGAATTCATGCACCTAGAGTACACCTTAAAGATTGATGGATCTCTACTATCACTAATAAAAGTTCAGTAAAGAAAAGGTCAATTATGGTACGTGGGAGAGATCTTACAAGAGGTGTCTAATGGTCATAAAGTATACTATTCCTATAACTATTAGGAGTGCTATGCCCGATAAAGTCAGTGCTCACTTAGCATCCAGGGTAAACTTCTAATAAGAAAAGGAAAGTGAAACTAAAGGGAGGAACATAAACACCACTACAGTGGCTGATCCTAAGTGGCAAAAGTGCAGAAAAAGTAGCCTAAGGTCATTGCATACTTCTTCTGTAAGAAAGTAAGCCACCTTAAGTAGGAATGCATAAAGTATCAGAAATGGCTATTTAGCGGGTATATCTCATATTTATGTTTGTTCTGAAATTAATTTAGCTTTAGTGCCACTTGATATAAGGTTGATAGATAATTCACATAAGCGATTCAATGCGGAACTTCCAAACCAAAAGAGGCCCAGCCCAGCTGAGCGATACGTATGCATGGGTGATGGAAATAAAGTTGCAATTAAAGCTATTGGAGTTTGTAGGCTTAAATTAGATTCTGGTTTTTTATTTTAGATTTAGATGAGACTTTATATGTACCGTCTTTTAGGCGGAATCTTATTTTCATTTCATTGTTAGACAGATCTGGTTTTACTGTCAATATTGGTAATGAAATGTTTAGTTTATTTTCTAAATCTAAAGTTGTTGGTACTGGAATCTGATTGATGGCTTATATAAATTGAATCTCCATGCTTCATATACTGAATCTCTATATGTGAATAGCATAGGCACTAAGCGAAAATTAATTAAAGAAACATTAGAAAGTTTGGTACTAGACGAAGTTCAGGTGTCTTAATTTGGTGTATACAGACATTTGTGGTTCATTCCCTACATCTTCCTGGAATGGTCATGAATATTTCACCACTTTTACAGACAATTACTCTCGTTATAGGTACCTACACTTGTTCCATGAGAAATCCCAATCATTGGACATATTTAAAGCCGTTAGATCTGATCATGGTGGTGAGTACTATGACAGATATGACGAATCAGGTAAATGTCCAGAACCATTTGTCAATTTCTGAAAGAGTGGTATTATCGCTTAGTACACCATATCAGGGACACCTCGTCAAAATGGTATTGCTGAGAGATAAAATCACACATTAAAGGATATGGTTGGGAGTATGATAGCTCACACTACTCTATCATAGTCATTATATAGTGAAGCCTTAAAGATGGTTGTCACCTCCTTAATAGAATACCTTGCAAAATAGTAACTAAAACCCCGTATGAGTTACGGACTGGGAAATCTCTCAGTATTAGGCATCTATATGTTTGGGGTTGTCCAGCGAAAGCTCGGTCATATATACCATATGAGAAGAAGTTGGACTCAAGGACAGTTAGCTGTTTATGAGTAGGGTATTCTGAGAGGTATAAAGGCTTTAAGTTTTATTGTCCCTCCACTAAGAAAATAAAGACGAATTGCTAATTTTTTTGAGAATATTTAGAACAGTGGGAGTCAATTACATAAAGATTTCATATTTAAGAAAGAACATATTGTTATACCCATAACAATTGTTTCAAATGATAAAGTAGTTGTTCCACTTCAAGATGAAAATATAGTTGTATCCTTACAAGATACATATACAGTTCATCCTGAAATAGATCATGCTGATGAGGTAGAAATTGAAAATTCTCAACCACAAGTCCCTTAGGAGATCAACTAGGGAGAGGAGATCAGTCATTGCAAATGACTATATTGTTTATGTCCAATAGCATGAGTTTGACATAAGGCTAGAGGATGACCCCGCATCCTTAAATGAAGCCAAACTCAACATTCACTCCAGTAAGTGGTCAAATGCCATGAAAGATGAGTTAAAATCCATAAAGGACAATGATGTTTGGGATTTAGTAGAGTTGCCTGAAGGAAAGAAACCGATTGGTTGTAAATGAGTATTCAAAACCAAGCGGGATTCGAAAGGTAATGTCAAAAGGTATAAGGCACATCTTGTCACAAAGGGATTCACTCAAAGAAAGGGCATTGATTATAAGGAGACTTTCTCCCTAGTTTTCATGAAGCATTCTTTTAAGATTATTATGGCACTCGTGGTTCACTTTGACCTGAAGTTATACCAAATGGATGTTAAGATTGTCTTTCTTAATGGTAGCATTGAGAAGGAAATATGTATGGAGCAACCATAAAGTTTAAAGTGAAAGTTTCATAATATCTGGTTTGCAAATTAAAGAAATTCATTTATGGTTTAAAGCAAGCATCCCGTCAATAGTATTTGAAATTTGATCAAGTAATATCCGTTTTTGATTTTAAGAAAAATATAGTTGATCAATGTATTCACCATAAATTTAAAAAAAGTAGACTTATATTTCTTGTGCTATATGTGGATGACATTCTACTAGCAAGTAACGATATGGTTCTTTTACTTGACACTAAGAGTCTTCTCTCAAAGAATTTTGAGATGAAAGATCTTGGAGACGCTTCTTTTGTGATAGGCATCCAGATTCAACGTGACAGGACACGTGGAATATTAGGTTTATCACAAAAGGCCTATATCGATAAGGTGCTAGATAGATATGGCATGAAGAATTGCTTTAGGGGAAATAAGTTAAGTCTACTCTAATGTCCCAAGAACGACCTACGGAAAGAGCAAATGAAAGACATTCCATATGCATTGGCGGTTGGATGTCTGATGTGTGCTCAAGTTTGTACCCATCAGACATAGCATATACCGTTGAGAAACTTGACAGAAACTTGATCAATCATGTGATTGATCTCTGAAAGACTGTCAAGAAGGTAATGCGATATCAATAGAAGACTACATGAAATCTGATCAGTTGCAGCTGATCGGATACACAGATTCAGATTATGCTGTATGTATCGACAATAGGAAGTCCACTTCATGTTATATTTTCCTTATTGTAGGAAGATGGTGGATTTAGTCGAGAGGCCATTACAGCTACACTGTGATAATAAGAGCTATAGAGCTCTACTACAATAGTGACAAGAGTTCAGTAAAGTCGAAGCATATCGACATCAAGTTTCTTGTCATCAATGATAAAGTTCGGAATCATATTTTGTCTGTTGATAGTGATGACACTATTCTTAACATTACAGATTCACTCATTAAAGGACTTTCACCTTAAGTATTCTTAGAGCATATTGCTCATATGGGGATGACTAGTCATTATGATATCCTGATTTTGTGGGAGTGGATAATTTTATGTAACAGACATTATTTCTAAGTGCACTTTATGGATATTTATTGATTCTGATAAATAAATTTATAACTGCTTTTCCTAAAGTTTACTTTTGCGCATTTGAGTTTGTTGAATTAGCAGTTAGACTCGTTGGAGTCATAAAGTTAGACTCGTTGGAGTCATAAGGCTAGACTCGTTGGAGTCATAAAGTGGAAACCAGTTGGAATTGTACCTTATTTGATCAGAGGACATTTCCATGCCACACGTCCACATTTGATCTATGTCGTTAGGGGTTCTGAAACTTGTGATGTGGAAGGTTCTACCTCGATTATACAGAAGGTAACGATCGCCATGTTCAGTGGCAGGACTCTTAATGGACCAGATTGTTTTGAAACGTGGTTTGTCGGCGGTTAAAGTTTTGACGTCATAAAGTTATGCATAATATCTATTCAGTATGACTTGCTTGGCCCAAGTGGGAGATTGTTAGACTTATTTTGTTTTATAGTCTAACTTATTTTTGGGCCTACTCAAGTCAATTGGATATTTGCACCCGCCCACTTAACCTATGTTGTTTGACCCAATAAAGAATTGATCAAACCTAAATGGTTTGGGTCTAGACACGTTTCAATTACACTTAGCCATGAGTGTATTTAAATTAGAATGTGGGACTCATCACACGTGTGGAACTCGTGTTATAAATCAAAGGCCTAGGTCTATGATGAGTTGAACTAGGGTTTCTTGATGCTATATATACCATGAGTAGGGTTCCCTCTCCACCAACAAGAATAACTATCTCTCTTAGAGGCCTCTCATCTCCTCTAAGAATAAAGGAGAGAAGGTGGCTGGAGAGAAAAATCCTCTCCCTCAACTCCGGCATCCTCGAGATCGTGCAACCTTCGGCAACCTCTTCGTGATGGAATCAGGTATGCCTAAAACCCTCCTTCCCTTTGATCATGATAAAGAGGCTTACAGTATATGCGTAAATCTTGTATGGAATAAATTTAGATCTAACACTTACAATTATTATTACAAAGCCAGGATGGTGGTTTAAAAAAATCAAGAATAAATCATAAGAATCATGTCTATTTTCAAGTAATTTGTTAGCATGAAATAATATCAATCATCATGAAAAAAAAAATTGTGCGGTCTGTATCGGCCAACAAAAAATCCACTGTGCGGTCGACTTGCCTGAACATAAATATAAGCGCTCCGCTACCATTCGCCGAACACCTCTAAGATGTTCAACATATTGCGATGAAATCCCCCAAAAAAATTTAATTCAATAAAAAAGGGGGAAAAACTCATCTCTCGATCAAGTATAACACTCTTAAGTTGTTATTTGTTTATCCGTAATTGTCAAAGTGACAATTTTTGATGATATGAATGCCGAAAATTTTTAAGATTTATATACGTGGAGAAGAAGAGATATTTGGAGATAAAAAAGAAGCATGATTTAGGGTCTGTTTGGTTGTCGTAATTGGCCGTAATTCGTAAGTCGTAATTGGTAAAGTCTTTTACAATAGTAAATGAGTTACATGCATGTAAGCTTTATGGTGTTTGGTTGGTAATATAAAGTTGTAAGTGGAAAAGTGTATTGTGTTTTACGGTGTTTGGTTGTCGTAATGTGTAAGTCGTAAGTGAAAAAGTTGACTACAAAATTAACTATTTGGTGATTTAAAAAGTATTAATATTGTAAATAAATATTAAAAATACTAAATATTAAAAAAATTAATATTAACATAAAAAAATAATACAAATTTGTATGACCACAAAATTAACTGTAACTGGGCTGTAAGTGAGTGGTAATTGGGTTACAAGTGAGTGATAATTGGGTTGTGTAAGTCTTTTACGAATTACGGTCCAAACAAACTGACGTAGTTGTAATTGGATTGTAAGTCATTTACGAATTACGGTCTTTTACGCGAAACAAACGGCCCCTAAATATGGTTTGTGGGTGGGGTATTCATCACTTTTTTTTTGGGTCTGTTGGGAATATGATTTACATTATTTGTAATATTAGAGTTAGTCGATATCTGTTTTAATCGTTTAAGTTAAAATTAAAATTATCTAATTACTTTTAATCTTCAAAATTGAGTATGTTTTTTCACTTTTGTGCTTGTGAATATAACCATTCTACTGAAATCCATAATGATTCACCATTTTTCTCATGAAAAATATTTCTCTAGAGTTAAATAGGTAAAATTGTTTTTTAACCCAAAATCAAAAGCCCCCGCCAACCTTTGTTTTTTCCCCCCAATTCGTTGCCCTGAACGGTCAATTTGGCGCCAGAAAAGTGGCGGACCTTTTCCCGCCAAATCCCATCACCGGAGCCCAAGAAAAAGCCCAACCCCCCTTTAAATCGTCCCCCATTTTATTATCCCTTTTCAATCTTTTTACATCTTCTCTCATAAAATTCTCTCCCCTCTCTCTCCTTCCATTCCTCTCAAAAAAATGGAGCAATCAGTAGATGATTCTGATCTCCCCACGCCCTACTCCTTGATCGCCGGTGAGATCGCTTCCATCCGCGCAGCCATCGGCGACGAGACCCCCGAGCACGAGATCATCAAGGCGCTCACCACCGCCGGAAACAACCCCGATCGCGCCCTCGGCATCCTCCTCGACTCCCAGGAGATCGCCGCTCAGACGAAGCCTGTGAATCAAGAGGTAGTTTCTGAACTTACCCCAAAATTTGATCTTGATGATCTTAGTAGTTTGGAGCGTAAGATTGTAGTTAAGAAGAAAGAACAAGAATTGGGCATCGAAAAAAATCCCATCTTGGTGGTTCCTGAGATTGAAGTTAAGGAGGAGGAACCCAGTGAGGGTTTTGAGAATGAAGTTAAGAAGGAGGAAGAGGCTTCTGACAATTTTAGCTTTTTAGACACCAAAGTTAGCGTTAAGAAGGAAGAAAAAAAAATGGGTATAAAAAAATGTTCCATCTTGACGCCTGGAATTAAAGTTAAGAAGGAAGAGTCTGATGGTAAGAAGAAGGAAGCTCTGGAGGAATATGAGGAGGTTTTCGCAAAGAGTCATTGTGCTTCGTACCTTAATCCCCGGCCCATCAGAGCTATTAGGCCACCGGGTACGATGGTCACCGACGGAGACTTCAGGTGGTGGTGGAGCCCGATTCTGCCGAGTTTGTGGAGTTTCCGGAAGAGGTTGATTGGTTTCTAGTGGGGAATACTTATGTCTCAGGGCTCTCTACTTGTCGAGGGAGAAGGAAGATTGATGCTGGTGAGATTGTTGATTTCACGTTCCCGAAGAATGTTGCAGGAAGGCAGTTTGGCAGGGTGAGCACAAAAACTGCAGCATTGATGTCTGAGATTGTGCGGTTTTCAACCAAGAAATCAGGGGAGGTTTGTCACTATATCTCATGCACATTGTCCTTTGATTTACATTTTTATGCTTAGTTTTTCCATTTTTGACAACTCATTATAGACCTCTTTATAGTTTCTTTATTAGTGTACTCTTCAAACATTTGATTTGTTCTTGATTAAATCAGATTGGGAAGCTTCCACCGGAGTGGTCAAGGTGTCTCATTCCACTTGTGAGTTCATCAAAGGTTAAGATCCGAGGGAGGTGTGTGATTGCACCATCCGAACTTAGCTTGATGCAAGAGATTGTGTTATATGTCAGGTAATCATACCTCTTATTGTTATGTTTGTTTAGATGTTTGCATTGCTTGATGTAACTTAATTTCAGCCAAAAAGTTTGTTCTTGTTGGTAGTTATTAAGCATATGCTTTGTATGCGTTTGTTTTGCAGCTTTTACATTAACAGTTCGATTTTTATGGAGGGAGATAAATCATCGTGGAAGCTAGAAGCTCCCGCACCAGTGGATCCTTCTGTCTGTCCTCTCCCAACTCTCTTCAAATGGCTAAAGATAAAACCATTCCAAAAGGTATTCAAATGTCTCCCTCAAATTTCCCTTTAAGGGACTAATATAAACATACAAATTTTCAATATCATGATCTGATTAGTAATTGTACTGACAATGTATTGCTTTGATTTTACTTGATATATAGGCTGAATTTACTCCTGATGAGCTTAATTCACGGAAGCGGTCACTAAACCTAGGAGTAAGAATAACTGTTTATATCTGGCAATATTAACTGAATCATTAGACCTAAATTACTATCTCATTGTGTTTCTATGATGGAACCCTACCTTTTGGGACATGACACTGAGATTTATCTCCATATCTATATTATATCATGGTTATAACGCCTATATCATGGTTATGAAGCCTTTTTATTTTCGTTTGAATGTGCAACTGTCCAGGATAATGATGATGATGATGAATCCCAAATTGTGGGTCTTGCAAAGCGACGAAAAGGGGGAGAGACATATGCTGAACAAACTGATGAGGAACAAGCAATCTCAGAGGCCTCTTTGAATAAGCTTGTTGGTACTTCAGATATATATGACCTAAAGGTAAGTTATTTTGAGAAAAAATAACAAAATTTAACCTCCTGATAGCATACTTTTTTCTGATAAACATATATGACAAAAGTGAAGTCTTGTTTGATGCAATATTCTTGTTGAATTTGACAGGAGGCAGAGCCCCCTAGCACACTTCTCTGTAGCTTGTGGCCATACCAGAGACAAGCCCTCTACTGGATGTCAGAATCGGAGAAGGGCTTGATGTTGAGAAAGCAGAGAAGACTCTTCATCCATGTTGGGCAGCTTATCGTGTTTGTGATACGTAAGGGAAAATTAGTGTTTTTTTTTCTTTGGATATAATGTTACTGGAATTACTAGCTTGTTAAACTTATTTGTTTAATGGATTTTTTGACCAGGAGAGCATCGACTATATATGTGAACATTTTCTCTGGAGAAGCTACAACTGAATTTCCTAGTGCAACTCAGATGGCACGGGGAGGAGTAAGCATACATAAGCCTCATTCATTTCAGTTTGTTACCCAGAATTGGATTTTTAAAATATTACCAAAGCCTTACTGTTTTATCTCAAGAGGAAAAAGTTATTGTAGGTTATTGTATATGAAGGGCCTGAAGTATAATATAATGAGTCTGTTAACATAAAATAATGCTTACTATAAATTGACCCAAGACATTTCACCTTGTGCATACTTCTGAGCTAAATGATTGCGTACATACAAGTGTCAGACATGGATGGGAGTGCCCTTGTGTTGGAAACGAATGGATGCAGCTAGCTTGAGCAAGTAGCAGTGCCCTAATCATTAGGCTGCAGAAAGATGATACGGGGATTTGAATCATCCTTATTCACTATTTTTGATTCCCTTCATTAATTGAGAAGTGTTTAAGATTGGACATTCTTAGCTATGCCTTTAATATGTAGGGAGAGGAGATAAAAACTTGATGGTAGAGTTTTTTAACTTATTAGAAGAGATGGTGTAGAAATCGGAGTTCAAAAAGAGCGAAAACGCAGTCTGCAGTGTGCTGGAACAGAGGCCGGCCGATCGTTCGATCGACCGGCATGCACAACGTGCATAGGTAAGGAACGGTCGATCGGTTGGCATGCATCATGTTTCTGTTAGCTACAATCGACCGGCCGGTTGATCGATAGGCAAATCTGTTTCTCCTATTGGGATTTGGACTTTTTCCTGAAAAGGAGTCAAATTCAATTGTGGTTTCTTCAAATCTTAAGACTCTTTGACTATAAATAAAAGGGTAGAGCTCTCATAAATTGTATCTTTCTAAAAACTTATAATTGATCATTGAATCAATAAGATCTCTCTCTCCCTTGCCCCAAGAGCGTAGGCATATTGTCAAACCTCGTTAAATATTGTGTTTGGCTTTCTCTCTTGTTTATTTATTTTTGTCTTTTTGGTATGTCCCTGGTGCATCTCTCTCTGTGATTGAGGTTCCTCATTGGTTGTTGCTTCACGCGTGCAACATAATATATACTGTCTGAGCTATCTTTTGGATGTTTGAAACTAGACCATTAGCCTTTCCATGCTCCTTTATGTTTTTGAGGCTCTTACTCATTTTCAATAGAAGTTGCTCTCATGATTTACTTTCTCCTCTCTTTGCTTCTTTAATTTTTCTGTGTATGTGCTGTGGAGAGAAGGGTATTTCTTTATGAAGATAAGACTGTATATTTGTGTTTTGCATCTGACTCATTTCTTGGGCAGATTTTGGCAGATGCAATGGGGCTTGGGAAGACTGTCATGACAATTGCTCTAGTACTTGCAAACCCAAGGGGAAGATCAGAAGACCATGATAAAGTGATGGAGAGTCCTGAAGAAGCATCAAGAAGAGGCTCCCAAAGGAATACACAATCTTCTATAAAAGGAGGCACCCTAATTGTCTGTCCAATGGCATTACTGGGCCAATGGAAGGTGACTTTCACTCATAATTCCATATCGCTTTGCGACGAATTTATGCCCGCTAGTTTTCTTTTCTTTCTTTTCTTTTTTTTTTTTTGAGGGAAACCCTCTACTCGTTTTAGCTTTAATTCCAAAATCTTCATTCAATTTAGAATCGGTCTTGGTAAAATGCTTAGTTGTCATACACAACGGGCCAAATAAAATTATGTCTTTATCTTGTTTTAAATTATTGAAACATTTATCTTGTTTCAAATTATTGAAACATCATTTTATTCATGAATTATTACAGGATGAGCTAGAAACCCATTCGCAGCCAGGTTCCATTTCTGTCTTTGTTCACTATGGCGGTGACAGAACCAATGATCCCAGAGATATTGCCAAATATGGCGTTGTCTTAACAACATATGGGGTCTTACAAACATCTTTTAAATCTGTATGGGTTCTAGTTTTTTTTAATCTCTTTTGACATAACATGCAGTTTTGTTTATGAATGAATGACAAAAATTGTCCTCTAATCAGGGTTCAGACAGAGCGAGCATTTTTCACAGGATAGATTGGTATAGAGTGGTACTGGATGAAGCACACACCATCAAATCTTCAAAAGCCCAAGTGTCCCGATCAGCCATTGCGCTGACCTCACACTGCAGGTGGTGTCTTACTGGTACCCCTATTCAGGTTGGTTATTCATCAATTAATCTCATTGCAGCCTAACAAGCCATTTTAAATGGCATCTTCATTTACATACTAACATTACAAGCTATTGCATTGTACTTAACACTTTGAATTACTATATCAGAAATTTTGGCTGACATGCCTATAAACAGATCTCAATATGGTTATCACTCTTTTATGTTAGACATATGACTTAATTGTGAGTTTAATGGTTTTGTGTGGTGCAGAATAATTTGGAAGATCTCTACAGCCTCCTTTGCTTCTTGCATGTCCAGCCGTGGTGTGATTGGACTTGGTAAGTAAGAAAAACAGATGAATGTATTGCTTGATTTTGCTTTATGCAACATTAAAGAAAAAATGTCAGTTGCTGGCCAATTTTATTTTCCACTTAACATAAAAAATATCTACTGGCACCCAATATTTAACTAAGAAAAGAGACTTGTATGTTTTTTGTATGCTCTTATATGGTTGATAATGTTGATTTCTTCTGATACATGAATATTGAGTGCTAAAGTATAATTTTTTTCCCCCCAAAAGTAGCCTTCACATTTATTAGAATAAATGTCAACTGTTGATCAATTAGTCTAACTTATCTGCTAGTTTTGATATTATATCATGCCCACTTCTTGCTTTGCCTGTTCAGGTGGCAAAAACTGATTCAAAGACCTTATGAGAATGGTGATGAAAGAGGATTAAGGTTGGTTAAGGCTATTCTGAGACCATTGATGCTTAGAAGGACAAAGGAGACAAAGGATAAAGATGGAAGGCAAGTTATCTTACCACTCTCCTAACACCAACTACAACATAGTTCCTTTCTGGGTTAACTTTCTGAATTCTGTCTCTTGATTTCAGGCCCATTCTCGTTTTGCCACCTGCGAATGTACAGATTGTGCAGTGCGAACAATCAGAAGCTGAGCGAGATTTCTATAATGCACTTTTCTTTAAATCAAAGGTTAGATTGCATCACATTTTCATTGGTTAACCTATTCCCTTTTGCTGTGCGATTGTTCAAATTGAAGTCTTGATGCGAGTTCTGTGGGAGTTCTATTCACAGAACCCACTATATTTAATATATTCTTTTGTTGTTGCCCACAACATCACAGGTCAAGTTTGATCAGTTTGTTGCACAAGGCAAAGTTCTTCACAATTATGCTTCCATCCTTGAGCTCCTCCTTAGATTGAGGCAGTGCTGCAACCACCCCTTTTTAGTTGTCAGGTAAGCCATAAATTACAATTCCTTTATTTGTCAATTACCATGGACCACTTTACCTAATTTGTTTCTCTCATATTCAGCCAAGCAAACAATCAAAAATATGCTGATCTCAATAAGCTTGCCCATCATTTTCTTGACGGGTCAAGTGCATCTTCAGCCCCCAGTAAAGCATATGTGGAAGAGGTTATTGATGGGATCCGACGAGGGGAAGTCACCGAGTGCCCAATCTGCTACGAATCAGCTTCTGATGATCCTGTGCTCACTCCATGCGCACATCGAATGTGCAGGGAGTGTCTGCTTGCGAGTTGGTCAAATCCAGCAGGCGGTCCCTGTCCAATCTGTCGCAAGGCTCTGACAAGGCTGACCTACTTACATGCCCGATTGAGAACATTTTCAGGTTGATATTCACAACAACTGGAAGGAGTCTTCTAAGGTCACTGAGCTCATCCGTTGCCTCGAGAGCATCAGGAGGTCTGGGGGGGGAAGAGCATTGTGTTCAGCCAGTGGACCTCATTCTTGGATTTGCTCGAGATCCCTTTTAACAGTAATAGGATTGGGTATTTGAGGTTTGATGGGAAGCTGACACAAAAGAACAGGGAAAGGGTTCTGAAGGAGTTCAGTGAGAGCAGAGATAAGACGGTGACTAGCAGTTTCCTCCCTCCTATCCTTTATGCAAATTATAGTGAGTTCACATGAAAGTCACTTGGTGCTCCTATCTTAACCTTGGCTGCCATCTGTTCTAAAATCGCAGGTCTTGTTAATGTCGTTGAAGGCAGGAGGTGTAGGACTAAATCTGACTGCTGCATCAAATGTCTTCCTGATGGTAAAACTCGCGCAACAGCATAACAACAATGCAGACTTTGAGATTTTCCTACTGTCTGATTTTTATTTCCTTGCTAAATATAGGATCCATGGTGGAATCCTGCAGTAGAGGAGCAAGCAATCATGAGGATTCATCGAATCGGCCAGAAAAGGCAGGTCCGAGTGAGGAGGTTTATTGTCAAGGTAATGGAACAATTCCATGATTCAAGCTGCATCAATCTTTCTTTGGCCCATTGTGTTCCTTCTGAGAGAAATCTCAAACTATTCGTTCTTTGTGATTCAGGACACAGTGGAGGAGAGGATGCAGCAGGTGCAGGCGAGGAAACAGCGCATGATTGCCGGAGCCCTCACAGATGAAGAAGTCAGGACTGCCCGTATTGAGGAGCTTAAGATGCTCTTCAGATGAGATCCTGTTCAACTGGACATAAAGATATGTAGAGGGTTCGTTCCTCTTTAGCTTCCCTTTTTGGAATGAAATCTTCAAGCAGCCCCATGATCAAGATATGACGTCAAATTTTGCAACTGGGTTCTTTGGCAACTGATTTGATCAGCTGGCTGATAATTTTGGAGGATGGGCTTGTTTTGCTCTGTCCTTTTGTAAATTTTGTTCAGAGAATTTAGGCTTGTGAACTCCTATCTTTTCGTATAATATAAGGTTAAGGTTATTGAAGGAATTGGCTATAAGCACGGCATACTTTAAGGTGACATGGAGAGATCAACAATAAAATATTCAATCAATGTTTTATAAATATGAAATGATTCTTGATAAGAAATGATTAAAATTAATCAAGCAGGTGAATGTACAAAATAATAGTTGTAAATTAATTCAATTTAATTAAGAATTAATTAAAGATAATAATTTATACAATAAAATTTTATGATTAATATTAAATTTATTGAATTATATGCGTATAATCTCACGTTTGTAGATAACAATGGTCGGGTTCGATTACTTTAACTGCGGGTCTGGTTGCAATTGGGTACATCCGCTTTGAAACATGCAGTTGCTTGATGTTGGCGGTCGTGCGTCGTCGACGTGCCTGTGAGGGAAGGGAAGCTCCGGTGATGTCGGCGACGACTATGGCAAGGTCGGTGATAGTTTCGGCAAGAGCAGCGATGTTTCGGCGATGACGGACTGACAAAGTTGTGGCAAGATGGGGAAAGTCGTGAGGTGATGTGTCAAAGTCGAGAGAGACCAAGACAAAGTCGGAGATGGAGGCTGACGACGACGGTGGACGTCGGCGTCGGCTTGCGGTACCTAGGCGCAAACGGTGGCACAAGGAAGAAGATGAGAACTCCAGTGGCGTTCTAGAGATTACTGACGGAGAGAGGGAGCAGGCGGGTTGCCGGCACTTGATTGTCGTGCTCGACGCAAGGGCGGGCGGCGCGACTGGTGGTGACGTGGGCACGGGTGAGGCGGCGCTGATGATGAGGGTGAGAACAGAGAGAGATGGCGGCGCTGGTGGTTGTGTTGGTGGTGGCTTCTCAGTTGGAGAGGAAAGAAAGAGGAGGAGAAGAGAGAGAAAAAGGTGAACAGTGACTTTTTTTTCTTCCTTTTTCTCTCTTTTGTGAAAAATCCAGAGAGAGATGGGTGTTTTAAGGCTTTTGAAAGTGGGGAGTTTAGAATTAGGATTAGGGTTTTGAGAGGGAGGGGAAAGAGATAAGAAAAGGGATAGGATTGTTAGGGTTTCACACTCTAAATTAGGATTTCTCTAAAGGCTTCTAATACAAAGATAAAAACTGCAGAGAGGTCACAAACTCACAAAATTTTGAGGAAAATTTCATAATAATTTATTACCGAAAATTATTTGATACAAGGCTTTATATAGACTTTTATAAAAGATGAATACAACTCACATTCTTAATCCAAATAGAACTACAATTCTAAAATAAAGAAACTAAACTCCTAATAAAAATACAACTCTAAAATAAAGAAACTCAAAATAAAAAAAAACTAAAAATATATTAAGCTCTAGTTCTACTGGGAGATTATAACGAAACATCTTCTCTACTGATGAAATACATGCCATGCACGCGGCTTGATGTCCGTACGAGCTAGACTTTACTAAAATCATACAGTTGACAAATGTTAGCTTTAGAAATTTTATTTTATTTTTTGGTTACAGCACAGGGACTTGAGCCGTGTTATACTACAGCCCATGAAATCATACAGTTCAAACAACGTTTAGAACGTTTGTTTGAAAATCTCATTAATGGTTTATCGTTTAGCTGACTTGCTATTCTACGTCCCATAGATTGATTTTCTTAAATTCTGAAGGGACTGGGCCCCAAACACGTCTGGAGCTCATTGTCATCCTTGACAAAAGGAGGTCGTATTCGGGGCCGGGCCCGTTCAACTTGGGCCGCACCCAATATTTTCTCTCCAAGGCTTGACGTAGAAAAATCCAAGTTGCATTTCGGTCAACCTTGAGTTCGTAAAATCTCCGCTCTCTTGCAAGTCACCGGTTCAGGCTCTCGCCCTCTTCATGCGCTTCTTAACTCAAAAAAAGGAAAAAAAAAAACAAAAGCTAGAAAAATCCAAGACAGCGGTGCCCATGCAACGAAAATAATGGCAGCGCATGCATGGCTACAGTAATGATGTCAACCGCATCGCCAATCACCGAAACAAAATAAGACCGCGTGAGCTCGTCCAAAAACAGAGATCAGCTGCCAGTTTCAGTCTCATGGGAGGTACAGTCAAACTAACAACAGCGAAAAGCTGCTGCAGTCCTGGCCTGTCTCTCTGGCTGCACGTGCACGTGCACATGCAGCAGAAGAATTGAGGGGACCCAATCATCATGTGCTGTGGGCTCAGTCAGCAAAGGAAAAAAATTGAGGTAAGAGTTCTCTGGAAAGCTCTGGAGCTTGGAAACAGCGGCAGCAGAGGAATCGATCCGAGTTGGACAAAAGGCTGGCCTCCTCCATGGACCTTTTGATGATTCTGCCCTGCACAGGGCTTGATTCTTTGCGGAAAAGGAAAGATTGATGCTTTGCTGCTCTTTCACGTCTCCCCATTTTTTGAAATCAATGCATTTGACACGTCATAAACCCCATCAAATCGATCCTCTCGCAATATGCGGTCAAATACCAGCTGCTCAAATACCAGCTGCACCTCTCTCTCTCTCTCTCTGTGTGATGTCGAGATGCCGGAATCCAGATAAATGGATTCGATAGAGGAGTTGGGTCTGATTAGATCCAGTTGCTTTGTTGCTAACAAATTTAAAATTATGAAAAAAAAAAACTCTTTAAATTTAGATTTTGCTGGAACATTGGCAGGGATCCCATTGGGATGTCTAATTAAAGTAATGGATATGGTCACAAGAGACTGATACTGTGAGAACATGACATGTTGAAGATTGCAATATTAGTGACGAGAGAGAAGACACATGACAAATAATTTGTTAGGTATAAAAAATAATAGAATGTATCCCCGCGAGAATCTTGATAGAAACATATTGTTGTTCATTATATTCCTTCCGATCATCAAATTTGTTGCTTAGTATTCACACGGTTCAGACCATATGGAAGATTCGATAGAACTTACGGAACCTTCTTGATTCACTGTTACGCGTAGCGAGCTTACCTAACGAACCTTCCTTAATGAGGGAAAAAGATTTATTTATTTTTTATATTTTTTAAAAGAGAAGGTAATAAGATGCCACGCTACATTTATCCAGATAAGAAAGAAGCCCATCAAATAAGAGATTATTTTGCACTGTGCACCCCGCTAAACAACAAGTACTTTTGGACCAGAGACTTTGCGCAAGTAGTAAAAGATTAGAACGAGCTTTAAGTTCAAATCTAAATTGTAAAACTTCAGCAATCCTGTATGGAGAGAAGAGACAAAGGAGATACAGGAGATAGCGCAGATACCGGAAGTCAAAGGGAGTAAGAACAACGTTTGCTGCAGGCCAAGGCATAACCCGGTCGACCGCCCGGTCGACCGGTGTGCACGACGTGCACGGACATGGCGACCGCCCGGTCGACCGTGGCAAAGGAACGGTCGACCGACTGACATGAGCCAGTTCTCGGTTAATCCCGGTCAACCGACTGATCGACCGACAGACGCGTTTTGTTTTCCTTTTAGGGTTCGGATTCATTTTTTGTTTTGGGGTCGAATCCAATCAGGGTTTCCTAAATCCCTGGGACTCTCTGGCTATAAATATGGGTTAGAGCCCTCATGTATTGTATCCCTGATTGTATCCCTCTGGTATTCACTTGTATTGATTCAATAAAATCTCTCCCTCCCTTGCCCCGAAGACGTGGCAAATTTTCGAACCTCGTTAAACACTGTGTTGGCTTGTTTTCTCTATTGTTTCTCTATTCTTGTCGTGTGGGTACGTCTCCAGCTGCATCTATAATTGGTGGATTCCTTGTTGGTTGTTGCCCTACGCGCAACAAGTGGTATCAGAGCATCCCAGATTCGTCGTGGGATCGTGTGTTGATTCCAAGGGCATCAGTTGCTGTTAGGCGAAGATCGTATGTCGATCTTGGAACAGCGTTGGGACTGTTTGTGAGA
The DNA here is from genome assembly GCA_038442645.1 of Agave tequilana. Classification (NCBI taxonomy): domain Eukaryota; kingdom Viridiplantae; phylum Streptophyta; class Magnoliopsida; order Asparagales; family Asparagaceae; genus Agave; species Agave tequilana. Next base: position 696,652 of record JAVJIF010000391.1, on the reverse strand, counting down.
TCGTGTGTCGATCTCAAATCAGCGTTTGGATTGCTCGAGGAATCAATTCGGAAGAGTAGATCGCTTCAGAAACTCTTCAAAGGTTTCGCGTTGAGGTAAAGATCCTACCTTTATCTCGTTTATTTGATCTAATCCGTTTTGCTTTCGCATTGCTTTGAGGAACCAGTTGAAAAGATGGCTGAAAATAGTACATCTACGATGAAATCCGTGAATACACATCCATTAAGGATCGATGTGGTGAAGTTCGACGATAACAACAAATTCGGTATGTGGAGATGTGAGGTGATGGATGCATTGACGACATCAAATCTCGAAGACACTCTACGGTTGGAGAAAAAAACGTGATTCTACTACTGAAGAGGATTGGGACAAGATGAACCGAATGGCGTGTGGCTTGATCAGGTCTTGTTTGACACAAGACATCAAGTATCATGTGTTGCATGAAACATCTGCGAGGCGGCTGTGAGAGATCTTGGAGGAAAAGTATCTAACGAAAGGCGTCGAATCGCGGTTGCAGTTGAAGAGGAGGCTTAATCGTTTTCAGATGAAGAGGGGAATCTCCGTAAATGAACACATGAATAGCTACACAAAGCTTCTTACAGACCTGATTAATGTGGATGTGGAGATCGATGAAAAAGATAAGGCAGTAATTCTATTGAATTCTCTTCCTGAAGAAGAGTATGAGACATTTACTCTTATATTGATCAATGGAAGAAAATCCCTTAACTACAATGAGGTGTCTGCTGCTCTTGTGAATTATGAAGTAAGGAGGCAGGACAGATTGTTATCTTCAGGGAGCACAACAGTAGAGGCATTGGCGGTAAGAGGCAGGAGTTCCAATCGGAAGGGCAGAGGTGATCAGAGAAGATCTAAGTCTAGATCAGGTTTCAGAGATCTGAAGAGGAACCAGTGCGCCTTAGGCAAGGAGATAGGGCACTGGAAGGTTGATTGTCCGAAGGCGAAAGGTAAGGAGTCGATGACCGAGGCAAATCTCGCACAGGTGTTCAGTACTCATGTCAGTACTTCACAGGCGGATGGATCGGAGTCAGACTCATCGGTACTTTCTTTCTCTGTTACTACTCCTACTGTTGGTTACTCAGATAATTTTGAGTGGATCTTAGATACTTGAGCTACCTATCATGTGTGCCCGAATAGAGACTAGTTTTCTAGCTTTGAGAAGCTAGATGGGTGTTTTACTATTATGAGTGATGATCACCCATGTAATGTAGAAGGGATAGGTACAGTCCGTATCAAGATGGATGATGGGATAGTACGAGAATTGAAGAAAATGAGGCATGTACCTCAACTCAAAAGGAGTCTTATCTTAGTTGGTACTTTGGAAACGTTGGGTCTTATGGTATCTATACGAGATGGTGTTCTCAAGATGACCAAAGGCTCAATGGTAGTTATGAAGGGCGTCCGTCGGAACAATCTCTACCACTTGAAGGGTAGTACAGTTACAGGTCAGGTGGAGACTTCTATTTATTCAGATGATGTTTGCACACAGGTTTGACAGATGAGGGTCAGACACGGAAATGAAAAGTCTTTGCAAGCTCCATCAAAGAAGGGATCATTGGAAAATGCTTCTACCTGCAACTTGAAATTGGGTGAACACGGCGTTCTAAACAAGAAGAAGGTGAAATTCAGTACCACAACTCACCACTCAGAGGTCTTCTTGATTGTGTTCATGTATGTATTTAGGGACCTGCTAAGACTGCATCGCTTGGAGGTCATAGGTACTTTGTCTCTTTTATTGAAAATTTATCTAGGCATTGTTGGATATATCCCATGAGACAAAGGTTTGAAGCCCTAGGTATGTTGGTAAAGTGAAAGGATATGATGGAGAAGCAGACTGGTAGGAAGATCAAGGAGCTACAAATTGGTAATATTGAAAGATACAAGAACTAATTCCTACAATTTGGCCAAACACTGGTATTTGTACTCACTTCACAGATGACATACATGGGTTGGTTAAGGAGATAAACCGTTCCTTGCTGGAGAAGGCTTGGTGTTTGTTGTCTAATGCACGATTAGACAAATCGTTTTGGGCTGAGACGATTGTGTATGCTAGCCATCTCATAAATGGATTATCATCGACTGCGATAGGAGGTAAAACTCTACTAGAAGTTTGGTCTTAGAAAGCTGCTCAAGGTCATAGTTTGCTGCGGATTTTTGGAAGTCCGGCCTACTTTAGTGCCAAAGATGGCAAGGTGAATCCGCGAGCAAAGAAGTTTGTATTTTTGGGTATCAAAAAAAATATGAAAGGTTACAGGTTATGAGACCCCAAAAACAAGATCGTGTTGAGTAAGCATGTCACATTTGATGAGACTTCAGTGTTGAAGTCTAACGTCTCTCAGCAGGTGGAGAGGACGAAGAATAAGGAAGTATCGCAGCGGGTGGAGGTTGATGCTACGCCACCATCTCCGGTTGGTTCGATATTAGTGAGGACTTCACCAGATGTGACACCGGGTTGAGATCATGTAGCCAATTTTGATGCTGAACAGGTTGAAGACATTGGAGAGAATGTCGAATTATTTGCAGCAATTGGAACCAAGATAAAACCATAAAAGTGGGTGAAGAAGCATGAATCTCAGGCTTGTGACCGCCACAAGCTCATGTTGAAGGCCGTTGTTCTCCATGACGGTAGTGAGGAGATTCATATGGCTCAGCCAGGTCGGTTCGCTGCTGAAGACTCAATCACAAGTGCTTGAGCTTGATGGAGCTCATTTCAATGAACTACGGTTGGCTTGATCCTTTGGGCAAGGTACGTAAGCAGCCGTAAAGACGCAGCCATTTGATAATGCAACCCGTATGAAGCTGTTTGGGTTCTCGAGAAGCTGATTAAGACTTCATAAGAGGTGAAGAGTTAGACTTCACATAGAGGTGAAGAGTTGGAATTCACGTAGATGTGAAAAATTGGACTTCATGTAGAGGTGAAGTATTGTGATCTCGATGAACAGATGATCTTCTGGTGAGAAGACAGTTGAGCTTGCATAAGGGGGTGTGCATTCAATTTGTTAAAGCCGATGATAGTGTTTGGTATACTCTACTCAGATTTGGTTGGACCGTCTTGAAGACATGGGGACTGGAGAGAGCCATTCAGTTGGAGAGTCAGTGTTGGCTCATGATGGGTTCTTCTTGAGATAAATTGTAATAGAGTTCCATGAAGATGCTGAGTTGGAGACACGTTCATTAGACGGCTCGTTCGGTATTTCTCTTCAGGTGAAGTGATAAGAATGCATGTATGGTACATTCCGTTTGGATAGTTGAGCTGAAGTTGGAAGCTTACAATTGATATTGGAGTTTGGTGAGAGTTACAGGTGGCGACGTCAAACTTAATTTAGATCTGGTCAGATCAGTGGAAATCAATTGTACGTGTACTGGTGATTCGTTTGAAGGAACATGTTTCGTCTATTGGCCAAGTTGAGATCGTGTGTCGATTTCGCCGAGATCGTGTGTTGATTTCGTTCGGAGCACTCAAGCCGAGATCGTGTATCGATTTCGCCAGGTGTTCGTTGGAGTTTGGCTCAGATTTAGAAAATTTTCACCGAGGTGGAGAATTGTAGAGAGAGATGAGATAAAAGAGATAGAGGAGATAGCGCAGAGACCGAAAGTCAAAGGGAACAAGAACAGCGCTTGCAACAGGCCAAGACAGAACCCGGTCGACCGCCTGGTCGACCGGTGTGCCCGGTTGACTGGTGTGCACAATGTGCACAGACATGGCCCGGTCGACTATGGCAAAGGAACGGTCGACCGGAGCGGTCAACCAACTGACATGAGCCAGCTCTCGGTTGGTCCCAGTCGACAGGGCCGGTCGACCAAGGACAGGGGTCGGTCGACCGACCGGTCGACCGACAGACGCGTTTTGTTTTCCTTTTTGGGTTCGGATTTCTTTCTGTTTTGGGGTCAAATTCAATCAGGGTTTCCTAAATCCCTGGTTCTCTTTGGCTATAAATATGGGCTAGAGCCCTCATGTATTATATTCCTTGTTGTATCCCTCTGGTATTCACTTGTATTGATTCAATAAAGTCTCTCTCCCCCTTGCCCCGAGGATGTAGGCAAATTTTCGAACCTCGTTAAATACTGTGTTGGCATGTTTTCTCTATTGTTTCTCTGTTCTTATCGTGTGGGTACATCTCTGGCTGCATCTATCTCTAATTGGTGGGTTCCTCATTGGTTGTTGCCCCGCGCGCAACAAATCCTCCATACACCAATCCAGAAAATTATATACGGATTTTACTTTGGTTATAGCCCATTTAGAAATAACTTCTTCTAATATCTATTAATCAGGGTTTTTGTTAAGATTTTATCTTGTTTTCAAGTAAGAGATGATAATCCAAGAAGATTCAATCAAATTGGAGAAGATGTTGGCTTAAAGCAGGAAAAACAAATCAAATTAAAGCAGATAAATAGACTGTATAGTCGACTAATACTCAAACCAGTCGACTATACAATCGACTGGACAGGTACAAAGAAGGAGAATATTATAGTTAGTCGATTTATAGAAACTATTAATCGACTAATCTAAGGACCAGTTGACTAGTCTGAGTACTAGTCGACTAGTCTGTCATTCTGAAGTGTGAACAGAGGCAGTGCAAGTTTCCTTTTCTGGTAGAGTTCGAATTGGATTCAGATTTTATTCAATGAAGATTTGTTTTTAAAATTTAAAAGATCTAAAATTTTTCTAGATCAAGGGGAACAACTCCAAATAGGATTGACCAAGATTCTTCAAGTATCCAACGGTCAAGATCATCTCATAATTCGAATAAGATTTGTATTGTAAAATCCTAAATAAATGTTGTAACCCAATAAATTGTATCTTAAAGAAAATCAGAGGAAGTTAAGAAAGAGAGAGGAATGTAATAGTGTATAGAGAGAAGATATATCTTGTAATCTTGTGAGATTCAAGGGGAAAGTAAATAATCTTGTAAGAATCAAAGAGAATGTTAGATCTCTTGTACTAAGTTTATTAATAAAACTTTCTCAAGTTCTCTCCTTGTAGATGTATACCAAGTTTGGGCCGAACCACGATAAATCCTCTTATTATTGTTGTTACTCTTTTATCTTGGTATTGCTAGTTTGCTCTGCAATAGTTTTTCTTTTGCAAGTATTGTCATATTGTCACATTCTGTAATATCGATTTCGGGAATAACAATTAGTATCAAAGCATATCAATTCCACCTTACAATTGGTATCAGAGCTAAAAGTTAACGATAAAACAATATGTCAAAGATTAGAAGTACTGTGATCAAGTTCGAGGTCGAGAAATTCAATGGCAAAAACTTCGATTTATGGTAAAAGATGGTGAATGTATTGCTGGTACAATAGGGTCTTCACAAGAGAAAATCAACAAAACCTGCAGGTACATCAGATAAGGATTTGGAGAAGATATAGCTGAAAGGACAAGCACAATCCAACTATGTCTCGCAAACTAGGTCATGTACAATGTGATGGATGAAGAAACAACTACATGTTTGTGATCAAGAATAGAAACATTGTGTATGATAAAGAACCTCTCCAACAAGTTGTATCTCAAGAAACAGTTATATGAGCTACGCGTGAAGGAACAACGATGTTGGAGCATCTAAACTTCTTCAATAAGGTCAACAACGAAATACTAACTGTTAATGTCAAGATCGACGAAGAGGACAAGGCGTTGATACTTCTCAATTCGCTTCCGGAGTCATACAATTACATCGTTACCACCATGCTATGCGATAAAGAAACTCTCATCTTGGAGGAGGTCATGTTAACTCTCTTATCTAATGAGATCAGAAAAAAGTCAAATCAAATTGAGCAAAAAGGATTGGGTTTGATGGCCATGAAAGGAAAGAAAAAGGAGGAAAGAAAAGTTTGAATTCGCTGAAGGCGTGTCACTTTTGCCAAAAGAAAGGTCACAGGAGAAAAGACTGCAAGCACCGACAAGAGTGCTATCAAAGCTTATTTTAATAAAATTCTCTCAAGTTCTCTCCCCGTGGACGTACACCAAGATTGAGCCTAACCATATTAAATCCTCTTGTTATTGTTATTACTCTTTTGTCTTAGTGTTGCTAGATTGCTCTACAATAATTTTTTCTTTTGTAAGTATTGTCATATTTAGGGGTGCCATCGGATCGGATACGGATCGGATATTACCTCTACCATATCCATATCCGCACCCAACCTTCGGATACGGATACAGATATTAGCGGATGTGGAAAAATGATATCCGTATTCGCCAAAATCGGATATCAGATATAAATCGGATATTAGCGGATCAGATGCGGATACTAATCGGATATGTTAAAAATGGATATGGTTAAAGATAAATTAAACAGAAATACTTATATTACTTTTTATCTCATCTACTACAATATTAAATGTGATACATACTATGATATTATTGTGTACATATCAATACATTCATCGTATTCATTGTCATTTGACTTCTATAACAATAGATTACACGTCCTCCGGTGCTAAATGTCGATTCGGATGCCATGATTGATGTCGAAATACTCAAAATATCATGTGGTGCTCTTGCAAGAATCGAATACTTTTCACTATTACTTTTTCACCAACTCAAAATATCAAAATTTAATACCTTATTCCATTGAAGAATAGTCTTCTCCGTACCAATATCATTATGAAGCACGCAACATTCGGATATCGGATCGGATACAAATAAGATATTACTTTTACCATATTCGCATCCGCACCTACCTTTCGGATACGGATACGAATATTGACGGATGTGAAAAAATGATATCCGTATCCGGATTGGAGGCGGATTCGGATGCGGATATCCGCGGATAATCCGTATCCGGTGGCACCCCTGGTCATATTGCCACGTGCCACAACGTTGATCTCAGGAACAACAATTAGTATCGAAGCTTATCAATTCTGCCTTATAGTTCTAACTATGGTTCTAACAGCTAAGTATCTTCTCCTTAATTTGAATCCAAATTTTGTATCCTAATTAAAATCCTAATTCATATTTAGGTAGAATTGGGTAAACATGTCGAATAGCATCTTATCAAGATTTAGCCAAGCTGTTGCCATCTTAGGGGCAGTTTAGTTAGGGGTGGAAGTGAAGAAGTGAGGAAGTAATAATAGTTCCCTTTAAAATTTGAGAATTGGTTAGTAAGTTTTTCAGTGTTTTGATGTTGTTGGGAAGTGTGGTTTGAAAAATGTTATGTCGTTTCCGGTGTTTGGATAGTAATGTGAAAGTGAAAGTGAAAAAGTTAACCACAAAGTTGATCGCAAAATAATATTAAAATACAAATTAATTAAGAAAAATAAAAATTGGACTGTAATTAAAATGCAAGTGAGATTTACATGATCACAAAATTAATTGTTTTGAGATACAACTTATTACAAATGAGATTTACATGACTACAAAAATAATCGTAATGCTCTGGAAGTGAAGAAATGGTTGTGTAAAAAGAAAAAGAGAAAAGGAAAACGAGTTTTCTCATTTTTTTTTTTTCGGTGTTTGGATAGATAGAGAAGTGAGAAATGACACTTCCCCATTTCCTTACTTCCACCCACTTCCTCGAAACCAAACAGCCCCTCAGTGGCTGATATAATCTACTCTAAATCCACTTACACGTCCTCGACGGTATCAAAAGGTTAGAATTATGAAAAAGATCCCAAATTTTAAATCAAGCTGTGATATTTGCAGAATTAGAGGGAAATAGGATTACTTAATTTTGCAGAATTAGAAGGAAAATATGCAAGATAGATTCCTATAATTTAAAACCTAAAATAGAAAAAAAAAATAAATAAATAAAGAAAAACCAGCGTATCAACTCAACCCAAACCACACCCAACCTGTAGCCATAGCCATACCAAACCGAGTCCTTTTGAGGCAGCTGTGATGCGCTCAAAGCATTTTTCACCTCATACGCTTACAAAAACAATTAGGATTCAATAATAGAATAAACGGAAAAACCGACGAGTCAAAGGAGGAAAGAGTGGGGCCCATTACCATTGCCGACTCCGTGCCACCCACACGCGCGCCGAAAGCCTCCCCATTCTTATCCTCCCCCTAAGGCCCTAACTATATAATCTCCCAAAACCCCCAATTTCTCTTCCCCATCGTTTCACCTCTCAATTTTCTTCACTGCCCTCCTAATTCTCTGTGTTTCTATACATCTTGCTTGCGATTCTTCTCGATCGATGGCAGAAAAGAGAAGCAGCACCGGCGGTAAGCTCACCCGCCAGCGGAGCAGGCTGCAGATGCACGCCCCCTCCTCGATCCAGGTCGCCGCCCCTCCCGCCGCCACAGTGGCCGAGTGGAACGTCGCCATCCCCTTGCTCTCGCCGCTCGACATCGTGTCACTTCCTCGCCACTGGGATCCGACGACCGAGGGGGCGACGCCGAAGGACACGCGGCGGCCATCCGACGAGCAGAAGAAGGCGGAGGAGGAGGAGGAATTGGAGCGCGCGAGGAAGTGGGCCACGTGGCAGCACTCCACGGCGCCCTTCTATTACGAGCCAGTGGCCGGGAACGGGCCGGCGTTCTTGTTGCCGCACTGTGCGTGATCCGATTTTTTTTCTCCCTCTGTTTTTGTTTTTGCTTTTAATGTACTGATTAATTCGTTTCTTTATTTTGGGGGCCAAGTTGTAATTAATGGGTGCTGATGGTATCGAAATGAAAAATGCGTCGATAACAATAATTGAAAAGATTTTCAAGGGGAAAACGGGGTCGCAGCAAGTGGGAATATTCTTCGGAAGATTCCCTTATTCTTGTGGTAAAGATAGGAGTGACGTGTCCGCTACTTAATCACCCTCAAGCTGATAAATTTGGAAGTGATTTTGCATGATAATCCATCTCATTTCTGATTTTTATTTTAAAATTCTAGAGGTAATGATTTGCAGATATTTAAAATACTATACAAAATGGAAAAAGTATAGGTACATTTACCGTCACATGGTCCTCTATTTGAAGGAAACAAGCTTTGTAAAAGGAGAAAATTGTCATGCAATCCTAAAATTTTAATTGGATCCAATCCTACTTAATTCTCTCTTGACTGTCATCATGGCAGGTCTCTATGATGTGGCAACAGCTTTGTGCGCCATTAACTCGAGTTGCTGCATTATGAGTCTTCAACAGTGTTGCTGTATTTCTTTTTATTTTAAAAACTCCCCCAGCTATTAGAGATTAAAAGATTTGAACTTACAATCTTCTCCCAAAAAAAAAATAAAAAATAAAAATGTTATGCTATCTGACAAAACATATTTTTTTTTCCTTTTTGTTTGTCAAATTAAGTAGAGATTCATCGATGAGCTCTCTGAGAAGCAAACCCGACTCCTAATCGGGGTCATGTTGGGAGGAGGTCATGTTGGGAGGAGAAGAACCGGTGACCCGTGGTGAACTTGTTTGTGCTCTAATAATCTCAGACTAACCGATTAAACGAACCACGAGGGACAACAAAACGTATCTAAATAAAGAGAAGTGATTTACAACATGGGATTGCTCACTATAATCACGCAAGAATGGTTTACACCATGACAACATACATAATAAATTCTTAGCGGACAAATTTTTAAAATAATCTTAATTTAAAAAATAATTAGAAAAATAAATCTCCCAACAAAATATTTGTAAAAACTGACGTCTCTTCTTCCACGCTGGCGCCACGTCGGCCAACGATCGACTGTGGGCACCAGTGTGGCGAGGGGAGGGGTTCACGAAGTCCAGTTTTGATAAGATCGGATTTTGTATTTTGATGTTTACAAATAGTCTGGCCTTGCCAAGGCCGACTATTTTCGCACAGCCAAAGGAAGTCCGGCCTTGGCAAGGCCGGACTTCATATGCTAAACCGTTTCTAAACAGTTTCTGTCCATGAAACTTGCCTCCGTGAATCCAACTATTGATTTAAAACATAGAAGGGCTTCAATTTAAAGAGGTAAGTAACACCTTTCATTCTGCTAAAGTGTTTTGATCAGTTACATACTAAACGAACAAACTTTGCTTAACATTATTACTGCTGTCTATTTTGACTCAATAGATTTCAGTTAAAATGAATTATTATTAGTACTCCTCCTGTTAATCAAGGTAGAAACAATAACTGATAATTGATCTCATGGATAATCTTCCTATATCCTTCTTCATGACAGATTCTGCTGCCTCCGGTTGGTCAATCTCCATTGGTTTCTTGCCTGGTCTTATTCATCCTCAATTATTTCCATCTCAAAAAAGAAGTCCGGCCTTGCCAAGGCCGCACTACTTTAGCTCAGCCAAAGGAAGTCCGGCCTTGACAAGGCCGGACCACCGTAAACACCAAAATACAAAGTACGGTTTTACTAAGGCCGGACTTCGTGAACCCCTCTTATCACCATGTTGACGCCCATAGTCGACCGTTGGTTGACGTAACGCTAGCGCGGAAGAGAGGAGGTCAAGTTTTACGAATATTTTGGTGAGGGGTTTATTTTTCTGATTATTTTTTAAATTAATATGATTTTAAAAATTTATTTTTAAAATTAAGATTATTTTAAAAATTTGTCCATTCTTAGCTATAATACCAAAATTATCTAATGGGAATTGGATTGAATGTCGGGCACGCCAAGTCTGGGTACAACCTCTTCGTGAAACAAGGGGCTATGGTCACCTTTAGTCCTTAAAAGATTTTGAATCAAATTTCTGCGTGATATATGATATGTGGCTCTGAAACTACGTCCCACAGACAACAATACAACACCAAATAATGATGATGCTGACAATTTGGACTTGCTAGGCATCCATGAATTAAAGTTTAGAAAAAAAAGGTGAAAGAGATGTCCTAACAAGTAGCCTGCCTCTTCAAATGAATGAGGGTGACTTCTGAGACTTGTCATGCTCTCTTCCTTTCGATCATCATCCTCATAAACCTTTACCTCATTTGGCCATAAAGCTCGAGATAGCTATCATTTAGTTTTTAGTCTTGTGAACGAATGGACTCCTTAATTGATAAGAAAATTTTCTCACCTACGGTCATCCACCCACACACTAATCACAAAAACTATCTATATTTTCTCAAAAATATAAACTACCTATAATTTATAACGAATCAATAAACCTCTAACATTTCATAACTGAATCGCATCTATTTTGTTTTCTGACAACTCTGAATTTAAGGCTTAAATTGATATTTTCTGACCTTGCTTGATAGGAAAAATCCACATTTTTCCTCTTGGTCTGGGTTAGGATTTGAAAACCCATTAAATTTACATCCCTCTCCCCCCCCACCCCCCCTCTCTCTCTATCCTCTCCTTCGCTTTTTAATATATGTTCTAAAAATTCTAAACCTGTTTAAAATCTCACTTCTCTCGAAAATGGAATGAAAACCCATCGCAGACCATCTTCTAATTCCTTGACGTGTTGCAAATCCAATCACATCAATGCAAACAGTTAGTGAAGTCTTGCCAGAAGAACATTTTACATTTTACGACCACCGTGACTAGAGCCATTGTTCGATTCTTTTTTAAGAGCATTTATAACCAACTAAACCATAAATAAACTAAAGAAAAAAAAGATGAGAATAAGAGGGGGAAAAACAAAAATAACGCAATCTAGTCGCCTGCACATGACTCGAGATTTCTTATCATAACAATAAAACAGTTTATTCACACTCTCATTTCTGATTCGTTCTTGGGACGCATGGGTTTCACACTCACCCTCGCTCAAACTTCTAACCCAGATCCATATATTTTCTCTCAATTTTCTCTTCACAGCGAGTCCCAACTCGCAACCAGACGACTTTCTCTCTCTCATCTATGCTGTAAAGAAACCATCCCCATAGTCTCGAATCCCCGATCCTTCTCTTTTTATCTCTCTCAATTCTCAAAACCCTAAATCTCATGTCCTCTCTGTCTATTTCTCTCTTAGTCTCCAATCCCCATATCCTTGATTCTCAAATCCCTGAACCTTAAATCCCCAAATCCCATCTCTTCTCTCTCGATCTCACACTAAAATCCCTAAAATCTCTCTCTATAATACCGCTTGAGCTAAAGACTTGGCGGCTTTCACTGCAAGCGGCGAGCGAGACTAGACGGCTTCCACGGGACCACGGCTCACGAACCACACCCACCTCCTCATTGTCACAATTGATATACTAAAATTTCTTTTAATTTTTTGAGTACTCATTGAATTTTTTTTTTATCTTGCCATTGTGATAAATTTCTAAACATTTTATTGTTCCTCATGGCATATATTTAATTAATGATAATATCCAAAAAAAAGTTATTATGATAAAATTAGTTAATTAGTATGTTGTATTTTGTACTTTTGTTATAATCTTATAGAGATTGTATGTAGAATATGCATTGTGAATGTAATTATTTGAATTTGTCTTGCACGCTAAATCTTTGAAGTTGGAACTATAGTTTCATTTTGTAACAACACTTTTATACAATAGAATTGGGAGCTTGTGGGTTTGAGATCCCTTCCTTTCTTTTAGTCTCTCGGAACGAAAACTGTTATATTATTTATCATTTATAATTTTGATATTATTGAATGTTATTTTGTGCCCCCTCCTCCCCTCTTTGAAATCCTAGCTACGCTAGTGGAGCGGATGCATATTATTGAATTTTGTTATGCATTACAAATTTTGGGGGTTGATGTTTCAACAAGTTATTCACGTTGGCAGAACTTTGAGTTCAAATCTTACCACTAGCACCAAAGAAAAGAGGCCATGCTCCTGCAATTACAGTAATCGGTCTGAGGGGTAGAAAACTTAGATTAATTCACAGGGACCGAACAAAAGAGAGACCCAAATCTCTACAAAATCAATGGGCAGTATTAAAATAGAAAACACGTGAAGAAAACATTAACATGTGAAAACAAAACAGAGTGCATACATTGAGGTCTGATACCTAGTGTGACAGTCTGGCCTTGCACTCAGCCATCTATCTGGAACAAAAAGAGAGCAGAAATCAAGTTAAAGAAGCACAAAGCACATGCCTATAAGTTTAGAACTCCCCATCAACTTAATAGGCTAATCGAAAAAAAGAAAAGACAAAAAAAAAAAAAAAACTGTTCCAAAGTCCCAAACAGCTAAAGAAGAAGAAGAGAAGTTTGGTGGCTTCTAACTTCTTGCACCTTTAACACAAAGGGTCATGCCTGCAGCTTGTCCTACAGTATCTTAATTTCTGCTGACTGCTTTAACAACAGCTATTTGTATATACAAAGATACTTTGACTGAATGCAATACTGCGTTTTCAGAATTCGTTTCTGTCGAGAAACATTACTTAAGCAGCAGTTGCCCATAGTATTGTAGGTTTATGAGACCAGGATGAGGCAGACATTTGATAATTCATCAGCATAGTTTAGCCAACACTTGGTAAACCATAAGGCAAAAAATTTTAGGTTTACGATAACAGTAACAGATTTTCAATGGATTGTCAATTAACAAGCAGCATATTTCATATAAATTCATCCTAATGACGACATCCAGGAATGATCAGCCAGCGATCCATAAACTATGCAGTAATTCATTCAGTATTAGGTTTGTGAGGCTCGATGCACTAGACACTCCTTAAGAAGTCTGTTTCAGATGACTTCAACCTGATGGCAACTTTCAAATAATAGTCAGCACATAAAATGTTAATGAATGGATTTTTGTCAATCACCATATGTTTTTAAGTCTTAATGTGCAGTTTGTTGCACATAAATTTAATAATATAAAGGTTTCTTCATGTTGTTAATGCATATTCTAATATGTAGATATTGAAGTTTGAGGTTTTAAGATGGGATTCACCACTATTACCAATTACCTAATTCATAAGGTTGTCCAAGCCGGCCCCTCGTCTTCTCAGAACTGATAAGGACATCACACCAATTACCATGACTTAGTTTATTTTGAATTATTGTGTTTTATTTGTTTTGCTTTTAGTACCACATCGGTTATATCAGAGAAATAAACTCTTGTAAAGCCTATAAAAGGCCCAATAGACTCCTTTATGAGTAGACAATGAATAATCAAAACTTTTTTCAGTTAAATTCTCTTGAGGGTGCTCTTGAGTTTTAGGTGCATAGCCCGTGGTATAACGAGTGTGAAGCCCACGTAAGGGGTGCGAAGCCCAAAGTTATCTGATTTTTTCTCCAACCCTAATCTCTCTTTTCATTTTATTTCTTATAATACTCTAGTTTTTCCTTTTTATTTGTATTCGAAGGTGATTGTGATCATGTAGTACATCAAGAAGTCTTTGGCAGGCATCCTGAATTTGATTAAACCTTCATCCTTCAAATTACATATTAACCTTCTGATCAATATTTTGAGCGCATGTTTACTCAACTATATCATTTAGCCATGATAAATTACAAGTGTATCCACAATTCTAGTAGCATTTAGTACCCAAAAGTCTGATTCTTCGCTGAACCTTATGCACATAGATTGATGGCATGGAAGGTGATTAATGTTGTCACCAGCCTTCACAATATTAACTTTTCACACGATGGACAGTTCACAGAAACTCAATGGCGTGCCCATTCAAGTGTATATGACATATCTAATTTGGGATAAAAGTTGTTATTCTGGTACTGTTGTGATGTAAACATATTTTATTTTTGCAATGATTCCTCCTACTCTGGTTAGTAGTTGTTGCAAAGTTCTAACTCTTGAATTAATGGTGGCATATTTTATTGGAACGTTTGGAACTTATGTTAGGGTATACAGACTAATACTTTTCAAGTCAAAGGAGCAACATCAACAGAAAGACCAATGCTTAATTGCCTATATAAATATGGTTGTTGGAATCATCAATGTATGCCCACTTGACCAAGAAACTTTCAGGCCTTATTATTATCAACATGAGCAAGTGAAGTTTCAAGGAATTACCGAAAAAAGAGCAAAAACAAAGAAGAAGAAGAAGAAGAAGAAGAAGAAGAAGCAATTACAATGACAAAATTTTCAGCACATCAATTCCAGTAAAGCACGCAACGTCATAATGTCATCAATGAAATACCAAACACCAATAATACCATGGTTCACAGTCGCGATCTCGGCCGCCGACTCGAGACGGATCGGTCTCGGCGACTCGGATCGGTATCAGGCGATACGCACAAAACGCTACATAGAAAGCTCAAATAATTCTGAAAAAATCACGACAAATCTTAAAAAAAATGTATACATCCACATTCATGTATCACATGTTCAAAATATATCACCTAGCACACTAAACATAAAGCGAAAGTATAAATACATGCGTCGTCGGTAGAAGCATATCAAAATACATGCACAATATAGTAAATTACACAAACTACATTCATAAATACATGCTAATATAGTTATTTTCATATTGAATTGCGATGATGCACGAAATCATCATAATGCCGAGTCGACCGAGTCAACTCCGATTCTTGGCCGAGTCAGTCTCCTTTGAGTTGAGTCGACCGACTCGTGACTCGGACTCGTCTCGGAGCGGGCCGAGACGGATACGACTCGGCCGACTCGTCTCCGACTCGGCCGAGTCTTTGAACCGTGAATAATACCCAAAAACACGGCATATAAATAACAAGCAGCCTTACCACTCAGAGACAAGTAGGTTTTCAATTCAGAAATTTCTATTCAGTCTTGTCATTCATCTTCTTGACAAATGCTTCCCGTAAAAGCTCAGTAATGGGCTTCTGGACACAATTCAAATGATTGTATTCGGTGCACGCACCACATCCATGCTCCTTTCTATGAACAATTCATCCCGGATCTCATGAGACAAATACGCAGTTATGACAAAATTTAAGAACTTAAGGTATTGTCAGGACATAACCACGAACAAGAACAAATATTTGGATTTGTGTGTATGCACGCATGGGCTGGGGGTGATGTATGTTAAAGACATGACATGGCAATGAAACTCACAAAAAGAATATATCAACAAAAAAGTCTACAAAAACAATTGAATGCACTGCTACATTTGTTCATAACAATTGATACACAGATATAACATCCATAAGAAATACATTCTTCACACAAAAGTAAAGGTAAAACAACAAGAATAAGAACATAAAAAACTGACAATAAAATCCCACAGCCTATAAAAAGACAAGCACAATTATATTAATATGCCAGATCAAACAAAAGTGGACATATCACCACAAGGCCATGTAGACAAAATATACATTTTTTTTAATTTTGATTTTTCATGAATAAAAAGCGGAAGTAATTTTTAATTTAACTAAAAATTTAGTATGTAATATTTAAAGAGAATTTTTTTTATACATTTGTGCAATGGGTTTTCTCCAACACTTAAACATCTTACATAATTCCTGATTCGCCCTTGAAATCTTCATAGTTACATATTACCACATTAAATTATATATAATGGGAATAAAAACCTTCCTTATTAGTAGCCGTTTGTTTTCTAACTGAACGAGGGTGAATAGTATAATTCTCCCTCATCTTTTAGATGAGAACGGGTATTGAAGGGCTTGGATCAAGATGAAGGCATGAAGAAAGAGAAGAAAAGAACTCGAAGTTTGTAAAGGTTTATTTTTTTTTTCTTGGTGAATTTAATGCTCGCCGGTATTTTCGTCTCAATTTTGAAGATAAAAAAGATGTGGGTAAGTGAAATTTATGAGTTATAGTAATAGATTTCAAGTTAAGAGAAAATTGTCGCATAAGAATTTCATCTTTTTTGTGATTTTGATTTTGGGTGATAAGTTATCCATGTTTTTTTGAGTATATGGAGAATATAGAATAGTGAGATCCATAATGGTTCTTAATAGTTTAAAAGAGTTTTTGAGAGGCTTTTAACAAGAAACTTGAAAAGGTGGGTTTTGACCTAAATTAATTAAGTTATATTCTTAATATATTCTCGCAGACTAGTGAAGCAATAACAAATATTTGTTGCATGACCCTATTTGGTGCATACACCACATCCTTGTTAGCTTCTAGGAAGCAATCACAATTCACCTGGATATCGTGATACATATATGCAGATATGACAAATTTAAAAACTTAAGGTATTGATAGGACATGACCACGAACAATAACAAATATTTGTTGCATGATCCTATTCGGTGCATACACCACATCCTTGTTAGCTTCTAGGAAGCAATCACAATTCAACCTGAATATCGTGACAAATACATGCAGATATGACAAATTTAAGAACTTAAGGTATTGACAGGATATGGGCACGAACAATAACAAATATTTGTTGCATGATCCTATTTGGTGCATACACCACATTCTTGTTAGCTTCTAGGAAGCAATCACAATTCAACATGAATAACATGACACGAATATGCAGATACGACAATTTAAGAACTTACGGTATTGACAGGACATGACCATGAACAATAACAAATATTTGTTGCATGATCCTATTCGGTGCATACATCAAATCCTTGTTAGCTTCTAGGAAGCAATTACAATTCAACCTGGATATCGTGACACATATATGCAGATATGACAAATTTTAGAACTTAAGGTATTGATAGGAGATGGGCACGAACAATAACAAGTATTTGTTGCATTATCCTATTCGGTGCATACACCACATTCCTGTTAGCTTCTAAGAAGCAATCACAATTCAACATGGATAACATGACACGAATATGCAGATACGACAAATTTAAGAACTTAAGGTATTGACAGGACATGACCACGAACAATAACAAATATTTGTTGCATGATCATATTCGATGTACATACCATATCCCTGTTAGCTTCTAGGAAGCAATCACAATTCACTCTGGATATCGTGACACATATGTGCAGATATGACAAATTTAAGAACTTAAGGTATTGACTGGACATGGCCACGAACAATAACAAATATTCGGTGCATGATCCTATTCGGTGCATACACTACATTCTTGTAAGCTTCTAGGAAGCAATCACAATTCAACCTGGATATCGTGACACGTATATGCAGATATGACAAATTTAAGAACTTAAGGTATTGCCTAGACTTGACCACTAACAATAACGAATATTTGTTGCATGAACCTATTCGGTGCATACACCACATTCTTGTTAGCTTCTAGGAAGCAATCACAATTCAACATGGATAACATACATCATCACCGCTGCTCCTTCGCCGATGGCCGCCATCGGTAGGTTTCCCACCGTCGACAGCGGTATACTATAATTATTTTACACATAGTGTTTCAAATTCATCCTTTTTCGGTCTTCAATGTTAATCTTTCTTTTTTGTTCTGTTAGTGCTGGAAACTTATCAAGACTTTCTTAGCTTTCATGGCAACAGTTCTATAAGGAATTAGATTAAAAGAATCAGACATGATGTCTTTAGTGTTTCATATCTTTCTTAGTGAGCAATGATGTAGCAAAAGAACGGTTGGTTACAGATAAATAAGACCATAGGAGATACCATTGTCTGTACTAAAAAAGTAATAATCCACTCATGAATTCATGATCCATCAATCTAGTTGAGACAACAAGACGGTCAATCTTAAATGGTAATTCTATGATGCAAGGAAGTTTATGAACATTGAACACCCATCACACACTAAAAAAAAAAAACAGAATAATCTTAAGTCTCAACGCATTAAGACCATAATAAAGAATAATCAAATTGCTTTATCAGGTTGCTCTTAACTAAACTGGACCCCAAAATGTGGGCAATACAAGCTCAATTGGTAGGTGACTAGTATATCTATATGACAACCAAGCCCACAATTCAAGATAAATCCAAATATTTCCCTTTTCCATCATAATGGTCAGATCGTGAGATAATTGCTAGGTCATTGAGTTATAATTTGAAATCTATCAGTGATGAGGGGTGATATACAAACCATAGATAGTGCCAATGAGAAAGATCCATGTCTATCTATGTACTTTACGGCCCATAATAGCCACCCTAATTGAACAGGGTATGTGCAAGAGTCTTGGTTCAAATAATCTAATTTTAGTACAAATTTTTTTCTCTAACTTGTACTTATTCTGTTGAAGTCTTCTTGTCACCTAAAATTACACAAGCTTTCAGGAGAATAAAAACACATGATTACCCAACTTACAGTAGTACAGCACTAATTAATAATGGATGGAAAAAAGAAATATTTTGAGGGAAAAAAAATGTGTTCTTGGGTAATTGGGCTAACCAATCAAATTGAGTCACATCTCTTCAAGCAATTCCATAACAAATTCACATCTCTCTTAATGGAAATCATTGATAGCAATAACCTAATCTAGCATTAACCAATAAACAGTTGATATACCAAGACTTTTTTTTTTGAAAATAACTGGAATGATAACCAATACGAAAACCTAGGGCTTTTGGTGGCAGTAAAATTTGGGAAGAAAGAAGCACACGTATGAATCTTGATCGAAATGAAGAGTTGAAAAAACACGTTTTGAACTAAATAACTGCAAAATTGAGAAACAAAGAAGCAATTGGAGAGAAGGATTCAAACCAGGCGGAGCTCACATCGACCCCAATTCACCACAAGTTTTTTGAGTGACTCGCAGAGAGAGAGAGAGAGAGAGAGAGAGAGCGGGGAGCGAGCGTGGCGAGCCTTGGTTGCAGGTAGGGGTGGCAATTGGGTCGGGTCGGCCCGACCCGATTACTGCTCGACCCCTATAATAATCGGGTCGGGTCGACCCGACCCGATTATTATATGGGTCAAAAATTCAGACGCAGACCCGACCCATTGTTAGTCGGGTCGACCCGACCCGACCCATTTGATCCAATTATTAAATTTTAAATACAATTTCTTCACACTTTATTACCAAATTGTTGGATGGTATAGTTAGTCATCACACTAAACTCTACACACTAGAGGCCACGGTAGGGGTGAGCATCGGTCGGTTCGGTTCGGTTTTTGCTAATTTTTTCAAAACCGAACCGAACCGATTAGACTTAGTAACCGAACCGAACCGAACCGACTCAATTCGGTTCGGTTTTTCGGTTTTTTTCGGTTAGGCTCATATATTTTCATCATTCTTACATTTTTTAATAACCATTATATTATCATCCTTTAAATATCCTAATCTCAAATATCCAATACCTAAATTAGAAACAAGAAAAAGACCCTAACCTTAGTATGAATTGAAAATTTCATGTTCTAAAACTTTTACTCTATATTTGAGCTCTTATATCAAAGCTCGCATAATTATTATTAACTTTTACTAACAAGATTACAAAAGAAAGAACTATATTAATATAAATATTATTCTCAATTATGATAGTGTACTTAACATGGCTTTCACATATTCAATATAAAATATGATATTGCTAGAACTAATGAGATAATGTTCCCCCTGTTTTTTTATGAACTATATGATTCACTAAATTGAATTTGGGTGGGGTAATACATAGGGTGAGAAGTTCGGTTCGGTTCGGTCGGGTTCGGGTTTTGTAACCCAAAACCGAAAACTAACCGAACTAGAGCGGTTCGGTTCGGTTCGGGTTCGGGTTTCGGTTTTTGATCGGTTATTTCGGTTATAACCGAACTCTGCTCACCCCTAGGCCACGGGTTCAAAATTGGTCTTACGCATATTTTTTGACAATTTGATTTAGGCGAAGGGGAGGAGACGGGGGCGGCAGAGGAGAAGATCAAGGGAAGGAGGCCGAGGAGGAGAGAGAATAATCGGGTCTGGCAGGTCAAGCGGGTCTGGCGGGTTCGGATCGACCCGACCCATTTAATAATCGGGTCAGATGGGTCAACCCGATTACGACCCAAACCCAATTAGCCCAAACCCAGACCCGCTAACTTCGGGTCGGGTCGGGTCGGGTCTGGCGGGTTGCGACCCGTCTGCCACCCCTAGTTGCAGGAAATTATATATATGCATCAAATTGACCCAAGAGCGAAAGTTGAGATTGGGCCTTCGAATCTTGGCTACGTTTGGGCCCCCGCCGTATGTATTGTAACCAAATAACAATGCCGTCCAACAAAACCAGCCCACAAGAGCTGCTTGAATCCATAGAACAATGTTAATTACCAGGGATTCCACGCCTGCTAGCAACGAAAGAGAGATCCTTAAGATTCTGAGCAAACAAATGTGGCAAAATACTTCTAATAATCTTATTTAGTGAAGCTTCCTTTGAGGGCAGCTACAATTTAAACAGAATAATATGATATAGTTTTATATAGTTTTCTTTAATTTTCTTTTGGGAGGTGTAATGATCAAAATTTGACCACATCAGGACAATAACTCGTGTCCCAGCTATCAAGCACTTTTTCCAAAATGTCTACAACTCTCTGAGTCTAACCCGGAGCCTCCACCACATCCAACTTTCTTGAAGTCAGCTTCCGCCACATCTAACTTTCTCGAAGTCTTACACCACATTCATCTTTTCCGAAGTCATCCTCCATCCCGAAGATCCTTCCATCGCGGAGCGTCTTCCACTATTCCGAGATCCCTTCTCCTATGAGGTCCTCCCCGGCTTGAAGGCCCCAATTCCAAACCCGAAGCTCCAACAACAGATTATCCAAGAACTCCGTCAATATTCAAGCAGCTCCATCCTCCCCATATTTATAATGTGTAACGCCCCTTTCAGCGCAGATAGTTATGAACAGTGGCAGATTCTCTGGCCTGCAATCCCAACCGATCAGCGCCAGCAGTCACAGCCGTTACAATAAATTTCAGTACGTGCAGATCGATGCAGTTACAACAACCCGTCAATTCCACCTCCACGCCAGCATTCCTGTCAGGTATATATGATTTTTCTTCTCCAAAAAAAAGGGAATCGCTTTCCTAATTCTCAGAGCACACACATACACCACTACATTGGAAGCTCCCTATTCCAGTCCATCCACTACACTAGCAGTCCCCATATGCAAGTCCATTCATCACACTAGAAGTTCTCTGTTCCAATTCACTAACACGCTAGCAGTTCTTCGTTCTAGTCCACCCTTTCATCACACTGGAAGTTTTCCTCTGTCAATCCTTCCTACCATTTCATCTACTGATTCTCACGCCTGAGAATCATAGGCCGCCTTCACACCGGTACTCATAACCTGAAATTAATTTTTTCTTCTGTGTGCTCTGACAGATAACATCCCTAGGGAGCTCTCAAACTTTGCTTATGATGAGTCGATTCACGGTGAGCCGATTTTTATCCACCACAAACTGATGGTTTCATTGAGAGCTGAGTTCACACTCAAGGAATTCTTCCCTTCCAACCCAAATTAGGGGTGTAAACGGGTCGGGTTCGGGTCGGATCCATGCCATATCCGAACCCGAACCCGATAAGGAATTCGGGTTCGGACTCGGGTTCGGGTCGGAATCTCTTCTTTCTTATCGGGTTCGGGTCGGATTCGGATTTTAAATAGGTGTATTAAAGTTTCAATGAGAGTTATTTTTTAAAGTTGTATTTCAATTTTATTAAATGCAAAATGAAAGTTTATACACTTTACTTTTATAATAATATGAACAAGTTCTCATTTTTATAATTTTGCTAATTTAAATATGGAGAAATGTATGATGATAAGTACCATTTATAACATTTACTCTCTTTTCGGGTTTGTTATCGGGTTTCGGGTTTGAAATAGTAATATCCAAACCCGACCCGATAAGCATTTCGGGTCTAGTTTTTAGATCCAAACCCGATCCGTTAGTAAAAAATCGGATCGGGTTTTCGGGTTTTCGGGTACCATTTACAGTCCTAACCCAAATCCTTCATCAAAGAAGCCTCTTCTATAGTGATGTGCGAATTGGTAAGTGCACCAGTCATTAGCAAGTAATACAGTGATAAGGTAGAGTGTCGAATTCATAGGGATTGCAATCCTACTAAGTACCAAACTACTTTAAACTAATTTTATTTGAAGTAAGGACATAAAGAGTTATGGTAAATAAACTATTCTAAAAGGATTAACTTTATAGAAGAAAGTAGCTAAGACAATTGATTTCGGTAATATAATCAGATATAAAACAAGTGCTTGTGCTAGTAAATTCATCTACTAATATTAACAATCGAAAGTCCCTATATCAACTAGTATTATCTCTCGAGTAATACTAATACTATCCACTCGATCAGAATTTATAATCTCTCGATCTAGTAGATTTACAAGCTAAGGGATGCATGAAGATTTGTAGTCTTTCTCACACAATTGCACAACTTATGTATCTCCTCTCGGTCTCAATATGTGAAGTTGTGGTTCTTATTTCTATGATGCTATACTAAGTTATCCCCTCTCGGTTTCAAGTATAGTCATGTATATAATTGTGGCCATCAATTATTAAATGTGAAAACGAAAATAACAACATAACATAAAGTAGAATTACAATACTAACACAAAGCAATACGTTTATATCCTCGTAATATTCCTACATCCATGCCCTAGCGTAAGAGAATTAGTTCATATTTAGGAAAGTAAAAAGCATGATTTTCATACGTAAAAACATATCAAAAGTAAGTTCAAAAAAAAGGTAGAAAGAACCAATTTAGAAGAATCCTAGATTTGATTTCTTTCTGCTCTTCTTCTCCAAAACACCAATTCTCCAATTAGCTAAGATTTTTAAAACTGAAAAACTTAATTTTATTTGAAAATTCTAATTCAAGAGAGATGTATATACAATGGTTTGCAGGTCCCTTTATAGACTACAGAGACATCCAGAGTCAGAGTAGAAGTCACAGAGAAGTCTCCTAATTATATATGAATTCTACAAAAAATTTACAGCCTTAGTTTCTAAAGTAAGTCGACTCTGTGGCCGAAGTATTCGGCTACGCAGCTGAAGACTATGGTCAAAGGCACTCTGGGTTTCAAATAGATTCAGAGACTGTGCTGGCATACGGTTGATTGGTCAACGACCAGGTAGCCGAACTAGTCGGCTGCGTGGCTGAACTTTGGTTAACTTTGACTTCCAAATTTTGTTCATCTCTTATGTATAAGATTTCGATCTTCTTTAGTAATACTGATTCATCTCTGGATTCTCTGATCTTTGTATATCAATACTGCAACCATCTTCTTTTCATCTGTTTTTTCTCCTTTTTTTCAATTTTTGCTCTTGACCTAAATTCTGCAAAAAAATATAAGAAAATATACTCATACATCATTAAATGTGGTAAATAATAGGCATAAAAGTGATATAAAACATGTATATAAATTACACTCATCACACCCACATACCTATTTTTTTGCTAGTCCTCAAGCAAAAGCCTAATCTAAAAAGAAAAGATAAACTAAAAATCCTAAAAATATAAGAAAAATCCTAACTCACTTTTGTATGAATCACGGTTGCACTTAGCACGTGTAACAAGACATTAAACCCTTAGGTTACCCTCGTGGACGAATGTTGTCTCATGAGGGTCTTAGTGATTATACTCACAAAATTTGGAGAAAAAATATAAAAAAGTTAAGAAATAAGGATAAAGAAAAATAAGAATAACTGAAAAATAAAGAAAGAGAAAAATAAGAAGAAAGAAAAAAATTATTTTTGTTTAACAAGCATCACTAGTAAAAAGATCAATACCTTTCACAAGTAATCTTTTTCAAGTTCAATCTCCTATCAAGAAGTCCCATCCCCTCTTCTTAGAGATTTAAAATCCTAGTATATCACACCATCCTTCATAAGTTTTTTGATCCTATGCATCTTCGTGAACGTGCTTCTTAGCTTGGGACTTTTAGTTCAAATTTTTTCATACTTAAATATATTTCTATATATTTTAATATAATATATATTTTTTATGGAAGTTTCTAAGTATTATCACTTCGATGCTGCGAAGCACTTCCTTATTTTTTAGATACATAAAACTCATCTATTTCCTTTTTGTGTAGATATCAAGGCTTTTTGAGTCCAAAATACCTAACTAATTGATCGATAGACTTGTTAATACACAGTACACACACACACACGTTGCCATCTAAGAGAATTCTCTTAGATGGCGGCTCAAAATTTCAATATCCAGATATTTTTTTTATGATCTGACTGCACAATATGATATTCATGTTCTAAGACGTATACTTATAAAAAATCACGTGACCTTCTATAAGTATACATCTTAGAACATGAATATCATATTGTGCTGTCAGATCATTAAAAAGATATCAGGATTTAGTGTTTTGAGCCAATATCTAAGAGAATTCTCTTAGGTGGTAACTTAGATACATATTCCTCTCTCTCTCTCTCTCTCTCTCTCTCTCTCTCTCTCTCTCTATATATATATATATATATATATATATATATATATATATATATATATATATATATATATATATATATATATATATTGTAAATCACCTAGGGGGGGGTGAATAGGTGATGGCTAATCTAATGGTCACTTTATGATGAATTATGCGGAAGCTAAAAATAATTATGACCTAATCAAATCTTTTACACTAAACACCACGTATAACCAAGAGTATTGCCGAATTCCCCGTGAAGGGCTCTGGACAAACTCCTCTAGATTCCCCTTGAATGGGTTGAGGTGCCGCGTTGGCTCTCTTGGTTAAATACAAGTGTTAGTCAACAAACCCAAGCAAGTATACAATATGAGCACAATGAATATATCAAGCATATAAAGATAGACAATTAAGCATGCAAGATATAAATGAGACAAAGAGAGAGAGAGAGAGTGAGCAATCGCAAACACAAGGGTATGTTTCGAGGTTCGAGCACACTTGCTCTACATCCCCGCCATCGACACACGAAGGATTTCCACTATGCAAGATCCCAATGGATCTCTCCTCGGTGCCGCAACACCTACAAGCCCTCGGACTCCCTAGTCCCGTACACACCGCAAGCCCACCGGCTCGTCGAGGCCGTACCTCAAACAACCGAGTCCGCACCCGAACTCAAAACAACGACGAGCAACTTGCCCGTCTCCTCAAAGAACAAAGAAAAGATCTTTGGTGATCACAACACTTTGATCACCTTAAGCACTCTCACTACAACACACCTATAGGATGAATAATCAATGAATGTTCAAGTGTGGTGTGAGAAAAAGCAAGGATGTGAAAGGTGGAGGAAAACTCAAAGAATCACTTTTAACACTCTTGATAAAACTTCCCTTTAGATAGGAAATATTTGCTCTCTATTTTGTGGAGAAAACCCTTTTAAAAGTCTGGGAAAAACTGGCTCTAAGAGACTCCAAAATCTTGTGACAAAACAATGATAAGACCCCCAATTTATAGGCCAGAAAAATATAGCCGTTGGGATCTGTCAGTACTGCCGGTCGACCGGCCCGGTCGACCGCCAACGGTCGGATTTCTGACCGTTGGAGCCACGGTCGACAGGTGTGGTCGACCGAACTTTCCAGAGAGCACTGCTCTCTGGAGCGGTCGACCGGCACGGTCGACCGACCACCAGTACACACAGGCGTGCACGTTTGTGCACGTCGGTCGACCGGCCCGGTCGACCGACTTCAGGTATAGTCGACTAGTTAAGTCGACTAGTCGACTTGGCTGAAGCCTGAAACAGTTTTTCTGGGATAAAAAGTTTATCTTTTTGGCTTAAATAAAATCCCATAAAATACATAAAAATCTACAAAAATAGTTTTACCAATATACTTTGATATACAAACATGCTTGCACAAATCAAAGCATGTTATAAAAGATTGGACTATTTTTGTAACTTGGAAATATTTGGCCCATGATAAAAACTGTATTTTTCTAAAACAATATTTTCCAAAACATATTTTTCCAAATCTTCATCAATTACAAAAACAAGATATACTTTTAAGGCATAGTGTGTATGGATATGATCCACTACACAATCATAATGAAATATCTATGTTTTTGTCATAAAGCTCTAAATAAGGTTTTGGTTTAAAGATATGAATATAAGAAAATACCAAAATCCAAATAAGTATTTTCCAAAAGAAAAATCTTTTCTACACCAAAAAATCTTTTATGAAAGCAATTCTAAATCAAGAGTGTGTGTGTATATGTACTTGAGCAATCCACCAACTATCTATCCTTTACATTTTATCTAAAACAAAAACTAAATCTTATACCTAGACACAAGTCTTCATCTTCTTGAAGTGTTCCCTTGAAGGCTTCTCATCTTCTTGACTTGGTCCAAGCTTGATCCAAAAGCTCCTTGGATCACACCGTGCTAGCTCCAAATCTTGATATTTTGTCCTTTGTTGAGCTATGCACCTACTAAGATCTTGATAATGAATCTGTCACTAATTAAACACAAGATCATTAGTAAATATAACTTCATGAGTTGATCATCATCAAAACTAGGGTGATAGGCCTTTGGGCCAACAATCTCCCCCTTTTTGATGATGACAAAACTCATGAGGTTATATATGCATGGATTAAAGTAAAGCTTCAAGGAAGCTCCCCCTTAACTCATGCATAACAATAAATAATAAGATATGACAATAAAGCTCATCAATATGTATGCAAATGATGGAGATGAAACAAAATAAATCTTTTTCTCCTATTTGCAAAACAAAACATATATGCATAAATAACAAGGAAGACAAATACTACTCCCCCTTAAGCAATGAAAACATGCATATATATACTCAAATACTTCTCCCCCTTTTTTTCAATCATCAACAAAGGGTTCAAAGTAAAATCAAATCAAGCAAATTTTTCTCCCCCTTTTTGTCAGAAACAAAAGGATCAAGAAGGGGTGAAGCAAATCAATCAATAAAGATTTATATGCGATATACATTCATGAAGAGGAAGACGCTAAGTTAGCTTCCCTACACATATGCATTACATGAAGAAGGGATGACAAGCCCCAATTCACATAACATATATTATGTAATGCATAAGAGGAGATGTGAAGCTCCCCCTATACACGTATATCAATAAAGAAGAGTTGTCAAGCTCCTCAATTTATAATATACTCAACATGAATCCATATGTAAGAGAGATGTTAAGCTCTCCTTGCATATAGGAAATACAAATCAAACATTTTGAATTTTTCTTTAAAATTTTGAACTTACTTAATAAAACACATTTTGAGATATCAAATCAACATATATATTTTTTATTTTGATATCAATAGTAAACATATGAAATTTTTTTTATTTTTCATCATAAGCTTTGTGCTTTTAAAAATGTGAGCCAATTGTGAGTTAAGCACATGGAAATCATATATATGTATGAGAAATGAGTATACCAAGTGAAATTGAAACATACATATATATAAGAAACAAAATATGAGTATATACAAGATAAGTTCATATTGATACCAATTGAAATGATTCAATGATACCAATTGACATAACAATAAAATCAAGTGTATATCTCATAACCTACCACCCTTCATATGCACAAGGTAAAAGATTTTCAATGAAGCATACAAGGCATAATCGCCCATCCATCCTCCCATAGATGGTAGGGGTTTTCAAAAATAGATTTGAAAATAAGCTTAGTTTAAAAAACTCTACCAAATAAAGAATTTACACTAGATAGTATGAAAATATTTTAAAACTAGTACGAAATCCTTCAAGTAAGGAATAAAGCAAAAATGTTTTTCATGAAACACAAGTAAATCACATGGCACTAAAAACACTCTAATATCCATAAAGTCCATAAAATTTTCAAAAGAGGTGAGTGCACTAGTGTTATGTGGAACATGGTATCATGAAAATGCCAATAAAGCTCAATATTTCTTTAAATAAGAAAACATGAAAATCATCACAAATTTTTTATTAAAAAAATATATATTTCAAGATATATGTATGTTTTGACAACACAATAAGTATACATACATATCTCTTAAACACAATTGAGTCCATATAAATAGATTTGCATTAAAGGCAAATGACTCAAGAGGTATACATGTATATCTTAAAGTTTGGCAAAATACACATATACATGAAATGAAAACACATGATCATGAATCAAATTCAAAAAGAGAATACAAGTTTAAAAATGTATGTATCATCAAAACCAAGCAATACAAGCACATTTCATGGGTTCAAATAAGCATTCAAGCACAAATATAAATAGATTTATTTGTGGCCCACGATATGTACAAGTATAAATCCTAGTGTTGACAAAAACTAACATATAAACTAATATTCAAATCATGAAGCATCAAATTTTGAGAAAACTAGAATCATGTGTCAATCTCAAAAATTATTTGAAAAATAAATAACTAGTATAAATTGTTTTTGAAAACTAGTTAAAGATCCTTCAAATATATCAAATCTTATGTTTTTCATAAACATAACTAGATACATAAAAATTTAAGCACTCATGGTCTATAAGGCTCAAAATATTTTTAATAAAAATGTGAGTGTTAAATGATCATGTAAATAGCATTTTTATGAAAATAGTCAATGAAGCTCAAAAAGATCATAAGTCACATTTTAACAAAAACACGAAAAATCAAAACACTAATCTTCATGGTATATGTATGACTAATCCAATCCTAACAATACACATACATATCCCAAATATAAAAGAGTCTATCAAGTGTATTTGCATGAAGGCAAGAGACTCACGGGTATACATGTATATTTATTAGATTTGAATTAAAAATACATATACATGAAGTAAAGCATAAAAATAGGCATAACAAGTATAAATGAAATAATCATCAAAACTAGTCTATACATATGCATATAGTGGGTACAAATGAGCATGAAGTTCAATCATATATGAATCAATTGTAATTCACTATTGTATATGTATACATGCACGTTTTGATAAAATCTTCATTTAAACATGTAAATACCACATGAAGCACACAAATCATAAAACATGAACATGCTATGAATATTATGAATGAACAAGCATGAACATAAAAAGTAGGAGTTTAGAAGTTGTTACCAACTCCAAAGCTCCAAATATGGTGGTCTTTCCACCAAAGCTCCTTGATAGCGATGCATCCAAAAGTATGTCTATCAAGTCTATTGCATCCACTACCAAGGCACCAATCCTCTCACGTCTTGTGAGAGCCCTCACCTACATCACAAGCAAATGGTGGGGGTTTTGATACCCATATTTTCTTGTAGGGTCCATGGGGGTTAGCTTTGTTGTAAGGAACCCAAAATCTTTTATTCTTAGCAAAATTAAAATGATCTAATCTATCATAACAATATTTTGCTAAATGACCTTTGCGGCCACAATGTGTACATTTGTACACCTTAGTATGCTTATGTATATGTGTATGATCGTGACGTGCAACATAAGCATATGCATGATGATATTGTGCATGAATGTGTGGAGTTTGTTTCTTTGATAACAAGGACTCCAATTTCTTATGATTAAATGCACAATTGCTCAAAGTTGAGCTCAAACAATTAATCCTATTTTTCAAAACATTTACTTCATTTTGATCAATAGAAGTGGTGGCATGTAAAGCATGATCAAAAGTCTTTTTCTTTTTAGAAACTTTTTCTTGTTCTTTTTCTTTTTCAAAAATTTTTCCTTTCAAACAAGAATTTTCTTGAAAAACAATTTCCTTTTGTTTTTCTACCAAAGCAATTTTATCTTTCAAAATCATATTTCCTTCACATAAATCATTCAATTTAGACATCAAGGAAATATTCTCATTTTTCAAAGTTTCATTTTCTTTTTCTAAACATGCAATGTTACTTCTAAATGTTTCATGTTCTACATGCATGCAATCAATGTTCTTTTTCAAATTTTTATTTTCTTTCTTAATCATGTCATACTTTTCAAGCAATAGATGACAAAAAGTAGATAGCTCATCATATGACATGTTTACATCCTCATCCTCGATTCGGTAGTTACCTCAAGGGGGTCATCCCCTTGGACCATGTAGCACATGTTGGAGGTGTTGCTTCCAACATCCGAATCGCTCCCCGCATAGTATAGATCCTTTTCGCCAAGGGAGGTGAGGGTGTTCCATACTACAAAAGCCGAATCAAAGCTAGAAACTCTAGATAAATAAACATCATCTAGGGTAGACTTGATAGCATGAAGGGCTTTTGCATTAGCCTCAAAATTCTTACCATTTGAACAATATGAATCATTAGTAGTGGCAAGATATACATGAAAACCTAAGGCTTTGAGGTACAAGGACATCTTCACCTTCCATATATGGATGTTAGCAATGTCAAACATGGGTGGTGACATGAAGTCCATGGTGTGTGTACAAAAGTATTGTGATTAGCCTAAAAATGAGGATCTTTTACTCTAGGTTGTTAGACCAAAATCAGAGTACCAAGCTCTGATACCAATTGTAAATCACCTAGGGGGTGAATAGGTGATGGCTAATCTAATGGTCACTTTATGATGAATTATGCGGAAGCTAAAAACAATTATGACCTAATCAAATCTTTTACACTAAACACCACGTATAACCAAGAGTGTTGCCGAATTTCCCGTGAAGGGCTCTGGACAAACTCCTCTAGATTCCCCTTGAATGGGTTGAGGTGCCGCGTTGGCTCTCTTGGTTAAATACAAGTGTTAGTCAACAAACCCAAGCAAGTATACAATATGAGCACAATGAGAATATATCAAGCATATAAAGATAGACAATAAAGCATGCAAGATATAAATGAGACAAAGAGAGAGAGAGAGAGTGAGCAATCGCAAACACAAGGGTATGTTTCGAGGTTCGAGCACACTTGCTTTACATCCCCGCCTTCGACACACGAAGGATTTCCACTATGCAAGATCCCAATGGATCTCTCCTCGGTGCCGCAACACCTACAAGCCCTCGGACTCCCTAGTCCCGTACACACCGCAAGCCCACCGGCTCGCCGAGGCCGCACCTTAAACAACCGAGTCCGCACCCGAACTCAAAACAACGACGAGCACACTTGCCCGTCTCCTCAAAGAATAAAGAAAAGATCTTTGGTGATCACAACACTTTGATCACCTTAAGCACTCTCACTACAACACACCTATAGGATGAATAATCAATGAATGCTCAAGTGTGGTGTGAGAAAAAGCAAGGATGTGAAAGGTGGAGGAAAACTCAAAGAATCACTTTTAACACTCTTGATAAAACTTCCCTTTTGATAGGAAATATTTGCTCTCTATTTTGTGGAGAAAACCCTTTTAAAAGTCTGGGAAAAACTGGCTCTAAGAGACTCCAAAATCTTGTGACAAAACAATGACAAGACCCCCCAAATTATAGGCCAGAAAAATATAGCCATTGAGATCTGTCAGTACTGCCGGTCGACCGGCCCGGTCGACCGCCAACGGTCGGATTTCTGACCGTTGGAGCCACGGTCGACAGGTGCGGTCGACCGAACTTTCCAGAGAGCACTGCTCTCTGGAGCGGTCGACCGGCACGGTCGACCGACCACCAGTACACACAGGCGTGCACGTTTGTGCACGTCGGTCGACCGGCCCGGTCGACCGACTTCAGGTATAGTCGACTAGTTAAGTCGACTAGTCGACTTGGCTGAAGCCTGAAACAGTTTTTCTGGGATAAAAAGTTTGTCTTTTTGGCTTAAATAAAATCCCATAAAATACATAAAAATCTACAAAAATAGTTTTACCAATATACTTTGATATACAAACATGCTTGCACAAAATCAAGGCATGTTATAAAAGATTGGACTATTTTTGTAACTTGGAAATATTTGGCCCATGATAAAAACTGTATTTTTCTAAAACAATATTTTCCAAAACATATTTTTCCAAATCTTCATCAATTACAAAAACAAGATATACTTTTAAGGCATAGTGTGTATGGATATGATCCACTACACAATCATAATGAAATATCTATGTTTTTGTCATAAAGCTCTAAATAAGGTTTTGGTTTAAAGATATGAATATAAGAAAATACCTAAATCCAAATAAGTATTTTTCCAAAAAGAAAAATCTTTTCTACACCAAAAAATCTTTTATGAAAGCAATTCTAAATCAAGAGTGTGTGTGTATATGTACTTGAGCAATCCACCAACTATCTATCCTTTACATTTTATCTAAAACAAAAACTAAATCTTATACCTAGACACAAGTCTTCATCTTCTTGAAGTGTTCCCTTGAAGGCTTCTCATCTTCTTGACTTGGTCCAAGCTTGATCCAAAAGCTCCTTGGATCACACCGTGCTAGCTCCAAATCTTGATATTTTGTCCTTTGTTGAGCTATGCACCTACTAAGATCTTGATAATGAATCTGTCACTAATTAAACACAAGATCATTAGTAAATATAACTTCATGAGTTGATCATCATCAAAACTAGGGTGATAGGCCTTTGGGCCAACATATATATATATATATATATATATATATATATATATATATATATATATATAATATATATATATATATATAAACTTTTCTATCTATCTTTCGTGCAAATACCAAGGCTTCTTGAGCTAAAGTATCTAGCTAATCAACAATTTAAGTTTTTTAATTTTTTTCATATATATTGAAAGTTCACCTAGAGGGGGGTGAATAGGTGAAATACTAATCAAATGCGAAAATATAACAATTAAAATGAATAATGAAAAGGGACAACTCAAAATAAGAGTGAAGCCGGATTCTCAATTAAGAGCTCTAAAACTTCTCCTCTAAATTTCTCTAGATAAGAGTTGAGATGCTCAATTGTCTTCTTACTTGAATGAGGAAAACTGATAAATATTAATGATGCAAGCAATATATAGCAAGTAGAGTGAAGAGCAATGAAAGCAATAACACAAGTGTAAGCAATAGATAAAGAGTAAAAGTGAGAGAGAAAGCAATCACAAACATAAAAAATTTGTTTCGAGGTTCGAGCAACTCGCTTTATGTCTTCGCCTTTACCGCGTGAAGGATTTTTTCACTATCTACTTAGGATCTTTCACAAAGAAGTTATAATGGTCTACACAAGACCCGGAGCTACAACTCTAACCTTCAATACTCTACACAAGAGGTAGCATAAAGTCAATGAAGTTTACAAGCTCTTGGTGACCACAAAGATCACAAACTTTTTCTTTACAACTTCCTAGAGTATAGAATGAGAAATAAAACTCAAGAAGTTTATGTGAGAGAAAATTTCAGTTAAATTGAATGAACTTGAGAGCTTAAAACTTATAACAATTGCTTTTAGTTGAGAACTCTTGAAACTTGAAAACTAGAGATTTTTCAAACTTTTCTCTTTAATAAAAACTTGATTTTTCTTGAATAAAATTCTTAATAATCCTCTACAAATGAACCATATATATAGGCAACAAGAAAAAAATCATTAGAAGAGTGAATCAGGGTATTAGGTGAGTGATTAGCCCAAAAACTGCAAAAGTAAACATTGGAGAAAAGTCAAAAATCCAGAATATTTAAAAACTATATGTTACTGTAGCAGAGACAGCGTGTCGATTAACTGATCGGTTGACCACACGGCCTAGTTCAAAACTAGCCGTTGCAAGTCGTTCGACCGCCCGGTCGATCGATCCTTCCAACAGTAACTAAGGATCAAAAATATTTGTCAGTCGGTCGACCAACCCTCCAACAGTAACTTGGGTTTGAGTAAACTTGTTAGTCGGTTGACCACCCTGTCAATCGAAGTCAATAGTTGAGTACTACCAGGTTTGGCGGTCGATCGATGTTTGTACATAAATATGCACAAGCTGTTTGTATACAAACGATTAACCACTCGGTCGACCGGCAGCTGTGCATTTGCTTTACACATATGACGGTCGACCGGTTGGTCGACGGACCTAGCCCAAAAACCATTTTAGAAATAGTTTTTGAAATAGAACACATTTATAAATAATTTATATATATGTATAAAATTTGTTTTGGTAACATATAGGTTATGAGATACATGTTTGAAACTGTATATAAAAATATGGAAAAATATAGAGCATGTATTAATAACTATTTTGTAAAATACCAAAACTCAAAAACTAGACATGAAATCTTGTATTATATGTGTGTGATCTTGAGCATCAATTCAACACCTTACACTTAAACATTCTATTTTCTTACATTAGACTCTTCATGTCTTTAAGCGTCTTTCAAGTGGACTTCTCCAAAAATTCATTCTTGAGCTTGAATCCTATCCTTGAGTAAGCTTGAGCACTTCAACACCTTCTTTTTGAGGAAGAATGGAACTAAATCTTCTTTGAACTCTAAAAAACTTAAACAATTGAACTTAATTAGTACCTCATAACTGCATGAGATTTATAATCATCAAAACAAGAAACCAGTGATTGTAACCTTGGGTCAACAATCTCCCCCTTTTTTATGTTGACAAAACACATGAGTTATTTATCAAAAACAATGTGAAGAGCTTTGAAAATCTCCTCCTCTAATTATGCTTATATGAGATCAAGTTCAATATAACAATATGACTAAAATATTTTGTCAATATATTCAAGTCACATGCATGCATAAATAGAATTTTAACAATTTAGAGCACCATGCATAGATAACCATCCATCCATTCATGCCTCCTTCCACCAACAAAGTATGCGATAAAGAAAAGAGAACTTAACTATTTCATAAACATGGGTGAATGTATATAAGACATATAAAATCATTCAACTATAGTATTCTTCTCAATGTTGGCCCACATGCCCATCACTCTGGTTTTGATGATGATTAACTCATGTAGTTATAGTTTACTAATGATCTTGTGCTTAATTAGTTTCAGATATTTGACCAAGATATTAGTAGGTGTTTAGCTTCAACAAAGGGGTGTTTAGCTTCAACAAAGGAGTTTTGGACACGTGTAGATTCAAGAGCTCACGCGTCAAGATCGCATCTAACACTCGGTTGGAGTCAAGCTCGTTGGATCGCATTTGGATCAAGTCGGCTTGGAGACAAGAAGACTTCAGTTTGTGCTTAGTTTAGTTTGTTTAGATCTTGTGTAAAGATAGATAGTGTTGATAATGCTCAAGTTTACATACACACATAAGTTTAAAGTTTATTGGTTTTGGTTTTCAGTTTAACTGGTTTTGGATTTCATGTCAAAAATATAAATATAAATCTTATATGTATATTGCATTCTATCCATATATAATATGCTTCAAATTTGTTTCAATATCATATTTTTGTATTTACATGAGTTTTGGAGAAAACGGTTTTTCATTTCAAAAATCTAAGTTTTGAAAAATACGGATTTTGTGTTTAAGCCAAATTTCAATATCACAAAAATGGTTCAAATAGTTTGTAATATGTGTTGATTTTTGGTCACACATATTTGGTATTCAAAGATCTTACAAGAACTTATTTTTGTGAAATTTATGTGATTTTTTGGGATTTAATTGAAATTAAAAGACAAGTTTTTAATCCCTTAATTTCTCAGCCAGACTGACTGGCGGTCGACCGAGCCGGTGGTCGGTCGACTGGAAAGGTCGACCAATGTGCACGAGACGTGCACAAAAGCCAGCCACAACGGCCGGTCGACCGCGCGGTCGACTGACTAAAAGCACCCTACTCTCGGTGCTGGCCGGTCGATCGGGCGGTCGACCCATGGCTTTGCCCAGTCGACCGGGCGGTCGAGCGGAGGCACAATGGTCAGAAAAATGACTGTTGGTCGGTCGATCGGAGGGGCATTCTGGGCATTCCCAGACCGAAACGACTAGTTTATTTGAGAGGATATAAATACCCATCTCTTGGGCTGATTTCTTCATGATTTTTCAAAGCAAAATTTCCTATTTTTCCTAGTATTTTTACAGCAAGATTTCAAAGAGTTTTTGGGCTACAAAGTTTTATTTTTATTTGTTTTAAAGTGTTGGAAAATTCAAAGAAAAGAGAGTCTTTTGGGAATTAGTTTTGATCTTGCTTTTAATATCTATTTGGAGATTTTCTCAATTATTTTTCTTTGTTCCAAACACTTAATTTTCTCACACTTGAGCTATCATATCTATCCTATCTATAGGATCTTGTTTTGTGAGAAAAATTGGTTTGTGGTTTATTGAAACCACCAAGTGTTGTAATCTCTTTGCTTTGAGTTTGTGGGTATCCCTCTTGTGTAGAGGTGATTGTGGAGGAGCTTTGGGTTTGTTGGTATCTCTCTAAGTGTAGAGGTGATTGTGGTTGTTTGGCTTTGTGCCTATGCCTCTAAGTGTAGAGGTGATTGTTGGAATTTGTCTTGGTGACTTATCCCTCTAAGTGTAGAGGTGATTGTTGTTGTTTGGCTTAGTCCCTTATCCCTCTAGTGTGAGGTGATAGTTGTTGTGACTTGCCTCTTGTGTAGAGGCTATTTTGTTGGAGAGAGGAGTTGTGTACTCCTAGTTTGTATTTGCTAAATCTTTGATGGAGGTTCCCTGTGTAGGAAGTCCTGTGTGGACGTATAGTGAAAATCCTTCTGTGTGAAGGCAGGGACGTAGAGTAGTGGCTCGAACCTCGAAACATAGCTCGGTGTTTCCGATTGATCCACTATCTCTAAACTCTCTCCCTCTCTCTTATATCTTGCATTGATTCATATTGTTCATATCATATATATGCTTGGTATTGTTTGTGTGCCTCACTAGTGTTAAGCCAAGAGAGCGTCATATAGCACCTCAACTCTTATCTAGAGAAATTTAGAGGAGATAGCCTAGAGCCCTTCACCGGGAATTCGGAAATACTCTTTGGTTACACTTAGTGTGTTGCATTTAGTTTTTTAATTCCGCATCATTTATCATTAAATTAGCCTTACACCTATTCACCCCCTCTAGGTGTATTTTCAATTGGTATCAGAGCCTACGCTCCTGATATTAGGTTTAATCACCTAGGGGTGAAATCTTGGCTAGCTAATCTACATTTGCATTTGCACACATATAGTTTATACACTCATGAATTTCTTGACCCCTCTCATGTATGATGTCACCAACATTGATATGTGAAAGTATAAGATGAGTATGTACCTTAAAACCCTAGGAATGCATGTTTTCCGTACCACTACCAAGAAATCTCATCTTGGTAAGGACAAGCATATAGAGGCCAATGTACAAGCCCTAGAGGCACTTAGACGCACTCTATGTAAAGATTATTTGTCTATGGTTTCTTATTGTGATTCTGCTTTTGCAGTGTGGAACACTCTGACCTCTCCCAAACTTCAAACGCCAAAATATGTGGAGGAGAAATCTAGTGGAGGAGAATCTGAACAAGCTTGCTCATGGTCCAAGGGAATGACTCCCTTGAGGTACATTCGGAAACTCAACTAGATAATTGTGCTAGTTCTTCAGGTGATGACTATATAGATGCTGATGCATAAATGAAGAACTATCTTTAGTTTGTGAAAACTTGCTTGAAAAATACCAAGTTTTGAAAAAGAAAAGCCTTAAACTAAAAAAAGAAAATAAGGATTTGTGTTCAAAACTTGATTTGATTTTGCAAGAGAGGGATGAGATTTCAAATGAAAGGGACACATTGAAATCCCAACTTGACCTTACTCTAATTGAAAACAAAATTTTAAAAAGTAAAAATGATTGTGATATGTTTTGAAGAAAAATGAGGCTCTATCTTCAAAACTTAATTTTGTTTTAAAAGAGAATGAATCTTTGAAAAATAAAATTGCTTTAATTTCAAAGAATTTGGGTTTAGTTTCAAATGAAAATAAATATTTGAAAAATGATTTGTCTTCCTATTTTTGTCATATTACTATAGATTCATCTTCTATTAACAAACATGTTGCATGCTCCACTTTGTCTTCAAGCATTAAAAATGATATATGTGTGTTGAAGAAAAGTGTAGATTGTTTAGGCTCCACTTTGAGCCAATGTGCCATGAACCACACACGGTTGGAATCCATGTTTCGCAAGAAACATGCTCCCCATATGCATGCACACCATACACAACATACACATGCTCATCATGCTCACACACATGATTCTATGCATGCTCATGTGTACACTTGTACACATTGTGGACGTAAGGGCCACCTTGCAAAATTTTATTATGATAGATTAAATAATTCAAATTTGCAAATAAATTTGTTTGGGTTAGAAAATGTGCTAGCCCCCATGGACCCAATAAGGTATGTGTATCAAAAGCCACTCCTATTGTATTTGATGTAGGTGTGGGCTCTCACTTGATGTGAGGGTGTTGGTGCCTTGATGGTGGATGCGTTCCGAGCTAAATGGTGACACATTTGGATGCATCACTTTCAAGAGAAGTTTGGTGGGAGGACCACCATGGTTTGGAGACCTAGAGATTAGCCCTAATGGTTTTGGTAACTATCTCTAACTCCTATTTAGTTTATATGCTTTCATATTATTGATTTTTAGCATGTTTTAGTTTTTCATGATTATTATTAAATGCCATGTTAATTAAACTAGTGATATGCATATGTAGTCTTTGAGATACACTCATGTTTATATGGACCATTACTTTTGTGTTCTCACTATTGTTTAACTACTATGAATATGCTAGTTCTAAGACATGTGCATTTACATAATGATCATATTGATTTTTGTTTATGATTTTGCACTTCATGATTTTGATTACATGTTTAAATGTAGTTTTCATTAAAACTTTTGTATATACTTATACAACTAGTGAGCCACAAATTTATTATTATATGTTTGTTTGTGCTATGTTGTTCATTTGTACTTATTAGATGTACTTGTATAACCTAATTTTGATGATTCTTGTATTTCAACTTGTATTCCCTATTTTGTACATATTTTTCATAATAATGTGTTTAGCTTCATGTATATGTTAATTTTATCAAAACTTTAGATATACATGTCTATCCTAGAGTCACTTGCTTTTCATGCAAATTTTTTATTATGGACTCATTTGTGTTTGGGATATGTATGTATACTTCTAGTTTAGACAAAACATACATATACCTTGAAGTTTGTATTATTTTGATGAAAATTAAATTTTCATGTTTTTCATATTTTATTCCTTACTTGAAGGACTTCGTACTAGTTTACAAGATTATCATAAAACTAGTTTCGTTATTCTTCATTTTGGTAGAGTTTTCAAATATGTTAAAATTATTTTCAAATCCTATTTTTGAAAACTCCTACCTTCTAAGGGCGGTTGGATGGGCGACCATGCCTTGTATGCTTAAATTGAATATCCTTTTAACATGTACATGAATAGGGTGGTAGGTATGAGTTATATACTTGATTCTCATTATATTTTCTATTGGTATCACAATTGATATTTTTATGTTTGTATACTCATATTTGTGTTTTCTATATATGTATTCTTCAAACTTCAATTAGTATCAATTTCAGCTGGTATATTCATCTTCATACATATATGATTTGATTGTTCTTACAATATCTTTACATCTTAAAGCACAAATTATGTTTATGCTAAGCTTGATTTACTCCTTAATGTCAATTATTTTTCAATTGATATTTAATACAAGCTTATGCATTGTTTTTATTAGTATTTCATAAAGGGGGAGAAATTCGTGTTTTATCTTTCAATCGGTTGGTATCTTAATCCCACCTTCATGATGAAAAATACTTTATTTTGGTATATACTAACATTTTCAATATTGGTATCAATAATCTTAAATTGGTATTATTCTCAAATTTGGTATCCTTATTGCAAAATGAGTTGTGTTTACGCAAAAGGTTAGTTTTTAACTTTCAATTGGTATCAAAATTTATAATATATATTTCAATTGGTATCAAAAACATACCATGTTTCATTTTCTATTGGTATCAAAAATTTACTAGATATTTTCAATTGGTATCCTCCTACACACTTTCATTGCTATCAAAAATTTTGTTTTAAAGAGGTTTCATAATATTTTGATATATATTGTTTATATGCAAGGGAAGCTTAACATCTTCTCTATATATAGATTCTTGTTGAGTGTACTTTTCATATTGAAGTGATTGACCTCTTTTTGGTATGTAGCACATGTGTATAGTGGGAGCTTAACATCTCTACTTATACATTGTATATTATGCTTTATGTGGTTAGGGTCTAGTCATCTCTTTTCATATAATGCATGCATGCAGGGGGAGCTAACTTTACGTCTCTCCTCTTCATGAATGTATATCGCATATATATCCTTATTGTTTGATTTGTTTTCGCCTCTTTGTTGATGAATTGACAAAAAGGAGGGGAGAAGTATTTGAAGAGTTTTATATGCATGATTAAAAAATTTGGTGAGTTTATGCATGTTTACTTCCATTTATGCATATATGTTTGTGTTTAATTTATGAGCATTCATTGAATATCTTTATGTTTATTGCTATGCATGAGTGAAGGGGAGCTTCTATGAAGCTTAACTTTAATCCATGCATATATAACTCTATAAGTTTTGTCATCATCAAAAAGGGGGGATTGTTGGCCCAGAGGCCCATCACTCTAGTTTTGATGATGATTAACTCATGTAGTTATAGTTTACTAATGATTTTGTGCTTAATTAGTTTCAAATATTTGACCAAGATATTAGTAGGTGTTTAACTTCAACAAAGGAGTTTTGGAGCTAACATGTGTAGATTCAAGAGCTCACGCGTCAAGATCGCATTTAGCACTCGGTTGAAGTCAAGCTCCTTGGATCGCGTTTGGATCGAGGTAGCTTGGAGACAAGAAGATTTCAGTTTGTGTTTAGTTTAGTTTGTTTAGATCTTGTGTAAAGATAGATAGTGTTGATAATACTCAAGTTCACATACACACACAAGTTTAAAGTTTATTGGTTTTGATTTTCAGTTTAACCGGTTTTGGATTTCATGTCAAAAACATAGTATAAATCTTATATATATATTGGATTCTATCCATATACAATATGTTTTAAATTTGTTTCAATTTCATGTTTTTGTATTTACATGAGTTTTGGAGAAAACGGTTTTTCATTTCAAAAATTCAAGTTTTAGAAAATATGGATTTTGTGTTTAAGCCAAATTTCAATATCACAAAAATGGTTCAATAGTTTGTAATATGTGTTGATTTTTGGTCACACATGTTTGATATTCAAAGATCTTACAAGAACTTTTTTTTGTGAAATTTATGTGATTTTATGGGATTTAATTGAAATTAAAAAGACAATTTTTTAATCCCTTAATTTCTCAGCCAGACTGACTGGCGGTCGACCAAGCCGGTCGACTGGAACGGTCGAACGATGTGCATGAGACGTGCACAAAAGCTAGCCATAATGGCCGATCGACCGCGCGGTCGGCCGCTGAAAGCACCCCACTCTCGGGTGCTGGCCGGTCGACCGGGCGGTCGACTGATGGCTTTGCCCGGTCGACCGGGCGGTCGACCGGAGGCACAACAGTCAGAAAAATGACCGTTGGCCAGTCGACCGGAGGGGCATTCTGAGCATTCCCAGACTGCAACGACTAGTTTTTTGAGAGGGTATAAATACCCATCTCTTGGGCTGATTTCTTCATGGTTTTTGAGAGCAAAATTTCTTATCTTTCCTAGTGTTTTTACAGCAAGATTTCAAAGAGTTTTTGGGCTACAAAGTTTTATTTTTATTTATTTTAAAGTGTTGGAAAATTCAAAGAAAAGAGAGTCTTTTGGGAATTGGTTTCGATCTTGATTTCAATATCTATTTGGAGATTTTCCCAAGCGTTTTTCTTTGTTCCA
Source organism: Agave tequilana (assembly GCA_038442645.1). NCBI lineage: Eukaryota > Viridiplantae > Streptophyta > Magnoliopsida > Asparagales > Asparagaceae > Agave > Agave tequilana. Next base: position 654,468 of record JAVJIF010000391.1, on the reverse strand, counting down.
AACACTTTATTTTCTCATACTTGAGCTATCATATCTATCCTATCTATAGGATCTTATTTTGTGAGGAAAATTGGTTTATGGTTTATTGAAACCACCAAGTGTTGTAATCTCTTTGCTTTGAGTTTGTGGGTATCCCTCTTGTGTAGAGGTGATTGTGGAGGAGCTTTGGGTTTGTTGGTATCCCTCTAAGTGTAGAGGTGATTGTGGTTGTTTGGCTTTGTGCCTATCTCTCTAAGTATAGAGGTGATTGTTAGAGTTTTGGCTTAGTGCCTTATCCCTCTAAGTGTAGAGGTGATTGTTGTTGTTTGGCTTAGTGCCTTGTCTCTCTAATGTGAGATGATAGTTGTTGTGATTTGCCTCTTGTGTAGAGATTGCTTTGTTGGAGAGAAGAGTTGTGTACTCCTAATTTGTATTTGCCAAATCCTCAGTGGGTTCCCTGTGTGGGAAGTCCTGTGTGGACGTATAGTGGAAATCCTTCTGTGTGAAGGCGAGAAAGTAGTGGCTCGAATCTTGAAACATATCTCGGTGTTTGCGGTTGATCCACTATCTCTAAACTCTCTCTCTCTCTTATATCTTGCATTGATTTATATTGTTCATATCATATATATGCTTGGTACTGTTTATGTGCCTCACTAGTGTTGAACCAAGAGAGCTTCATATAACACCTCAACTCATATCTAGAGGAATTTAGAGGAGATAACCCAGAGGCCTTCACCGGGAATGCGGTTACACTCTTTGGTTTCACTTAGTATGTTGCATTTAGTTTTTTAATTCTGCATCATTTGTCATTAGATTAGCCTTACAACTATTCACCCTCCTCTAAGTGTATTTTCACTCAAAATCATCATAAAATCATAATAACTCATCATTTTTCTCCCTTTTTTTGTCATACATCAAAAAGAAGCAAAACAAGATACCAATTCAAAAATAATAGAAAGAAATAGAAAAATACCAAATTAAAAAAAATCATCTAGATTAATTTAAATAAACATGAATATCAATTGAAAAACAAGAAATACCAATGCAAATTGAAATACAAATGAAAAATTCTAAGTTTGCAAATCATGTATCTGTTGGCCCAAGGGTACACTCCCCGGCTTTGTTTCGATGATTACAAAACACATGTAGTTATAAGGTACTAATAAAGTTCTAGTATTTAATGAGCTTATAGGGATTCAGAGCTTGGAAGATGCTTACTCTTTCCTCATAAGGAAGGTTTAAAGATCAAGTTGAGTCAAGGAAGGTATTCTAGCTCGGTGATCAAAAAGAGGATTTTGGAGAAGTCCTCTTTGATGAAGACTTGAAGCTTATATAACTCCTTGTAAGATCTTACTATGTGTAAGTTTTGGTGTTGGACTGATGCTCAAGAAAGAACTACACACATATTCACAAATTTCAAAATAAAGTTTTTCAATTTTGTGTTTAAAATTTTTGTTCTTAAGTTAGTTATTGAATATGCTCCATATTTTCCCATAATTTTTGAACCGGCTATGTACATGTATCTTACTACCTATGTGTTGACAAAATATATCTTCTACTTATAGTATTTATTTAAAAATTGGTTTAAATTCAAATTTGGTTCTAAGTTCTGTTTTTGGAGCTTGGATGGACAATGTCTTGGACACTGGCCCGGTCACTGATCGTGGACCATTTATGCACAACAGTGCATTGGGTCAGTCGACCGACCGGTCAACCGAGCTTCTAACTGTTGCTAAGTTTTAGCCTAGCGGTCGACCGACTTTCTTGTCAAGACTCTTTGTTTAAATCGGCCGACCAACCGGTTGACTAACAGTTTCCCAACGACCAGTTTTGATCAGCAACCGGTTGACTGGATGGTCGAATGATAGCCTGCGTCTGCTACAATAATGGCTATTTTTTAAATTTTTGATAGTTTTTTGATTTTCTTCAACAGTTGTTTTTGCTTCTTTTGACCTAATCACCTTGAGTTAAGCCCAGAAACCCCTTCTAATTGTATTTAACTATCCACTATATATATGGGTCATTTAAGAAGAAGGGTACAAGAGTTTTTAACAAGTTTTTATTCAAGTTTTTGACATCTAACTTTCAAGAAAAATCAAGTTTTTATTTCTCAATCAAAGTTCTTTCATTTTCAATTGCTCTCTGAAGTTTTCAGCTCTTAAAGATTACTTTCTACACTGAATTTTACTCTCACAAACTTCTTGAGCTTCATTTCTCCACTTAAAATCCTAGAAGTTGTAAAGAAAGAGTTTGTAACTTTTGTGATTGTTAAGAGCTTATTAACCTCATTGACTTTGTGCTAACTCTTGTGTAAAGGATTAAAGGTTAGAGTTGTGTACTCCAGATCTTGTGTAGACCTTGTAGTTTCTTTGTGGAAGTTCTTTTGTGGATATTTAAAATCCTTCACGGGGTGAAGGCAGGGACGTAGAGCTTGGTGCTCGAACCTCGAAACAAATCTCTTGTGTTTGCGATTACTTTCTCTCTTACTCTTACTCTATCTCTATTGATTGCACTTGTGCTTTTTAGTTTCATTACACTTGCTATTCATCTCTTGCATCATTCATACTTGTCGATTTTTCTCTTTCAATCAAGAAGGCAATTGAGCACCTCAGCTCTTATCTAGAGAAATATATAGGAGATGTTCTAGATCCCTTAAGTGAGAATCTGACTTCACTTCTTGATTTGAGTTAACCGTTTGCATTATTACTCGTTGCATTTATACATTACATTAGCATTACACCTATTTACCCCCCTCTAAGTGTAATTTCAGTATCCATTATGTAAATATTTAACTCACCACAAATGAAAAAAAATGTTATAATCAAGTGGTTTTGTAAAAATATCGGCCAATTGAAAATCGGTAGAAACATAATCAATTTCAATATCACCTTTCTCATAATGATCTCTATGAAAGTGATATCGAATCTCTATATTCTTGGTCTTACTATGTTGATTTACATTCTTGGTCATATGAATAATACTAATATTATCACAATATATTTTAATATGATCATAATGCAAATCATAATCAAGAAGAGTATGTTTCATCCAACGACTTGTGTACAATAAGCCCCGGTCGCAACATACTCCGCCTCGGTAGTTGAGAGGGTCACAGAATTTTGTTTCTTGAAAAATCACGAAATAAGATAATTTCTTAGAAATTGACAAGTTCCACTAGTGCTTTTCCTGTCTACTCTACAATTGGCATATTCGATATCCGGATAACTCATCATAGAGAATTGTCCAATCTTCGGATATCACAAGCCCATTCCAATAGTGGCCTTAAGATATTTAATAATATATTTTACACAATCAAATGAGACTCTTTAGGACAAGATTGAAATCTAGCACACAAATAAACACTAAATATAATGTCTGGTCAATTTGCCGTTAAGTAAAGCAAACTACTAATCATGCTACAATAGAGTTTAATATCAACATTTTTATCTTGTTCATCATTATCAAGTTTGGTTGTAGTAGCCATGGGAGTTTTGCTTATCTTCCCATCTTCTAGACCAAATTTCTTGATAAACTCTCTTGTATACTTGTCTTGACTGATGAAGATCCCATCACTCTTTTGCTTAATTTGGAGTCTAAGAAAATAGTTGAGCTCTCTCATCATACTCATTTTGAATTCTTCCTTCATGCATGATTCAAAATCCTTACAAAGCTTTTCATTAGTAGATCCAAAAATGATATCATCAATATAATTTGTACTATCAAGATATCATTATCAATATACTTTGTAAACAAGATGGTATCAACTTTGCCTTTAACAAAGCCATTTTCATAAGAAAACTACTAAATCTTTCGCACCAAGTTCTTGGAGCTTTTTTTAAACCATATTAAACCTTTTCACGTTTTAGGATCAACAAAATCATGGGGTTATTCAACATACACCTCCTCTTCAATAAAATCATTCAAAAAATACACTTTTAACATCCATTTGAAAAAACATGAAAACTTTAAATGAGGCAAAAGCAAAGGGTCATCCTTATGGCTTCAAGCCGTGCAACGGGTGCAAAGATTTTCTCAAAATTAATTCCTTCGATTCGGGTGTAACCTTGGAACACTAGCCTATCTTTATTCCTAATTATATTACCCGACTCATCTAACTTATTTCTAAAGATCTATTTAGTACCAATGGTTGGTTTATCATAAGGCCTAGGAACAAGATATCAAACTTAGTTATGCTCAAATTGATTAAGCTTTTCTTACATTGCAAGCAACCAATATGAATTGCCCTCGACCTTGAGGATATTCTTGGAATCTATGTGTGATATGAATACAAAATGGCCACAAATATCATAGAGTTTGGATCGAGCAGTTACCCCTTTGAATCTTCATTAAAAGCATTCAAACAGGTGACATTACATTATAAATTCAACATGTCAATCATGTAAACATTGTTTTCACGAAAATCTAAAAGAATACTAGTATTTATTTTCTTATCTAAAATATCACAAGTAAAATCATCAAAAATAACTTTTAAATATTTTTCACATAGTTGACTAATGCTTAAAAAATTATGCTTAAGGCCTTCAACCAAAACAATATTTCCAATTAAAGGAGATGAGTTAATATTGATATTACCTATGCCAATGATTTTGCTCTTTGAGTCATTTCCGAAGGTGACATCGCCACATAGTACCTTGATATAGTTGCAAAGTTGTTGATATTCCATGTCATATGTCTTGAGTAACCACTATCAAGATACTACCACTCCTTATATTTTGGAGTCTTGATGCGTACCTATATCACTTAAAATAGACATTGACTTTGGTATCCAAATTTTCTTCGATCCTAAAATGCTAGTTTTTCGAACTCATACATGATTATTTGAAACGTTCAACTTTTCATAGCAAAACTTAGCCAAGTGACATTTTCGGCCACGATAGGTGCATGTGTACACCTTGGTATATAAAAATGCATGATGTGTGTCAACATGATGAGCATGAGCATGTGGAGTGTGATGAGTATGTGGTTGTACTTGTGTATGAACATGATGAGTGGATCATTTCCTTTGAGTTTGCCTCTTTGAAAACATGACTTCTAATCTAGATTTGTCAAATTCACACTTTTTCAAAATATTACTCAAAGTGTTAATTTAATTTTTCATTGTGAAAATCTCTTTTTCATCAATGCCAGAAAATTTGGTTTTACAAGAAATTTTGTATGTATGAAAATCATTTTATATTTTTTTGAAAAGTAGAAGATAAAATTTCCTTTTCTTTTGAAATAACAACTAATTAATTTTGAAGAAGTTCATTTACTTTTTTTATTTTTAATACTTCTTTTTGAGAAAATCATAGTTGTTAGAAAATTCTTCAAAAGCTTCACCTAGTTCATCCATAGATAACTCACATTCATCAAGAGTAGATTCAAAAGTTATCATGGGTGTGCTCTCATAAACCATGAAACACACATGTGCCGTATTCACCTCTTCCTCAGATTCGCTCTCCGAATCCCAAGTTGCTTTCAAGGCCTTCTTTTTGTAGGGCTTCTGTAGGATCTAAAAATAATATCAACACAAACACTATAAAAAGATAATTAGCGTTAAATAAAATACTCGCAAGAAAGGAAATGAATCTCAGAAAAATGCAAACGCAAACATGAAAGATTTTATCCTGGTTCGGTCCTCGTGACGTACGTCTAGTCCCCAAGTAACCCGCTTGAGATTTTTCTTATCCTAATTTTGTACACCCAAAATCAACTCCTTATACACCACTTGACAAAACAACCTTTATCAAATCCGTACAACTCTTCTCTACACCAAGAAGACAACAACTCTTGTACACCTCTTCTCTACACCAAGAAGATACACTTGTACAACTCTTCTCTTTCAGTGATTACAATGAATCATATAAGCCTTGAAACTTGTATGTGATCGTGAATAAGGTTTCTTATAGGTGAACTCTCAAAATTCTTCACAATAGAATAGGAATTCTGTGAAGAAATGAAAGTGAAAACTAGTTTTCTGGAAAATAAAATTTTTCAACAGAGTTTGGACAGAAAAACTATGATTCTGACTTGATGTTTTCATCTTAGGACAACATCCCTATTTATAAGTGACATCAATGGTTAGTTAGGGAAGTTATCAACTCAAATTTGAATATCAGAATGTTGGATAAAACACTAGAAATCAATAACTATTTAACAGTCAAAAACTATTATTAGTCGACTAGGGTATGGAGGATAGTCGACTAGGATATGACATTTTGCCTGGGTTAGTCGACTAGTCAAGTAATCAAGTCGACTACATCAAGACTGACACAAAATAACAAGTCTCTGAAAACTACTATTAGTTACTATCAGAGAGTATAAGTCGACTAATGATGATTACATTCAATAAACAGAGAATTGATATATTTCTGTAGAAAGGCTTAGTTGACTATATAAAGGAGCAAGTCGACTAGAGGATATATTAGTCGACTAGACTTGAGTATAAGTCGACTACAAGACTATATTGTGTGTGTGATCAAGACTTTTAACATTCTATAAAAAATAAACAAAAATAGCCAATATCCTTGAGTAGTCTTGAGCAGTTAGAACTCAGCAATAGCTTTTGAGATGAGCTCCAATGCATCTGCATCACAAATATTATCATCAAAATCTAAGTTCCAACGTTCTCCTCCTTTTTGATGATGACAAGTTGTGTGCACGAAACTCCCCCTACAGAGAACAGGTTATAATAAAAATTGTTCTCCCCCTGCATAAAACAGGTTATAACAAATATAGATAAAAAGTGTTCTCCCCCTACAAAAAATATATCATGATGTAAATATATATGATACATTATATGTTTCTATCATCAATAAATCACTTTTTTATAAGGTACCTATAAGATAAACATTCGAATGGTACCAATTATAATAGGGTCAAAAAACAATTAACTTTAGGAATCCAAACCCAATTTGAATTTGGTTTTCATTTGTTAGTATAAATATAATCACAAGAATTACATACATGATGTATATATGATGCAATCTAAGCATTTTTTATCCACAATACTTAAATATTTAGGAATCCATATATATTTATTTTTAATTCTTTTTGAAATAGTATCAGCATTTTTTTCACAAAAGAATTATATGGATTATGATAAACATGTGTAGATTTTCAAACATTATTTTTTGAAATTCAAGACCAAAATGATTATTTGAAATCTTTTGATAAGACAATAAATCATTTAAATTTTCTTTTTCTTTATTAAATTTAGTCACATTTTTCAAAATCTCTTCATTACTTAATTTGGATACTTGACATTTCTTTATCTAAAATTGAAATTCTAGAATTTAAAGAAATAGTTTCTTTTTTAAGCAAAATATTTTCTTTTAAGAAATTCCCATTATCCTTTTTTAATGATGATATAATTTTTTCAAAGTCATTTTTTTGAGAATTTATAGAAGAGATTTGAGAATCATAAAATGAATTTTCTTTGATAAGTCTTTCATTTTCCTTTATTAAAACTTTATTTTTAATCTTTTCATTCTTAAGATCATCATATAATTCATGAAATGCATCTAACAGTTCAGTATATTGTACCTCATCTTCTTCTTGGGCCATAAAACAAACATTGGCATGTTCAGTGGCTTCTTCTACATCAGAAGAAGATGAATCACTATTCTCGCATGATGCCTGATAATCTTTCTTTTTTTTGAACTTTTTGCTCTTGAATTTCCCTTTATTTTATTGCAATGGGCAATTCTTCTTCATATGACCTGTTTTATTACAATTAAAACATGTAGGATTAAACTTACCTTACTTCAAGAACTTTCTGAATTTTATTGAGAGCATTGCCATCTCCTCTTCATCATTATCTGAATTGTCTATATTTGAGGATGTATGGAATGCAAGTACTTTCTTCTTGGATAGAGGTTTTTGTTCATCCTTTTTCTGCTCTTCAAGTTGCACTTCATATGCCATTAAATTACCAATAAGGTTTTCTAATGACATAGTTGAGAGATCATTTGCTTCTTCTATTACAGTGGTTTTCTTCTCCCAATCTGATGTGAGTGCACGAAGAATCTTTCTGACTTTTTCAACTTGTGTGTATTCCTTTCCAAGAGATGCTATGGAATTTGTAATGTCGGTGGACCTTGTAATCATTTCTGAAATTGTTTCCTTCTTCATTTTGAAGAGTTTAAACCTGTGAACAAGAACATAAATTTTAGATTCTTTAACCTTATTTGTACCTTCATGGGTTACCTATAGAATCTGCCATATTTGATTTGTAGATCTGGCTGTTAACACGCGATTGAATTCTTCTTTGTTCAAGGCACAGAAAAGCGCATTCATTGCTTTGGCATAAGGTTTGCAGACTTCTTTTGTTCTTCACTCCACACATTGTAATTGGTGGTCGGCTTGGTGTAAGATGCTTCTACTATGTTCCAGAGTTCATAGTTGAGTGATTGCAAGTAGATCTTTATTCTACACTTTCTGTAGTTGTAGTTTGATCCATCAAATAATGGTGGACATTGTGTAGAATGTCCTTCTTTAAATTGAGATTAAGGAAACTCCGTTTCCATCCTTACATGTAGGGTGTTGACTGGGTGTGCAGGGTGTTGGTAGAGTATGCCGGGCTCTGATACCAAATGTAGGATCTAAAAATAATATCAACACAAACACTATAACAAAGATAATTAGTGTTAAATAAAATACTTGTAAGAAAGGAAATAAATCTCAGAAAAATGCAAACACAAACATGAGAGATTCTATCCAGATTCGGTCCTCGTGACCTACGTCCAGTCCCTAAGCAATCCGCTTGAGATTTTTCTTATCCTGATTTTGTACACTCAAAATCATCCTTGTATACCACTTGACAAAATAACCTTTGCCAAATCCGTTCAACTCTTCTCTACACCAAGAAGACAGCAACTCTTGTACACCTCTTCTCTACACCAAGAAGATACACTTGTACAACTCTTCTCTTTGAGTGATTACAATAAATCCTATAAACCTTGAAACTTGTATGTGATCGCGAACAAGGTTTCTTATAGGTGGACTCTCAGAATTCTTCACAATGGAATAGGAATTCTGTGAAGAAATGAAAGTGAAAACTATTTTCTGGAAGACATAATTTTTTAACAGAGTTTGGACAGAAAAACTATGATTTTGACTTGATGTTTTCATCCTAGGACAACATTCCTATTTATAGGTGAAATCAATGGTTAGTTAGGGAAGTTATCAACTCCAATTTGAATATCAGAACGTTGGATAAAACACCAGAAATCAATAACTGTTTAACAGCCAGAAACTGTTATTAGTCGACTAGGGTATGGAAGGTAGTCGACTAAGATATGACATTTTGCCTAGGTTAGTCGACTAGTCAAGCAATCAAGTCGACTACATCAAGACTGACACAGAATAACAAGTCTATGGAAACTACTATTAGTCAACTATCAGAGAGTATAAGTCAACTAATGATGATTACAGTCAATAAACAGAGAGTTGATATATTTCTGTAGAAAGGTTTAGTAGACTATATAAAGGAGCAAGTTGACTAGAGGATATACTAGACTTGAATATAAGTCGACTACAAGACTATATTGTGTGTGTGATCAAGGTTTTTAACATTCTATAAAAAATATACAAAAATAGCCAATATCTTGGAGTAGTCTTGAGCAATTAGAACTCAGCAATAGCTTTTGAGATGAGCTCCAATGCATCTGCATCACAAATATTATAATCAAAATCTAAGTTACAACAGCTTCTTGGAGGTTGTATGTTTGCTGTTGGTCTTAAGGAAATCGACAATAATGTGTCCGGACTTCCTACAATTGCAGAAAACTATCTTCTTATCCTCCTTCTCTTGCCATCTTCTACGATATTTGAACTTGGCTTTGTTGTACATTCTCCTCACATTCTTTATGAGGAGAAGAAATCTTCGTCATCTTCTGGTCATCTTCTTCTTCGTCAAAGATGGTAGGAGTAGATTTGAAGGTAAGAGTGTTCTTCTTTTGGGTTGCCTTCTCCTCTCTAGATTTTCTTTTTATCTTATGGGTCTTTAGGTTCCCAATAAGACAAATGAGCTCCATCTCTTCCTTGTCATTGAGCTCTTTCAAGGTTGTAAACTTGACCTCCCAAGATGGTGGAAGAGTACGAATGACCTTCCTCACCTTTTGGTCATTATCAATTTCATCACCTAGGGAAGCAAGACCATTTGTGATTTTAGTAAACCTAGTGATCATGTCATCAATGTTTTCATTTTATTCATGCCAAAATTTTCATATTGGGAACGCAAGAGAGCAATTTTTGCTCTCTTAACTTGTGATGTTCCCTTGTGTGTGACAACCAAGTGTGACCAAATCTCATAGGCAGATTTGTAATGAATTACCGTAGAAATGTCATCATCATTCAAGGCTTGCAGTAAAACATATGCGCATTAGCATTAGCATCAAACTCCTTGGTGGCAACATCAAATCAAGTGTCCTCGTCACCATTGGGTACACTAAAGGGTTTGGTCACCGCCTTTGCAACCTGGCTTCCTAGGGATTGCAAGAACACAGTCATTTTTACCCTATCAAAAGTTAAGGCCATTAAACTAGGGTGACTCTTGATTCCTTCTGCCATGGATATTAGTATGTATAGCAGGCAAATGATTCAAATGAATGATTAGCAAAAGGATCTCTCTAAGGTGGTTAGACCAAAAACTAGAGTCCAAGCTCTAATACCAATTGAAAGTTCACCTAGAGGGGGTGAATAGGTGAATTACTAATCAAATGCGAAAATGCAACAACTAAAATGAATAATGAAAATAGTCAACTCAAAATAAGAAGTGAAGCCGGATTCTCAATTAAGGGCTCTACAACTTCTCCTCTAAATTTCTCTAGATAGAGTTGAGGTGCTCAACTGCCTTCTTGTTTGAATGAGGAAAATCGATAAGTATGAATGATGCAAGCAATATATAGCAAGTAGAGTGAAGAACAATAAAAGAAATAACACAAGTGTAAGAATAAATAAAGAGTAAGAGTGAGAGAGAAAGGAATCGCAAATACAAGAAATTTGTTTCGAGGTTCGAGCAACTCGCTCTACGTCCCCGCCTTCACCGCGTGAAGAATTTTCATTATCCACTTAGAATCTTTTACAAAGAAACTACAATGGTTTACACAAGACCTGGAGTTACAGCTCCAACTTTCAATTCTCTAGATAAGAGCGGGACAAAACCAATGAAATTTACAAGCTCTTGGTGACCACAAAGATCACAAACCCTTTCTTTATAACTTCTTAGAGTATAGAATGAGAAATGAAGCTCAAGAAGTTTTTATGAGAGAAAGTTCAGTTAAAATAAATGAATTTGAGAGCTTAAAACTTGTAAAATTGATTTGAAATTGAGAGCTCTGGAAACTTGAAAACTTGAGATTTTTCAAACTTTTCTCTTTAATAAAAACTTGATTTTTCTTGAATAAAATTCTTAATAACCCTCTGCAAATGAAACATATATATAGGCAAAAAGTAAAAGCCATTAGAGGGGTGAACCAAGATATTAGGTGGGTGATTAGGCACAAAAACTGTAAAAATACCCATTGGAAAAAGTCAAAAATCTAGCAGATTTAAAAACTAGCCGCTACTGTAGCAGAGACAACCTATCGATTAACTGGCCGATCAACCGCATGGCCTAGTTCAACACTAGCTATTGCAAGTCTATCGACCGATCCCTCCAACAGTAACCAAGGATAAAAAATATTTGTCAATCGGTCGACCGGTCAGTCGACCAAACCTCCAATAGTAACTTGGGGTTTAGAAAACTTGTCAGTCGGTTGATCGCCCAGTCAACCAAAGTCAATAGTTAAGTGCTGCCAGGTTTAGTGATCGACCGGTCCGTCGGCTAACAAACATGCACAAACTATTTGTGCATAAACGGTCGACTAGCAGCTACGCATTTGCTTTGCAGATAGGACGGTCGACTGGTCTGTCAACTGACCTACCCCAAAACCATTTTAAAGATAGTTTTGAAATAGAACACATTTTAAAATAATTTAATTATGTATAAAACTTGTTTTGATAATATATCGGCTATGAAATACATGTTTGAAACTATATATAAAAATAAGGAAAAATATAGAGCATGTAAAATACCAAACCCAAAAACTAGTCATAAAATCTTGTATTGTGTGTGTGTGATCTTGAGCATCAATTCAACACCTGACACTTGAACATTCTATTTCCTTACATTAGGTTCATATGTCTTCAAGCATCCTTCAAGTGGGCTTCTCCAAAAATCCATTCTTGATCATTCGAGCTTGAATCCCATCCTTGAGTAAGATTGAGCACTTTAACACCTTCGTTTTGAGGAAGAATGAAATTAAATCTTCTTTGAACCTTGAAAAAATTAAACATTTGAACTTGATTAGTAACTACATGAATTTTGTAATCATCAAAATAAGAAACTGATGATTGTAACCTTGGGTCAACACACACACACACACAGATATATATATATATATATATATATATATATATATATATATATATATATATATATATATATATATATATATATATATATATATATATATATATATATATATATATATATATATATATATATATATATAGACACACACATACACGCGCGCGCGCACACACGCGCGCACACACTCTCTGTAGAGAGTGTAAGCGTACGCACGCACACACACACACGCGCGCGCGCGCGCGCGCACGCTCTCTCTAGAGAGTGTAAGCGCACACACACGCGCACACACACACACACACACACACACACCACTTTCTCTCTCTCTCTCTCTCTCTCTCTCTCTCTCTCTAAATTGTAAGTAGGTTAAGTCATCCTCATTATCCCAAGCTTAACTAATGTGTGAGTGTTGATAAGATTGTAACAGCCTGATTTTTTTTGAAATTAATCTATATTTCTTTTTATGCATGTTTAGAAATATCCAAGTTATTGACTATTGGAAAAGTTATCTATGTTTCAAATATTGGAAACATTACAATTAGAAAGGATTTAAAGGTTCAAATATTCAAAATTGTCAAAGCTATACATCGGTTGAATCTTGCGAGATTAGTCGACTTATCAGATGTATAAGTCGACTATGCTAGTGGTTAGATATGTGTGCATATCTCTATTTTGTTTTTTGAGTTGACTAGTCTGATGTATGAGTTGACTAGTCTGTGTTTACATAGCTATGTATCAGAGTTTCTGATACTATTAGTTGACTAGCCTGGCGTATTAGTCGACCTGTCTGTATATATACAGAACGAAGTTTTGTCTCAGCCATGTCTATTAGTGGACTGTTCAGATAAATAAGTCTACTATGTGATAACCCAAATTTTTAACCATTTTCTATTTTGATGTACTAGGCGACTTATCTGATGCATAAGTCGACTAGATACCTTCTATTTAAATTGGATTGGTCTTTGTTTTGACTCATTAGTCGACTTATCTGAGGTATAATAGACTAATCTGTTCTATATCATTTGTTTGGTTTCTGGTTTAAGTCATTAGTCGACTTTCCTGATTATAAGTCGACTTGACAGCTTTAAACAAGGTTTTTCTTTTTAAAACAAAATACTATTTGAGAGGAGATCAAGTTGGATCTTCTTCAAGAAAAGATAATTATGCTTGATGGGTTGGCTTTATTTTTGGGCATTGGGTTTTGACTCAATAAAAGAACATGTGAGATCCATTAACTGATTACATATCAATTTTGCATATTTATTATCACATTGCATATTTATTTTTTATTAAATAATCCTATTTAATCCTCTTTTTGCTTTGTAATGTGCAGACCTTTATAAATAAGAGAAGAGAAACCCAAAAAGCCCAAAAGAGCCCAATAAATTCAGAGTTTAAAGCAATCCTAGTTAAATTCAGAATTCTAAATTAATTCAGACTCGGATTCAGACTGGACACCTTTTAGTATTTTGATTATAACTTTCACAATAGAAATTCACATCTGATGATTCAAGATGCTACAGAAAAAATTTAATGGGATACAATTATTATGTTGACCATCATGTCTAATCAGCCATCTAATGAGTTATATACTGTGATTAACATGTCGACTTGCTGCAGATCAATTCAGAATTGAATACCATATCGAATTGAGATTGAATTAAAACTCTTAATGTGCATCTTATTGTGATTAGCTCTTAGGCCTATTTAAAGAGCTGTAGTCTCTCATAATTCATATCTCAAATCTATTCTCGAGGTCAAAACCTAGGATTTTTCTTTAGTCACTTTTTCAAATTTTTTTTTGTAATTTTTTAAGGTTTTAGTTTAAGAAAGATTTGTAAAGAAGGAGGGAGCTTTTGTTACTGAAGGTGATAACATCAATAAAATGTTCTTCTATTCTTCTTTTTAATTTCTCTTATTTACTTGTTTTCTCTTTATTATTTTGTGATTTTCTTTTTACCATACTTAGTTTAATTTTTATCATAAATTGCTAATTATTTCATGGCTTGCTAATCTCTCTACCATAACTTCTAGTTTATGTTAGATAACCGATTGAGTTATATGCATGCTTAAACTCTAGAATAGGCTAATATTCTTGAAGACACATGGCTATGACTAATTAATTTATTATTAGCTAATACTAATCAATGATTTTTTTATTCTATGCTTAGATTGTCTTGATAGTTTAATATTGAATTCCGATTATTCTTCTTATTCTATGCTTGAAAAGCTTTGATAGTCTAATGTTAGGTCTTGGTTAGTGATTATTTCAAATAGAATTTTTACATTTTATGTACCTTACTTGAATTGAATGCAACTCCAAGGTATAACTTTTATGATCCAAAGTGAAGTATATTCAAGCATAAATTAGTAAGTTAGTGGTGGTAGATGATTAGTAAGTTTTATTCTTTAATTCTTTTTAAATTCTAGTTCCTAATCAAATTCTCTCTCTCTTTATATTTCTACCTCTAACAATTAACATAGAATTGTTTTTTTTTTTCAAAATAAAGAAGAACCACTTAACCAATTTAGTGTTTAAAAATATACCGAAACGCTTCCATCACATCTCTCCCTGAGGATCGACCCGCATAGCCATTGCTATCACGATTAAATTGTAAGAATTCAGAGGGCAGCACAAATCAGATAAATACTTTGTTGAACTCTGTATTTTTGTCAATCTTAACCTATATATATAAATATACCCTTAAGATTAAATTTTCATTTTGGATTAAGAATTGGAGTGGAAAGCTTGGGATATTCTCTTTGTGCAAAGATCAGCAAGGAAACATCTCTCCATCAAGCTTCCACACACCTAATCACCTCCCTCTTTACTTGTCAAGGCAAGTTCACTACTCTTGGTTGTTCTTCCCCATGTTCATGACGCTTAGGATTTTGATCATGTTTAAAAATAAGATTTTTAGTTTGTTAACATGTTTAGAATCATGTAAGTTAAGTACATGTTCATCTTTTGATAAAGATCTTGTCCCCACATAGGTTTGAAGTAGTTTGCATAGATAAAAATGTGATTTTTATGAGATCTAGAAAAGGGATAATTAAAAATATGTTTTTTAAATTGTTAGCATGCTTAGATTTAATTGAGTTTATTATATATTCACTAATCGATCGGTAATTTATACCTACATAAATTTGAATTAATTCGCATGTATAAAAATGTGATTTTTATGAGATTTAAGGATATGATAAATTAAAAATGTGATTTTTAATTGGTTATAATGCTTAAATTCAAGTAAATGATGTAGTATTGCATCTTTCCTATGAATTGATTCCTATAGGGTGTATGCACTGGAAATTGGATGAATTTGATATGTGTGGTATAGTGGTATGAATATGTGTGTATATGTGAATGATGAATTGGTGAAGTCATTGGCGGATGTTTAAGTTTGGTATCCATTCGTTGTGGAAGGGGAGCACGTAAGTTATATGTGTGTTTACAATATTGTATCCATTCGTTGAGAAAAGAGAGCACGAATGACATACATGTGTTTATTGTGCGGTATCCATTTGTTGAGGAAGGGAAGCACGAATGGTGCACGAATGTTTAATGCATTATATCTATTCATTGAGGAAGGGGAGCACGAATGGTATACGTGTATTTTAAGTATAATTAATATAATTTTAAATGGTTGGAATAGTGGATTATTCCTGTAGAGCTATCATTGTATTTGGGTTATATTAAATGGATTTTGTTTATCATTAGTGATTAGCATGTAACACTTATCATACATGGATACTTTATAATAATTATCCACCGCATTTATTAACTATTCATGTTTGTTATCATATCATTTACTTATTACTTGTTTTCCCTCACACTTGATTGCCATCTTTTAATTGTCTCCCTGTCCTAATACCGAGTCAGCCTCAGGACCATAGTTGGAGGGCAATATTTTGAGTTGACTTTCTGGCGTTTCACGCCCGTCGACTTATGTCTTTTCAGGTTGTCTGCAAATCATCTGGAGAGGCACTGAGTGACATAGATTTAGTATAGTCATCATTACTTTTGATAAGTAGATAGAGTGCTCTATAGGGGAGTCATTCTTTTGTATACATGTTCTCATTTTGGTATTGTACCAGTAGTTTTTTTATTTCCCTTTGTGGCTAAGGGCACGTGTAGCAGTTATGTATGAATAACAGACATAGACCTTGTATCCCTATGTTGGGACTCCCTTGTATGTGAGACTTGGACTATTACCCCGAGTGGGATCTCTATAATATCCGCAATGTTCATGTCCGATATTTCTCTGATTATATGCATCTTATTTGGATTTACTATCAACCAGAGTTATATATCATATCATAACGACTCTAAGTTCACACCCAGACTGCAGCTGGTGTGCAGAAATTAGGGGCGTTACAGTTGATATCCGAGCTCTAGATTCAAGTGTCCTAGAGGTTAAACATGTGACTGGTTATGGAGAAAGTATAGGATTTCTTAGGATTCAAGTATAGGATGGGATATGAAATCTTAGTCCAATTGAGGGCAAGTGTGAAAATTTTCATGATTTTTTTTTACACTTATGATTTCAATTATTTGGAGATATTTTATTTTGACTAATGGTATATGTTTGAATTTAATTATAAGATTTTACTTGGGGTATTGACCGATTATTTTTGTGTATGATCTCAGATGTCACAAAGTGATAAAAATAGACCACGAGATCTGGGACAACTGAAGATTGGATGCATAAGAGGGACATGTATCCCAATATCTGATTGACCTCCAAACGTCACTGACGACGAGAATGGGGGAGTTGAAGATTTCTTGGCAGGAGGAGGTCATTCACCTCTCTCGCCGCCGGAGCCACCAATATTCCTGTAGTAGCAGTTATTAGGCCATTAGAGGAGCGAGAGAGATAGATGAAAATGATAAGGAGATTTCAGAAGCGCTGGCACCAGAGTTTCAAGGAGGATCAGACCCATTGGTAGCTGATAGGTGAAAGAAGGATATGGAGAACACTCGACCTTATGGGCGTGGTCCCTATTCAGAAACACAGGTTGCAGCCTTCAATTTGAAGGGTGATGCTAGCAAATGGTATAGATCACGGTTCTCTGAGAAAGAGCATCTTACCACCACTTGGGAGGAGTTCATTAGAAGGTTTAACTTTCATTCTATTTGACATGCGATTTGGCAAGTGTACCAATCATTACAAGTAATAAAGTGATAAGTAGAGTGTCAAACCCACATAGATTGTTATTTAACTACCACAATTTATTATTTCTAGATCTTATTTGAAAAATAGAAATAGTTGAAAAAGTAAGTTAAACTAATTAAAAAGAAAGTGTTTTGATTATGAGAAAAGTGCTAGGTATTACAACTTCGGCTATTCTGTTTAAATTATTCTATTTATTTGTGCTAGAAACTTTATTTAAGTATTGCTAATAAGCAAAAATTCTTTTATAATTAATAATCTCTATCGAGTATTATTAAATCTACTTATAAATTAAAACCCATAATCTATCGATCTAGTGAATTTACTAGCTAAAGCTGCATTAAAATCTATAATTTTCTCTTAAAGATTACACAACCTATGCTTCTCCTATCTGTCTCAGCCTGTAAGAAGTGATCCCTATCCCTAGATGCATTGTTAGGTTATCTCCTATTGGTCTCCAACTTAACCGTATATATAATTATGACCATCAATTATTAGACTCTAATATAAAAATATGAATTTAACAATATTATAAATAAGAACAACTAGATGCGAACAACTTATGAATAATCTTCAATAGGAAGCTTACATCTAAGCCCTAACAAGTAGAAGTTAATTCATGAAGGAAAAGTAGCAAAGTATGATTTTATATTGTATAAACATAAAAACATTAAAATGCAAGAGAGGAAAGAAAGAACCGAATTAAATCTCTTCCTTCTTCTCTGAACTCCTTCTTCAAGAACCAACAATAATTCAGAAAATCAAATCTTTATTCAGAGAGAACATCTCTAAATTTGATCTTCAAAAGTATGATACAAAATACAAGAGTATGCAGTCCTATTTATAGATCCTAGAAATTCTAAATAGCTGACTAAGAATTTCTAAAATTAAGATTTAATCCTAAAAGGATTCTGAAAATAATTACATCATCTGGTGATTCATAGGGACGGCGGATTCGCCTACTATGGTAGTTTCACCATCAAATACAATACGTCTCCAATTCTGAGTCAGAAATAGCTAGCACAAGTGCAACGTGGAATTTGACTAGTCAACGGCGGATTCGCTATTTTGACAGTGGATTCGCCGTAAAAATGTGGCCACTACCTCTGGAATTTTTCTAGCCTTTTCCTTTTAATGATTATACTCCACTGGAATCTCTAATTTCAAACTGGGATCTTTATATATCAATGTATTCTTCTCTGAAACTCTTCTTTTTAATCGTTTTTTGGTATTTTTCTCAAAATCTGCAAAAAAGTCACAAACAAAACTACCGATGCAACATTAAAGTGGCAAAAATAAATATGAAAAGGACATAAAATATTGATGTAAATGACATTCATCACACCCCATACCTACCTTTGCTTGTCCTCGAGCAAAACCCTAATCTAAAAATAAAAATAAAAATCCTAAAAATAGAAATAAAATCTAACTCACTTTCTTAGAAGTCACAGTTGCACTTAGCATATGAAACAAGCCATAAAACCCCTAGGTTATCCTAATGAACAAGTGTTGTCTCATGATGCTTTACAGTGAATATACCCACAAAATTCAAAGAAAGAAATATGAGATAAAGAAAGAGATTAAGAAAATAAGAATAATCGAAAATAAGGATAACTGAAAAATAAAGAAAAAGAAAATATTTTTTATTTTTAATTTTACATCAAGTAGTACTAGCAATTATGTTCATAAGTTTCCAATAAGTTTAATCGTAATCAAGTTCAATTTCAAATCAAGAAATCTTATCATATTTCCTGGAGACTTGAATCCAATATTCCTACTCCATCCTTCCTAAGTTTTTCAATCCTATGCATCTTCCTGAATATGTAGAATCGTCTTTGGCTTGAGAATTTTTGATTCAAATTTTACCATACTTAAATATATTTCTATATATATTTATATATGTGAAAGTTTGAAGTATTACCACTTCATTGCCCTTTAAGCACTTTTTTTTATATATGTATAACTCATCTAATGCTCGTTCGTGTGAAACGCTTCTTGAGGTCCTAATATCTAACTAATTGATCCTTAGATATGCTAATACATAAAAATTTATTTATTCATACACATGCTTCGAGGTAGCGTACCCCCATTCCATGGGCGAGCTGAAGGCCAATGAGCAGAGCATTATATTCCGCTACATTGTTGGAGCATGATTCTGTCAGAGAAAATGCTCTAGGAAGGACATGATTCTATGGGGAGATAAACACAACTCCCACTCCGGCAATAATCCTGCCTTTAGGGCCCATTCACGATGCTCCATCGAAGAACATCTGCCGCACTTCCTCCTCTGAGGTTACATTAGAGTCGAAGACTTCATCTGGAATATCCTCGTGAATTTTTGAATGTTCCGGAACTGGATGAGCAGCCAAGAACTCTGTAAGGGCCTAACCTTTAACCGCCTTCTGAGGGGTAAAGATCATGTCGTATTGAGACAAGAGAAGTGCCCACTTGGCCAATCTTGAATTCAGTGATCCTGGCTTCGTCATAAGAAGACGCAAGGGTTCACTCTGGAGATGACATGTATGGTTTGGCCGACCAAATAATGTCGCGTCTTCTGAACAGCAAAGACGAGAGCTAAACACTCTTTCTCGATAGGATTGTAGCGAGATTCTGCTCCTATGAGGGTTCTGCTCAGATAATAAATG
The DNA here is from genome assembly GCA_038442645.1 of Agave tequilana. NCBI lineage: Eukaryota > Viridiplantae > Streptophyta > Magnoliopsida > Asparagales > Asparagaceae > Agave > Agave tequilana. The sequence goes on along the minus strand of JAVJIF010000391.1, from coordinate 634,261 downwards.
GCTTGCTCGTGACCATTGTCGTCCTTCTGAGCGAGGAGGGCACCGAGAGAATAGTCCATAGCTTTTACATAAAGCAAGAATGGTTTCCCTGATGTGGGGCCCACTAAGACTGGAGGCTTTGTGAGGTATCTCTTGATGTCTTCATAAGCTTCCTGGCAAGCTTGATCCCATACGAAGGAAGCACCCTTTTTCATGAGTCGGGTGAACGGTTGACAGCGGCCTGAGAGATTTGCGATGAATCTTCTGATATAAGCCAGTCTGCCTTGCAAGCCTCTAAGCTCTTTGAGATTCCTCGGTGGATGCATGCTTTGAATGGCTTTGACTTTGTTTGGGTCAAGATGAATCCCTTTTGATGTAATAATAAACCCAAGGAACTTGCCACTTGACACTTCCAAGAAGGATTTTGTCGGATTCATTTTCAGCTGATGAGCCCGCATTATGTCGAACATCGTTCTCAAGTCATGAAGATGATCATCTTTGCTGTGGCTTTTGACAGCAATGTCGCGACATAGCATTCTACGGTTTTTTTGGAGATGATCGCGGAAGATCGTACTCATTGCCCGCTGGTAGGTTGCTCCGGCGTTCTTCAGTCCGAAGGGCATTACAATGTAACAGTATACCCCTAATGGTGTTCGGAACGAAGTATGCTTCTCGTCATCGGGATACATCTTAATCTGGTTGTACCCTGAAAAGCCGTCCATGAAAGACATCCTTTCGAATCCACATGTGTTGTCGATCATGACATCGGTGATGGGTAGCGGGAATTCGTCTTTAGGATAGGCCGTATTGAGATCACGGTAGTCGATGCAGATCCGTATTTTTCCATTCTTCTTGAGGACAGGGACGATGTTGGCTACCCAATCTGGATGTTGTTCCTCCCGGATGAAGCCACATGCAATGAGCTTGTGAACTTCGGCTTCAATAGCTTCCATAATGTTTGGGCGAAACCGACGTTGTTGCTGCTTGACTGGCTTGACGTCGGGCTTGATGTTTAGAAGGTGCATAGCGACTTGTGGATCAAGTCCGGGCATGTCTTCGTAACTCCATGCGAAGACGTCTATATACTCTTTTATGAGCATTATCAATTCTTCCTTTTCTGTAAGTGATAGGCTTTCACTTATAAAGATGGGCTTAGGGTAGTCTTGACTACCCAAGTTGACCTGCATCACCTTGTCTTCAGTAGGTGGCTCGCGCAGTTCGAATCTCTTTTCTCACTGGAGGTTTAATTGCTGGGCCCATGGTTCCTCATCAACAGCTTCTGCGGGCTCCAATTGACTGCTTGAAGTCATATTAACAGTGAGGTTTTCGAACATTCCTCCTACACTGACATCTGAGTCCCACTCGGAGGATGAGGCTGAATGTGATGGAATTGGTTCATCGTCTTTGAATTGAACCGTTGCTGACGATGTGGGTGTGACATATCCCAACCCCCTGCTGTACTATCATAGTAGTTTGTAGGCTTCCCTTTTGGCACAAAGTTACGCATCAAACCGCGCCTTCCTTTTCTAAAATTCAGGCCTGCTCCACGCTTCAAGTCGTATCCCATTTTCTTCATAATATGGCGCGCCGGCCGCGCGTAATGGAAGAATTATGGAGTGTCCGAATCTGAACTTGAATCTGCAGCTGTGGGTCCCGTGGTTGGGTTCTACCGAAGATTATCGGTAACTGACCTTGTTTGAACGGGGGGATAACTAGCGTGACCCCTTCTATATCTTCCATAGGTGTGCTGGCCGCACTCGGCTTATGTAAGGGCATATGCAGAGAGCCATCTGTAATGGATTTAACTGACCCAACACTCGCAGGATAATCAAAAGAGATATCATCATTAATTACCCATTCACCTTCATCCTCTGAAGGAGTATTACATTGGGGATTATTGAGACATGCTATAATTGGCTCACCAATCAGAATGGCTGGCATGCCTGCTTCGGATTCTGAATCCGCCTCATTGCCACTTTCATCATCGTCTGGCAATGGTCCTTAGGTGTTTCACTAGCCTCTCGATACAGGAGAGCGTCAGTGAAGTAATTTTTCTACCCTTTGAATGGTTGCTTTTCAGCAAAGACAGTTCGTACTGTCACGTCATCTTCAACATATTTGAAGTATTGGTGGAGAGTAGAGGGAACGATTCAGTTGGCATGGATCCATGGCCGTCCTAGCAGCAGGTTATATGATGTGTCAGCGTCAATGACATAGCATGTCACTTCTGACTTCAGGCTCCCGATTCTGCAACGGAGTCAGATTTTCCCAAGTGGGTGACTGCTCCCGGCATTGAAACCGTATATTATAGTGGTGGTTGTGGACAACCTATACAGCGGTATGCCGAGGAAGTAGAGAAGCCTTTTGGGGATGATGCTGAGTGCGGACCCCGGATCGACTTGTATTCTCTCAATGCACGTTGAACCGATTTATCCAGTGTAGTACAGAGGTCGATCGTGCTTGTTGTCTTTGAGAAGCATATCTTCCACCGTGAATGTAATGACGCGCACCTTTGATTGTATGTGATGAAATTCTGGGCAAGGAGGCTGAACGTCACCATTAGGGACCTCTGGCATGCATGTCAGAAAGGATTCTGAATTGGCTAGCGCATCCCTGAGTGCTTCTCTTGTCTCTTTTGAGAGACGAAGGAGCTCGTGTATTGTGATATGAGCCGGGATATTAGCCAGCTGGGCCAATATGTCAAAACGAAAGGGCGTATCCAACCCTTGGCCTGATGGTTTCTTCAACACCTGGTCGAATCGTACCTCCTTAGGTTTTTCTTTTCCCTTGGTTGGAAATGGAGCGGATGCTGGTATTTGTACTGACGTCGTTTGCTATTGTATCTCGTCAGTAGACTTCTCATACTACCTCAAGTATGATTTTCCAGATTGGGTGCCCGTCTGTTGAGGCGCATCGGCTTGCGTTGCACAAGCATGCTTTTCTCCTTCTGAATCGCTGAGGGAAGCCGATGTAAGGTTGCCATCGTCAAGAAGGACGGAGATGACATTGTAAGATTTGCCCTTTGATTTGGGCTTCTTTGAGTCCCGCTGTATGTCTTAGACGAGGTCTGGGTGTATCCACGTGACTTCCCCTGTCTCCATCGTAAGGGAACAAGACCTTTATCACCTTGAGTCATGGCTGAAGGATGCCTGACTTCCAACCGTGGCGCGGGGGCTGGATAGGTCCCGTCAGGAACTGTGATCTTTTGGGTGCTGCCGAACTTGAGAGTCACCATATTGGTAGTGACTTTCTTCTGCTCCGTCTTCAATGTCAGAACCCCGGCATCGACCAAGGCTTGAATTCTGTCCTTGAGGATATAGCACTTGTTAGTAGGATGGTGAATCATCCTGTGGTAGAGACAGTATTTGGGGTCATTTGTACGTCCTATCTCATTAGGACGTCGAGCATCTGGTAGCTTTATTTTGTTCCCTTTGTGGAGCAGATGGAATATCGTGACCACCTGATCATCTTTGAAGGAGTACTGTTTTGGAGGGAACTTAGGCTCTTGGCTGTTGAAGCCGCTCTTCTTGGTCTTCGACTGCACGTCCCCGGATAATTCCACAGACATGGTCTCTTTCCCTTTGGCTTGAGAAGACTGCGGTAGGTCGCTACGTCCTTTACTGCTCATACCCCATTTGGCTCTAGGGGTGGATTGTTCGAACTTTTTAGCCGACTTTTCAGCTATCTCAGCTTGTTCGACCAATTCCTTCCAGGTGTGGGCTTTGACAGCCCCCATGCGAACTTTCACTTGGTCCAAGAAGTTGTGCCTGCATGTCTGTAAGAGCATGGGTAATGGCATCCCTGCTGGGCACATCAAGGATAAGTTTCTGAACCGCTCGATGTAGTCGCGGACAGATTCGCCCTTCTTCTGCACAGTGGACAGGAGCTTGTCCATGGTTATTTCGGTATCGTCCTCGTAGAAACGAGAAAGGAACTGGGTTTCTAGGTCAGTCCAGGAGTTGATAGAGCCCAGAGGGAGACTTCGGAACCAGTCAAATGCCACCCCCTTTAAGGTGCCAATGAACAGCCTAGCCATGATGGCGTCATTGCTGATAACATACCAGTCTGAGACCGAAAATAGTAGATGTGCTGATTTGGCGAGCTCTTTTCATCATAGGTATGCAACGTTGGTGGTTTGAACTTCAGTGGATATGGCACGGAATCCCACTCCAGCGGGTAAGGACGGACTGCCCCTACCTTCTTTAATTCATCCCTCTAAGCTAGGGATGTGATTTGAGCTTGGAGGCCCTTAAGGACTTCGGCGTCTAAGGAAGAACCCTCCTTAGATTTCTCCGTCTTTGGCTGCTCATTGCTGAAATGTTCTTCCTCATCGTGATTGCTCCTGGCATCATTGTCATTCCGATTGCTGAGGAGTCGAGCAATCATCTGTTGAATATTATCCAGGGCTTCTTGCTGGGTTTTGGAAGTTTGCTCCTGAGCTTCCAGGCGCCGACGAAGGTCGTCGTTGACACTATCAGCCATATTGACCGATACTCTGTCTGTTCGCACTGAGCTAACTGTCGCTGAAGAGGCGTACCCACTGTCTTCATCTTCTTCATCCGATGGTTGGAGTGATCTCGTGGGCTGTGACGAGGCTAGGGCCGTCGAGGAAGAAGGCTGCTCGTAACTGTAGGGTATCGCCACCCTAGATCTGGTGTTTCGGAAGACACCTTCTTCATGCACCAAGACTTCGCCTAAGCCTGGGCTGTAATCTGGATCTGGGGAGCTGTAGGGGGTGTCGTCAGATGGTTGACCTCCCCTGCGTAACTCTCGTCCTCTTCCGGTCATGTTGACGGATGCGGAGGTCGGATCTCGTGAGATGCTCCTTTTGCGATACTTCATAGGGAGATGTATGGACAGTCGATCAAAAACTGATCGCCGGCAATGAGTTGAGTGGACTGTCACCAAATGACATCCCTTTTGTTGACAATAGGGGGAAGTGGTTCGGAAAGACACTGACTTCCGTCTGTTCGCCAAGAGTTCTCGCAAGTCAGGCCCATGGGAGCCTAAATAATCCTGTGGAGAGGCCTTTCTGGAGCGTACATAGGATGATGTTCCGTTCCTCTTATCCCTTCAGAAGGGATTAGCACTGAATAGTACTTCAGTTCTAGCTTTGCCAACAGGTGCGAGCTTAGTGCTTGACGAACTGGAGAGCGGAGCACGCTGCGGTGCTTTACCCGCTATGCCGCTGCAAAGGGGATTAGCCTTAGATAACACTTTGGTCTTAGCCTCGCGGCCATGGACCCAGTGAGTACGCTGTAGTACAGTAGCTTCGCTCATATGAACGAGGCTGGCACAAGGCATTGCTGTTCTTGAATTGGGTGACGGTATGATTGCCGTCGTGACTTCATGGTCGGCAGCATTGTTGGAGCAGACAGGCATCTTGCCTTTTTCTTCGCGAAGGAGGCGCGATTTTGGCGTAGCTACGCCCGAGGCTTCGATCAGAGACTTCTGTTTAGGCCTCCACATCCGCCTTGGCGGAGGAGACTTAGGTTCGCAAGGAACCTGACTAGCCACACGCGAGGCTGAAGGGTGTTGGCAGAATTCTGCTTCTGGTTCTGCTTCAAAACCTTGGTCGTGGAAACCTTCCTATGCTTCCGTGCTCGAAGCATTGGGCCACCCCCAGAGAGGACTTCTTCAAATCATCCTTGATCGAACTGGACAACCAAGTTCTTGAGAGTGCAGGACTTGGGCTGCGGGCGTGCTTCCCTGTTGCGCCAAATAACCGCAGTAGGTTCGCAGAGAACCTTTTCTGTCTCCGCAGAGACTTTCTTTGAAGATTTAGCCAGAGGGGCTCTGGCTGCACCGGCTTTTCTGATTTTAGAGTTAGACCCGAAGGTCTGTTCGCCGCATTGCGACACTTGATTCTCGGCAGTGGAGAATACAGTCCCCAGTGGAGTCGCCATCTTGTTTTCCATCGATTTGCAAGCGGGAAAACTTACAATAAAAAGTTGAGGAGCCAAATTACAAGTATTCTTAAAAAGATTACAAGTAGATCTCCTCAGAGATTCTGGAGAGGTGTGCCGATAGGAGTCTGGTCAGCGCGCGACCACTTTGTCCCTTTGACGATGCGAGCGATGAGATTCCCTTCTCGCCTGGTTCAGGGAATCAGAGAACAGAAGGTTGGTGGAACCCTCTTGCCACTTCTCAAAACCTGCCTTCAATTAGGAATTCCTTCTCGCCTGGTTACAGAGATTTCTTGAGAAGAAGGTATTAGGGTATCAGCACTCTGATTAGAGAAGTAATTCTCTAAAAGTCTCTGAATTCAAAAGCGCACGGTGCGTCGTGAAGAACCCTCTGCTTGTGGAGTCCTCTTGTGCGTGTCGTCTCAAAAAAGCTCTTCCAAGAAGTCCTCCCTCCTTGTGCCCCAGGCGAGCTATTTATAGGGAGAACAAGGGTATAACCGTCCCTTGAAAATATGGAAACAGATTGAATCAAATCTGTTTAAATCTGAAAAGTAGCCTTGCTGCGAGGCTAAGACCAGCTTCTGCGAAGCTAGAAATGGCAGGTCGGTTGATCTTCTTGATCTGTTTTGATCTTTTTCATATTGTTGAAAGATCTCTCCTGATCTCCTTACTCGTTTTAAGAGAGTCAAGAGATTGTGGCAATCAACTGCCGAATTTGATCTCCGATTTGATCTGATTAGATCTGATCTCATCTGGAGATTTGATTGGTCAAAGGTTGACCGTAGCAGACCAACAGCGGAGCTGCCGCATTGAGCTCACAGCGGAGCTGGAAGGCGCATCTGGCGAAGTTAGAAGAAAGCTCTTCAGCGGAGCTAGATAACATCTGTGGCGAAGCTACCGAACATCCTTCTGCGCGGTTGCGTGTGGCTTCAAGCGAAGTTAACTCTCTGCGGAGTTGCGCTTCAGCAGTTCAGGCGAAGCTATAAGTTAGCTTCCTGGCGAGGCTTTAAATGGCTTCAAGGTGAAGTCGGGTGATCCTAGCCTCTCAGGGGAGGCTATCCCTTTGGGCTCATGTGATGCTAAGTGCTAGCATCATAGACCTGCTGAGGTCTGTTTAGAAACAATCCGGGTTCACTGTCTGCTTGCTGGATCAGTGGAGTCCAAGTTGCTTCCTTGTCCCTCAGAGATGGGTGGAGACTGGTCTTCAGCTCGTCTGTCACTTGTCTTTTGTAAATGTCAAAAAGTTTAGACATTGTTCGGACCAATAAGAATCTTGTCTTTTTAAGTGTCAACAAGCATATACCAAAACAAAATATTTTTCATCATAAAGAGTGGGAGTATACCAATTGAAAATAAAAATAATTGAAAGATAAAATGAGAATATTTCTCTCTCTTTATGAAATACCAATAAAAATAATGCAAAAACTTGTAAAGATATCAATTATCATTAAGAACTAAATCAAGCTTAGCATGAAATCAATTTGTGCTAAAAAATGTATGGTCATATATGTTAATAGCATAAGAAAACATCTATATGTATGTATGATCAGAGCAATATAATATCAATTGAAATGTGATGCATACATATAGAAAACATAAGTGTACAAAAAAATGAAATTTTTATTGAAATCAAGTGTATAACTCATAGCTACCTCCCTTTCATGCACATATTTAAATAGATTTTCAATAGCACAGAAGGCATGGTCGCCCAACTATCCTCCCTTATAGAATAGAAGTTTTCAAAAATAAGATTTCAAAATAATTTTAGTATGAGTTGAAAACACTACTAACTGAAGAATACGAAAATAGTTTTAAGAAAAATTTTGAAACTAGTACGAAATCCTTCAAGTAAGGAATAAAAACAAATATTTATCCCATGAAAATATAAAAATCACACGATCATCGACACTCAAAGATCAATAAAGCACATATAAGCTCATGAAACTAAAATCATGAGTAAACACCAAACATAGAGTGTAAGAATTACAACAAGCTGAGATTAGTCGTGCACTTTTTGATTTGGAGCAAGTATCAACTTGCTCCCATTCTCAGTTTATCAACAATTCGGGTTGGGCAATCTTAGTCCAACTCGAGTCACCATCCAACTGGCTTACCGGTCAGTGAAAGTTCCCAACGGAGAAATTAATGACGTCTTTATCCAGGTCGGGAGTTTATCACCCCGTTGATTTCATAGTCCTTGAGACACAACCTGTGTCCAATTCTAGGGCTCAAACCTCGTTTTCCTAGGGCGCCTATTCCTTACTACTGCTAATGCTATTATCAGCTGTAGGAATGGGTCCATGAGGTTAACTTTTGAAAGCATGACTAGAGAAGTCAATGTCTTCAACTTAGGAAAGCAACTCCGTAATGTTGAGGATCAAACATTTGAAGTCAACCTCAATGAGAACTTGACAAGCGAACATAGAGAAGAATTTAAACTAGAAACTGATTATGACTTCGAGTTAGAGTCTGAAGACTTTAACCTTGATCAGATTGTCGAGTCTGCTGTGAATTAGGTTTCAAACCTTATTTCACCAAATGTGAAGCCAATAAACTTGAATCCTTCACTAATGTGCCTTTCCCTTTCTTAGAGTTGAAAGCCTTACCTACGCATCTCAAGTACGTCAATCTAGACAAACAAAAGACTTTTCTATCATAATTGCATCCTATTTAAATGACGGGCAAGAAGAGAATCTTAAGACAATTCTTAAAAAATATAGAAAAGTCATTGGTTGGACTATAACCGACATAAAGTGATTGAGTCCGTCCATAGTTCAACATCACATTCATCTCAATAAAGAAGCGACACCGAAGAGAGGCATGCAATGTAGGTTAAACCCTATAATACAAGAGGTTGTTCATGCTGAAATCGTGAAACTCTTAGACAATGAGATAATCTATCCATTTCTGATAGCCAATGGGTCAGTCCTGCCCACGCAGTTCTGAAGAAATCCGGTTTCACTGTGGTGGAAAATGAGAACAAAGAATTGGTCCAAATTCGATTCCCCACGAAGATTCGAGTTTGCATCGACTATAGGAAGCTAAATGCAGCAACTCGTAAGGAACATTTCCCGCTTCCCTTCTTTGACCAAATGCTTAAACATTTGGCTGGCCACGAGTATTACTATATCTTGGACAGTTACACGAGATATAATTAGATTCACAATGCTCTAGGGGACCAAGAAAAGATCACTTTCACATATCCATTTGGGATATTTTCTTATCATCGAATGCTTTCGGATTGTGCAATGCCCTAACAACATTTCAACATTGCATGTTGAGTCTTTTCTCTGATATAGTGGAGCAATTTTTGAAAATATTCATGGATGATTTCTCCATTTATGGAGACTCATTCGTTTAATGTCTTCACCATCTCGAACTCGTCCTCTAACGTTGTGCCCAGAAAAATCTGATATTGAACTGGGAGAAATGTCACTTTATGGTAAAATATAGAATTGTCTTGGGTCACAAAATTTCTAAGAATGGAATTGAAGTGGATAAAGTCAAGATTGAGGTCATAGCTAAGCTCCCGGTGCCAAAATGTGTTAGAGTATCTCATCCTTTTTAGGATACGCTAGTTTTTATCGTAGGTTCATTAAGCACTTTAGCAAAATTGGTAGACCCTTAACTAACCTTTTACCTAAGACTGTGTTCTTCACTTTCGATAGTGGATATATTAATGCTTGGGAGAAGCTAAAAAATGAGCTTATTTCTGCACTAATCATTTTGCACCGGATTGGTCAAAGCCATTTGAAATCATGTGCGATGCTTTAGATTTTGCTATAGGCACTGTCTTAGGACAACACATTGATAACAAGCAGCACATGATTTACTACTCAAGTAGGACTTTCAATGATGCACAATTGAACTACACTACCGATTGGTCATCAATAATGTATATTTTCAGTCATATTTTCATACGTATCTTTTTATAAAATATTACTATTTAATTCATTTACTGTTAGTAATGTGCAGGCCTCCATAATCCAAGAGAAAGCCCAAAAGAACCCAAAAGCCCATAATTATCATGAAAATAAAGATTAATTGGGAAGATAAAGGAAGCTTCTATTCTATCCCATTTAAATTTTGGTTTTAAATTAATTTAATTTAAAATCTAGAGAAGGAAAAGGATAAAACAAGATAAATCCTCATCTCAATTGAAGATAAAGGTGGACATCTATTCAAATTACAGTTGCTTGCACCACAAGTCAAAGATAAAGGGGTGAAAATTTGAATCTAACCCGGATTTAGAGATAACATCTCCAAGTTATCTAGGAGATCAAAATATTTCAAAATTTGGAGATTAAATGAAGATTCTGAGGATAGATCTCCATATGAACGGACGAGATAAAGCCACACGCCAAAGCGCGTGACCAAACTCCATAAAAAAGCGGTGACAACCCCTTTTTTATCGCGGGAACGCAACTATCCTGGGCCGCGTGCGTCGAATTTCGGGAGAGGTATTCTACTGGGACTCTACTTCTAAGATCTCCAATAAATACCCCTAAAGAGCAACAGAGGAGAGGCATCTCAGAAGCTCAAGCTTAGGGCTTTCTTTAGATCTATTTTCTTTCTGAATTTTCATTGTAATTTTCAAGTTTCTTTTACTTTGAAGAAGATTTGTAAGAGGAAGGACCCATTGTAATTCGAGGTGATAGATCAATACAAAGTGCTTTTGTTCTTTTCATATCTTTTTTATTATTTACTTGCTTTTTGTTCTTTATTTTATTTTTTTATTTCATACAATCTTCTTATTCAAAAACCATGCTTCGTTTCTCTTCCACCATGAGTAAGTAAATTCACTTTTCATGACTTGCTAATATCACCACCATGGACCTATAGTATTGAATAGAGAACCCAATTAAATTCCATGCAGCTTAAACCTAGGTTTATCTTGAAGGTACATGATGATGATAATTAGGTTAACTTCTTGGTAGTACTCTTTAACTATTTTTCTTAATCTATACTTGACTATTGTCTTGATATTTTAATGTTAAATTTTAAGTAGTGCTATTTCAATTAGAACCTTGTTATTTGTCTCATGCATTTTGCTTAAATTCTAGGAAAATCTATCATTCTTAGGGTTTAGCGTGAAGGTAATCTCTAGTTGGTATTATTTATTTATGGTGGTAGATTATTAACAGGTTGTAATCTTTCTCTACATTAATATCAAAATCAAACTTCTTTCAACCAATCTCTTTCTTTAAACTCTCCATACAAAAGAAGAAAGTGTAAGAAAATAACATAGTTAAATTGTGAAAGATTCAGAGTCAAAATCAATCACATACACTTTTCATATTCTCTGTATTCTTTTTGGCAATCAACTACAATCGAGAAAGAATTCTTGGCTGTAGTATTTGCATTAGAGAAATTTCATCCCTACCTACTTGGGTCCAAAACCACTATCTTCACCGATCATTCTGCGCTAAGATACCTTATGGTGAAGAAAGATGCTATGGCCTGACTAATTCGTTGGATCTTGCTTATTCAAGAATTTGATCTCGAGATTTGAGATAAGAAAGGCATAAAAAATATCGCTGCTGACCATCTCTCACGCATCCAAAACTCACTATGCAATGAACTGCTCATCAATGATAACTTTCCTAATGAGCAACTCTTAGTTGCCTTTAGGGAATCTTGGTTCACTGATATAGTAAACTACTTATTCACGAACCAAACTCCATCTCATTGGTCTAAATAAGATGTCTATCAGTTCTTATCTCAAGTCTGGTATTTCTTCTGGGAGGAACTATATCTTTTCAAGTATTGTCTGACCAAATTATTAGTGATGCATTCCATATGAGAAGATTAAGAGTGTTCTGTCTTTTTGTCACGAGATTGCATGTGGTGGATACTTTGGTCCCCGCAAGACTGCTGAAAAACTGCTACAAAGTGGGTTCATTAGCTCACTTTATTTAAAAATGCATTTAATTTTTGCAAGACGTGCCATAGATGCCAAATGGTAGGAAGGATTTCAAAGCGAAACATGATACCCTTTAACCTAATTCCAGAAATAGAACTCTTTGATGTATGGGGCAACGACTTTATGAGTCTATTTTCTAATTCATTTGGAAACCAATATATATTGGTTGTTGTGGTTATGTGTCCAAATGGGTTGAAGCCATTCCCAGCAAAACTAATGACAATAAGATTGTCATCAAGTTTTTGTTCGAAATCACTCATGCTATCATCAGTGTAATGGAACCTACTTTTGCAATAGATATTTTGAAGATCTTATGCGAAAGTATGTTATAACTCACAAATTGTCCACACCATATCATCCTCAGACTAGTAGGCAGGTAGAGGTCTCCAATAGACAGAAAAGACTGGTCCACCAAACTGGTAGATGCCTTATAGGCCTATAAGACCGCTTTCAAGATAATTCTAGGTATGTCTCCATATAGGTTAGTCTTTGAAAAGGCTTGCCACCTGCTTGTTGAGTTAGAGCACCGAGCTTTATGTGCCATAAAATAGCTAAATTTTGATTTAGATAAGGCCAGTGACCTTCAAAATTACAAATTTTTGAACTTGAGGAGTTGAGAAATGAGGCCTATGAGATTGCTAGAATAACAAAAAATAGGGTTAAGATTTTTCAAGATAAGTTTATCATGAGAAAAACTTATATCCCTGGACAAAAAGTCTTACTCTATAATTCTAGGCTTCATCTTTTTCCAAGGAAGTTGAAATCGAGATGGACTGGGCCATTCATTATAAAGACTGTGTTTTCACACGGTGCTGTTGAGATCAGTGACACCAAGAATGGGAATGACTTTAAGGTAAATAGTCAACGCCTTAAACCTTTCTTAAAATCAGTGCCGATAATTGAAACGGTTATAGGTCTTTTTGACCTAGTGTATTGGTAACTTTACCTCTTTTACATTCCATTTCATGCAACTATTCATTTCTTTCATACATTGGGGACAATGCATGAGATAGATGTGGGGGAGAGTTCTAACATGATTAACATAACTTTAATATATATATATATAATATAAAGAAAAAACTTTTTGTAAAAAGAACAATATTTTGGCATATGTTTTGTAAGAAATTAAGTCAATTTTAAGGAATAGGAAAATCATAATTAGGATTTCTTATACTTGATCAAAATAAGATTATTTATTTGATTTTTAGGATTAGGAAGAAAATTTGGAAAAGTAATTTAGTGTTGATCTTTAATTTGATGAAATATGTACACTTTATACGCTTATACACTTAGGGTTCAAAAATAAAGATTCTTATGCCATATAAAAAAAAGAAAAAAAAAATATATATATATGAAAAGTAAACAAATTTAATTATTGATTAGTTAGGTGCTTTGGTCTAAGCAAGCCTTAGTATTTATGCAAAAGATGATTAGATAAGTTTGAAAATATATATATATTTAAAAAAATTCTCCGATTAAGCTAGTATTTGTACCTCATAAAGTATAAGTATTCACGCCTAAAAGTGGCACATCTTAAAATAAAAATCTTTAGTGTTGTGGCCTTATTTGATCGAGTCCTTAAGCCCTTGGGGTGGTTTCTCACCCGTGCCGTAAGACTGTCCAGTTGGGTGTCACCGACTAAAGACTTGTTACATAGGCAAATTAGAAAGCCTAATAGAACTAAGAAATAATACCACCAAAAATAAATAAATAATAAGGCATAAGAGTTAGAGTTAAAGAACCCCTAGTCAAAATTTTATTGTCACGAAGGTGCATGTGACTTAGAGTAAAGCAATAGATTAGATGAGTAATACAGTTTGACTCCTTATCTTAATTGATAATAAGTTTTTGAATAGAGACTAAGTTTAGGAATGAAAAATTTAGTTTTTCTATAATTTATAGATTACTTGAACTTTTACAATAATACTTTAAATATTTTCTTTTTCAGCATACTTTTCGAAAACACTAACATTTTTTCTCTTTCTTTATGGATTTTGCGGGTGTAATCCACTGAAAATCCTCACGAGACAAAACTCGTCCACTAGGAGTAACCGAAAGATTTAACGGCTTGTTGCACATGCTAAGTGCAATCGTGTTCCCTACGAAAATGGATAGTTTGTTTTTGTTTTACTCAAAAACGAGCAAAAGATAGGTATGGGGGTGTGATCGGTCATAGATATTGCATAATTGTAGTCATATTTCCCATGTTTATGTTATAATAAAATTTATTTTAATTATCTTTTTGTTTAATAATGTGCATGCCTTTACCAAGGGAGAAGGAAGAAAAAAGAAGCCTAAAGCCCATCTAATTCTGATTTAATTCAGAATTAATTCAAATTATGGTAAATCAGGATAAATCAGAGAAGATAAAATAAGTTGAAAAATTAATTAAATCAGATTTCTATAAATAAATGGTTAAAGCCGAAAATCAACAGAAGAATCATCGAGATCAGAAGATCAAATGACAAATCTTTTGGGATATATGAAAAGGAAAACAAAAACCTCAGATCCTGATGCCTGATGTGGTAGGATCCCTGATGCGGCCAGGTGGCCACATCAGGGCCACGGATTGGTTGAAGAGATAGGGGGAGCGTTTGCTCCCCCTATCTATTCACACTTTCCACCTCTGATTTTTCCTATAAATATTGAGAAATTCGTGTTGAGAAGAAATGAAGAATAGGCTTAAGATTTTGCTTTATTCTAGGCTAGGATTTGTGTTAGCTAATTGCAATTCAATTGTAAGTTTTATTTGTTGTTTTCTTTCTAGCTTAGACAAAAATAAGTGAGAGAGGAGTGATTGTAATTGTAACACCCCGCTCCCGGAATACGTACTTAGTTGCGTATTCAGATTTTTCGATCGTATTTTTCAATTTACTTCCTGTATTTATTTTGTATTATGAATTGTTTGTATGATTGTTTTGTCTTGGATCCGGATTCATGGACTCAGATTCAGCCCTAGTCTGAACCAGGGACCCGATCTCAGGTTATTACTCGATTTGGCTATTCCGATTTGACCGATTTTAGTTTTAAACATCATTTTCCAATATTTTAGATTTTCTATGATTTTCTGAAATTTTTCAGAATTAAATTGTAAATCTTCAAAACCGGTGTCGACCAGTACCGCTGACCGACTCTCAGAATTTTAATTTACAAACGGAGTTGAATTTCAAGAAACGGCTTTCTTGAACCTCTTAAAATCATATTTTCTATCCAAATACATTTTCTGGGATTTTTCTAAATTTATTAAAAATCCGGCCAATCCGGTGTAGACCGAGATTGACGGTTTATTTCAGGATTTTTATTTTGAAAATGAGATTGAATCTTTGAATACCGATTTCACCAAAAATCTTTTTATAATATTTGTTATTTTTGAGAATTTTTGGGGAACTTTCCAAGCTATGTTATTTTTGGACCTTCCGGAGTTTTCGGTATTTTCCCAGATACCGAGAATTTATCCAAATATTCCTCTTTTCTCTTTTTCCCATTTTCTCCCTCCTTTTTCAAACACGAGTTTCACCTACCTGGGATTCTGCATTTAATGCGGAGATCCTCTCCATGCCTGCCCATGCTGCATTTAATGCACTGCTAATCAATTCCAATCAAGTCATTATGACTTTTGTCCTTTTGTTAAAACGCAGCCTTTGCATTTCCTCCTGGACGCAGCTTTCATCCCGGCGTCCAGCTCTTTTGGCCTGGACGCAACCATTGCCTTCTTGAGACGCAACTTAATTGGTGCGTTCTCTTTTTCTTTGATAAGCAATGGCAACATTATTATAATGTTTTCCCACCCTTTATAAATATCCCCACTCCTTCTCTCTCTTCATTTTCTCTTCTTCTTCTTTTGCAGCCAACAGAGAGGCCAACAGCAGCCCAAAAGAGCCTCCTTCTCTCTCCTTTGGCCACCCATTCCTCCACCATTTTTCCTTCATTCTCACCACAAACTCCACCACCATTCTCCCCTCCATCTCCTCCTCCAATTCCAACAACAACAACACCACCATAACATCTTCTTCCTCCTCTTTTTCACCATAAAACACCAAGAAACGCCAAACAACCCATTCTCACCACCACCTTCTCCACCATTTCCACCACCACCTATACCTCCTTGGACACCACGAACCACACCAATATCAACTCCTCGGCGAGCTCTTTCATTCAAGCCAACTCGTCGCTCCCCGTAACATCGTTTGCAAAATCCCATTTTTTCAAAGTGAACTATACTTGCACCATCAACCTCCTTCCCTTGTGAAGGCCGGCCACTCCTTTCGGATTGGGGCCGCGCTCTTCTCCGTTGGCAAGACTCTTAGGCCGGTGCCCTCCTTTCGGATTGGGGCCGTGCTCTTCTTCGTCAGACGCATCAAAGGAACATTTTAGGCGAGTAACCTTACTCGCCAAGACATGGATAACTATTTTCATACTTGTATTTTTATCAATAAACGCAGCCCTTAAAAGACAAGTTCTGCTCTCTGTTTGCACTCTGTTAGTCGACTTGACCTAGTCATTAGTCGACTTGAACCCTTATTAGTCGACTACTCCCTTACCTCAAGTCGACTAGCTTATTTGAACGCGCCCTTTTTCTGAAAACACGACTTTATTAGTCGACTAACCCTTTTTCCTAGTTGACTAACCTTTTCTTGAAGACGCGGTTCTATGAGACGCAACCTTATTAGTCGACTACTCCCTTACTCCTAGTCGACTAACTTTTCTTGAAGACGCGACCCTACCAAACGCAACCTTATTAGTCGACTATCTTTTCCCTTAGTCGACTAACTTTTTCCTGAAGACGCGGCTCTACGAGACGCGGCCTTATTAGTCGACTTGGTCCTTCTCTATAGTCGACTAACTCCTTCTCTAGTCGACTAGAATTGGCTGACTGCTGTGTTTGATCCCTTTATTAGAAATAGACTCTTCCCATGGATCTTGTATTGATCACGTGCCTTCAATTGCTCAACTCCACTTGATGTTACCCAACTATTACTCAGTTGCTCAGCTCTACTTGATGTTACTCAACCATCACTCTACCATCGCCAGATACAAGCTCGCATATACCTGTCTGATATGTTATCACCTGACACCTGACATACTACTACTTGATACTAACTCATGTTATACCTCCTGTCATGAACACTTGTCATTGGCTTGATAAAACCTGATACCTGTTATGAATAACTCTCTACTCTTGATTATCACCTTACGGGAATGTAGTACCTGATCTCTTGTTATGTACTCCAGTTATGCCTGTTATGATTCCCGTTATGATTCCTGTTATGACAAGTTATGATCCTACTCATTCCCGTAATCTGATAATTATGTTAACAAGCCATAAAAAGGATAACTTGCACGGGGAATGGGAGGAAGTGATGAATGCCGGTATGATGTCTTGCTTATAGTAATGGAATAAAATACTGACGATTCGTGTTAGAGGGATTTCAGGCCCTCAGAAGATACGTGTTAGGGGGATTTAAGGCCCCCAATGTCTGGTCCCGGGTATGGGAACTACTATAAGAAGTGCTATCAGTTCTCCATTAGCTTCCAATAACGAACCTCTCTTTGCTTATATATGGATGTATGTGTGTTGGGATGTACACCAGGACACATACCTAGATATACGCGTCAGACGAGTAATAATAATAAAGACTCCTGTTATGCCCGTTATGGACTCCTGTTATGATTCCTGTTATGACTCCCGTTATGCTTGTTATGATTCCTGTTATGCCTGTTATGTATTCCTGTTATAACCATTTGTTGTGCTGTTCTGTAACTCAGGTTGTACGCGCTTGGATTACGGTAACATGAGGTAAAGGTATATAGATGAGGGTTTCCTTGTTTGGATTATTCCTTCGATGTACTAGTCTCATGGAGCCGTGACCTAAGCTTATACAATTTGTTTTGCTCGTAATCGGGTTTTATATCAGATTTCCCGTTTTATGATGATTATGTTATACCTGTTCATACCTGCTATACTGGTATTCTAACCCTCCTGTCTCCTGTTCTTATCTGATCATATCATGAGTACTTCCTACCTGATATCATTTGTTATATACACACTTGTGCTCGTCCTTGCTCGCCATTTGGCTTTTACCTCACCTCTCGCTGGGGGAGTTCTGACTCCTCTGGATTCTCATGTCCAGGTTTCGAAGCTTATAACCGTAGGGGTATTTTCTTGCTGAGGACCAAGTTCACTTCTGCGGAGCAGTCAGATCAGCTGTAGCTCCAGTCCCATCCTTGCTCCCCCTGTTGGCTCGCGGCTCCTCCAGCTATCTCGTGAGCGCTCTTTTGTACTGTTCATATATGTACATCTCTTTGTATTCTCGCATTTGCGCCTATCAGGTGATGTTATATTATTGTAATATTTATCACCTCTGGTGATAACTTTGTAATTGTACTCATATGTTGGAATGTATAATGCACCACTTGCTTCCGTACTCTGATTCTTGCCTGTACTGATGCTTAGCGTATATACGTGAGGGTATTTCTGACCTGCGTATATACGTTGCAGTAACGTCTCCGCACCCGCAGGATCGAGGCGTTACAGTAATCTAAAGTTGAAGTGACATCAATAAAGATACGACAGACTTTTTTGCACCTCCACTTTACTGGTTTGCTTTAGTTCATCGTATAAAAACACCAATACTTAAACTTTTTTTTTGCCAAAATACTGAAACACTTTCATCGTATCTCTCCTCGTGGACATGATCCGTTTGCCCTAACCTATAATTCTGATTTTGGAATCAAGTTAGTTCTCCAAAGATGCACGGAAATAACTTGACTCCAAATTGAAAAAAGTGTCATTTCATGGGGAGACAGGGGATTATCATAGGCATGAAATCCCGAGGAGAGGGATCAAAGTTGACAAGGCAAAGATAGAAGTGATCTCTAAGCTTCTGACCCCCAAATGCATTAAGCATATCCAATCTTTTCTCGGACATACTGGGTTCTACAGATGGTTCATTAAAGACTTTAGCAAAATTGCTAGACCCTTAACTAACCTGTTCGGGAAGGACGTGTCCTTTAATTTTGACGACAGATGTTTTAGATCATGGGAAAAGCTTAAGTAAGAACTTATCTCTGCGCCTATCATTTTTTGCTTCTGACTGGACCAAACCATTAGATATCATGTGCGATGGCTCAGACATTGCCATCAGCGTTGTCCTAGGACATCACATCGATAATAGGCAGCACGTGATTTACTATTCGAGTAGGACTCTAATGACACACAACAAAA
Source organism: Agave tequilana (assembly GCA_038442645.1). Classification (NCBI taxonomy): domain Eukaryota; kingdom Viridiplantae; phylum Streptophyta; class Magnoliopsida; order Asparagales; family Asparagaceae; genus Agave; species Agave tequilana. The sequence goes on along the minus strand of JAVJIF010000391.1, from coordinate 615,228 downwards.
CTACAATACTACATATAATTTTAGCTATAGTGTTCATGCTAGAGAAGTTTCCTCTGTACTTACTGGGGTCCAAAACTATAGTATTTACGGACCACTCCGCGTTGAGATACCTCATGACAAAAACGGAGCAAAGCACAACTTATTCGATGGATCCTTCTTTTACAAGAATTTAACTTGGAAGATAAGAAAGGTGGAGAGAACGTAGTGGCTGACCATCTATCCAGAATTCCCAACGCACCTACTGAGAGAACTCCGATCAATGAGGATTTCTTAGATGGACACATTATAGCTATTTTTAAGGAACCATGGTATGCTGACATCATCATTTACCTTTCCATGGGATAAATACCTTCTGAGTGGTCAAAGCAGGATAGATATCGCTTCTTAACCCAGGTGCTGTTCTTCTTTTGGAAAGAACCGTACCTTCTCAAGTATTGTTCTAATCAAATCATCAGATGATGTATACTAGAGGAAGAGCATAGGAGTGTGTTAACATTTTGCCATGAACTTGCCTGTAGTGGAACTTTGGTCCCCGCAAAACCACAGAGAAAGTCTTACAGTGTAGGTTCTACTAGCCCACTTTATTCAAAGACTCGTTCAACGTTTGCAAGGCATGCGCGAATTGTCAAATGATTGAAAAAATTACAAAAAAGAGACATGATGCCTTTAACCCTATTTTGGAAGTTGAAATTTTCAATGTTTGGGGCATCGATTTCATGGGGCTGTTTCCAAGTTCATTCGGCAACCAATACATCTTGGTTGCGGTAGACTATGTCTCAAAGTGGGTAGAGGTCGTGCCAACCGAGACGAATGACAACAAGAGTGTTGTCAAATTTCTGAAGGAAAATATATTCTCTCGTTTCGGCACCCCGTGTGCGATAATTAGTAACAATGGATCTCATTTCTGCAACAGAGCTTTCGAAGCCCTAATGCGTAAATATTCTATCACTCACAAATTATCCACAACATATCATCCCCAAATAAATGGGCAGGTGGAGGTAACCAACAGACAGATTAAACTTATTTTGAAGAAAACATTTGGGCAAAATAGGAATTGTGGTCCATCAAGCTAATAGATGCACTATGGGCTTACGGACCGCTTTCGAAACTATCCTCAGTATGTCTCCATATAGAGTGATATTTGAAAAAGCCTGCCATCTGCCAGTGGAATTAGAACACCGGGCTTTGTAGGCCATCATGCAATTGAATTTTGATTTAAACAAAACCGATGACCTAAAAAGGGCTGCAAATCTCAGAGTTGGAAGAGATACACAATGAAGCTTATGAGAACGCTAAAATAATGAAGAGTAGAACCAAGATCTTTCAGGACCAAGTTATACACAGAAAGATCTTTATCCTAGGACAAAAAGTTCTGCTCTACAATTCACAGCTTCACATCTTCGCGAGGAAACTCAAGACTCATTGGACCGGACTGTTCACTGTGTGTACCATTTTTGACAAGGTGTTATGGAGATTTTTGATTTGAAAAATGGTAAGGGATTCAAGGTAAATGGGCAAAGACTAAAGCCATTTCTGATCGCTGAACTAGAGTCACAAGAGGAAAATATCATGGGTCGTTTTAACCCATTTTACAAGTGACCATGTCCCACCACAAACCACCAATAAAAAAAATGTTGTGTAAATAAAAATAAAAATTAGGAGTCCTTTGTAATTATCATAATTCTTTGTATATTAATAAACCCTACTCTAGTTGTTAATATCATTTTAACCTAGGGCTAGAAAAGGAAACCCTTATCTTTCTCCATCTATTTATACCCTCCCAAACTCTTTTCGTGCTTAGAGCACATTGAGAATACACTTAGGTGTACAGGCTCGGCCGGCCTTAGCACTTCGGCCGGACCAAGTACACGGAAGAGGTGATATCAATCCTTACACATGTTTATTGCATTTGCATTCACATAGCATCCATTGAGGATAACGCATTAGATAGGTTTGGGGGAGGAGTACTAGCATAGGAGTTCTTTGTTCATTTATTTTATTTTTTGTTATTTTCAGTATTTCTTTTTTCTTCCTTTCCCAAAAAAAAACTTCTTAAGTAGTAGAGAATTTTTTATAACCTTTTGTAAAATACAAAATAATTATAAGGAATAAGGAAACCCAAGTTAAATTTTTTTACTTTAATCTAAATAAAAGAATACTAGTTGGATTGGTAGTTTAGAAGGAATTAGGAAAATAACTCACTTCTTTACTTTTTTCGTTAGTAAATATGTATTGGCTATGCACACACTCTTGAAATTTATAGACAAAGACTCTAAGTGCCTCACAGAAAAAATAAAAAAAATATGTATATATATAGTTATAAACCCGATTAAGCTAGATAATTGTGCCTCAAGAAGCATGATTATTTACGCCTAAAGAAAATAAATCTTAGTTTCGTGGCTTAATTTACTTGAGTATTTAACTTGAGGGGTGTTTTCTCACCTGGTACCCTAAGACCACTTGGTTTGCGAGTCATTGGTTAAAAACTCATTACACAAGTAAATTAGAAAGTCTAAAGAAATTTTTGGGCAAAAACGTTAAATAAATAAATACTAATAAATTTTGTCGCATTAAGGTTTGAGTTAAAGAATTCCAAGGAATTCACACTTCATATAATGAATATTAATTAAGGCTAAATAAAGAATAAGTTTGAAGTACAATATTTCTCTCAAACTTAAATGAAAACCATATTCTTACATGAAGATCAAAGTATAAGAAGGACTAATAAGGGTTAGACCTAATATTTATAATTATATAGCAATTTTTACTAAAGAGATTAAAAAGCCCTTTTCTACTTTAATAAGAATTTTTCAAAAACAACAAACATTTTTATTCTTTTCTTAGATTTTGTGGGGTGCAATCCGCTAAAAATCCTCAGGATAAAAAAACTCCTCCTCTAGGGAAAACCTAGATATTTAAAGGCTTGTTGCATATGCTCAGTGCAATTTCGTCACCTACGAAAGTGGTGTAATAAATTTAATTAGCCCTACTTTTTGATTTTCTGTTTTGCTTAGGGATGAGCAAAAGATAAGTATAAATGTGTGATTAGTATTTACATTTGCATATTTTACATCACATTTTTACATTTATTTTAAATAAAATTATGCTGATTAATTGTTCTTCTCCTTATTTTTAGGTCTATGGCTTGAGGTGAAGAAGAAGCCTAAAATTCTCATTTATTTAGGGATTTTAGAGCTAAGAAGGAGCCCAATACTTTTAAGCTAATCTGTCGCTGGAAGAGTAAAATATGAACCTTGTACGGGGAGGAAAGTTGAAAGTGTATTGCAAAATTTTCTTGAATTAATGAAAAGTTACAACAACTTAAAATTCCAACTACAAGAGAGAAAACACTCAAGCTCAGATCTTCTCTTTGTTTAAGGCTGGGTTCTTTGCGTAGCGGTGGAAAATGATTCTTATTTTTCGTTGACTGGGTGAACGTCAAGCTCTTCTGGAAATCTTCTCCTGGGATCACTGATGGAGTAGCACAACTCCTATCTAATAAATTCTTAAAGAGACTTAGGCAAAAATTTGAACTCAGCAAGTTGGTAGAAGAGTTTAACCCTCTATAAGTATTCCTCAGCTGAAAAATTCTGACCCCTCTTCAATAGCAAACTGAATATTTATAAAGATTTCAGGGGTAAAACTGTCCCCTAAAAATCCTCTATAATTGGGGTTAACTCCCCTCATTACGTGGGCAATACTTGACCCAGTAATGGGGGTAATTATTACTGAGACGAAGGCTCCTTTGCAATTAGAACGCGGGCTTGAGCCCTGCGTTAAGCCGTTAAGGTAACGCTGGACACGGGTCTTAAGCTCCACGTTTGGGCGCCGCGATGGTGTTGAGATGTGAGTTTCAAACTCTGTGTCGAGCTTCTCATCTGAGACACGGGTCTTGAGCTTCGCGTTTGGGCGTCGCGGTGGTGTTGAAACGTGAGCTTCAAACTCTGTATCGAGCTTCGCGTGTGAGACGCAGGCTTTAAGCTCTGACGCGGGCTTCAACCTTTGTGTGTGAGCACTGATGTGGTACAGAGACACGGGCTTTGAGCTCTGCATTCTTGGCATTGCAATAGAGTTGAGATGCGGGTTTCGAGTCCTGTGTTTTGACTTTGCACAAGTGACTTTGATTAGCCTCGCAGCTGAAACATGAACTCTATTATCTGATAACTTGTCTTCAGTGACTTTTAAACAATCTACAGAACCCCCTCCAATATTTTTAAAACTTTGTGGTTGACTAGGACGAGTTTCGAAACACTTTGGAATTTTCTTTTGGCAGCAAGCTCTCAAAACTAGACTGGCAAATTTTTAAGATACCTTAGGTTTGATCTTGTCTAGATTTTGGTCTTCGTGAGTGTACTGTAAAACTCTTTGAAGTCACCAGAGATGATCATTGTGAGTGTCCAGATAAGCAGTCCAGACCTCATGGGTACTCTGAGCTGGCTGTCGGTGTACTATTGAACCGAGAAAAATCGCCAACTTTTTTTGCCAGTATACTGTTTGAACTGATTGTAAAAGTAAAGACTGAACATAGATCTAGTAGATGCGACGGTTGTGTGGCCTTAGAGACGCGAACCTCATCTGAAGTAGAAACGTGACTCTCATTCATTAGGAGACGCGAATATCAAAGTGGAGACGCAGCTCTCACTTTGTTGAAGTAACGCAGACTTCGAGGTCGGGACGCGAACTTCTCTTTATTAAAGAAACGTGGCTCTGCTGTTTTGCCAAGGTGCGAGTTTCCTTCAAAGTGAAGACGCACCTTTCACTTGATGTGAAAACGTGGCTTTAATCGTTACAAATGCGAACTTGCTTCAAAGTTGAGACACTCTCTTGTTTTGCCAAGACACGAGTCATAGAAAACTGAAGAGACACGATCTTCGAAGTGGAGACGCGGCTCTCACTTTGTTGAAGTGACGCAGATTTTGTAAGATCTCTATTTAGAAATACTATATTTTCATTTTTCTAAAGTATTTATTTTGATTTACTAAAGATTTTATTAACTTAAATTATTATTTCTTTTCATGTGATTATTATTATTATTAAATATGCAAATTGTTTTAAGATGGTAAATAGTGATTTGGCCTTATATATAATTACCAATATTTCTTATCAATATTTTTAATTACTTATTACTATTAGTATTATTATTTTTAATATTGTTAGTGCTTATTAATTATTAATAATATTACTAATATTATTATTTATTATTAATATTGTATGGTTAATTATTAAGATTACTATGATTAGTGTTATTATTATTTTTATTTAATTATTTAATTATTAGTATTAGTATTAGTGGTAGTGGTAATTGTTAATTATTATTTGTGTTAGTATTACTTATTTATTTTGATATTAGTATTAATATTAGTATTATTCATTAATATTGTGTTTTCTTTGGTTAGCCCCTTTACCCTATACCCGTTATTACTTATCCAAACCCATTAGTCAAGCCCATACCCTCAAACCCTTTATCCATTGAGAACTATACTTATTTTCTACCCAAACCCACAACCCGAAACCCATTACTAAATCCTATCTATATAATACCTCTCCTTAATTCTTTATTATCCTAATCTCCCCTATGATCAGCCGCATAACCATGTCCTTCAACCTCCATCCTCCTGTTGTTGAATTCCCTACCATGCGAGCAACTCTCCCCATACACCATGGCCGCCCCCATCTTCCCCAGGTCGAGCGTCAACCTCCAACCCCCGAGCGACACACACCCTTGGAGCCCAGCGCGCCATGGCCGTGTACCATAGTCCCCGAGATCTGTCTCTCCTCCCCCTGTACACCCGAGCTTGAGCAGCCTAGTAGATATGGCCGCGCACAGGGTCTCCAAACCCTCCTATTGGCCGGCAGCCCAAGGATCTACACACTACTCCCTATGGCTGGTTCCCTCTTTTCCCAGACATCTTACTCTGAGCCGTTTTTTGGCTTTCCGTGGATCGCCATGGATCACCGTCGGTGAGCGCGAATGCACCTACGCCTTTCGCGACGAACTCCTCTATCCAATGACATCCTCCGCGGTTCCCGACGCCACCGCCAGAGCCTTCGTCGGTGCGCTGCAAGTTGCCCCGAGGTTAGTGTTATATATATGTGAGAGGGTAATCTCGTAATAATTGGGAAGTTAATGTGTGTTGGTGTGTGCGTGAGTGGTGATATGTATGCATGTATTTATGAATGATGTATATGCTTGGATGGGTGTGTATGTATATGCATGTGTGGGATTTATGTTACTTATATTGAATATCAGTATTTAGATGTAACTATTTTAGTTGGGCTGTGATTTGGATTGTTCTTGAGTTAGAGTTGATTTGGAATTCTACATTCTTTATAACGAAGCTTGATCTGCATTAAGATGAGATTGACGTAGCTGGATTTATAGTTGAGAATTTGAGATTTATTTAGATGATATTTTGTCGATGTTGAGTATTAGAAGTAGATATTCTAGACCATATGTTGTTTGAGGATGATTCCCTTACTTCGTTATGATTTCGATATATGTTGACTTGTTGATCTCGAGGATATACCATGTGCTTCATATTTAGTTATTGATTACTTCAGTTAGTAGAGATTGAGCTATTGTGATAGTGATCTATTCGATATCAGTGATCTTTTATTTCAGAGTTATCAGATAGCAGTCATCACTTTATCAGTTGGTGAGATTATTTGTTGGTAATCATATGACGTGTTCAGAGCTTATAGGAGTTGGTAGATATCTGTATCAGTTGCCAGTTATTAGTAACACCATTGTGTTAGTGGCTATATCTTCAGTATCCTATTTCAGATGTCAGATATTAGTTGTCAGCTACTCAGTTGTCAGTTGTTAGTTGTCAGATTATCAGCTATTATTGACATCAGCAGTTGTTGGAGATATCAATTACTATTACATATTAAATCACAGTGATTGTTTATTAATAAAGGACACCATAACCTGGGGAACAGGGGTAATTGCCTGATGATGCATGTCGTGTATTTTGGAAGGACTTATTATGGTACCGAGTTGTAGGTTCCAACCATGGGGAACCAAGGTAGTATTGGCTACCAATTCAGTTGTCAGTTGTCAGGGCTATGCCCAGATTACTGATTAGTCTACAATTCTGCATCATTATATCGCATTCCCTACTGATTTATGAATAAAATGTCGGTCTAAACCGTGTTTTGGTCTCTTTTGCAGGTAAATCAAGAGTTTAAGGGCAAAGAAGTAATAAGAGCTTAATTAAACCCATTTTTGGGTAATTAAATCCGCATTACTTGGAGGCCAAGTAAGGGAACATCTAGAAGATGCATTGAATCTAGACTTTTGCGCTTGTTAGATGAAGATTCGGACGAATATACCCGAAACTGAATATACCAAGAAGGTCCCCGAAGTGCCGCGCATCCCCGTACCAAAGCCAGGGACTTAGGTCCCTGGTTCTGCCGCGAAAACGCGGCAAATGCCGAGATCCGCGGCAATTTGGTGGGGTCACGCGTCGATTTTCGATGCGTGACCCCGTCTCGTGTTTTAGAACTCCCTTATGCCTATAAAAACCCTGTAGAGGTCCAAAACGCAGCAGTTTTTTATTTTAGGCTAGGGTTTCTAAGTTTAGTGTAGTGTAGGGTAGGTGTTCTTCATTTCTTGTATTTGTTGGCCCGAAGGCCCATCACTTTAGTTTTGATGATAATTAACTCATGTAGTTATAGTACTAATGATCTTGTGTTTAATTAGTGACAGATTTATGATCAAGATCTTAGTAGGTGCATAGCTTCAACAAAGGATTTGAAGTCAAGTTTTGGCGCTAGCACGGTGTTTGGACCAAGTCAAGAAGGCTTCAAGTGAAGACTTCAAGAAGATGAAGACTTGTGTCTAGGTTTGTTTTAGAAGATTTTATTTTTAGATAAAATGTAAAGGATAGAGTAGTTGGTGGATTGCTCAAGTATCATATACACACACTCTTGATCTAGTTTGTTTTTAGAAAAGAATTTATATTTTGGAAAAATACCTTTTGGTTTTTGGAATTTCTTATATACATGTTTTAACCAAAACCATGTATAGAGCTTAATGTCAAAGACATAGATATTTCATCTTGTTTGTGTAGTGGATCATATCCATACACACTATGCTTTAAAAGTAGTTTAAATATCTTGTTTTTGTATTGGTGAAGTTTTGGAAAAGAAGTTTTAGAAAGATCAAGTTTTGGAAAATACTATGTTAGTTTTGAATCAATATTTCCAAGTTACAAAAATAGTCCAAATCATTTGTAACATGCCTTGATTTTGTGCAAGCATGTTTGTTTATCAAAGTATATTGGTAAAACTATTTTTGTAAATTTTCTGTGATTTTATGGGATTTTAGTTCAACCAAAAAGACCTTGTTTTAAATCCCTTTATAGTTCTGTCCTGGCTTCAGCCGGTCGACCGAGCCGGTCGACCGATGTGCACAGACGTGCACGCTAGTTCTTGCAGGAGGGCCGGCCGACCGACCCGGTCGACCGTCCAGAGAGAGCTGTTCTCTGGAAAGGCCCGGCCGACCGAGCGGTCGACCGGACAGAGAGACTTGCTCTCTGTATCCTGGCCTCGGTCGACCGACCGGTCGACCGATGGCACAACGGTCTGAAATATGACCGTTGGCCGGTCGACCGGGCGGTCGACCGACAGGCCTGACAGACCCCAACGGCTAGTTTTCCAGACTCTATAAAATGGGGCATTTGGGGGCTGTTTTGATTAAGATTTTCAAGTGGATTTTTCACCAGTTTTCCCAACTCTTTTAAGAGGTTTTCTCCACTTGTTTTAGAGCAAATATTTCCAATCAAGAGGAGAGTTTATCAAAAGTGTTAAAAGAGAACTTCTTGAGTTTTTCCTCCACCATTCTCATCCTTGTTTTCACACAAACACTTGAGCTATCCATTGCTATTCATCCTATAAGAGTGTTGTAGTGAGATTATTTTTTGGTGATCAAAGTGTTGTGATCACCAAAGACTTTCCTTTGTTCTTTGAGGAGGCGGACGTGTGTGTCCTCGTTGTTTCGAGTTCGGGTGTGAACTTGTTGTTTGAGGTGCGGCCTCGGCGAGCTTGTGGGCTTGCGGTGTGTATGGACTAGGGAGTCCGAGAGTTGTAGGTGTTGCGGCACCGAGTGATCCGGTGGGATCGATTATAGTGGAAATCCTTCGTGTGTCGAAGTAGAGCAAGTGTGCTCGAACCTCGAAACAAATCCCTTGTGTTTGCGATTGCTCACTCTCTCTCTATCTCTTGTTTATATCTTGCATTCCTTTATTGTGTTTATCTTTATATGCATGATATACTTGTGTGCTTAATTGATATACTTGCTTGGGTTTGTTTGCTAACACTTGTATTTAACCAAGAGAGCCAACGCGGCACCTCAACCCTTATCTAGGGGAATTTAGAGGAGTTTGTCCAGATCCCTTCACGGGGAATTCAGCAACACTCTTGTGTTATACATGGTGTTTAGTGTAATAGTTTGTTTAGGTCATAATAGTTTTTTTTAATTCCGCATTATTTGGCATTAAGTGACCATTAGATTAGCCATCACCTATTCACCCCTCCTCTAGGTGACTTTACAATTGGTATCAGAGCCAAGTGCTCTGAATTTGGGTCTCACAATCTAGAGTTAAAGATCCACATTTTAGGCTAATCACTATTTTTGTACACACACCATGGACTTCATGTCACCACCCACCTTTGACATTCTTAACATCCAAATTTGGAAGGTTAAGATGTCTTTGTACCTCAAAGCCCTAGGCATTCATGTTTATCTTGCTACAACTAATGATTCATATATTAACAATAGCAAGTATATTGAGGCTAACTCAAAAGCCCTACATGCTTTAAGATCTACCCTAAATGATGTTTATTTATCTAGGGTTGCTAATCTTGATTCAGCTTTTGTAGTTTGGAACACCCTCCTCTCCCTTGGCGAAAATGATCAATACTATGCGGGGAGCGATTCAGATGTTGGAAGCAACACCTCCAACAAGTGCTATATGGTCCAAGGGGATAACCCCCTTGAGGTAACTACCGAATCCGAGGTAGAAGATGATAACATGTCATATGATGAACTTGCTTCATTTTGTCAACAACTATTAGAGAAATATGACATGCTAAGAAAAGATAATAAAAATTTAAAAAAGAAGTTTGATTGCATGCATAAGGAAAATGATTCTTTTAAAAATAATATTGCATGTTTAGAAAAAGAAAATGATAGTTTGAAAAATGAGAATATTTTCTTGATGTCCAAATTAAATAATCTTTGTGAAGGAAACACTATTTGGAAAAATAAAATTGTTTTGGTGGAAAAACAAAAGGAAATTACTTTTCAAGAAAACTCCTGTTTAAAAAGAAAAATTTGTTAAAAAGAAAAAGAAAGTTTTTCTAAAAAGAATAAGAAAAATGATTCTATTTCTCACCATGCTTTACATGCCACCATTGATGATAGTGAGATTAAATTTTAAAAAAATAAAATTAATTGTTTGAGCTCAACCTTGAGCTCTTGTGCATTTAACCACACTAGATTGGAGTCTATGTTTTCAAAAAAACAAGCTCCACATTCTCATGCACATCATCATCATGCATATGCTTATGTTGCACGTCATGATCACACTCACACACATAAGCATCCTAAGGTGTACAAATGTACACATTGTGGCCGCAAAGGCCATTTAGCAAAGTTTTGTTTTGATAAGATGCATCATTTAAATTTTGCTAATAAAATTTTTTGGGTTCCTTACAAAGCTAACCCCCAAGGATCCAAAAGAAAATGGGTACCAAAACCTCCACCGTGTGTTTTGATGTAGGTGAGGGCTCTCACACGACGTGAGAGATTTGGTGCCTTGGTGGTCGTTGCATGGACTTGAAGGACATATAATTGATGCACCGCTATCAAGGAGGTTTGGTGGGTCAACCACCATGTTTGGAGTTTTGAAACATAGTTCCTTAGTTGGTAACTATTTCTAAACTCTTATTTTATTTACATGCTTATTCAGTTTTGATATCATATCATTTAGCATGTTCATGTTTTATTTGTTTTGTATTTCATATGGTAAATACATGTTTAGATGTAGATTCCATTAAAACTTGTGTATATACATGATCAAGTAGTGAGAATATTTGATTTATATATGTTTGCACTTCATGTTCATTTATACTCACTATATGCACATGTATAGCCTAGTTTTGATGATTCTTTTATTTATACTTGTTTTGCCTATTTTCATGTTTTACTTCATGTATATGCAATTTTTATTCAAATCTAATAAATATACATGTATAACCGTGAGTCTCTTGCCTTCATGCAAATACCTTTAATAGACTCTTTTATGTTTGGGATATGTATGCATATTGTTAGATTTAGATAAATCATACATATACCTAGAAGTTTGTTTTTGTTTTAAATGAAAAATGAATTTTCATGTTTTGTTAAAAAAAAATTAAAAGATTCATGTTCCTCTTGATCTTATTGACTATTTTCATGAAAATGCTATTTACATGATTATTGAACACTCATACTTCATTTGTTTTATCATGACTTTGTTTCATGAACACTTTTATGAGCTTAATCGATTTTGAGTGTCATCTCTTGTGTATTTAGTATGATTCTTGAAAAACATATGTTTTATTTTTGAAGAATCTTTAACTAGTTTTTTTTTTAAAAATTAATTTAACTAGTTATTTATTCTTCAATGTTTATGAGATATACACATGATCCTATTATTGTTTCAATTGGTATCATTGAATCGTTTCAATTGGTATCAATTTGACTCTATTTTTGTATATACTCATATTTTATTTTCTTATATATGTATGTATCAATTTCAATTGGTATACTTATTTTTCATACATATATATGAGTTATTTGTGCTTGAGTTAAAATTTTTTACATGTTTAAAGCACAAAGTGGTTTATGATAAGAAAATAAAAATTTTAAAAAAAAATTCTCAAGATTTGTTTTATTGAGAAAATTCAAAATTTTGTTTTATAAGAAAAATCAAAATATTTTTGAGTTGAATTGCCTATATGCAAGGAGAGCTTAACATCTCTTCTACATATAGATTCATGTTGAGTGTATTGTATATTGAGGAGCTTGACAACTCTTCTTTATGTGATACACGTGTGTAGGGGGAGCTTCACATCTCCTCTTATGCATTACATATTATACGTTATGTGAATTAGGGCTTGTCATCCCTCTTTCATGTAATGTATATGTGTAGGGAAGTTACTTAACCGTCTTCCTCTTCATGAATGTATATCGCATATAACCTTTTATTGACTTATTTGTTTACACCCCTTATTGGTCTCTTTGTTTATGACAAAAAGGGGAGAAAAATTTGTTGATTGTGTTTTTACCCCTTTGTTGATGATTGACAAAAAGAGGAGAAAGATTTTGGATTTATATGCATGTTTTGTGAAAAAGGATTGTTTATGCATATATGTTTTGTTTTGCAAATAGGAGAAAAAGAATTTGATGTGTTTTATGTTTGTTAGCATGTTTATCTCCATACATTTGCATACATGTTTATAAGCATACATTGCATATTTATTGTTTATGTGTTATGCATGAGTTAAGGGGGAGCTTCTTTGAAGCTTTGCTTTAATCCATGCATATATAACTTCATGAGTTTTGTCATCATCAAAAAGGGGGAGATTGTTGGCCTGAAGGCCCATCACTCTAGTTTTGATGATGATTAACTCATGTAGTTATAGTACTAATGATCTTGTATTTAATTAGTGACAGATTTATGATCAAGATCTTAGTAGGTGCATAGCTTCAACAAAGGATTTGAAGTCAAGTTTTGGAGCTAGCACAGTGTTTGGACCAAGTCAAGAAGGCTTCAAATGAAGACTTCAAGAAGATGAAGACTTGTGTCTAGGTTTGTTTTAGAAGATTTTATTTTTAGATAAAATGTAAAGGATAGAGTAGTTGGTGGATTGCTCAAGTATCATATACACACACACACTCTTGATCTAGTTTGTTTTTAGAAAAGATTTTATATTTTGGAAAAATACGTTTTGGTTTGTGGAATTTCTTATATACATGTTTTAACCAAAACCATGTTTAGAGCTTAATGTCAAAAACATAGATATTTCACCTTATTTGTGTAGTGGATCATATCCATACACACTATGCTTTAAAAGTAGTTTAAATATCTTGTTTTTGTATTTGGTGAAGTTTTGGAAAACAAGTTTTAGAAAAATCAAGTTTTGGAAAATACTATGTTAGTTTTGAATCAATATTTCCAAGTTACAAAAATAGTCCAAATCATTTGTAACATGCCTTGATTTTGTGCAAGCATGTTTGTTTATCAAAGTATATTGGTAAAACTATTTTTGTAGATTTTCTGTGATTTTATGGGATTTTAGTTCAACCAAAAAGACCTTGTTTTAAATCCCTTTATAGTTCTGTCCTGGCTTCAGCCGGTCGACCGAGCCGGTCGACCGACGTGCACAGACGTGCACGCTAGTTCTGGCAGGAGGGCCGGCCGACCGACCCGGTCGACTGTCCAGAGAGCTCTGCTCTATGGAAAGGCCCCGGCTGACCGAGCGGTCGACCGGACAGAGAGACTTGCTCTCTGTATCCTGGCCTCGGTCGACCGACCGGTCGACCGATGGCACAACGGTCTGAAATATGACCTTTGGCCGGTCGACCGGGCGGTCGACCGACAGGCCTGACAGACCCCAACGGCTAGTTTTCCAGACTCTATAAAATGGGGCATTTGGGGGCTGTTTTGATTAAGATTTTCAAGTGGATTTTTCACCAGTTTTCCCAACTCTTTTAAGAGGTTTTCTACACTTGTTTTAGAGCAAATATTTCCAATCAAAAGGAGAGTTTAGAGAACTTCTTGAGTTTTTCCTCCACCATTCTCATTCTTGTTTTCACACAAACACTTGAGCTATCCATTGCTATTCATCCTATAAGAGTGTTGTAGTGAGATTGTTTTTAGGTGATCAAAGTGTTGTGATCACCAAAGACTTTCCTTTGTTCTTTGAGGAGGCGGACGTGTGTGTCCTCGTTGTTTCGAGTTCGGGTGCGAACTTGTTGTTTGAGGTGCGGCCTCGGCGAGCTTGTGGGCTTGCGGTGTGTACAGACTAGGGAGTCAGAGAGTTGTAGGTGTTGCGGCACCGAGTGATCCGGTGGGATCGATTATAGTGGAAATCCTTCGTGTGTCGAAGTAGAGCAAGTGTGCTCGAACCTCGAAACAATTCTCTTGTGTTTGCGATTGCTCACTCTCTCTATCTCTTGTTTATATCTTGCATTCCTTTATTGTGTTTATCTTTATATGCATGATATACTTGTGTGCTTAATTGATATACTTTCTTGGGTTTGTTTGCTAACACTTGTATTTAACCAAGAGAGCCAACGCGGCACCTCAACCCTTATCTAGGGGAATCTAGAGGAGTTTGTCCAGAGCCCTTCACGGGGAATTCGACAACACTCTTGTGTTATACGTGGTGTTTAGTTTAATAGTTTGTTTAGGTCATAATAGTTTTTTTAATTCAACATTATTTGGCATTAAGTGACCATTAGATTAGCCATCACCTATTCACCCCCCCTCTAGGTGACTTTACAGTATTTTGTATTGTTATTTCATTTTTAGATCTTGTAGTAGGGCTGAGAGATTCAGAGAGAGATAGAAAGGGATTGATGTAATAGATGGTGACAATCTATGTAAAGGTGCCTCCTTTCTTCTCCAATGTAATCTTCTCCATCTTCTACATGATGCTTGGCTAACTTTTCTTCTCATGGCAATCAACTACTAACCACTAACCATCTAACAACTTACTTGATAATCCACATGAATCTAATAGCCTCTACAAGGCCTTGCTCTTGCAAGAGCCATTGATGGCTCATGATGATGGATTCTAACATTCTAACATTTCTAACACCTAACCCACTAACTTGCTAACTTGCAATGTCTTCTTCATTTCATGCTCACCTCTAACTGGTTTTGATGAATTAATAGTAGCTTTCAACTTGTTATGTGGTATGGATGTGTTGTTTGAATGTAGAAGAACCTTCTTATGTGCCATACTCTGTATCGTCTCTTGAAGCCAAGGACTAGTGATGGCCAAGGATCCATGTGAGGCAACTATCACTAAGAGGTTAGTATGGTTAGTGGAGCAATTAGTAGTTAGTAGCCATGAGTTTTATTTTACTTTGTTTTAGAAATTATTTCCAAAATCCTTTTCTCATTTTTCTATCGATATTTTCACCATCCTCTTAGTTCACCTTTGTTTCATCTTCTTTAATATTTTGTTTTCCAAACCTCTTCTCTTTTATTTTTTTATCACTTTCATCTCCTTCTCCACCTACCACATACTTGATTTCCTTTTCTTTTTTTTCTTTTCTTTTTCTAATTCTTTAACAAAGAAGACTTGTTAACAACCAACATGAATAAAAACTGTTAATAATTCTATCGCCTCCCGTCCCTGTGGATTCGATTTGTTGAGCCAATGCTATAACGGAAGTATCGAGGGAACATCAGCACATTCGAGCTTTTCATTGATTCTACAAAATACACGTTTTAAGAGTGCTAGTTCCGCCCCGATCAAATTTTTGGCGCCGTTGCCGGCGAACGGGAATGGTTTTGATTTCACGTTTTTGTTAACATTTTCTTCTCTGTTTTGGTGTGCAGGTCAAAATTTACAGGAACTTAATATTGCAGAATCCCAATTAGCATTGTATCTCCCTGCTCTTGAAAGCAGGGACCCAGCTTCTAAAGACACGCCGCGCAACCGCGACTTTTGCTACGAAAACGCGGTCATGTTGTGATAATTATATATCTTGTTGTGTTGGATGTGTTCTATGTAATAGCTAGTTGATCTGTACTATTATTTTCCTGTTTTGATTGCCTAAACACCGCAATAAACTAAAGAACTAAAATATGATATTTTGGACGCTTTTAAAACGGCTTAGACATTTGCATTTAGGCACGTGTCAATTCAATTCCAATATACTGTATTTTGTTCTGTTGGTTTGATCTGGATTGAGGTGTACATATGGCATTGCATATAGCATAGGACAAATACGTGGGTGAATTACTCGCTTTGTGTTATATTCTTGTATATATTGCACACTTGCACGAATTGAAATTAAGGGCAAAACTCATACAAGATAAGGTGTGGATTTCATCACCCTTCCTTAGCCTAAAAACTACCTCCCCACTCACACAACCCAAGCCCTAATAAAAATTGATAGACGTTGGCCCCTAGGGACATCTCGGACTCATTAAGAGATTGACCGAGGGTGAAACTTGTTTTAAATCTTACTCTTGTGAAATCGGTGTCTAAGGTTGGGGATTAAGAGGTTACGTCTCGAAGATACCGTGATTTGGCGTAGTTAAGGCCCGTTGCTTACGCACGGATACCTCCCACCGTATTTTGCCCCTACCTAGCCGATTAGCTTGTGGTCGGATTCAAGCAACAATCTCCCCTGGGTAATTGACCAGTTAGGAGTCGTCTAGGTCTAGGTCAACCTTAATATAGGCTTGGTTTTGATTTTCTTTCTTTTTGTTTGTTGTTTGGTTTTTCTTTTTTGTTTGTAATTGTTTGTGAAATGGAATTCAACAATAACAATTCTTTCAATCCAAATATGAATCATATTTCACACCAACCCTGTTTGTTTCGGATAATTCCAACCCGGTTTTTCACAATGGGGCTGTTTGGTTGCAAGGAAGTGGGTGGAAATAAGGAAATAGGGAAGTATAATTGCTCACTTCCCTATCTATCCAAACACCGGAAAAGAAAAATAAGAATACCTCTTTTCCTTTTATCTTTTCTCTTTTACACAATCATTTCCTCACTTCCAGAGTGCTACAGTTAATTTTGTAGTCATGTAAATCTCATTTATAATAAATTGTAGCACAAAACAGTTAATTCTTTTAACATGTAAATTTCACTTGAATTCTAATTACAGTCTATTTTTTATTTTTCTTAATTAATTTTATTTTAATATTATTTTACGGTCAACTTTGTGGTCAACTTTTTCACTTTCACTTTCACATTACCATCCAAACACCGGAAAAGATAAAATATTTTCCAAACCACACTTCCCAACAATATCCAAATACCGGAAAACTTACTAACCAATTCTCAAGTTTCAAAGGGAATTATTACTACTTCCTCAATTCCTCACTTCCTCACTTCCACCCTTAACCAAACAGGCCCAATATGAACCAACCAAATATACCGGGTTGGCCTTATCCAAATCAATACAACCCATACCCACAATTTTATGACTATAATTTTTAAAATAATTTTAACTCTTCACAGAGTCAATGGGGATTCACCTCCCCCGAGTTAAATTTTCAACCTTCTTATTTATCGTGTCCACCTTGTCCACAATTTACACAATATTCATTCCCCGATTTCGCTTCTTAAACTCCTTTTTCTAGACCTCCCATTGAAGAAAAATTCGAGTTAGAAAAGAGTTTAGAAGCCAACCTACAATAGGCCGAGCGACAACATCAGAAAATGTTGGCCTCTCCAATTTCACAATATTTTTAAGAGTCTTACTCAGTTCCACCTCCTCATACTGAATAACCATCATCTACCCTGAAAACGAGTAAAGAACTCTTGTGTGAGTCCAAGCTTCAATCTCAAACCATGTTGGACTCACAATCTTCACTATCTTTCCAAAACCAAGATTCTAATACTCCCTTTCTGGACATCTACTTGCAAAAAAATCAAGTCTAGAAAAGAGTATAGAAATCTTGCAGGAGTCCGCGTTACAATTTCAAAAATCTTCTTCTCAGTCTATTGATATGTTAGAAACACAATTGAGTCAATTGGTCAACATTTATAAGAATGAAGAAACACTCTCTTCTCCACCTTTGACCAATCCAAATATCTCTAACTCTATCAATTTGACCCATGACTCTTGTTGTTTTGGAAACTAAGATTCCTACATTCCTTTTCTAGAACAACCACTTGAAGATACATCACATCTAGAAAAGAGTATAGAAGTCTTGTAAGAGTCCGCGCTAAAATTTTAAAAATCTTCTACCGAGTCTATCAATAGGTTGGAAACACAATTGAGTCAATTGGTTAGCATTTATAGGAATGAGGAAACTCTATATTATCAACCTTTGACCAATTCAGCTATCCCAAACTGTATTGATCTGACCCAGGACTCTTGTTATTTTGAAAATCAAGATTCAATTTCAGTACACCCATCTAAACTTGTCCAAACTTCAAATCTCATTGATATTTTGGCAAGTTATCATTTTCCTGAAATTGAACTTGAGCATGAATGTGATCCTGAGCTTCAACTTGGTAATTCAATTTCACTTCCTGATTAAATATTGACTGAGGTATTTTTACCTGAATTCAGGCCTTTTTTCAAGTCAGTATTGGATCCAGTGCTAATTCATTGTGAAATTGAATCACCAATCTTTTATGATCATCATATTGAACTTGACCAATTTCATACTTTTGAAAGTCCCATTGATAAATTGGCAAGTTCTCATTTTTATGGAATTGAACTCAATGAGGAATGTGACTTTGATCCTCAAATTTGTGATTCAGTTCAAATTCCTGAATCAATATTGACTCTAGTTTTATTACCCAAATTCAGCAACATTTTAGAGTCAGTTTTGGTTCCCATACCTGTCATTCTTGAACTTGAATCACCAATCTTCGAAAGTCACATTCCATCTTGGGAAATGAATGTGGACTTGAGTTTCAACTTCTTGATTTGGACCCACTTCCTGAACCAATCTCGACTTCTGAACCTTTACTTGACTTAAGTCTTTTTCCTGAGTCGGTATTAGTTCCTGTATTTTCGGAGTCCAAATCAATCATTCCATTCTGGGACAAGGGTCTTGATAAATTTGACTCTGAAATTATTTTGAAAACTTGAAAATTAGATATGGTTAAATTCTTAATAAAAATCATAAACATATACATCATTTCAGTGGGTTGTATTATAGAGGTCTCTGGTGGGTTCCTCCAGATTTCACGCACATTAGATTGGGCCGCATTTTGTGGACTAATCAGACCACCACCGGAACCACCACCTTGAGGTGATTTTTCCTTCCCTGTCTATTTGTTTCATGCATACATACATTACGATGCATTGAAGGACAATGCATGAGATAAGTGTGGGGGAGGGTTTACTAACATAGAGTTTTTAGATTTTCTTTCTTTTACACTTCTTTTAGGATACTTTTAGAAATCTTCTCTTTTGTATAGGAATTTTCTCTTTCTTTAAAAACTTTTTGAAATAAGAGACAAAGTTTTGATTTATTTTTAAGAAAATTAAGATGATCTTAGAAATTAAGAAAGTCTTAATTATGACATCTTAAACCCAGTCGAAATAATAGATCTTGTTTAAAATTATAGGCTAAGTAAGATAAATTGGGGAGATAATTTTATCTTGAATTTTTTGCCTTAGATAGTATGCACTTCACACTTACACATTTTTGGGATGGAAACAAAGACTTAAATTGTCATAAAGCAAAAATAACTAAAAAGAAAAAAAAACAATATATGATATACATGAAAAAAAAGAAAAAAAATCACTTATTAAGCTGGATAACTATGCCTCAAGAAGCATGATTATTCACGCCTAACGGTGATCATAAGAATCAAATAATCCCCCTTAGTTTTGTGGCCTTGTTTACTCGAGTCCTTAAACCCGAGGGATGTTTTTTCATCTGGTACCCTAAAACCGTCTGGTCTGGGAGTGATCGGTTAAAGGCTCATTACCCGGGTAAACTAGAAAGCCTAAGAAAACTAAGGGAAGAAAAAAGAAGAAAAAGAAAAAAAATATAAATGGCTTGATGGTTAGAGTTGAAATCCCAGAAATCTTCACTATCACAAAGTGCATATTATCTAGGTTTTATGAAAGATAAAATATTCAATCCAATTTTGAATTCTTACCTTAATTGAAGACAAGATCTTGCATAGAGACTAAGTTTAAAGAAGAATGATTTTGGTAGACTTATGACCTTAGATCGCTTATATTTTTGCAAAAATAATTTAAAAACTTGTCTCTCTTTCAAAATGTGTTTTCAAAATACTAACATTTGTCTTCTTTCTTTATGAATTTTTTGGGTGCAATCCGCTGAAAACCCTCAGGAGACAATACTCCTCCTCTAGGGGTAACCTAGAGGTTTAACGGCTTGTTGCATACGCTCAGTGCAATCGCGTCACCTGCGAAAGTGGTGTAATAACCTTTGTAGTATAGTTTTTCTTTTCTTGTTTTGCTCGGGACGAGCAAAAGATAAGTGTGGGGTGTTATTAGTCTACAATTCTGCATTACTATATCGCATTTTTCGACCGATTTATGAATGAAATGTCGGTCTAAATAGTGTTTTGGTCTCTCTTGCAGGTAAATCAAGAGTTTAAGGGCAAAGGAGTAATAAGAGCTTAATTAAACCCATTTTTTGGTAATTAAATCCGCATTACTTGGAGGCCAAGTAAGGGAACTTCTAGAAGATGCATTGAATCTAGACTTTTGCGCATGTTAGACGAAGATTCGGACGAATATACCCGAAACCGAATATACCAAGAAGGTCCCCGAAGTGCCGCGCATCCCCCGCACCAAAACTAGGGACCTAAGTCCCTGGTTCTGTCATGGAAACACGGCAAATGTCGAGATTTCGCGGCAATTTTGTGGGGTCACGTGTCGATTTTCGACAGGTGGCCCCGTCTTGTCTTCTAGAACTCCCTTATGCCTATAAAGACCCTGTAGAGGTCCAAAACGCAGCAGTTTTTTATTTTAGGCTAGGGTTTCTATGTTTTAGTGTAGTGTAGGGTAGGAGTTCTTCATTTCTTGTATTTGTATTGTTATTTCGTTTTTCGATCTTGTAGTAGGGCTGAGAGATTCAAAGAGAGATAGAGAGGGATTGATGTAATAGATGGTGACAATCTATGTAAAGGTGCCTCCTTTCTTCTCCAATGTAATCTTCTCCATCTTCTACATGATACTTGGCTAACTTTTCTTCTCATGGCAATCTAACTACTAACGACTAACCATCTAACCACTTACTTGATAATCCACATGATTCTAATAGCCTCTACAAGGCCTTACTCTTGCAAGAGTCATTGATGACTCATGATGATTGATTGCAAATAAAAGGAACAATCAAAGAGTTTAAGAGTTTACCGTGTAGCTTATGGCTAACGGGTCGTGTCCACGAGGAGGAATGCGATGGAAGCTTTTTGGTGAATCGTTTAAAAACAAAGAATTGTGCTTGTTTTTTATGGAAAAGAGAATGGAAAGAAAGAGATGATTAAATGAGAAATTGCAACTTTAGAAAAGGTTTTAGAGAAGGTGATTTAGAAAGCTTGAGAATTATTTTGTTGTTTTATAATAAGGAAGCAAATCTGGGCTCACTATCTCACTACTCAATTGTTCATTCTTCTATTGAAATATTAAGTGCCTCAAAGTGATCATTTGCAAAACTTAAAGTTGATTTTCAGAAAGGTTGAAGTAAAACAAATAAGATGGTTGGAAGAGTTGAGTCTTTTCTTCAAGAAATCGTTAGAATTGAATATTAAAATATCAAGCGCGAAGAAGCAAGAATGAAGTAAAAATAATTCAAGGGATGTTCATGAAAGAAGTGAGAATTCAACAATCCAAACCCATCCTCATGTGCCTTCAAGAACACTTTCAAAAAGAAAGGCTTTTAAGGAAGGCATGCATATGATTCATTGGGTCTTTTTCTTTAAAATTAGAAGAGAAGAAGAACAATAGAGAGTTGCAATAGCGAGCCCAGAAAACTGTTTAGTTACCCATGGAAAATGAAGAAGAAAACATAGAAATAATGTAAACCATACCATACTGCAAGTGGAAGAAAACTTGGCTCGACTCTTGTATTGATGTCACTTCAATCTTCAAGTACAAGCACTCAATTCCTCTCTCTCACAAGTTTTGATACTGGACAACAAAGTAAATAACAAGATTACAACTTTTGTGCTAGCTAATAAAGAGCCTAAATCCTAAGAAAATAAACACAAAATTTAATCCTAGTCTTCGCTCTATTTTTCTTTGCTGAAACCCATATTTATAGCCAAAAACCAAACGAGGAGGATCCCGGGAAGATTGGGGGAGCAAACGCTTCCCCAACAAACTCCAACAAGCCACGAAAATGCGGCTAGGGCCGCGTTTCCACGGCCCTGGTGTGACCAGGTGGCCACACCCAAAGGGGGGAGCTCCTGGTTTGGTGTTTGGCCCGTATCTGCTGCTGGTTTTCTTATTTCTGCTCCAAAACGTTGACGAAACAGCCTTGATTGTGTGGCTTCAACCGCTCGATTCAGGGAGGATTCTTCTCAACCTCTTGATATGCCAAGATTATGCCCTGATTTCTTCATTTCGAATTTATTCTGAATTAAATCAGAATTTGGTGGGCTTTTGGGCTTGTTTCTCTTTTCTTTCTTTTAGCACTTGGGCCTACATTTAACAAAGAAAAAGAAGACTTATTAATAGGCTTTATTAGCTAAAAAATATGATAAGGTGACAATATAAATGCAATATATGTGACTAATCACACCCCCACACTTATCTTTTGCTCGCCCTCGAGCAAAACATCAGACTAATTCTAATCAATTATTAGACCACTTTCGCAGGTCACTCGATTGCACTGAGCATGTGCAATAAGCCGTTAAACCTCTAGGTTACCCCTAGAGGACGAGTTTTGTCTCGTGAGAGTTTTCAGTGGATTGCACCCACAAAATCCATGAAGAAAGAGAAAAAGGTTAGTATTTTCGAAAAGCATTTTTTTTTAAAAGGAGAAAATATTTGAAGTATATTTGTGAGAGTTTAAGTAATCTATAAGTTATAGGAATATCAAATTTTTTATTCCTAAACTTAGTCTCTATTCAAAAACATGTCATCAATTAAAGTAAGGAGTCAAATTGTACTTCTCATCTAGTCTATTAATTTACCCTGAGTCGTATGCACCATCGTGACTGTGAAGTTGACTAAGGGTTCTTTAACATTAACTCCTATGCCTTTTATTTATTTATTTTTGGTGAAATTTATTCCTCAATTTCATTAGGCTTTCTAATCTGCCCATGTAACAGCATTCAGTCGGTGACACCCAAACCGGACAGTTTTAGGGCACCAGGTGAGAAAACACCCCTAAGGACTTAAACACTCGAGCAAATAAGGCCACGAAATCAAGATTTTTATTTATACGATGTATCCCTTTTAGGCGTGAATACTTATGCTTCATGAGGCATAAATACTCAGCTTAATCAGAGGATTTATATACACATTTTTTTCAAACTTATCTAATTATCTTTTGCATAAATACTAAGGCTTGCTTAGGCCAAAGCACCTAGCTAATCAATAATTAGACTTGTTTTTTTTCATAATATATTTTTTTATAAGGCATAAGAGTCTCTATTTTTAAACCCCAAGTATGTAAGTGTATTTAGTGTGCATATGTCATCAAGGTAAATATCAAGACTAAATTACTTTCACAAATTTTCTTCCTGACCCTAAAAATCAAACAAGTTATCTTATTTTGACCAAGTGTAAGAAATCCTAATTATGATTCTCCTATTCCTTAAAATTGACTTAATTTCTTACAAAAAATATATCAAAATATTGTCTACCCCTTTCAAAAAGTTTTTTTGTTTTATATATATATATATTTTTTTTTTTTTATATTAGTTAGTCATGTTAGAACCCTCCCCCACACTTATCTCATGCATTGTCCCCAATGTATGAAAGAAATGTATAAAAGCATGAAATAAAATGGAAAGGAGGAAAGTTACCGATACACTGGATCAAAAAGACCCATTGCCATTTCATTTATCGGCATCGATTCCAAGAAAGGTTTAAGGCGTTGACCATTTACCTTAAAGTTATTTCCATTCTTGGTGTCACTGATCTCAACTGCACCGTGTGGAAACACGGTTTTTACAATGAATGGCCCAGTCCATCTCGATTTCAATTTTCCTGAAAAAAGATGAAGCCTAGAATTATAGATTAAGACTTTTTGTCCAGGGACAAAGGTTTTTCTTATGATGTGCTTGTCAAAAAAATCTTGACTCTATCTTTAGTGATCCTAGCATTTTCATAGGCCTCATTTCTCAATTCCTCCAATTCGGAAATTTGTAATTTCCGAAGGTCATCGGACTTAGTCAAGTCGAAATTCAACTGCTTGATTGCCCATAAGGCTCGGTGCTCTAACTCAACGAGCAAGTGATAAGGTTTGCCATAGACTAACCTATAGGGAGACATTCCTAGAATCGTCTTGAAAGCGGTCCTGTAGGCCCATAGAGCATCTACGAGCTTGATGGACCAATCTTTCCAGTTTTGGTTCACAGTTTTCTCCAATATAAGCTTGATTTGTCTATTTGAAACCTTAACTTGCCCACTGGTTTGAGGATGATAAGGTGTGGACAACTTGTGAGTTATGGCATACTTTCGCATGAGAGCTTCAAAAGATCTATTGCAAAAGTGAGTGCCATTATCACTGATGATAGCACGAGGGATTCCGAAGCGTGAAAAAATGTTCTCTTTCAAAAACTTTATGACAACTTTGTTATCATTAGTTTTACAAGGAATGGCTTCTACCCACTTGGACACATAATCCACAGCAACCAATATGTATTGATTCCCAAATGAATTAGGAAATGGACCCATAAAGTCGATGCCCCAAACTTCAAAGAGTTCTATTTCTAGAATTAGGTTGAGAGGCATCATATTTCGGTTTGAAATCCTTCCTACCATTTGGCACCTAGGGCACGTCTTGCAAAATTCATAAGCATCCTTGAACAGAGTGGGCCAATAAAACCCACTTTGTAGCACCTTTTCAGCAGTCTTGCGGGGACCAAAGTGTCCACCGCATGCAAGTTCGTGACAAAAGGATAGAACACTCTTAACCTCCTCATCGGGAATGCATCTCCTAATAATTTGGTCAGAACAGTACTTGAAAAGATATGGTTCCTCCCAAAAGAAATACCGGACTTGGGATAAGAACCGGTAAACATCATTTTTGGACCAATGAGATGGAGTTTGGTTTGTGACTAAGTAATTCACTATATCAGCAAACCAAGGTTCCCTAGAGATAGCTAAGAGATGTTCATCAAGAAAATCCTCATTTTTGGGTAATTCGTTGCATGGAGAATTAGGGATCCGTGAGAGGTGGTCAGCAACGACATTTTCTACTCCTTTCTTATCTCGAATCTCAAGATCGAATTCTTGAAGAAGGAGGATCCAACGAATGAGTCGGGCCTTGGCATCCTTCTTCATCATGAGGTACCTAAGCGCAGAATGATCGGTGAAAATGGTGGTTTTGAACCCTAGTAGGTAGGGACGAAACTTCTCTAAGGCAAACACTACTGCCAAGAATTCCTTCTCAGTCGTAGTGTAGTTCAGTTGAGCATCATTGAGAGTCCTACTAGAGTAGTAGATCACATGCTGCTTGTTATCAATGCGTTTTCCTAGGACAGCGCCTATGGCAAAATCGAAAGCATCGCACATGATCTCAAACAGCTTAGACCAATCCAGTGCAGATATGATTGGTGCAGAAATAAGCTCTCTCTTAAGCTTCTCCCAAGAATTTATGCATTCAGCATCGAAAGTGAAGGACACATCCTTAGTTAACAGATTAGTCAAGGGCCTAACAATTTTGCTAAACTCCTTGATAAATCTTGGTAGAAACCAGTGTGTCCTAAGAAGGATCTAATGTTCTTAACTCATTTGGGCATGGGAAGCTTAGCAATAACCTCGATTTTGGCTCTATCCACTTCAATTCCTTTCTTGGAGATTTCATAACCCAAGACAATTCCATGTTTTATCATGAAGTGGCATTTCTCCTAGTTCAGTGTCAGATTTTTCTCAGCACAACGTTGGAGGACGAGTTCTAGATGGTGGAGACATTGAGTGAATGAATCTCCGTAGATGGAGAAATCATCCATAAAGATCTCTAAGAATCGTTCTACCATATCAGAGAAAAGACTCAACATGCAACGTTGAAACGTTGCTGGGGCATTGCATAAGCCGAAGGGCATTCGACGATAAGCAAATGTCCCAAATGGACAGGTAAACGTAGACTTTTCTTGGTCCTCAGGAGCGATAGGGATCTGATTATAGCCCGCGTAACCGTCAAAGAAACAGTATTACTCGTGACCCGCCAAACGTTCAAGCATTTGATCAATGAAGGGAAGTGGAAAATGGTCCTTACGAGTTGCAGCATTCAGTTTCCTATAGTCAATGCAAACTCGGATCTTTGTGGGAAGTCGAGTTTGAACCAACTCTTTGTTCTCGTTTTTCACTACGATGAAACCGGATTTCTTCGGAACCGCGTGGACAGGACTGACCCATTGGCTATCAGAAATGGGATAAATTATCCCATTGTCTAAGAGTTTTATGATTTTAGCATGAACAGCCTATTGCATTATAGGGTTTAACCTACGCTGCGGGTCTCTCTTAGGTGTGGCGTCTTCATTGAGATGAATGCGATGTTGAACGATGGTTGGACTTAATCCCTTGATATCAGTCATAGTTCACCCAATGGCTTCCCTATGTTTTCTTAGAATAGCTTTCAGATCTTCTTCTTCCCCGTCATTTAAATGGGAGACAATGATGACAGGAAAGGTCTCTTGTTCGCCTAGATAGGCGTACTTGAGATGCGCAGGTAGGGCTTTCAATTCTAAAGAAGAGGAAAGCTCACTGGAAGGACTAGTCAAATCTGTTGGCTCCATTGTTGGTGAAATAGGGTTTGAGGCCCAATTCACGACAGAATCTACAACTTGATTAAGATTAAAGTCGTCAGACTCTAACCCGAAGTCACTCTCCATTTCTAATTCCAATTCTTCCCCATGTTCACTTGTCAAGTTCTCAATTAGATTGACTTCAAATGTTTGGTCCTCGATATCGCGGGGTTGTTTTCCTAGATTGAAGACATTGACTTCTCTAGTCATGTCCCCAAAGGTTAACCTCATAGACCCATTCCTACAATTGATGATGGCATTAGCAGTAGCAAGGAATGGTCGCCCTAGGATAACAGGAGTTTGAGCCCTATGATTGGAGTTAGACACAGGTTGTGTTTTCAGAACTATGAAATCAACAGGGTAAATGAACTCTCCTACCCGGATCAGGACATCATTAATCTCCCCTTTTGGAACTTTAACAGAACGGTCAGCCAGTTGGATGGTGACTCGAGTTGGACTAAGATCGCCCAACCCGAGTTATTGATAAACAGAGAATGGAAGCAAGTTAATACCTGCCCCCAAGTCAAGAAGTGCACGATTAATCTCGGCTTGTCCTATTGTGCAGGCAATGGTGGGACTACCTGGATCCTTGTACTTGACAGGGATCGGACCCGATAATAGCTCACTAATGTTAGTGGCTAAGAAGACCTTTTTTGGAACATTAGTCTTTCTCTTCTTGGTGCACATGTCCTTAAGAAACTTAGCATAGGAAGGAACTTGTTGGATTGCATCAAGAAGTGGCACATTTATCTTCACTTGGGTAAATATCTCAATTATCTTGTCCATGTGAGGATTTTGCTTGTTATTTTTCAGCCTATTAGGAAATGGTACTATAGGCTGGTGCACCTGGCTGGCTGACTTGTCTTTTACAGATTCGTCAGAATTGGAAGAAATTGGATTAGATGAGGTGGAAGCTTGATTGTGGTTGTGCTGAATGGGATTGGTTGGTGTTGACACTTGGTTATCAACTCTCTTTCCTGACCTCAATATATGAACAACATTACATTGATTAAATAAATGATCCTCAACCAAATGAGCTTGTTGAGAATTCCTCGGATTGGTGACTAGCTGACTAGGCAGGGTACCCTTTTGTCTCTCATTCTGTGGAGTGGCTAGTTGACTCATTTGAACCTCTAACCTCTGGATAGTTTGCATGAGAGAATCTTTGTTTTTCATATATCTTTCCATGTTTCTTTCAAAGTCAGCCATTCTCCTTTCTAATTGAGGATTCTAGAAGGAGGATTGTGGAGCTTGGTTAGGAAAGTTCTGTTGATAGTTTTGAAAGTTTGGTGGATGGTTGGAAGAATTATTATGGAAATTGGAGAAGTTGGGTTGATGATTGGAAGAATTATTACCATGATGGAAGTGGCTAGCATGATTTGATCGTGAATGGTCAGAGTTATTTTGGCTCCATGAGAAATTAGGGTGATTTCTCAGCCGGGATTGTACGTTGGTGCGTAAGGATTGTTGTTCGGCCTTGAAAAGGCCGCATTCATCGGTTCATGATAGGGTTGCTGAGCCTGAAACACAGGGCATTCCTCGAACACATGATTCATGGCTTGACAGTAAGTGCAGCCCGGGGTTGGAAATTGGTTCGGGCTGACTTGATTGATTGGACTTGGTTCTTTCATTTCTAGAGCTTCCAGTCTTCTAACCAGGTTAGCTAACTTAGCCTCATTAGCGATGGACGATTCGATAGAATGGAGACCTCCTTTTGAAGAGATGGAGTTAGGATTCCTAGAGGTCTCACTAGCAGATTCCCATTGGATGGTCTTCTCAGCTAGATTTTCATACAAATCCCATCCTTCATTTTCATCTTTCTGCAAGAAACCACCTTGGCACATACTTTCTAAGAGAGTTTTGGTGGAATAGTCTAAAACGTCATAAAAAATTTGGCATTGTCGCCATTTCTCTATTCCATGATGTGGACATTGGACAAGGAGGTCTTTAAAGCGTTCAAAGTACCTCCAGAACGGTTCACTAGGTTCTTGCTTGAATTGCATGATCGTCTTCCTAATGAGAGCGGTTTTATGGATTGGATAGAATTTCTTCAAGAAGACCTTGATGAAACCATCCCAAGATGTGATAGAACTGGCCGCTAAGCTGTAGAGCCACTTCTTTGCTAGGTCCTTAAGTGCGAAAGGGACAAATCTCAACCTAATAGCATCGTCTACAAGGTGTGGGATTTCCATCATTAGACATACTTCCTCAAATTCTCTTATGAAGAAGTAGGCATCTTCGGACTCTGGGCCATGAAACTTGGGGAGTGTGTTGATGAATTGAGGCTTGAGCTCAAAATTGTATTCACCAACCGATGGAAGTAGAATGCAAGATGGAAGTGAGGTTCTAATGGGGTAGAACCTATTCTGCAGTGATGTTGATTGAGCCATTACCGGATCTGGTCTTGGTTCAAACTTGGGTGGTGATGTGTTTCTAGTCAACCTAGATGAATTAGGGTCTCTCGACCACACTTGCATACACAAACACAATCACAATCACAAACAAGTTCAACCAACAGTCAACAATAGAAATCAACCAAGCCTAGTCTAAGATAACCTCGACCTAGACAACTCCTAACTGGTTGATTGTCCACAGGAGGTAGAATGTAGACTTTGACCACAAGCTAATCAGCCAGGTCAGGGTAAGATTGGTGGGAGGTTATCCGTCAAAGACGTTCCTTAATTAAGTAACCACCAATCTTCGGGCTTTCGGCCCTCAATCCCCTTCCTAGATACTGATTTGGCAGGAGTCAATTTTCAACACCTTCCCTCTTTAGGATAATCTCCTAGTGAGTTCGAGATGTCCCTAAGGCCAACGTCTATCAGATTTTACTTAGGCTTAGGTTTGTGAGTGCTTGGAATCTGATTTTTGGGCTAAGGAAGGGTGATTAAATCCCCACCTTATCTTGTTATTGGGTGTTGCCCTTAAAATTAATTTTGTGCAAGTGTACAAGATAAACAAGATTCACTCAAAGCGATATAAATCAACTAAGAAATGAGTCCTATTCTGAATGCAATGCGTACGTACCTTGCTCCAGCACTCTTCAACAGTAAAGTAAATGAATTGAAAAGACTCGTGCCTAGAATGCAAACGTCTAATCAATTTTTTAAACTTTTCAACAAGTGTTTACTGTTGGCTTAAAATAGGGATGGTGGATAGCAGAAATAGCACAAATATAACATACAAAAACTTAAATTTTTGCGAGCAATATGTCCTACAAAAAAAGTTTTTAGTAGTCCAATGAATTTTTTAGTTTTGCAACGCAATTTCTTGAAATTCTGTTTCCTACTTTCGAGAGTAGGGGCACAGAATTTGCAAGTCTTCTCTTGCAAAGCTTGAATGCTAAATCTTGAATCTTCAAGTCCCTGAAACAACACACAAAACTTGTTAGAAAACAACTACACCGTTCCCTCTCCAGCAACGACGCCAAAAATTGATTGCTAATAAAAGGAACAATCAAAGAGTTTAAGAGTTTACCGTGTAGCTTGTGGCTAACGGGTCGTGTCCACGAGGAGGAATGCGATGGAAGCTTTTCGGTGAATCGTTTAAAAACAAAGAATTGTGTTTGTTTTTTATGGAAAAGAGAATGGAAAGAAAGAGATGATTAAATAAGAAATTGCAACTTTAGAAAAGGTTTTAGAGAAGGTGATTTAGAAAGCTTGAGAATTATTTTGTTGTTTTAAAATAAGGAAGCAAATCTGGGCTCACTATCTCACTACTCAATTGTTCATTCTTCTATTGAAATATTAAGTGCCTCAAAGTGATCATTTACAAAACTTAAAGTTGATTTTCAGAAAGGTTGAAGTAAAACACATAAGATGGTTGGAAGAGTTGAGTCTTTTCTTCAAGAAATCGTTAGAATTGAATATTAAAACATCAAGCGCGAAGAAGCAAGAATGAAGTAAAAATAATTCAAGGGATGTTCATGAAAGAAGTGAGAATTCAACAATCCAAACCCATCCTCATGTGCCTTCAAGAACACTTTCAAAAAGAAAGGCTTTTAAGGAAGGCATGCATATGATTCATTGGGTCTTTTTCTTTAAAACTAGAAGAGAAGAAGAACAATAGAGAGTTGCAATAGCGAGCCCAGAAAACTGTTTAGTTACCCATGGAAAATGAAGAAGAAAGCATAGAAATAATGCAAACCATACTGTACTGCAAGTGGAAAAAAACTTGGCTCGACTCTTGTATTGATGTCACTTCAATCTTCAAGAACAAGCACTCAATTCCTCTCTCTCACAAGTTTTGATACTGGACAACAAAGTAAATAACAAGATTACAACTTTTGTGCTAGCTAACAAAGAGCCTAAATCCTAAGAAAATAAACACAGAATTTAATCCGAGTCTTGGCTCTATTTTTCTTTGCTGAAACCCATATTTATAGCCAAAAACCAAACGAGGAGGATCTCGGGAAGATTGGGGGAGCAAACGCTCCCCCAACAAACTCCAACAAGTCGCGAAAACGCGGCTAGGGCCGCGTTTCCGCGGCCCTGGTGTGGCCAGGTGGCTACACCCAAAGGGGGGAGCTCCTGGTTTGGTGTTTGGCCCGTATCTGCTGCTGGTTTTCTTGTTTCTGCTCCAAAACGTTGATGAAACAGCCTTGATTGTGTGGCTTCAACCGCTCGATTCAGGGAGGATTCTTCTCAACCTCTTGATATGCCAAGATTGTGCCCTGATTTCTTCATTTCGAATTTATTCTGAATTAAATCAGAATTTGGTGGGCTTTTGGGCTTGTTTCTCTTTTCTTTCTTTTAGCACTTGGGCCTACATTTAATCAAAGAAAAAGAAGACTTATTAATAGGCTTTATTAGCTAAAAAGTATAGTAAGGTGACAATGTAAATGCAATATATGTGACTAATCAATGATGGATTCTAACATTCTAACATTTCTAACACCTAACCCACTAACTTGCTAACTTACAATGTCTTCTTTATTTCATGCTCACCTCTAACTGGTTTTGATGAATTAATAGTAGCTTGCAATTTGTTATGTGGTATGGATGTATTATTTGAATGTAGAAGAGCCTTCTTATGTGCCATGCTCTGTATCGTCTCTTGAAGCCAAGGATTAGTGATGGCCAAGGATCCATGTGAGACAACTATCACTAAGAAGTTAGCATGGTTAGTAGAGCAATTATTAGTTAGTAGCCATGAGTTTTATTTTACTTTGTTTTAAAAATTATTTCCAAAATCCTTTTCTCATTTTTCAATCGATGTTTTCACCATCCTCTTAGTTCACCTTTGTCTCATCTTCTTTAATATTTTATTTTCCAAACCACTTCTCTTTTATTTTCATATCACTTTCATCGCCTTCTCCACCTACCACATACTTGATTTCCTTTTCTTTTTTCTTTCTTTTTCTAATTCTTTAACAAAGAAGACTTGTTAACAACTAACGTGAATAAAAACTGTTAATAATTCTATCGCCTTCCGTCCCTGTGGATTCGACCCGTTGAGCCAATGCTATTACGGAAGTATCGAGGGAACATTAGCACATACGAGCTTTTCATTGATTCTACAAAATACACATTTTAAGAGTGCTAGTTCCGCCCCGATCAATTACGGCGCCACACTAGTTGTCTTTTCATGTCGGCCTGTGGTCTTCTGTTATTAGAGCCTTGCGGCTTGTCTTGGTTCAGCGCCAGGGGTGTTAGACCGTAGTACCGGGTATGTACGGTACTCTTCCAAAACACATGCACTGCATTGGCAAGTAGTTACAACAACGATAACTTTATTTGATATGTGAGAAAACGGCTGTGGTATAGAACACAGCTAAGTACTACATTAGTTAGGTTAATAACAACCAACCAGACTAGTGACATATGCTAGGTTACACATCTTGACATCAATTGTTTGTTTACAGTTATAATAGTTGCCTTATATCTTCATTCATGTTGTTATTCAGTTATCCTTCAGTTCAGCTGTTTATCATGTTATTTAGTTATCTTATGACTGCAGTTTATCTTGTTATTATTCTATGCACATTGTTTATATGCACGAGCTTTTTCCTTTACACACACACTCACCAGGTCGCTTTCTGTTTGCACGTCTAAATATTGGACGCTTTGTTCTATTGTTCAGGTGTTCATTGAGGACCGTACACTTCACAAAGAGCTGGAGCTTCTCCCTATTCGGTTCCGGTATTCTTATCTTTTTTTACTTTCCGATTATTTCCTTATTCTCAATATATTAGATTCAGTTGTTATTCTAGTTCTTCATTTAATATGATATCATGCGGGGATGCCTATATGTGATATTGCAGTAATCATGATTTATTACAGTTGGGATTATAGCTTGTTTCGGGTTACTTAAGGCTTAGCGCGTATACGTGATGTATTTTTCTTGCGTATATGCATCACCGACTCGTGTAGCGTCTCCTCTCCAGCATATTTTGGGAAGCGGGGCGTGACAGATTTTGAGGTGGAGACGCGGACTTCTCTATGCTGAAGAGACACGGCTCTATTAAACGCGAGACTCACGTCCTGGGTGCATTGTCACGTGTCTGGCAGGGCTTGAAGAAACACTGTTCTCTTAAAATGTGAGGTCCGCGTTCTGGGCACGTTGCCACGTGTCTAGCGACGATCAATCTCGAGATACGGGCCACGTATCTTGACTAATTACTGTATCTATAAAAAGACATCAATCTTTCAAGAGTCATCATTAGACTCTTTTCTTCTCCGTTTGAACTTTACATCCAGAGCTTAAGGACTTAAGAAAAGCTTCAAGCTTTTTCTTCCTTTTTTTTCATCTTCTCCAAAGAATTCACCATCAAGATGGCCCCAAAGACCAAGCCTGTGGCTTTCTCCTCAAGCGCAGTCGCTTCAGAGCTTCAAATGGGAGGTTCCTCTACACAGGAGGTCCCCATTTCAGGTAAAAAAATCACCCGAATCGATTTTTGCCATTAAAGAACTCGAAGAGTGGTCTTAATTCTTAAGCTTCTTCTAAGTTAAACCGCCAATGCAAAGCTCACGACCGTGTTTGATTTTCATATACGACCCTTGCACTGGTAGGCAAGACGCGGGTTTGATGACCTCCGCTTCTTCGTTTTATCAGCTTGAGTCTGTGTCTGCTTTTTAAACGCAGGCTCCATTGAGCCTTGCGTTTGATCCCAACACTTAGAGAATTTTTCTAATTGGGGGAGTTGAGACGCAGACTCCACGTGAACTCGCGTCTCTGAGGTTTGACGCGGGTTTCACTGAGCCTCGCGTCTGATTCCAACACTTAGAGAAATTTCTAAGTTGTGGAGTTTCAAACGTGGACTTCACGTGAGTCTCGCGTCTCTGAATTTAGACGCAGTTTTGCTGAGCTCCGCATCTTAGTCATTAGACGTGGTTCTGAGGTGAACCTTGCGTTTGAGCTTCAATCACTTTGTCAACTCTCAGGTTACTGAATATTGTGTTATCTTTTTTGCAGTGCGGTACTCCTTGACCCTCCAAAAAGTGTCACTTTGGACATGTAGGTGGTGCTGACCTGAACATGATCTTTGTTCTCCATAGGACTGCTCCTGTGACCACTGATAAGTCAAAGGAACGACAGAGCTGGATCAGCAATGCAAGTAAGCTGACACTCTGGGAAATCATTTTAGATGGTCGGTTCGAATCGAATTCCCATGCTCTACTAAGAAAGCCCAACTTCTTCTTTGGTGACTCGATCGAGGAGGATGAAGCTGCTCTTTATGATGGAGATTATAAATGGCTTCACCAGATTGCCAACAGGAGGTTCTTCCTCCTGAATATGGGGCGGATGTATCCCCTGTTCTACCTGCAGCATATGTCCGTGTGTCGGATAATGGACTGGGAGTTGGTCAAGCCAATCTCTGGAGTTACTCTGGGCAAGATAGGTGCCCGTGAAGCCTTCACCGTCAGTCATGGGAGGGATATGCTAGGGTTGCAGCCGGGTTTGGTCAGAGCTGATACCCAACATGGGAGACCCCACAACTTGCGGCCACCTTTATCAGGAAGTTTTTGGATATGAAGGGCAACTTTCCTCCAGAATTTCGTGCCATTGGATGGAACCATTCTACCAATAAAACATGGTGGGGGCAGAATGATAGGGTTTATTCTTGTAGAATTTGAGTACCTTTTGCGGCAGGCCGGACTGTACGGGGCCGTGACGACTGTCCAGTACGGCATTCCGCAGAGCACCCAATATTTCTATGCTTCCTGGTGCGGTATAATTCAGAGACCTACACGTTCTTCACTCCCATCGGGGAAATGGAGCTTTGCCTCCATAAGATGTATGAAGTCTTAGGGCTACTGATTGAAGATGCCCCTTACGAGGAATACGTTCCGTCGACAGAGGAGCTACATCTGCTAAGAAGAGCGATCCTCTGGTGTACGAGACTTATTGGGGTGCCGTGCCACTTTCACATCTATGGGCAGGTGACAGGATGGAGGAGTGAGGGAGTTAAGCAGATATCATGGGCAAATTATATGTTCTTCGGGGTGAATAATACTGACCCCATGATCCGGTTAGCTCCCAACACTGATGAAGAAATAGTTGAAAGGATCAGTGCGTCCACTAGCTCGTATACCACAGAGTCTAATGAGGATACTTTCAAACCAGACACAGTTTTTGAGAGTTTCAACCATCAAGCCAAAGTCCGATGTCTGACCAGGCTCTATTCGCGGGCTTCCTCATGCTGTAGCTGAAGCGATATGTGGTACTAACGCTATCGCATGAAGTGAACATCGCCGACGTGTTGTTCCCAGCTATTTTTCTCGCTTATGGGAAGTCCATTGCTCTCCTTCCAGCAATGGTGGCCGGGATCCAGAGTGGGTTACGGGCGCTAATGAAGATCTTCTGTTAGGTGGAAGCAATTATGGATGCAAAGGGCAACCCAGTCAAGGATTCTAATAGTCATCCCCTGGTTAAGGCTCCCGTTCCCAGGGTTGAGCTTCCATACATATATCTGATGGCTTGGTATGTGATGCATTGTCTTTCACTAATGGCTGCCGTCTCTCCCTCAGAAGGTTTTATACCTTTGGTGCAGCGGTTGGAGAGTTCAAGCTGGCTGCAGTACTACAAGTTCTACATCCAAAAGACTATTCTGAATGAGACCAACTACCAATTAGACAGGTGCTTCCCCGAGATTCATGACGCATCCTACGGGGACAAGTTTGCAGACCTCGTTGGCCTGGATGGATTCACTCGATTACCTTCCGGGGTCTTCTGGTGGTTGATAAACATCCAGCCTGGATACTTGGCTTTTCGGCAAAGGAACTCCTATACAATAGAGCCTTACATGCCTTGTCAGTTCGTCAGGCAGTTTGGTTACGACCAATTGTACGTTGGTAACCCTAACCCAAGCCTTCGCTTCTGTGGAAATTTATTCGTAGGTTCCCGTGCATGGTACTACAACATAGCTGGAGGAACCGGAGCTGTCTTTACCCACCTTCATAAGACGCCCAACTCTTATACAAGTCTAGGTTTTTGTACATGGTATTTCATGAAAAATAAGGTGCCTAAGTTTGGAATAAATACCTCATGTATAAAAGATATCAAATCCACATATAATGCCAAGGTAGGGTCCAAGGATTGTCGGTGTGAGGGATGATCGAGTATCAAGAGGCCGAGAAGGAGGCGAAAAAAGAGGCCAGGAGAGAGGCTAACAGAGCAGAAGTAGCTTCAGGGTCGGAGTTTGGAGCAAGGGTGGCTAAGGAGCAACCCACTAGGAGAACTCGGCAAGCTGCATCCAAGCGTCCTCGAGCTTTTGCTTCCCAAGATGAGCCTACCTAGAAGAGGGTAAGAAAAGGATTTGAGGCTCCAGTTTCAGCCCAGATGCCTGAGTTACTCCCCTCCGGTGAGGAACAGGAAGAAGAGGAGGAAGAAGAAGAGACAGCCTCCTCTCTTTGTCCCCGGGTTCTGCACAGCAGGGGCCCTGCAGTCTTGGCGAAAGTAGAGCCTGCAGGCCAGTCCACTGTGGCTGAAGGGCCTGTAGTTGCAGAACAGCCGGAAGAAGTGACAGAAAGCGCCGAAGTTGAAGTTTCATCTCAAACGGGAGTTTCAATTCAGCCGGCAGCTTTCTCGGCTCCAGAAAGAGTGGAGGAGCGACAACCGAACTCTCCCAGTATCTTGATGTCAGCGTCTCAGGTTGCGTCTCAGGTTGTGGAGCCCAGCCTTACCACTGGACCTCTCAGTGGCAAAGCTCTAGTCACTGAGGTCTCCTTGGTTCAAGTGTCATCTTCGTCATCTGAAGAACATAGTGACAATTCAGGGGACGAAGTTGACTTTGGCGATGGACCTGCTCTTCCTGACACCAGCAAATTTTCACACATTTCTGAGGAAGAGATGCAGGTGGATATTCCCGCTATGGTTCCGCCATCGGGAGAGGTCACCGCCACCGAGGGTATTTCTTCTATCCTCTTGTTCTTTTTTTATATGAACATTGTTTTAACACTCGCCTGACTATTATTTGCAGGAGCAGCCACCAGTGTCGGAGCTGTAACCTCCTCTTATATTGAGGAGATGATTAAGGAGTTGGTCCAACCGGAGGACTTGAAGTTCCTGCTGCTGGCACAATCTCTGAGGGCACAACTATCGTGACTGGGGAACCCTCATCCCAGAGTAGCCTGCCAAAGGATCTACTATCATCAAATCCTCAGCTTTATAAGAGAACAAAGATTCTCTATAAACTCCCATTCTCATTGTTATTGCTAACATTGATGTTATGATTGTAGAGAGCATCGGGTTGGCTCAAGTGGAACAGCTCATGGAGTGCATCAACAAAGCTGGTTCAGGAGTGCATCAACAGAGCTGGTTCCAGCCATGGACATCATGAAAAAATTGGCTCATCAGATGGTGCAACAATTCTTCACTTTCATGAAGTCCTGTATCGAGTTGGTTCTTTTTGGGAGAAGTTCCTTTGAGTTTGCCCGAATGCTTCTTGAAAATCAGATCGAGAACATCCATCTTACTGGAAGCTCAGAGCAAGCTAAGGCATATCTGATGCTAGTCAAACAGCTGGGGATATGCTTGAAGGAACTAAGGACCCTGGAGAAGGCTAGTCCGGTGGACGAGGCTCGACTGATATTGAATAAACTCCTCGCCGCTCAAGAATGCGAACGAAAAGAGATGGAAGAGCAGATGGCTGAGGAGGCTCATCACCTCAACGACTTCCAGGCCAACTATCAAAGATTGATTGATGACTCTAGAGAATCTGAGGTCACTATCAAGAATGCCAAGCAAGTTATAGCCAATGCTTGGTAGCTATCGCCAAGGTGCAAGCTTTGATCCAAGTGAATAAGCAGAAATTTGCTGCTGCCAGAAAGAGACTGGAGGAGCTAGAGATTGCCAAGAAGCACGTCCAAGAAGATATTACTGCCCGTTCTTTCAAGCTGAAATTTCTTCAAGCATAACTGACCATGAAGAAATTCTTGTCAGAGGAAGAGTTGAGGGTTCAAGCTTGGGCAGAGGTTGAGAAAGTCGCATGAGATTCAGCGCCTCCGGGACCAGATTCACTCTTAGGCTAAGCGGGATTAGCCCTCCTTCTTTTATATCTCCTTTTTTTTTGTATTTCTTCCTTTTTAAAACACTCCACTTATCAGATAAGAGAGTGTTTGTATCACCTTTAACATTTTGATATAAATAATAAAAGTTATCAAATTTTATCTCATCTTTATTTCTTCTTTGTGTTAAAGAATCATACGCAACTCTCACAGATGCGGCTCTTGACCATTGTGGAGGCGCAGTCCTTAGCCATTTGCTGGAATGCGACTATGAGTTGTAGAGGAGAAACTAAGACAACACTGAATTATTGATGAGACGTGGCCCTAAATTGTAGGGGAGACGCTAGCTTGAGTTGTTGAGAGACGGGACTCTGAATTGTTAAGAGGACGCGACTTTGGATTGTTTGAGAGATGCGCTCTGATTCACTTAGAAGACGCGACTCTGAATTGTTGAGAGACGCTGCTCTGATTCACTTAGAGGATGCGGCTCTGAATTATAAAGAGACGCAGCTCTGATTCACTTAGAGGACGCGACTTTGAATTGTTGAGAGATGCGACTCTGCATTGTTAAGAGGATGCGACTTTGGATTGTTGAGAGACGTGGCTCTGATTTATTTAGAGGGCTCGACACTGAATTGTTGAAAGGACGCAGCCTTGAATTGATGGGAGAACGCGGCTCTAGATTGAGGAGAGACGCGACCCTGAATTGATAGAGAGACGCGACTCTGAGTTGAGGAGAGACATGACCCTGAATTGATGGAAAGACGCAACACTTGGCTATTTGAAGAGGTGCGCTCTTCAATTTACTAGAGGGGACGCAGTCCTAAATTGATGAAAGGATACGGCTTTGAACTGATGAAGGGACGCAACCTTGCGCTCTCCAATTTGCTGGAAGGGACGCAGCCTTGCGCTCTCCAACTTGCTGGAAGAGACCCATCCCTCGGTTGTTAAAGGGATGCGGATTTTGGTTTGTGAAGGGACTCGGACTTCAGAACACGGCCCTTGAAATGTTGTTTGCAGTTATAGAGACGCGATTTTGATGACATGACTCGCTGTGCTCGAAGATCTCGTTGGATCTTCGAGGCAAAGTCGGTGTTGATGGTTGGGGATGCGTGTCATTGGGACTTCCCGGAGCAAAAATCCACGTGTCTCACTCAGACTGGATTTGATATTCGCATCGTAAATTAAGGCTATTAATGGATCTTTAAAGAATGATTTTGATTTTCATGCCCTTAGTTAATGGCCATTTAGCGAGCCTATGAATAGGCCATGAGCCTCTTAACAGTCATTCGTCTTGACTGCTTTTCCCTTCATGGGTAGGTGCTCTGAAGGACCTTTAGGGTTCTTGACTGTCTTCTTTCTCAAGCCTGCATCCTGAAGAACTTTCAAAGTTCTTTGAACGAACCCAAAACTATGATGCTTTCTTGCAATCTTCTTCGAAGATTATCACTGTTAAGTGATATCAAAATCAAAAGCATCCCCTCAGGTGCTTTCATCGTCGTGTCTTGACGGATGATGTCCTTCCTCTAAATAACTCTTCTTCAGGTATGAAATAGCCTTTACCATAATAAGACTTTGTTTCCTTGTGGCTCTGTCACCACCAATCATAAAGAGACTATCTCTTAATCTCTTCCCACAACTTTTGAAACTTCATTCTTGAGGTTTAGACAGTTGACTTAAGATCCAAGCGTCCATGCTTTGTTTCTTGATCTCTTCCTGAAACTTTTGAAGGTTCTTTCTTGAAGTTTTGATAGTCAACTTGAGATCCCTGCATCCATGCTCTGCAAACGCTATCTTCACGTTATCTTGATGAAACACGAACTTGTAGATTTTCGAGTTCCAAGTTTTTTAGATATGAGCGTGGTGACTTCTGCGTTTTGAGGCCTTAAACGCGGGTCTCGCATATAAGAATCGCGTATGGAGTTCATGACTTAGAAAATGTATAAGAATCGTGTTTGCTCTTTTGAAGTCTCTAGATGCGAATGTGGCGAACTTTGCATCTTAAAAGCCTTAAATGCTCCTTTTGAGATCTTTAGACGTGAGTGTAGCAAACTCTGCGTCTTGAGGCCTTAAACGCGAGTTCACATATAATACCTGCGTTGGGGCTCATGACTTGTAAAACTTTAAGGCCCGCATCTGCGCCTTTAATATATGCCCCGCTTTTCAATCATCAGACGCGAGTCCAATATTGGGCTTGTATTCGGATCTATCTTTGCAGAGTGTAGTAACTTTTGCATCCGCGAGATTCGCGTATAAGACTCGCGTCTAAAGTTCAGGACTTTAA
The DNA here is from genome assembly GCA_038442645.1 of Agave tequilana. Lineage (NCBI taxonomy): Eukaryota > Viridiplantae > Streptophyta > Magnoliopsida > Asparagales > Asparagaceae > Agave > Agave tequilana. Next base: position 574,836 of record JAVJIF010000391.1, on the reverse strand, counting down.
ACCCGCATCTATGCTTCTGAATTCATGTTTTCTGTCTTTGCATAAATTTAACCCTCGATTTTTTCTTCTTGCAGGTTGTGGCCATATCGTTGATGCTAGTTCCAATGTCTTTGCTGTGCCATTGAGGCAGACATGGAACGCCAATTCATTTGATTGGCGACCACTTGAAGAGTCAGAACTTCTATCCAAGGGTGAGGAAGATCCGCGCGGTTCTCGATATACATCAAGGCATTATTGGACATGATGCACCAGTAAGGTCTCGAATCCTTCCTGCTCACAATGAGCATGGCGCATTTGAAGGTCACGGGAAAGAGGACGTCACCAGTAAAGTCTTGAATCCTTTCTTTACTAATCTTGTTCAAAGAAGTGACAGCAATGAAAAATCCACGCTTATTGAATGACTTCCTGGTGGCAGAGCTTCCCATTAAGCAAAGGATTAGGCCTTGTGAAGGCCTTCACACCAGTTGGTCATGTGGAATCAGAGTGCTTCCTTGCATTTCGACCTCGAGAAACACCATTATTCTCAAGAGAAGAGAAAGTTGATCTATTGTTCCCGGCCACAGTCAACAAGACAAACTTTGTTCAATATTTCAAAGAGTGAGCGCAACCTTTTATTGAGAAAGATAGACTTCTTTGTACTCCTTTGTTGTAACACTCAATCTTATTACATAAGAGAGCATTTTGTATCACTTTCATATTTTTGAATATCAATAAAAGTGACACTTTTTCCTACCTTCTTCTTTGTCTTGACTTTCTTTTTGTATTGAAAATCAGACAAGTGAAAGTGATTATCCTTGGTTTGCTAGAAGTGTAATATGTAGCTTAGCAACTCAAAGTTGGAGAATTCTATTTAAGGAATTTAAAAAGGTTATTATCAGAGGTGTGATATTAAACTTAATAGATGTAAAATAGGTTTTATGGATATAAGAATGACTAGTGAAGTTTTCACTCCGCGGGGGATTGTATATAAGCCTATCATTAGAGGTTTAGTATCAACGTAATTAAGACTCAGCTGGGGATTAGTGAGAACACTGTTAAAGGTGTGATATTGACCTAATAGTGTTTTTAAGTGGACCTGCCACTCTATTGATGAGAATAACAAGTAAGACTAGACCCGTCAGGGATCTAAGTATTTCTTTACCGTCAGAGGTGTGATATTAACTTAATGGAATGGATTGAATCTTGTCAAAGCTAAGATATTAACTTGACAAGGACCTAAGCTAGAGATGTATTGTTAACTTAACTCCACCGGAATTTCAGTTTCGTCTGAAAAAAACTGAAGACACCACTGTTATAGGTGTAGTGTTAAACTTGACAGTGGAGGTCATGCTAGAGGTGTAATTTTAAACTTAGCACTAGTCATCTCGACTTTGATACGAAAGTTTGAGGGAAAGTCATTGTCATAGGTGTATTGTTGAACTTAACAATAAACTGGATGCTAGAGGTGTGATGTTAAACTTAGCATCGCTTGTCTCAGCTTTGATATAGAGGCCTGAGAAAAGTGACTGTCAGAGATTTAATATTGAACTTGGCAGCAACTTGATTAATTTTAGAGGTGTGATATTAAACTTAACAGTAATTTATCAGAGGTGTAGCGTTAACATGACAACAAAAGTTGATTTACGATATGAGTAATTTTGAGGACTTGCCATTCTATTAAGGAGAATTGACAAGTGAGTTTGGAATGTTAGAGGTGCAGTGTTAACTTGACAATTTTGAAGACTTGTGACTCGATGTAGGGGAGCGACAAGTGGAAGTCCGTACTCGCTGGGGAGTATTGAAACTTTTCATTGCTAGAGGTATAGTGTTAACATAGCAGTGATTGAGCTTGTAGATCTACCACTCAATGGAAGGAATTGGTAGAGGACTTTGATGGAGAAATAGAATAAATTGTCAGAGGTATAATATTAAATTGATGAATTCCACAAACCCCATTGGGGATTAGGGAAAATGACTTGTCAGAGGTTTACTGTTAACGTGACAAGTCTGTGCTCATTTCACTGAGGAAATAGACACAGGTATTTTTGTGATCCTACCATTCCGTGGGAGGGAATTAGTAAGGGATTTTAGAGGGGGAGACGAGACCAAGTTCCTTAGGATTTTTAGCAAACCCTCAGCTATTAACGGATTTGGTATGCTTTTACCAACTACCATTTGCCATGTTATTCCCCTCAGTATGATGAGTTTTCGATGACTTATGTTGGACTTAAAAGCCAACATTTCCCCCTGTCCTTAGCCTTCAAGGGTGTCAGATTTTGATAGATAAATTAGAGAAGAGTAATAAGGTTAAAAACTGAAGTTTCATACTTTGTCTTTTCTTTGATATTTACATCATGCATTATGATGTAACCAGTATTCGGTCAGCTCGGTAATGATCGACCGTAATGTGATCCGTTGAAGGAAGAAGCTTTTCTTTGGCGCTCTTCCAAAAATCTTAGATCTGAAAGTTTTGATCAGAGGTGTAATGTTAACCTGATCATGAGAAAAATCCTGTTAAGGATAATATTTTTTCAAGAATCTGCTGTTGATAGGCATCATAAGCGTATCGCCATCTGGGATTTTGAGGCGATATGCTCCATTCGAGTAGACTGACTTTACCACAAATGGTCCTTCCTATTTAGTCTGAAAATTTTCTTTTGTCTTATGTGTCATCACCATGGGTCTTCTGACATCTAAAACAAGGTCATCTTTCTTGAAAGTCTGCTCTTTGACTTTCTTATTAAAGGCTTTAGAAATTTGGGCTTGATAAAGCTTGATTTTCTGTTGAGTTTGCAGGCGTTTATCATCCAAAGCTTCCAGCTCCTGAAGTCGCAGTCGGTGTTTCTCCTCATTTGTCATCTCTGTTGTCAAGGCAACGCGTAGAGATGGGATCTAGATTTCTAGTGGGAGTACTGCTTCACACCCGTATACCAAAGAGAACGGTATATCTTTCGTCAGGGTTCTCGCTGTTGTGCGACAAGCCCATAAATATTCACTCAGCTTATCGTCCTAGTCGCGTTGGCTCTTCGAGATGAATTTCTTGAGAAGTTTCCCAATGGCGTTGTTGAAGGCTTCGCAAGGCCGTTAGCGGCTGGATAGTGTGCCGTTGAAGACACACTCTAGATCCTGAACTTGTTGCAGAATCTTTGGAATGCTTGGCTGACGAATTGAGGCCCATTATCATGGATAATCCGCCATGACACACCAAAGCGGTAGACCACGTGATGTTTAATGAACTTGATCACGTTAGGTGTCTTTACCTCCCTCAAGGGGATAGCTTCTGCCCACTTAGAGAAGTAATTAGTTATGGCTAAGATAAACTGGTGTCCTTTGGATGAAGGAGGGCTGATAGGACCAACCACGTCCACTCCCTATAGCTCGAATGGCCAGGAAGAAGTTGTAGGGCGAAGATGTCCTGATGCCTGGTGAATGAAGTCACCATGGATTTGATAGGCGTGGCATCGCTTAGCATAAGCGATGGCGTCAGGGATCATCTTTGGCCAATAATATCCCAACCTTCGGAGTCGATCCCTAAGTTTTGGACCAGGTTGTTGAGCTCCACATATACCATCATGAGCCTCTTTAAGTGCTTTCTGAGCGTCTTTATGTGACAAGCAGTGGAGGAGGATTCCATCATGCGATCGACGATACAGTATTCTCGTGATCACATTGTAGTAGAATTTAGGGGCTTTCTTTTTTATGGGGCCGCCTCTTTACATACCCGTACCCCGTATTTTGAGAAGCGGGGCATCACAATTTCTCAGCTGAAAAATTCTGACCCCTCTTCAATAGCAAACTGAGCTACTTATACGGGTTTCAGAGGTAAAACTGTCCCCTAAAAATCCTCCATAATGGGGGTTAACTCTCCTCATTACATAGGCAGTACTTGACCCAGTAATGGCGATAGTTATAACTGAGACGCAGGGCTCCTCTGCAGTTGAAATGTGGGCTTGAACCCTGTGTTTTAGCTGTTGAGGTAACACTGGACGCGGGTCTTGAGCTTCACGTTTGGGCACTACGGTGGTGTTGAGACGCGAGCTTTAAACTCTGTGTCGAGCTTCTCGTCTGAGATATGGGTCTTGAGCTTCGCGTTTGGACGCCGCGCTGGTGTTAAAATGCGAGCTTTGAACTCTGTATCGCGCTTCGCGTGTGAGACGCGGGCTTCAAGTTTTGACGCGGGCTTCAAGCCTTGTGTCTAAGCACTGAAGTGGTACTGAGACGCGGGCTTTGAGCTCTGTGTTCTTAGCATTGCAATGGTGTTGAGACGCGGGCTTCGAGTCTTGCGTTTTGCTTTTGCACGAGTGGCCTTTGATTAGCCTCGCGTCTGAAACATGGACTCTGTTATCTGATGTCTTACCTTTAGTGATTTTTAAACAGTCTACAAACCCTATAGCACCTACAACTAGGCAAGTATGGGGACAACTTGCACCAGTTGGCTCTGGCACAGCCATGCCAGATAGGCCACAGAAATACGGCCGTATGGGTGCGGCTGTGCTAGACCCTCCTGTCACTTCTTGCTCCCTCTCGTGCCATAACCCCTATGCCTATAAATTCCGCTCTTGGTTTTCCGAGAAGGAAAAATCCAGAATTGGAGAGCTTATGCTAGTTTGTTCTAGGATTTTCTTTAGTTTTCTTGTATTCTCTTTTTGTTCTTTGTATTAGATCAACCATTAGAGTGAGAGAGAGTGTAACTTGTATCTTGAAGGTGACAATCAAATACAAGTATACTTCTTCTTTTTCTATTTTTCTTGTGTTCTTTACTTACTTTTACTTGCAACTAGTGTAGTATGTTTACTCTCCTTGTATCTTCTCTTTTGTTTTCATTTACCATGTCTAGCTAACTTTTGTATGGCATAGCTAACTAACTACTAACTCACTAATCTTTTCAACTTGATTGACTACCCGAATGAATCAACAAGTATCACATAAGCCTTATGCAAACAAGAGCCATGATATCTTAAGATGAGGGTTTTAACTCTAAGTTACTAACAAGTAGATTCACTTTCATATTTCATGCTTAACTAACAGGTTTTTAATGATTTATAGACTGTGTTAACTTTACATGTTTCTTGTAAGTTAGAGGAATCCTCATACATCCTTGCCGATACTATTAGTGCACTTGCTTCTTCCTCCATACTCGTCTTTAAATGAATCTTGATGGGAGAATGTTCAAGTCTTGCCGTGCGAAGAAAGGTGATGGGGAGAACTTTCATTCAATCTACTATGTGAAAAGTTCTTGCGTACATGTTTGTGATTGCCTATGATTCATCATGAGGCTATGTTATCAAGAAGTTAGAGATTGGTGGGAGCACTTTGTAGAAAGTTAGCCATGCATTTTTCCCATCTCTAAAACACAAAAAACACTTTTTCAACATCAAATCATTTCAAACCATCGTTACAATCTTTCTTCTTTCTTTTTATTCATTCTTGAAACAAGAAGAAACTTTAAATGAGTAGAAAAATCGCACACTGCTTCAGTTGATTTTCCTCCTTGTGGATACGACCGTTTAGCTATTGTGCTATTACAATAGAATCAAGGAAGTTATAACACTGATCACCCACTTTTTACCCATTTTTATGCAACTCTATTTGACGATCATGGGCCAAGGAAGGGTAATGATATCCCCACGTTATGTTATTTAGGGGTTTTGCCGTTAAGATGTATTAGTGCATGTGTACAAACAAATAGAAAATAATTCACTCGAAAGCAGTAAATTAGCTAAGGGTACTTCCTAGTCTAGATGCAATGCAAACGTACCTGGTCTCTAGCACTCTTCAATAGAAATTTAAGAATTTAAATAGACATGTGCCTATGATGCAAGAGTCTAAACAGTTTTTTAAGTTAATCAATAAATAGGTTACTTTTAATTTATTAGAAATATGCATGGTTATCAAACAGAGAAACTATCAATTGCAGTAAATAATTTAGAAAATTCCAAGCAGCCTTGCAGAAAGCAGACTAGTAGTCAGCTCAAACAGGCCGCGTTTGCGCGATTCTGTTGAGGGTTTAGGGGCTCTGCTTTTTATACAAAGTCTCATAACCACTTGTATGTCTTTTGCTGTAAATTATTTCTCTGTTTTCCAAACCTGCACATAAAAACAGAGAAATTAATGTTTAGTTAATAAAGAAAACTGTACAGTTCCCTCCCCGACAACGGTGCCAAAATTTTTGATTGACAGACAAAAGAGAATAAAACGTAAAAAGTTAAGGTTAAGAGGTTTCTCTATTTTCTCACAATTAATCCCCTGTAGCAAGAGCTAAACGGGTTGATCCACAGGGAGAGATACGATGGAAACTTTTCGATATGTTTTCTCAGTGTAAAACTTGAAAAGAAAGATAATGGTTATAAAAGAGTTAATTTAATAAAGAGAGGGTCATAGCTCACTAATCATCTACCACAACCAAGCAGAAGTCTATGAAGAATAAACATCATATTGAACCTAAAAGATTAACCCTAAAGTGTTGTCTCAAATTCAAGTAAGAAGAGTAAGATAGAAAGCAAACCCTAATTAAGTACACTAGATAAAATTAAATATTAGTTTATCAAAGTCTCAAAGTATAGCATAAGAAAAATCGTTTGATACTTAACATTAAGCTATCAAAGTATATAAGCATAAACCAAGAATAACCATTAAATAGTATACCCTAAAACTAGTTTAACTTAATTCATCACTAATTTTCAAGAATCTTTAACTTATCCCTATGGTTTCAAATAGGCATAGAGTTCAATCAATTCATCTTATAGAACTAGGCTTAGTTGGTGGAGAGATTAGCAAGATAAGAAGAGAATTAATTACTCATGTTCATGGTGAAATTAAGCATGGTATTTAAAAGATGCATAAAAGAAAGTAAACTAGAATTGAAGAACACAATTTAAAGAACAAAAAGAGACATGAAAGAAAATAAGAAGCTTTATTGAATTGTCACTGATCCAATACAAAAGCCACTCTTTACAAGTCTTCTTCAAAGTAAAAAAACTAGAAAATACAATACAAATTCAGAAAGAAAAGATGATCTACAGAAAACCCTAAACTTGATTTTCTTAGATAACCACCTCTGTTGCTCTTCAGGGGTATTTATAAGAGATCATAGAAGTAGAGTCCGTGTAGAACATTTTCCCCCAAACTGACACGGCCAGTCCTCAGGAAAGCCGCGTTTTTGCCGCTTTTCAGGGGAAAACGCGGCAAGAAAAGGGGTCAGGTTACGCGCTTTGGCGCGTGACTTCATCTCGTCCATCCATCTGGAGATCTATTCTTAGAATCTTCGTTTAAACTCTGAAATTTAAAATAACCTTGTTTCTAGATAACTTGGAAACAAGTTATCTATAAATCCGAATTTTAAACTTTAATTCTCTCCTTTATCTTTGACTTGGGAATCAAGCAACTTAATTTAAATTGACTTTTCTCCTTTATCTCTGAATTAAGATAGGATAATATCTGAATTAACTTAGATTTGATGGGCTCTTGGGCTTCTCTTAAACTTGTGGGCTTCTTTCGGGTTCTTTTCTTTTCTCTTTTTAATTATAGAGGCCTACACATTACTAAACAATAAAATAATTAAATAGTAGTATTTTATAAAAAATAAACATGAAAATGTAACTAAAAATATGCACTTTTGATGAACAATCAGCTAGCAGATTGATGACATCCAATCTTGCTTTAGGGATGGGGGTTAACCTATCTGGGACAGTCATCTTCAAAAAAGTCTCAAAATTGAGAGTCACCATATTGGCAATGACTTTCTTCTGTTCTGATTTTAACGTCAGAACGCTAGCGTCAACTAATGCTTAAATCTTATCCTTGAGGATGAAGCATTTGCTGGTAAGATGGTGAATCAACCTGTGGAAGAGACAGTAATTGGAGTCATTTGGACATCCAACTTCGTCAAGGTGCCAAACTTCTGGTAACATGAGCTTGTTACCCTTATTGAGCAAAAGAAAGTTTGTCAGCATTTGCTCATTTTTGAAGGAGTATTATTTCAGAGGAAACTTGAACTTTGGGTTGTTGTTGGAGTTACTCCTTTTCAGCTTCGGCGGAGCTTCCTCATATAATTCAATGGCCATGGTTTCTTTCCCCTTGGTTTGGGAAGACTGGGCCGCGTCACGTCCCTCATTATTGACCCTTCATTTATTCTTGGGTGTTCAGTGCTCAAATTTTTTAGCCTATTTCTCAGCTATCTCAACTTGTTCAACAAGCTCTTTCTAGGTATGGGCTTTGACGGCTCCCATACAAACTTCCACCTTGTCGACAAAATTATGCCTGTATGTTTCTAGCAACATGAGAAAGGGCACGCCTGCAAGGCACAAAATGAAATACACCTAGGGGGAGGGTGAATAGGTGTTTTGCTAATCAAATGCAATTTTAAAACTACTTATAATGAATTATGCAAACGGTTACTCAAAAAAAGAATTGAAGCTGAATTCCCTGTGAAGGGCTTTAGAACTTCTCCTCTTTGATTCCTCTAGATAATGAGTTGAGGTGCTCAATTGCCTCCTTGTTGAGATGAGTATAGACCAGTAATGAAAGTGATGGAATGAAAGCAATTATAAAATTCAAGATGAACAATTACACAAGTATGAAAAATGAAAAATAATAGAGAGCAAGACACAAGCAAACACAAACACAAAGGAATTTGTTCCGAGGTTCGAGCCACCGCTCTACATTCCCGTCTTCACCACTATGAAGGATTTCACTATCCTCTAAGGGATCTTCCACAAAGGGACCTTACACAAAGGAATTTCAACTTGGTCTAAACAAGACCGAAGTACACAACTCCATCAACTCAACCCTCTACACAAGAGGTAGCACAAAGCCAATTGAGGTTACAAAATACTTGGTGATCTAACAAGATCATAAATACTCTTTCTTACAACTTTTTATAGAGTAGAATATGAAGTGTTACTCAAGAAATTAAGTGAGAGAAGAAATTCAGTTAGAAAGAATAGAGAAGTTTTAAAACTAACTTAAAATAGCTTTGGAAAGAAAGAACTTGAAGATTGAAAGCTAGAAAAACTTTTCTCTTTTGAAATAAACTTGAAAACTTATAAACTTGTGTGTTTTTCTTTTTCTGAAACCAAAACCAATGACCCATATATATAGGCAATGAATAAATATTATTTATAAATTATACCAGGTCATTTGGAGTGTGTTTAGACACTTGGAAACCAAAAATGCCCGATGGAATCTGCTAAAAATAAAATAGATTGTTATAGCCATCTGGCAGCCGTCGGTCGACCGACAGGTCATCCAGAAAAGAGCCGTTGGCTCTGGTCGACCGGCGGTCGATCGCTCGGTAGCTTGAAAAGAAAAACTAAACTGTCGGTCGATCGGGTCGGTCGATCGACCCGAACTGAGAGTTGTGGTCTCTCAGTCGGTCGATTGATCAGTCGACCGCAAGGGTTAGCGGTCGACGACCAGTCGATTGACGATTGACAAACGTGCACGCCCTTTGGCCAAAGGCCCAGCCGACCGGGCGGTCAACTATTCTGGCTTGCAATGGGCACCGGTCGACCGGGTGGTCGACTGTTCTGGCCTGAAGTGGCTTTTGTAAAAACTTTTGAGTTTCAAATATATTTTTAAATATTTTGCATTAGTTTGTGGGTAATGTAGCAATGTATAGGTGATGATATACATGTTCTAAACTTGTTATAAAATTAAAAAAAATTATGAGACATGTATCAAAACCAAACACACAAAATCCCAATACTACCAAAACTTGTATTTTCAAAATCGTGTATTTTGTGTATGTAACTTCTTGAGCATCACTACTTTATTCTACACTTTAACAAACTAATATCTTACAAGGCTCTAGGAGACTACAAGATTTTCAACCGGGCTTCTCCATTAGCGACATCGAGTACTTTTGAGTTTTAGTCCCGTATTTGAATATTCTTTTGTCTTCAACACATTCCTCTAGAGGAAGAAAACTCTTTAAATCTTGAAATATACTTAAACACTTGAACTTGATTAGTACAAATAGCTATATATGTTTTATTATCATCAAAACCATAAAACCGGATGATTGTAACCTTGGGCCAACAATATCCCCCTTTTTTATGATGACAAAACATGTGAGTTATTTAAAATAAAAGATAAGAAAGAGCTTGAAAAGCTTCCTCTCAAGTTATGCTATCTATCGAGTACAAGAAAACATTATAACTTTAAATGGATTTGACAATATAAGCAAGTCATGCATATATGTATAAATAAAAATGAGATCAATATAGAATAATATGTATATATAGTCTACCATCCTTCCAATCCTCCTTCCTCCAACAATAATATATAAGCATGGTAAAGAGAATGGATATAGAATACCAAAACAACTTAATAACTCAAATATCTCTCCCTCTTTTTGTCATGCATCAAAAAGGGTAATGACATCAACATAAAAGAGATAGTAATTTTAAAATTACATGTAAAAAATAACTTGAAAACATTTTCAAAACTTATGAATCTATAATACAAATATTTAACTCACCATAAATGAATGAAAATCTATTATAATCTAGTGGTTTAGTAAAAATGCCGCAAGTTGAAAATTGGTGGAAACATAATTAATTTTAGTATCGCCTTTCTCATAGTGATCTTTAAGAAAGTGATATCAAATATTTATGTGCTTGGTCTTGCTATCTTGATTTGTATTTTTGGTCATATGAATGGTGCTAGTATTATCACAAAATATTTTAATATGGTCATAATACAAATCATAGTCAAGAAGAGTATGTTTCATCCATAGAACTTGTGCACAACAAGCCCCGACAGCAACGTACTCCGCTTCAGCGGGTGAGAGAGTTACTAAATTTTATTTCTTGGAAGACAATGAAATAAGGGAATTTTTTAAAAATTAACAAGTACCACTAGTATTTTTCCTATCCACACTACAACTGGCATAGTCGGCATCCGAATAACTCATCATGAAAAATTGTCCGGTTTTCAGATACCACAAGTCCATTCAAATTGTGCCCTTATGATATCTAATAATGCGCTTTACCGCAATTAAGTGAGACTCTTTAGGACAAGATTGAAATCTAGCACATAGACACACACTAAACATAATATCCAACCTACTAGCCGTCAAATAAAGTAAACTACCAATTTGCTTGTATAAAATTTAATGTCTACATTTATATCTTATTTGTCTTTGTCAAGCTTAGTAGTAGTAATTATGAGAGTCTTGCTTAATTTTGCATCTTCAAGTTCAAATCTCTTGATGAGTTCTCTTGTGTACTTGGCTTAATTTATGAAGATCCCATCACTCTTTTGCTTGATTTGGAGGCCAAGAAAGTAGTTTAGCTCTCCCATTATAGACATCTCAAACTCATTTTTCATGCGTGATTCAAATTCTTTACAAAGCTTTGCATTAGTGGATCCAAAAATAATATCATCAAAATAAATTTGAACAATTAGGATATTACTATCCACATGCTTTGTAAACAAAGTGATGTCAACTTTACCTTTAAAAAAATCGTTTGAAATTAGAAAAGTTGAAATTCCTTCATACCAAGCTCTTGGAGCTTATTTTGAACCGTATAAAGCTTTATCAAGTTTGTGCACAAAATCTGGATGTGTAGGATCAACAAGCCAGGGGGGTTGTTCAACATACACTTCCTCTTTAGTAAAATTATTTAAAAACACACTTTTGACATCCATTTGAAAAATTTTATAATCTTTAGAAGAAGCAAATACAAGTGTCATTCGTATGGCTTCAAGCCGTGCTACAGGTGCAAAGGTTTCCTTAAAATTAATACCTTCAATTTGGGTGTAACCTTTAACCACTAACCTAGCTTTATTTCTAATAACATTATCCGACTCATCCAACTTATTCCTAAAGATCCATTTAGTACCAATAGTTGGTCTATCATGGGGTTTAGGAATAAAATGCCAAACTTGATTGTGATCAAATTGATTGAGCTCTTCTTGCATTGCAAGTAACCAATATAAATCGGCCTCGGCTTTGAGGAGTTTTTGGGCTCAATGTGTGAAATAAAAGCAAAATGCCCACATAAATCAGGGAGTTTGGATCGAGTAGTTATCCCTTTGGATACATCACCTATGATGAGGTCCTTGGGATGATTTGAAGCAAATCTCCAATCCTTTGAAAGTGGTTGTGCTGGCTCTACTTCAGCCTTTTGAACTTCACCTTGTACATCAGTCTTTTGCTTTTCTTCTTCTATAGATGAGTCCTTCAAGATTATCTTTTCCATGTATTCACCTAAGAATCAATCTCTAGAACATTCTTTACAAAAGCATTAGATTTCTCAAACTTGACATGCATAGATTCTTCAATAGTCAAAGTAGATCTTTTAAAGACTCTATAGACCTTACTAGTATTTAAATACCCAACAAATATGGCTTCATAAGATTTGGCATCAAATTTTCGTAAATTGTCTTTAGTGTTTAAAACAAAGCATTTACAACCAAAAACTTTAAAGTAACAAACATTAGATTTTCTCAAATAGTAAATTTCAAATGAAGTATTAGAAGTAATTTTACAAAAATAAATTCTATTTGAGATGTAACATGATGTGTTTACGGCCTCGGCCTATAAGTATTGAGGAAGTCCATATTCATTTATCATTGTCCTAACCATTTCTTGAAGAGTACGATTCTTCCTTTCAACGACTCCATTTTGTTGTGGAGTTTTAGGACATGATAGTTCATATTTAACTCCATGTTCTTCATAATAGGTGATAAAGGAGTGGTTAATAAATTCACCACCTCTATCACTTCTTATATGTAAAATCAAAAAATCTTTTTCTTTTTCAACTCTTTTCTAAACACTTGAAAAATATGAAAAGGCTTGCTCTTTGTATTCTGAAAAAAAATCAAGTAAAACGAGAAAATCATCAACTAGAACAAAGACAAAATGATTTCCACTTAGACTTTTGGTTTTAGTTGGACCAAACAAATCCATGTGAATTAACTCCAAGGGTCTTGATGTCATGATATCCTTGATTGTTTTGAAAGAAGACTTGGTTTGTTTTCCAAATTGGCATGCATCACAAATGCGGTCCTTCTCAAATTCCAAATAAGGAATACCTTTCATCACTTTCTTATTGTTGATTCTAGATAGATGGTCAAATGAAACATGGCCTAGTCTCCTATGTCATAACCAAGAGTCTTCATTAAAGGCATTTAAATATGTAGCATTGTATTGTAAATTTGACATATCAATCATGTACACATTATTTTCACGAAAACTGGAAAGTACACATGCATTGGTTTATCTATCTAAAACATTGCAAGCTAAATTATCAAAAACTACTTTGAAACCTTTATCACAAAGTTGACTAATACTCAGGAAGTTATGCTTGAGACTATCAACTAAAACAACATTTTCAATTAAGGGAGATGAGCCAATTTTAATGTTACTTATACCGACAATTTTCCTTTTGGAATCATCTCCGAAGATGATAGTGCCACCTTCCTAGTACCTTGATAGGGTTGCAAAATTGTTGATATCCCACGTCATATGCTTTGAGCAACCGCTATCAAGATACCACCACTCCCTACTGAAAAACACCTAGAGGGGGGTGAATAGGTGTAAGTGCTAATCTAGAAACTAAATGCGCTAAATGCGGAAGCTAAAAACTATTTTGCAATCACACTTAGTACAACACACAAGTGTAGCCGAATTCCCCGTGAAGGGCTCTGGACTAACTCCTCTTGATTCCCTAGATATGGGTTGAGGTGCTATATGAAGCTCTTGTGGTTAAGTACAAGTGAGGCACACACAACAAACCAAGCATATAAAATGAATATGCAATATGAATATATGCAAGGCACAACACAAGCAATGAATGATATGAAATGAATGATGCTTTGCACAAATAAAAGAGAGAGAGGGTTAGAGAGACAATGGATCAAACGCTAACAACAAGATATGTTTCGAGGTTCGAGCCCCTAGCTCTACATCCCCGCCTTCACCACCGTGAAGGATTTCCAATCCACTATCTCCCACCGAGGGAACCTCCACCGAGGAGGATTTGTTACAACACAAGGAGTACCGAACTCCTCTCTCAAACACCGCCTCACAACTGAGGGGTAGGCCCGTAGCTAATACAACAACCAACACCTCTACCGAAGAGGGTTTACAACCAATCTCCACCTCTCACTAGAGGGAGCAAACCACAAGCCTCAACCTCTACCAAAGAGGGAGCAAACACCAACCCAATACAACAACCTCAACCTCTACCAAGGAGGGAGCAACACAAGAAATCAAGGGTTTACAACAAGTGGTATGTCTCAACCACAAACCTCTTTCATTTTTTCACAAACAAAGATCCTAAATAGAATAGGATAGAAGATAAGCTCAAGTGTGGAAAAACTAAGTGTTTTGATCAAAGAAATACTCTTGGGAAAATACCAAATAGATATTGAAATGAAGAACAATAAACCTTTTTCCCAAAAACCTATTTTCTTTGAAAATAACAAAACACTTAAAACAAACAAGATGAATCTTTTTGCTCTTTAAACTCTTTTGAAAACTTCTTTTTAAAACCAGAGAATGGGGAAAAATTAGCTCAGAAAAACTTGGCTAAAATCCCAAAGAAATGGGGTTTATATAGGCCAAACAGAAAACTAGCCGTTAGGCTGATCTGGCAGCCTGACAGGCTTGCGGTCGGCCGGCCGGCCGACCGCCAACGGTATTTCTGACCGTTGGGGCCGGGCGGTCGACCGCCCGGCCGACCGCCCAGATACAGAGAGCACTCTCTGATCCGGTCGACCGCTAGGTCGACCACCCAGATACAGAGAGCAAGGATCTCTGATTCGGTCGGCCGACCGGCCCACTGTGCCAGCAGACGGCACAGGTCTGTGCACGTCGGTCGACCGCCCGGTCGACTGGCATAGCCTGTCAGCACAGTTCTGGGTCAGAAACTGGGTCAGAAAAACATGTTAAAATATTTTTAAAAATTCTTTTAAATCTTGTAAAAATACTCAAAAATAGTTTTATCATTTTGCATTGATACATAAACATGTGATAAAAAGTTTAGCTCAAATATCAGGCATATGAAACTATTTTTGTGTTTTAACATTTTTACCAAAAACCAAAACTTGTATTTTATCAAACTTGGATTTTTCAATACATGAATAGGAAAGTCAAAATAAGTTTGTATAGGAAGTTTAAGCATGCATGTATAATTAGAATACATCTACTATACATATAAACCATTTAAACTTGTTTTGATCAATCTATTCATGAAAACAAATATCGGTTCAACTAAAAACCGAAAAATCAATATCCAAACATAAAACGTGTGTGTGTTGTGCACTTGAGCATATCAACTATATTAAGCTTTACAAATGGATCTAAACACACTAAACTAAAACTAGGATACCTAAGTCTTCTTGATGATCTTCCATCTTCAAGCCGACTCGATCCCAAACGTGATCCACTGAGTGCAAAGGTATGATCTTGATGCTCGGGCACGGGAATCACCAAGTGAAGGCTTCCAAACTCCTCTTTTTGAAGCAATCACCAACTAATATCTTGTTTAATGATCTGAAACTAAAATCACAAGATTATTAGTAAACATAACTACATGAGTTAATCATCATCAAAACTAGAGAGGAAGGCCTCCGGGCCAACAATCTCCCCTTTTTGATGATGACAAAACTCATGGAGTTATATATGCATGGATTAAAGTTAAGCTTCAAAGAAGCTCCCCCTTAACTCACGCATAAACTAATAAACATAATGAATATGCAATGAATGCTCTTAAACATGAATGTATAGATATGCATAAACAATAAAAAGGCTCTAGATACCAATGAAATGTTCAAAAATAAAACATGCTCTAGATACCAATTAAAATTAAACCAAATTAAACTTAATATATGCAAAACATAAATATGCATGTATAAAACTTGAAATCTTTCTCCCCCTTTTTGTCAATCATCAACAAAGGGGTAAAAACCAAAACAAAACAAAATCTTCTCACCCTTTTTAATACAAAGAATCAATCATCAATAAAGGGTAAAAGCAAAACCAAATAAATTTTTCTCCCCCTTTTTGTTCGAAACAAAGAATCAACAAAAGGGTTTAAAAAAAATGTTCTCCCCCTTTTTTGTCTAAAACAAAAACAAAACCAAATAGGGGTGACAATCAATTAAGATATCAATTAAAAATATGACAAAGTAGCATCTTAATACCAATTGAAGGTAAACATAGGTCAAGCAACAAATGGTATATGCGATATACATTCATGAAGAGGAAGATGTGAAGCTTCCCTACATAGATACATTATATGAAGGAGGGATGACAAGCCCTAATTCACATAACGTACACTATGCAATGCATAAGAGGAGATGTGAAGCTCCCCCTACACACGTGTACCACATAAAGAAGAGATGTCAAGCTCCTCAATACAAGATACACTCAACATAAATCTATATATAGAAGAGATGTTAAGCTCTCCTTGCATATAGGCAATACAAATAAAAACTTTTTGACTATTTTTTTAAAACAAAATTTTGAGATACCAATTTTAAAACATTCAAATAAACATCTTGATATCAAAATAGAGTATTTTTCTTTTAAGTATATGATATCAAATGAAATGACTATTTTCTATCATAAATTAAGGGAGTGAAATACAAATACCAATTGAAATATAAAATCGAATTTTCTCCCCCTTTATGAAATACCAACAAAACACATGCATAAGCTTGTTTAAGAAACCAATTGAAAATTGAATCAATTGAAACAAAGTTGAAGTTCAAGCTTAGCATAAACAAAATATATGTATGAAAGATTTAATACCAATCGAAATTGATACTATTGGAATTGAAAAACATACATACATACAAATATATATGAGTATACAAGAAGGGTCAAAATTGATACCAATTGAAAGAATTTCAATGATACCAATTGAAACAACAATAATGATCAAGTGTATACATCATATAACAACCACCCAATCATGTTCAAGTTTAAAATAATTTTCAATATAAAGCATACATAAGCATGATCGCCCATCCATCCGCTCGTGGATGGTAGGGGTTTTCAAAAAATAGATTTGAAAATAAGCTTTGTTTGAAAAACTCTACCATATGAAGAATATCGCAACTAGTTATATGAAAAAAGTTGTAAACTAGTATGAAATCCTTCAAGTAAGGAATAAAACAAAATTATTTTTCATGAAACATGAAATCCACATGATAATCAACACTCTAAGCCAATTAAGCATAAATATGACTCATGAAAATAAAACATGAGCAAACAATAAATGTGAGTGTACAAGTACAATGTGAAGATCATAATCATGAAAGATGGTCAATAAGCTCAATATTCCTTGAAACAAGAAAACATGAAAAACATCAAAACTATTTAATCTTCAAGGTATATGTATGTCCTATACAAACTAAAGTATAAATACATATCCAAACACAACGAGTCCACAAAAATATATGCATGAAGGCACGTGGCTCAAAGGATGTATATGTATAAACAATAGTTTGGATAAAATAGACATATACATGAAGTTAAACATATAAACATAAAACAAATTCAAGAATGAAAATACAAGTCTAAAATGCATGGATCATCAAAACTAGACTATACTAGCACATCTAATCGGTTCAAATAAGCATTCAAGCTCAAACATATATAGATTTATTTGTGGCCCACTATATGCACAAATATATACCTAGTCTTAATGAAAACTAACATCTAAACATGTAATTAACGCATGAAGCATAAAACAAGACAAAAATCATCATGATAAAGAAAAACATGATTATTATGTAAATTACACATGTTATTAGAACTATGATTAACATGATAGCTAAACAAAGGTGAGAACACTAAATATGGGTCCATATAAGTATGGGTGTCTCAAATACTATACATGTAAGTCATAAGCCTAATAAACATGGCATTTTCATAATGATCATATAAACAATAAAAAATGCTATAAATAATGAACATGGAAAGCATGTAAACAATAATTAGGAGTTAGGAATCGTTACCAAAACCTAGAAGGCAACTTTCCTTGTCTCCAAAACATGGTGGTCCTCTCCACCAAACTTCCCTTGAAAGTGATGCATCCAAATAATCTCCTTTAAGTACGGAACGCATCCATTCCAAGGTACCGCTACTCTCACGTCATGCGAGAGCCCACACCTACATCATAAACAAGAGGGGTGGTCTTTGGTACCCACATTCTATTGAGTCCATGGGGGTTAGTACCTTCTCTAACCCAAACAAAATTAGTTGCTAAATTTGAAACATGTATACGATCAAAACAAAATTTAGCAAGGTGGCCCTTACGTCCACAATGTGTACAAGTGTACACATGAGCATACATAGTGTGATGGTGTCCGTGAGGAGCATGTGTATGCCGTGGAGGGTGTGCATGAAAAGATGGAACTTGTTTCCTTCGAAACAAAGTTTTCAAACGTGTATGGCTCTTGGCACAATGGCTCAAAGTGGAGCCCAAACAATCAACACTCTTCTTCAAAATATTTATATCATTATCAATCAAAGAAGAAGTGTGGCATGCAATAGGTGATTTAGATGAAACTACCCTAGCATTGCAAACATGAGAATCCAAATCATTTTTCAAAGATTTATTTTTCTTTAAACAAATTTCCAATTCTTTTGAAATGAAATCAATTTCTCTTTTTAGAGAATCATTATCTCTTAAAACAAATTCAACTTTTGAAGACAAAACATCATTATTCTTCAAAAAAGTTTCACAATCATTTTAGATTTTAAAACTTTATTTTCTTTTAGTGCAAGGTCTAATTGAGATCTCAATGAATCCCTTTCATTATCGGCCTCAACCTTCTCTAGCAAAACATTGTTAAGTCTAGAATGCAAACTTTTATTTTCTTTTTCAATTCCTAGACTTTTCTTTTTCAAAACTTTATATTTTTCTATTAATTTTTCGCAAACAATGGAAAGTTCTTCATTCAAAGCATGGGCATCAATAAATTCATCACATGAAGAACTAGCATCAAAACTATCTAGTTGAGATTCCGATTGTACCTCAAGGGAGTCATTCCCTTGGACCGTATAGCATTGTTGTGGCTCGGATTCATCTCCACTAGATTCCTCCTCTTGGATTGGCAATTGAAGCTTGGAGGTGGTTGTGGTTGTCAACTTGTTCCACACTGCAAAGGCGGAATCAAGGTTAGAAACATGCATAAGATATTCTTTTGAAAGCTTGCTTCTAATGGCCTCAAGGGCTTGTGCATTGACCCCTATATGCTTGCTATCACTAAGGTAGAATTCCTTGGTAATGGCAAGGTGAACCTTATAACCTAGGGTTTGTAGGTAAATGGACATCCTAGTCTTCCAAACAAGAATGTTGGAAGCATCATACATAGGTGGGGTCATGAAGTCCATGGGTCCAACCTAAATGTGTGCAAACAAGCAAATGCAAATGTAGACTAGCAAACCAAGATCTCACTCCTAGGATATTAAGCCTAAAGTATCAGGAGCGTAGGCTCTGATACCAATTGAAAAATACCTAGAGGGGGGGTGAATAGGTGTAAGTGCTAATCTAGAAACTAAATGCGCTAAATGCGGAAGCTAAAAACTATTTTGCAATCACACTTAGTACAACACACAAGTGTAGCCGAATTCCCCGTGAAGGGCTCTGGACTAACTCCTCTTGATTCCCCTAGATATGGGTTGAGGTGCTATATGAAGCTCTTGTGGTTAAGTACAAGTGAGGCACACACAACAAACCAAGCATATAAAATGAATAGGCAATATGAATATATGCAAGGCACAACACAAGCAATGAATGATATGAAATGAATGATGCTTTGCACAAATAAAAGAGAGAGAGGGTTAGAGAGACAATGGATCAAACGCTAACAACAAGATATGTTTCGAGGTTCGAGCCCCTAGCTCTACATCTCCGCCTTCACCACCGTGAAGGATTTCCAATCCACTATCTCTCACCGAGGGAACCTCCACCGAGGAGGATTTGTTACAATACAAGGAGTACCGAACTCCTCTCTCAAACACCGCCTCACAACCGAGGGGTTGGCCTGTAGCCAATACAACAACCAACACCTCTACCGAAGAGGGTTTACAACCAATCTCCACCTCTCACTAGAGGGAGCAAACCACAAGCCTCAACCTCTACCAAAGAGGGAGCAAACACCAACCCAATACAACAACCTCAACCTCTACCAAGGAGGGAGCAACACAAGCAATCAAGGGTTTACAACAAGTGGTATGTGATTGGTCACTAATGTTGCATATTTAATATCATATTTTCATACCTATTTTAGAATAAAACTTTACATTGTCTTAATTAATTACTTAATTTATTTGCAGGCCCATTCTTTAAGGAGATGAAGAGAAATGAGCCCAAAGCCCACCAAAATTCTGAATTAAATCAGAATTAATTCACACTCACTAAATCATGAAAAAATCAAGAGGTTGAAAACTGGTTGAGAAGAATCCTCTCAGAATCGATCGATTAAAGCAAAGATCAAGGGATGAGATGAAGCAAGTTTGATTCAGATTCTGACTGGATACATTTTAGTATTCGAATCATAACTTTTGATACAGAATCTCAATTCTGATGATTCAAGATGATCCAGAAAGCAGACTTACAGAGCTACAACTCTTATGTTGATCATTATCTCTAATTATGTTATTTGATAAGTGATATTCAGCAATCAATATGCCAACAAACTGCAGATCAGAACTGAATATCCACCTCAAATCAAGTTTGAAGATAAGGGGAGTTCAAAAATTGCTAGATTTACTTATCTTCACACTCCTCTACCCTCTCCTATAAATACCTTCACTCAAAGGCAAAAGGGACGTCAATGCAGAGATAGGAATTTAGCCTAGTTTTCATTTCTTAGTTTAGGTTTTTAGTCTTTCTTTTCATGTAATTTTAGTTTTCATTTATGTAATTCAGAGGAGATCGACTTTCATCGAAGAACAAGACTGAAGCTAGAGCTGGAGTGACACCGGTGTAAGACTTATTTCTTTTCTTTGATTGTAATGAAATCAAATCGATGTTCTTTTTGTGTATGTACTTCTTTTTAGTCTTCTTCTTCTTCTTTTCTATTTTACCTTTCTTTTTGGTACAACTGTCTTCCAAGTGAGTCTAAAAGCATCGAAAGAGCCTTGCCTTTGCGAGTGCCACCGATAGCTCATGACGATGGAATTGTGAGTCTCTCTGTATCATTTCATGCTTGCGTATCTTGATGATGTAATGTGGAAGAGACCAACATTCGACTCTTATGGGCTATGCGCTGCTTGCCTCCAATTCAAGGTAACATCGAAGCTAAAAACTCAAGGTAAGCTTTTGGTGAAAAGAAGGTAAGTAACTCTTTTATTTCTTTCTTTCATTTTTGTAAATTAAATCACCATCTCTTCAAAATCACTCTTTTTTTTCTCCACTTCATTTGTACATATTCGCTTCATTATGTTCTGATTTTTTCCACCTTCTTCATCTTTCACTTTCTTTCTAATTTTAACATAATTCTTTTTCCTTTTCTTAACTTAAAAACAGAGAAGAATCTTCGCTTTTCTTCTTAACGATTTCAATAAAGAACTGTAACGCTTCCATCGCAAACCCTCCTTGTGGATCACGACCCGCATAGCCACTTGCTATAGCGGAAGAATTGAGCACTTGCACATTTTTTATTCTTAAATCTAATATTCTGTAATTTGTGTGCAGGTTTAGCCTCAATCAAATTTTGGCGCCGTTGCCGGGGAGGGTAAAACGGTTTTTATTGAAATCTGAATTTTTATTGCAAATTTTTTAGAACTAAACGAATTTTCTTCTCTGTTGCAGGTTATAGGGCAAGCAAAGCAGAAAATTATTATTGCAGTGACATACAAGTGGCCTTGGGCCTCTGCTCCAAAAAGCAGAGACCAAGGGCCCTCTGAATTATCGCGTTTCCATGGCAAAAGCTGCGGATCCGCGGCAAGGAAGAGTTGACTACTAACAGCTTTTTGCAAGGCTGCTTAGTTTAAAAAAATTCTAGTTTGCTGCAACTTTAATTTTTCTTATATGCCATAACATAAGCCTGCTAATAATCAACAGTAAAATATTTGTTGAAAAGATAAAAAATTGATTAGACATTTGCATTTTAGGCACGTGTCTTTTTAATTCCTTTATTTTTTTTACTGTTGAAGAGTGCTGGAGCAAGGTATGTTTGCATTGCATCTAGAATAGGACTATCTCTTGGTTGATTTATATCGCTTAGAGTGCATCTTATTTATCTTGTACACTTGCACAAAAACTGATCTTAAGGGCACCACCCAATAATAAGATAAGGTGGGGATTTAATCACCCTTCCTTAGCCCGAAAATCAGAAACCAAGCACTCACTAACCTAAGCCTAACTTAAAATGAGTAGACGTTGGCCCTAGGGACATCTCGGACTCAATTAGGAGATTATCCTAAGGGGGAAAGGTGTTGGAACTTGACTCTTGCCAAATCAGTGTCTAGGAAAGGGATTAAGGGCCGAAAGCCCGAAGGTTGGTGGTTATTTAATTAAGGAACGTCTTTTGACGGAAAACCTCCCACCAACCTTGCCCTGACCTGGCTGATTAGCTTATGGTCAAAGTCTACATTAAACCTCCTGTGGACAGTCTAACCAGTTAGGAGTCGTCTAGGTCTAGGTCTACCCTAACTTAGGTTAGAATTTTTTCTTTCTTATTTGTTTATTTGTTTGTTTTTCTTTCTTTTTGTTTGTATTTCATTGTGTGATATGGCTTATAATAATAATTTTTCCAACTATAATAATAATCCATATTACACATCAAACTCTTTTTCGGATATTACCAACCCGGCATATCATGACTTTAACCAACCTAGTGTGCCGGATTGGTCTTATCCGAATCCATATAACCCATGTCCCCCATCGTATGACTATAATTTTCATAACGATTTCAACTCTTCACAGAGTCAGTGGGGATTCACCTACCCCGAGTCCAATTTTCAACCACAGTGTCCTCCTTCTCCACCTAGTCCACACTATTTTCAAGAGTCATACTCAGTTCCACCAGTTCAAAATAGAAAACCATCAATTTTGGAACGGAGTATGCGTGAGTCCAAACAACAATCACAAAATCTGATGGACTCACAATTTCAATACCACTTCCAAAACAACTCTTCATCTTTTCAACAAAACAATGAACCCATCAACTATGAAAAGATGCTAGAAGCCATGACTCATGCTCAAAATGCTAGAAATCGTGACATAGATATGATGGTCGAATCTCTACGTTCCCACCGTCCTGATGTCACTTACCATTCTGTTAGAGCCGAAGAGTCATGTTGTTTTGGAAATCAAAATTCTATTTCAGAACAACCATTTGAACTTGCCCAAACTCTAACTTTTGAAAAAGATATTGACAGTTTAGCAAGTTTTCCTTTTCCTGAAATAGAACTTGAAAATGAATATGATCCTGAACCCCAACTTAGTGATTCACTTCTTCTTCCTGATTCGATTATGACTCCGGTATCTTCACCTGATTTCAATCTTTTCCCGGAGTCAATATTGGATCCTGTACCAATTCATAATGAAGTAGAATCACCCACCTTTGAGGGTCATATTGAACTTGACCAATTATACACTTTTGAAGATCCTATTGACAAATTGGCAAGTTCTCCATTTTTTGAGATTGAACTCAATGAGATATGTGACCTAGATTCTCACATATGTGATCCAGTTCAACTTTCTGAATCAATATTGACTCCTGTTTTATTACCAAACTTGAATAATATTCTAGAGTCAGTTTTGATTCCCCCACCTATCATTCCTGAACTGGAATCACCCATATTAGGTCACATTCCATTGTTGGAAAATACATGTGGACTTGAGTTTCAACTTCTTGACTTGGACCCAATTCCTGAACCAATTTCGACTCTTGAACCTTTACTTAATTTAAGTCACCTTCCTGAGTCGGTAATAGTTCCTATCCTTCATGAGTCCAAGTCAATCATTCTAGCATTTCATACTCCATTTTGGGACGAGGTGGTTGATAAATTTGACTCCGAAATCAATTATGAAATATGGAAATTAGATGGGGTAAAATATTTAATAAAGATCCTTCATGGATTTATCTTTTTAATGGGTTATATTAAAGATATTGCTGGTGGGTTCCTCTGAGACCCAAGAAAAGTAGATTGGGCCGCGTTTCGTGGACCAATCAGACCACCACCGGAACCACCACCATAAGGTAACATTTTCCTTCCCTTTCGTCTTTTTCATGCATCTATGCATTAATTCATACATTGAGGACAATGCATGAGATAGGTGTGGGGGAGGGTCTAACATAACTTTTCTTTTTTTTAAAAAAAAAATTAACATTTTTCTTTACTTTTAAAAACTTTTTGAAAAATAGAAACAATATTTTGACTTATTTTTGT
The DNA here is from genome assembly GCA_038442645.1 of Agave tequilana. Taxonomy (NCBI): domain Eukaryota; kingdom Viridiplantae; phylum Streptophyta; class Magnoliopsida; order Asparagales; family Asparagaceae; genus Agave; species Agave tequilana. The sequence goes on along the minus strand of JAVJIF010000391.1, from coordinate 550,490 downwards.
AAGAAATTAAGTTAATTTTAAGGAATAGGAAAATCCAAATTAGGATTTCTTATACTTGGTCAAAATAAGATTATTTGTTTGATTTATAGAGTTAGGAAGATAATTTGTCAAAGTAATTTAGTCTTGATCTTTACTTTAATGAAATATGCACACTTCATACACTTACACACTTAGGGTTCAAAAACAAAGATTCTTATGCCTTATAAAAAAAAAAAAACAAGTCTAATTATTGATTAGCTAGGTGCTTTGGCCTAAGTAAGCCTTAGTATTTATGCGAAAGATGATTAGATAAGTTATAAAAGAAATTATATATATATACAAACAAATCTAATTATTGACTAGCTAGGTGTTTTGGCCTAAGCAAGCCTTAGTATTTATGCGAAAGATGATTAGATAAGTTTGAAAAAAAAAATCCTCTGATTAAGCTGGGTATTTGTGCCTAATAAAGCATAAGTATTCACGCTAAAAGAGGTTCATATAATAAAATCCTTAGTTTTGTGGCCTTGTTTGCTCGAGTCCTTAAGTCCTTGGGGGTGTTTTCTCACCTGGTGCCTTAAGACCGTTTGGTTTGGGAGTCATCGATTAAAGGCTCGTTACATGGGCAGATTAGAAAGCCTAATAAAACTAAGGAATAATACCACAAAAAAAGTATATATATAAAAATAAATAAGGCATAAGAGTTAGAGTTAATGAACCCTTAGTCAAAATTTTCACAGTCACAAGTGCATATGACTTAGGGTAAAGTAATAGACTAGATGAGAAGTACAATTTGACTCCTTAATCTAATTGATAACAAATTTTTGAACAGAGACTAAGTTTAGGAATGAAAAATTCAGTTTTCCTATAACTTATAGATTGCTTAGATCTTACAATTTTATTTCAAATATTTTTTCCTTTCAAAATGCTTTTCGAAAATACTAACTCTTTATTTCCCTTTCTTTATGGATTTTGTGGGTGCAATCCGCTGAAAACCCTCACGAGACAAAACTCGTCCTCTAGGGGAAACCTAGAGGTTTAACGGCTTGTTGCACATGCTCAGTGCAATCGCGCGACCTGCGAAAGTGGTCTAATAATCCTTAGTATAGTTTAGTTGTTTTGCTCGAGGACGAGCAAAAGATAGGTATGGGGGTGTGATTGGTCACTAATGTTGCATATTTAATATCATATTTTCATACCTATTTTAGAATAAAACTTTGTATTGTCTTAATTAATTGCTTAATTTATTTGCAGGCCCATTCTTTAAGGAGATGAAGAGAAATGAGCCCAAAGCCCACCAAAATTCTGAATTAAATCAGAATTAATTCACACTCACTAAATCAGGGAAAAATCAAGAGGTTGAAAACTGGTTGAGAAGAATCCTCTCAGAATCGATCGGTTAAAGCAAAGATCAAGGGATGAGATGAAGCAAGTTTGATTCAGATTCTGACTGGATACATTTTAGTATTCGAATCATAACTTTTGATATAGAATCTCAATTCTTATGATTCAAGATGATCCAGAAAGCAAACTTACAGAGCTACAACTCTTATGTTGATCATTATTTCTAATTCTGTTATTTGATAAGTGATATTCAGCAATCAATATGCCAACAAACTGCAGATCAGAACTGAATATCCACCTCAAATCAAGTTTGAAGATAAGGGGAGTTCAAAAATTGCTAGATTTACTTATCTTCACACTCCTCTACCCTCTCCTATAAATACCTTCACTCAAAGGCAAAAGGGACGTCAATGCAGAGATAGGAATTTAGCCTAGTTTTAATTTCTTAGTTTAGGTTTTTAGTCTTTCTTTTCATGTAATTTTAGTTTTCATTTATGTAATTAGAGGAGATCGACTTTCATCGAAGAACAAGACTGAAGCTAGAGCTGGAGTGACACCGGTGTAAGACTTATTTCTTTTCTTTGATTGTAATGAAATCAAATCGATGTTCTTTTTGTGTATGTACTTCTTTTTAGTCTTCTTCTTCTTCTTTTCTATTTTACCTTTCTTTTTGGTACAACTGTCTTCCAAGTGAGTCTAAAGTATCGAAAGAGCCTTGCCTTTGCGAGTGCCACCGATAGCTCATGACGATGGAATTGTGAGTCTCTCTGTATCATTTCATGCTTGCGTATCTTGATGATGTAATGTGGAAGAGACCAACATTCGACTCTTATGGGCTATGCGCTGCTTGCCTCCAATTCAAGGTAACATCGAAGCTAAAAACTCAAGGTAAGCTTTTGGTGAAAAGAAGGTAAGTAACTCTTTTATTTCTTTCTTTCATTTTTGTAAATTAAATCACCATCTCTTCAAAATCACTCTTTTTTTTTCTCCACTTCATTTGTACATATTCGCTTCATTATGTTCTGATTTTTTCCACCTTCTTCATCTTTCACTTTCTCTCTAATTTTAACATAATTCTTTTTCCTTTTCTTAACTTAAAAACAGAGAAGAATCTTCGCTTTTCTTCTTAACGATTTCAATAAAGAACTGTAACGCTTCCATCGCAAACCCTCCTTGTGGATCACGACCCGCATAGCCACTTGCTATAGCGGAAGAATTGAGCACTTGCACCTTTTTTATTCTTAAATCTAATATTCTGTAATTTGTGTGCAGGTTTAGCCTCAATCAGTATGTCTCAACCACAAACCTCTTTCCTTTTTTCACAAACAAAGATCCTAAATAGAATAGGATAGAAGATAAGCTCAAGTGTGGAAAAACTAAGTGTTTTGATCAAAGAAATACTCTTGAAAAAATACCAAATAGATATTGAAATGAAGAACAATAAACCTTTTTCCCAAAAACCTATTTTCTTTGAAAATAACAAAACACTTAAAACAAACAAGATGAATCTTTTTGCTCTTTAAACTCTTTTGAAAACTTCTTTTTAAAACCAGAGAATGGGAAAAAATTAGCTCAGAAAAACTTGGCCAAAATCCCAAAGAAATGGGGTTTATATAGGCCAAACAGAAAACTAGCCGTTAGGCTGATCTGGCAGCCTGACAGGCTAGCGGTCAACCGCCGGCCGACCGTTGCCCAAACAGAAATATGACCGTTGGGGCAATCCGGTCGACCGCCCGGCCGACCGCCCAGATACAGAGAGCAGACTCTCTGATCTGGTCGACCGCTAGGTCGACCGCCCAGATACAGAGAGCAAGGCTCTCTGATTCGGTCGGCCGACCGGCCCACTGTGCCAGCAGACGTACACAGCTCTGTGCACGTCGGTCGATCGCCCGGTCTGTCAGCACAATTCTGGGTCAGAAACTGGGTCAGAAAAACATGTTAAAATATTTCTAAAAATTCTTTTAAGTCTTGTAAAAATACCCAAAAATAGTTTTATCATTTTGCATTGATACATAAATATGTGATAAAAAGTTTAGCTCAAATATCAAGCATATGAAACTATTTTTGTGTTTTAATATTTTTACCAAAAACCAAAACTTGTATTTTATCAAACTTGGATTTTTCAATACATGAATAGGAAAGTCAAAATAAGTTTGTATAAGAAGTTTAAGCATGCATGTATAATTAGAATACATCTACTATACATATAAACCATTTAAACTTATTTTGATCAATCTATTCATGAAAACAAATATCGGTTAAACTAAAAACCGAAAAACCAATATCCAAACATAAAACGTGTGTGTGTTGTGCACTTGAGCATATCAACTATACTAAGCTTTACAAATGGATCTAAACACACTAAACTAAAACTAGGATACCTAAGTCTTCTTGATGATCTTCCATCTTCAAGCCGACTCGATCCCAAACGTGATCCACCGAGTGCAAAGGTATGATCTTGATGCTCGGGCACGGGAATCACCAAGTGAAGGCTTACAAACTCCTCTTTTTGAAGCAATCACCAACTAATATCTTGTTTAATGATCTGAAACTAAAATCACAAGATTATTAGTAAACATAACTACATGAGTTAATCATCATCAAAACTAGAGAGGAAGGCCTCCGGGCCAACACCTACGTCTCGGAGCTTTGATTTACACCTATATTAAATAATAAATTAGTTGATTTTGGTACCCAAATTTTCTTGGGTCCTTTAATGTTAGCATTACGAACCCAATTGTGATCATTTGAAGCATTTATTCTATCAAAGCAAAATTTAGTTAAGTGACCTTTCGGTCACAATAAGTGCATGAACAAACTCTACCATAAATAAAAGCATGATGGGAGTGTGGGGGTGTGAACATATTTAGTGTGTGTAGTATGTCTTGCATGATGTGTATGTATATGTTGTGATTTAAGAGTGCAGATATGTGTAGTATGATGAGCATGTGTGGTATGAACATTTTTCTTTGGAGTAAGTTTCTTAGGTAATATTGCCTTCAACCTAGCTTTATCAAACTCACATTTCTTTAATATATCTCCTAAAGAATTAATTTTATCTTTTAGAATAGAAATCTCATTTTTATCCATTAATGAAAATTTTGCTTTACATAAAATTTTATATGCATCAAAATCTTTTTGTGTGGATAAGAGTGTGGAAGATAAATCATTTTTTTCTTTAGAAAGAATAACAATTTTATTTTGAAGGGTTTCATTTTCCTTTTTCATTTTTAATTACTTCTTTTTAGGAAAATCATAGTTGTTAGATAACTATTCAAAAGCCTCACCCAATTCATCCATTGTTAATTCACAATCGTCAAGTGAGGGTTCAGATGTTACCTTAGGTGTGTTATCATTAGCCATGAAACACACATGTGCCGTATCCACTTCTTCATCGGTTTCACTCTCCGAGTCTCACGTAGCCTTGAGAGCCTTCTTTTTGTAGGGCTTCTTAGAAGTTGAAGGTTTACTTTTGGTCTCCGGACAATCCGCAACCATGTGGCCTGGCTTCTGGCAATTGAAACATATGACCTTCTTGTCTTTTTTCCTTGCCATCTTCAATTGTTAAACTTGATCTTGTTGTACATCCTCCTTACATTTTTCACTAGGAGGGAGAATTCATCATCATCCTCTTATTCATCATCATCGTCAGAGATGGTGGGAGTGGATTTGAAAGCGATCACTTTCTTCTTTTATGGTGCCATTTCTTCCCTTGCCTTCCTCTCCATTTCATGGGTCTTAAGGTTTCCTATATGACCGATGAGCTCCATCTCTTCTTTGCCGTTTAGCTCCTTCAATGTAGTAGCCTTGACTTCGCATGATGGTGGAAGTGCCTTAATGTCTTTCCTTACTTTTTGATCATTGTCAATGGCATCACCTAAAGAAGCAAGACCATTAGTAATTTTAGTAAATCTTATTACCATGTCATCAATAGTGTCATTATCATGCATGATGAAAATTTCATATTAAGAACATAAGAGATCAATCTTCTCTCTCTTAACTTGTGACGTTCCTTCGTATGTGACTACTAGGTGTGTCCAAATCTCATAGGCGGATTTGCAATGGATGACCCTAGCAATATTGTCATCGTTCAAAACTTGAAGTAAGACATAGTGTGCCTTAGCATTTACAACAAATTCCTTAGTGGCAATGTCGGATCAAGTGTCCTCATCACCAATGGGTACACTAAAGGGTTTAGTCACCGCTTTTGCAACCCAACTTCCTAAGGATTTTAAAAATACGGTCATCTTAACCTTTCATATAGGAAAGTTAAGATCATCAAACTTGGGATGGGTCTTAATACCTTTGGCATTTTACTAAAGTGGATGAAGATGAATCTGTGAAAGAAGTGATTAGCAATTAGGATCTCTCTAAGGTTGTTAAGCCAAAAACTAGAGACCAAGGCTCTGATACCAATTGAAATACACCTAGGGGTGAATAGGTATTTTGCTAATCAAATATAAAACTACTTATGATGAATTATACAAATGGTTACTCAAAACAAGAATTAAAACCGAATTTCTCGTGAAGGACTCTAGAACTTCTCCTCGCTGATTCCTCTAAACAATGAGTAGAGGTGCTTAATTGCCTCCTTGTTGAGATGAGTATAGACTAGAAATGAAAGTGATAAAATGAAAGCAATTATAGAATGCAAGAGAATAATTACACAAGTATGAAAAATGAAATATAATAGAGAGTAAGACACAAGGAATCGTAAACACAAAAAAAAAAAATTTGTTCTGAGGTTCGAGCCACCGCTCTACGTCCCCGCCTTTCCCACTATGAAGGATTTCACTATCCTCTAAGGAATCTTTCACAAAGAGATCTTGCACAAAGGAATTTCAATTTGGTCCACACAAGACCGGAGTACACAACTCCATCAACTCAATCCTCTACATAAGAGGTAGCACAAAGCCAATTGAGGTTAAAAAGCACTTGGTGATATAACTGTTGGCCCGGAGGCCTTTCTCTCTAGTTTTGATGATGATTAACTCATGTAGTTATGTTTACTAATAATCTTGTGATTTTAGTTTCAGATCATGTAACAAGATATTAGTTGGTGATTGCTTCAAAAAGAGGAGTTTGGAAGCCTTCACTTGGTGATTCCCGAGCCCGAGCGTCAAGATGATACATAGCCTTGCTCGTTGGATCACGGTGTTTGGACCGAGTCGACTTGAAGATGAAGATCGTCAAGAAGACTTAGGTATCATAGAGTTTAGTGTGTTTTAGATCCAGTTGTAAAGCTTAGTATAGTTGATATGCTCAAGTGCACAACACACACGTTTTGGTTTTGATATTGGTTTTCATGAATAAATTGATCAAAACAAGTTTAAATAGTTTATATGTATAGTAGATGTATTCTAGTTATACATGCATGCTTAAACTTCCTATACAAACTCATTTTGACTTTCCTATTCATGTATTGAAAAATTCAAGTTTGATAAAATACAAGTTTTGGTTTTTTGTAAAAATGTTAAAACACAAAAATAGTTTCATATGCTTGATATTTGAGCTAAACTTTTTATCACATGTTTATGTATCAATGCAAAATGATAAAACTATTTTTGGGGATTTTTAGAAATATATTTAACTGTTTTTCTGACCCAGTTTCTGACCCAGAACTGTGCTGACAGGCCATGCCGGTCGACCGGGCGGTCGACCGACGTGCACAGACCTGTGCACGTCTGCTGGCACAGTGGGCCGGTCAGCCGGCGGCCGACCGGACAGAGAGCCTTGCTCTCTGTATCTGGGCGGTCGGCCGTGCGGTCGACCGGATGCCCCAACGGTCATATTTCTGACCGTTGGCGGTCGACCGGGCCGGTCGACCGCAAGCCTGTCAGGCTGCCAGATCAGCCTAACGACTAGTTTTCTGTTTGGGCCTATATAAACCCCATTTCTTTGGGATTTTGGCCATGATTTTCTGAGCTAATTTTTCTCCATTCTCTGGTTTTAAAAACAAATTTTTAAAAGTGTTTAAGAGCTTAAAGATTTCATCTTGATTGTTTTCAAGGGTTTGAAAAATTCAAAGAAAAATAGGTTTTTGGGATATTACTTTAGATCTTCATTTCTATTATATTGCAAGTGTTTTCCCAAGGATTTTTCTTTGTTATTTGCTTTCCAAAACACCTTGATTTCCACACTTGAGCTATATCTTCTATCCTAATCTATTAGGATCTTTGTTTTTGTGGAAAAAGAGAGTTTGTGGTCTTTGGAACCACTTGTTGTAAAAACCCTTGCTTTGATTGGGTTGCTCCCTCTTTGGTAGAGGTTGAGGATTGGAGTTTGCTCCCTCTTTGGTAGAGGTTGAGGCTTGTGGTTTGCTCCCTCTAGTGAGAGGTGGAGATTGGTTGCAACCCTCTTCGGTAGAGGTGTTGGTTGTTGTTTGGCTACGGGCCTACCCCTCGGTTGTGAGGCGGTGTTTGAGAGAGGAGTTCAGTACTCCCTTTGTTGTAACAAATCCTCCTCGGTGGAGGTTCCCTCGATGGGAGTCCTCCGTGGATAAGATAGTGGATTAGAAATCCTTCTCGGTGAAGGCGGGGACCTAGAGCTAGGGGCTCGAATCTCGGAACATATCTTTGTATTTGCGTTTGATCCATTGTCTCTCTAACTCTCTCTCTTTAATTTGTGCAAAGCATCATTCATTCATTCATATCTTATTACTTGTGTTGAGCATTGTTTCATATTGCCATATCTATTATATGCTTGTGTGTGTGCCTCACTTATACTTAACCAAAAGAGCTTCATATAGCACCTCAACCCTTATCTAGGGAAATCAAGAGGAGTTAGTCCAGAGCCCTTCACGGGGAATTCGGCTACACTTGTTGGTTGTATTAAGTGTGTTGCAAAATTGTTTTAAGACTTCCGCATTTAGCGCATTTAGTTTCTAGATTAGCACTTACACCTATTCACCCCCCCTCTAGGTGTTTTTCAATTGGTATCAGAGCCTACGCTCCTGATACTTTAGGCTTAACATCCTAAGAGTGAGATCCCTTGTTTGCTAATCTTGTTTGCATTTGCACACATATAGTTTACATCCATGGACTTCATGACCCCACCTATGTTTGACCCTTCCAACATTCTTGTTTGGAAGACTAGGATGTCCATATACCTCCAAACCCTAGGATATAAGGTTCACCTTGCCATTACCAAGGAATCCTACCTTAGTGATAGCAATCATATAGGGGCCAATGCACAAGCCTTTGAGGCTATTAGAAGCACACTTCCTAAAGATTATCTTATGCGTGTTTCTAACATTGATTCCGCCTTTGCAGTGTGGAACAAGTTGACAACCACCACCACCTCCAAGTTTCAAGTGCCAATCCAACCAGAAGAAGAATCTAGTGGAGATGAATCCGAGCCACAACAATGCTATATGATCCAAGGGAATGACTCTCTTGAGGTACATTCGGATACTCAACTAGATAGTGCTAGCTCTTCATTTGATGATCATAATTATATGGATGCCAATGCTTTGAATGAAGAGTTATCTATTGTTTGTGAAAAATTGTTTGAAAAATATAAAATTTTGAAAAGAAAAGTCTAGGCCTTGAAAAAGAAAATATAAGTTTGCATTCTAGACTTAACAATGTTTTGCAAGAGAAGGTTGAGGTCTATAATGAAAGGGATTCATTGAGATCTCAACTTGAACTTGCATTAAAAAAAATAAAGTTTTAAAATCTAAAAATGATTGTGAAACACTTTTGAAGAAAAATAAAAATTTGTCTTCAAGAGTTGATTTTGTTTTAAAAGAAAATGTTGCTTTGAAAAATAAAATAATTTCTATTTCAAATGATTTGAATGTTTGTTTGAAGAAGAATGACTGTTTGCAAAATAAGATTGATGCACATGTTTGCCATACTAGGGTAGTATCACACACTTCTCCTATTGCATGCCACACTTCTTCTTTAATTAACAATGATATATCTTTACTTAAGAAGAGTGTAGATTGTTTGGGCTCCACTTTGAGCCAATGTGTAGTGGGTCATACACGTTTGGAATCTTTGTTTCGAAAGAAACAAGTTTCATCTTTTCATGCACACCCCCCACGGCATACACATGCTCCTCACGGACACCATCATCACTTGTATGCTCATGTTTACACTTGTATACATTGTGGACATAAGGGCCACCTTGCTAAATTTTGTTTTGATCATTGATTGGTTGCTAATGTTGCATATTTAATGTTACATTTCCATACTTATTTTAGAATAAAAGCCTGCATTATCCTAATTATTTGTCTAATTTATTTGCAGGCCCAATCCTTAAGGAGATGAAGAGAAATGAGCCCAAAGCCCACCAGAATTCTGAATTAAATCAGAATTAATTCGCACTCACTAAATCAGGGCAAAATCAAGAGGTTGAAACCGGTTGAGAAGAATCCTCTCAGGATCGATCGGTTAAAGCCAAGAATCCAAGGCCATTTCTTCAAAATCTCGGAGCCAAACTGCAAAACCAACTCCAGATAAAGTCAGAGGGAGAAACCGGGGAGACCCACCAACAGGGTGTGGCCATCTGGCCACACCCTGGCCGCGGAAACGCGGCAATAGCCGCGTTTCCGCGGCAATCTTGGGGAGTTAGGGGGAGCGTTTGCTCCCCCGACCTCCCCGGGATTCTGGTTGTTGGGTTTTTGGCCTATAAAAGGGCAATTGTTGTGCTGAAATTGAACGCCAATGCAGATTAGGATTTAGCCTAGTTTTAATTCTTTATAGTTTAGGTTTTTCTTTTCTTATTATGTAATTTGTATGTAACTTAGGGTAGAAGAAGATTCATGTAAGTAAGAGAGAGGGGCTGATGTTGATAGTGACACCGACGATGTACCCTACTCCTTTCTTTCATTGTCTCAGCAAGTAAAAAAGGTAAATGCTTTGTTTGTTTTCTATTCTGCTTTACTTTACATTTGTTTTGCTTTCCTCTTCCTCTTCTACTTTACCTTGGTTGTATTTGTTGAGTGTACAAGTGAATTCCAAAGCAAGTATAACTAAGCTACGTGAGAGCCAGCGATAGTTCATGAAGACGTTCTCCTCTTCCAAGATCCGCATCACTCGTTCTTCTTATGCTTGATGATATAATGTGCACGGGGACTGAGCTCGAGCTTATGATCTATGCGTTGAACGCCTCCGAAGCAAAGGTAGAACATGCAACGGTTTCCAGGTATGTCATCACTCAACCTAGGTAAGTATTTCTACACTTTTCTTTCTTTCTTTTCTTTTACTTCTTTAGTATAGATCACCAACCATCTCCTCCAACTCTTTCTTCTCCACTTCATTGTACATAGTCGCTTTTATTGTTTTCTGATTTTCCACCTTCTTCATCTTTCATTCTCTTCTAACATAGCATGATTCTTTCACTTTTTCTTAACTTAAAAACAGAGAAGAACCTTCGCTTTTATTCTTAACGATTTCAATAAAGAACCGTAAATCTTCCATCGCAAACCCTCCTTGTGGATCACGACCCGCATAGCCACTTGCTATAGCGGAAGAATTGAGCACTTGCACACTTCTTTTCTTAAGTTCTATAATTTCGTATTTTGTGTGCAGGTTGTGCCTCAATAAAATTTTGGCGCCGTTGCTGGGGAGGGTAAAACAGTTTTTATTGAAATCTGAATTTTTATTGCAAATTTTTTAGAACTAAACGAATTTTCTTCTCTGTTGCAGGTTACAGGGCAAGCAAAGTAGAAAATTATTATTGCAGTGACATACAAGTGGCCTTGGGCCTCTGCTCTAGAAAGCAGAGACCAAGGATCCTCTGAATTGCCGCGTTTCCACGGCAAAAGCCGTGGATCCGCGGCAAGGACGAGTTGACTACTAACAGCTTTTTGTAGGGCTGCTTAGTTTACAAATTCTAGTTTGCTGCAACTTTAATTTTTCTTATATGCCATCACAAAAACCTGCTAATAATCAACAGTAAAAAGTTTGTTGCATAAGTTAAAAATTGATTAGACGTTTACATTTTAGGCACGTGTCTTTTCAATTCATTTACTTTTACTGTTGAAGAGTGCTGGAGCAAGGTACGTATGCATTGCATTTAGCATAGGACTCACTTCTTGGTTGATTTATATCGCTTTGAGTGAATATTACATATCTTGTACACTTGCACAAATTGATCTTAAGGGCACTAACCCATTAACAAGATAAGGTGGGGATTTGATCACCCTTCCTTAGCCCAAAAATCACATTCCAAGCACTCACTAACCCAAGCCTAACTAAAATTGAGTAGACGTTGGCCCTAGGGACATCTCAGACTCAATTAGGAGATTATCCTAAGGGGAAAAATGTTGGAATCTAACTCCTGCAAAATCAGTGTCTAGGAAAGGGATTGAGGGCCGAAAGCCCGAAGGTTGGTGGTTATTTAATTAAGGAACGTCTTTGACGGAAAACCTCCCACCAACCTTGCCCTGACCTGGCTGATTAGCTTGTGGTTAAAGTCTACATTAGACCTCCCGTGGACAGTCTAACCAGTTAGGAGTCGTCTAGGTCCTAAGTCTGCCCTAACTTAGACTAGAATTTTTTTCTTTTTTGTTTGTTTATTTGTTTGTTTTCTTTGTTTGTATTCTATTGTGTGATATGGACTATAATAATAATTTTTCAACTACAATAATAATCCATATTACACACCGACTTTATTTTCGGATATTACCAACCCGGCATATCATAACTTTGACCAACCTAGTGTGCCGGATTGGTCTTATCCGAATCAATATAACCCATACCCCCAACTAATAACTATAATTTTCATAATGATTTTAACTCTTCACCGAGTCAGTGGGGATTCACCTCCCCCGAGCATAATTTCCAACCACCTTGTCCTCCTTCTCCACCTAGTCCACAGTATTTTCAAGATTCATACTCAGTTCACCCGTCCAAAATAGGAAACCATCAATCATGGAAATGAGTATGCATGAGTCCAAACACAAATCCAAAAATCTGATGGACTCACAATTTCACTACCACTTTTAAGACAATTCTTCATCTTTTCAACAAAACAATGAACATATCACCTATGAAGAGATGCTTGAATCCATGACTCAGGCTCAAAACGCTCGTAATAGTGACATAGATATGATGGTCGAATCTCTACGTTCTCATCGTTGGACCAGTTCTGATGTCACTACCAATTCTGTTGGAGCCGAAGAGTCAGGTTGTTTTGGAAATCAAGATTCCATTTCAGAACAACCATGTGAACTTACCCAAACTCCAAATGATATTGATAGTTTGGCTAGTTTTCCTTTTCCTGAAATAGAACTTGAAAATGATTATGATCCTGAACCCCAACTTAGTGATTCAATTCTATTTCCTGATTCGATTATGACTCCGGTATCTTCACCTGACTTCAATCTTTTCCCGGAGTCAACATTGGATCCTGTACTAATTCATAAAGAAATTGAATCACCCATCTTTGAGGATCATGTTGAACTTGACCAACTTTACAATTTTGAAAATCCCATGGATAAATTGGCAAGTTCTCCATTTTTTGATATTGAACTCAATGAGATATGTGACCTAGATTCTCACATATGTGATCCAGTTCAACTTTCTGAATCAATATTGACTCCTGTTGTGTTACCAAACTTGAGTAATATTCTAGAGTCAGTTTTGATTCCTCCACCTATCATTCCTAAACTGGAATCACCCACATTAAGTCACATTCCATTGTTAGACAATACATGTGGACTAGAGTTTTAACTTCTTGACTTGGACCCAATTTCTGAACCTATTTCGACTCTTGAACCTTTACTTGATTTAAGTCACCTTCCTGAGTCGGTATTAGTTCCTGTCCTTCCTGAGTCCAAGTCAATCATTCTATCATTTCCTTTCTGGGACGAGGTGGTTGACAAATTTGACTCCGAAATTAGTTATGAAATATGGAAATTAGATGGGGTTAAATTTTAATAAAAATTCTTCATGGATTTATCTTTTTAATGGGTTATATTAAAGATATTGCTGGTGGGTTCCTCTGAGACCCAAGAAAAGTTGATTGGGCCATGTTTCGTGGACCAATCAGACCACCACCGGAACCACCACCTTAAGGTAACCATTTTCCTTCCCTTTCTTCTTTTTCATGCATCTATGCATTAATTTATACATTGAGGACAATGCATGAGATAGGTGTGGGGGAGGGTCTAACATAACTTTTCTTTTTCTTTAAAATAAAAAAAATAACACTTTTCTTTATTTTAAAAAAAACTTTTTGAAAAATAGAAACAATATTTTGACTTATTTTTGTAAGAAATTAAGTTAATTTTAAGGAATAGGAAAATTCAAATTAGGATTTCTTATACTTGGTCAAAATAAGATTATTTGTTTGATTTTTAGAGTTAGGAAGATAATTTGTCAAAGTAATTTGGTCTTGATCTTTACCTTGATGAAATATGCACACTTTATACACTTACACACTTAGGGTTCAAAAACAAAGATTCTTATGCCTTATAAAAAAATATATATATAAACAAATCTAATTATTGATTAGCTAGGTGCTTTGGCCTAAGAAAGCCTTAGTATTTATGCAAAAGATAATTAGATGAGTTTGAAAGAAAAAAAAGAGTTTAATTATTGATTAGCTAGGTGCTTTGGCCTAAGCAAGCCTTAGTATTTATGCGAAAGATGATTAGATAAGTTTGAAAAGAAAAATCCTCTGATTAAGCTGGGTATTTGTGCCTAATAAAGCATAAGTATTCACGCCTAAAAGAGGTTCATATAATAAAATCCTTAGTTTTGTGGCCTTGTTTGCTCGAGTCCTTAAGTCCTAGGGGTGTCTTCTCACCTAGTGCCCTAAGACCGTCTGGTTTGGGAGTCAGCGATTAAAGGCTCGTTACATGGGCAGATTAGACAGCCTAAACTAAGGAATAATACCACCAAATATATATATATAAATAAGGCATAAGAGTTAAAGTTAATGAACCCTTAGTCAAAATTTTCACAGTCACAAGTGCATATGACTTAGGGTAAAGTAATAGACTAGATGAGAAGTACAATTTGACTCCTTACTTTGATTGATAACAAATTTTTGAATAGAGACTAAGTTTAGGAATGAAAATTTCGGCTTTCCTATAACTTATAGATTGCTTAGATCTTACAATCATATTTCAAATATTTTTCTCTTTCAAAATGCTTTTCGAAAATACTAACTCTTTATTTCCCTTTCTTTATGGATTTTGTGGGTGTAATCCGCTGAAAACCCTCACGAGACAACACTCGTCCTCTAGGGGAAACCTAGAGGTTTAACGGCTTGTTGCACATGCTCAGTGCAATCGCGTGACCTGCGAAAGTGGTCTAATAATCCTTAGTATAATTTAGTTGTTTTGCTCGAGGACGAGCAAAAGATAGGTATGGGGGTGTGATTGGGTGCTAATGTTGCATATTTAATGTTACATTTCCATACTTATTTTAGAATAAAAGCCTGCATTGTCCTAATTATTTGTCTAATTTATTTGCAGGCCCAATCCTTAAGGAGATGAAGAGAAATGAGCCCAAAGCCCACCAGAATTCTGAATTAAATCAGAATTAATTCGCACTCACTAAATCAGGGCAAAATCAAGAGGTTGAAACCGGTTGAGAAGAATCCTCTCAGGATCGATCGGTTAAAGCCAAGAATCCAAGGCCATTTCTTCAAAATCTCGGAGCCAAACTGCAAAACCAACTCCAGATAAAGTCAGAGGGAGAAACCGGGGAGACCCACCAACAGGGTGTGGCCATCTGGCCACACCCTGGCCGCGGAAACGCGGCAATAGCCGCGTTTCCGCGGCAATCTTGGGGAGTTAGGGGGAGCGTTTGCTCCCCCGACCTCCCCGAGATTCTGGTTGTTGGGTTTTTGGCCTATAAAAGGGCAATTGTTGTGCTGAAATTGAACGCCAATGCAGATTAGGATTTAGCCTAGTTTTAATTCTTTATAGTTTAGGTTTTTCTTTTCTTATTATGTAATTTGTATGTAACTTACGGTAGAAGAAGATTCATGCAAGTAAGAGAGAGGGGCTGATGTTGAGAGTGACACCGACGATGTACCCTACTCCTTTCTTTCATTGTCTCAGCAAGTAATAAAGGTAAATGCTTTGTTTGTTTTCTATTCTGCTTTACTTTACATTTGTTTTGCTTTCCTCTTCCTCTTCTACTTTACCTTGGTTGTATTTGTTGAGTGTACAAGTGAATTCCAAAGCAAGTATAACTAAGTTACGTGAGAGCCAGCGATAGTTCATAAAGACGTTCTCCTCTTCCAAGATCCGCATCACTTCGTTCTTCTTATGCTTGACGATATAATGTGCACGGGGACTGAGCTCGAGCTTATGATCTATGCGTTGAACGCCTCCGAAGCAAAGGTAGAACATGCAACGGTTTCCAGGTATGTCATCACTCAACCTAGGTAAGTATTTCTACACTTTTCTTTCTTTCTTTTCTTTTACTTCTTTAGTATAGATCACCAACCATCTCCTCCAACTCTTTCTTCTCCACTTCATTGTACATAGTCGCTTTTATTGTTTTCTGATTTTTCACCTTCTTCATCTTTCATTCTCTTCTAACATAGCATGATTCTTTCACTTTTTCTTAACTTAAAAACAGAGAAGAACCTTCGCTTTTATTCTTAACGATTTCAATAAAGAATCGTAAAGCTTCCATCGCAAACCCTCCTTGTGGATCACGACCCGCATAGCCACTTGCTATAGCGGAAGAATTGAGCACTTGCACACTTCTTTTCTTAAGTTCTATAATTTCGTATTTTGTGTGCAGGTTGTGCCTCAATCAATCATATACATGATGTAAATTTAGCAAATAAATTTGTTTGGGTTAGGGAAGGTATTAACCCCCATGGACCCAAAAAGTTGTGGGTACCAAAGACCACCCTTCCTTTGTTTAATGTAGGTGTGGGCTCTCGCATGACGTGAGAATAGCGGTACCTTGGAGTGGATGCGTTCCGAGCTTCATGGAATTCAATTGGATACATCACTTTCAAGGGATGTTTGGTGGAGAGGACCACCATGTTTTGGAGACAAGGAAAGTTGCCTTCTAGGTTTTGGTAACGATTCCTAACTCCTTATTTATGTTTGCATGCTTTTCATGTTTATTATTTATAGCATGTTTTGATGTTTATAGATTAGTATGTAAATGCCATGTTCATTAGACCCTTGACATGCATGTATAGCATTTTGAGACACCAATGTTTATATGAACCCATATTTTGTGTTCTCACCTTTGTTTAGCTATCATGTTTATCATAGGTTTAATGACATGTGGATTTACATAATAATCATATTTAGTTTTTCATGATGATTTTATCTTTTTTTTTGATGCTTCATGATTTGATTACATGTTTAAATGTTAGTTTTCATTAAGACTAGGTATATACTTGTACATATAGTGGGCCACAAATAAATCTATATATGTTTGAGCTTGAATGCTTATTTGAACCCATTAGATGTGCTAGTATAGTCTAATTTTGATGATTCATACATTTTAAACTTGTATTCCTATTTTTGGATTTGATTTATGTTTATATGTTTAACTTCATGTATATGTCTATTTTATTCAAATTATTGTTATACATATACATCTTTTGAGCCACGTGCCTTCATGCATATATCTTTGTGGACTCGTTGTGTTTGGATATGTATGTATACTTTAGTTTGTATAGGACATACATATACCTTGAAGATTAAATAAGTTTTGATGATTTTCATGTTTTCATGTTTAAGGAATATTGAGCTTATTGTCCATCTTTCATGATTATGATCTTCACATTGTATTTGTACACTCACATTTATTGTTTACTCATGTTTTGTTTTCATGAGTCATTTTTATGCTTAATTGACTTAGAGTGTTGATTATCTTGTGAATTTCATGTGTTTCATGAAAAATAATTTTGTTTTATTCCTTACTTGAAGGATTTCGTACTAGTTCTCAATTCATATAACTAGTTGCGATATTCTTCATTTTGGTAGAGTTTTCAAACAAAACTTATTTTCAAATCTATTTTTAAAAATCCCTACCATCCACGGGCGGATGGATGGGCGATCATGCTCATGTATGCCTTATATTGAAAATCATTTTAAACTTGTGCATGAGTTGGGTGGTAGTTATATGATGTATACACTTGATCATTATTATTGTTTCAATTGGTATCAATTTTGACCCTTCTTGTATACTCATATATGTTTGTATGTATGTATGTTTTTCAAATCCAATAGTATCAATTTCGATTGGTATTAAATTTTTCATATATATATATTTTGTTTATGCTAAGCTTGAGCTTCAACTTTGTTTCAATTGATTCAATTTTCAATTGGTTTCTTATACAAGCTTATGCATGTGTTTTGTTGGTATTTCATAAAGGGAGAGAAAATTCGATTTTCATATTTCAATTGGTATTTGTATTTCCACTCCCTTGCTTTATGATAGAAAATAAAATTTTAAATTAATATCATATACTTAAAAAGAAAAATACTCTCTTTTGATATCAAGATGTTTATTTGAATGTTTTAAAATTGGTATCTCAAAATTTTGTTTAAAGATAAATAGTCAAAATGATTTGATTTATATTGCCTATATGCAAGGAGAGCTTAACATCTCTTCTACATATAGATTCATGTTTAGTGTATCTTGTATTGAGGAGCTTGACATCTCTTCTTTATATGATACACGTGTGTAGGGGGAGCTTAACATCTCCTCTTATGCATTACATAATATGTGTTATGTGAATTAGGGCTCGTCATCCCTCTTTCATATAATGTATATATGTAGGGAAGTTACTTTACCGTCTTCCTCTTCATGAATGTATATCGCATATACAATTCATTGATTGATCTATGTTTACTTTCAATTGGTATCAAGATGCTACTTTGACATATTTTCAATTGGTACCTTAATTGATTGTGACCCCTATTTGGTTTTTATTTTTGTTTTAGACAAAAAGGGGGAGAACATTGTTTTTATTAACCCTTTTGTTGATTCATTGTTTTCGAACAAAAAGGGGAGAAAAATTTATTGATTTGGTTTTGCTTTTACCCCTTATTGATGATTGTTTCTTTATATTAAAAAAAGGGGAGAAAATTTTGTTTTATTTTGATTGTTTACCCCTTTGTTGATGATTGACAAAAAGGGGGAGAAAGATTTTGAGTTTTTTATATGCATATTTATGTTTTTCATATATTAAGTTTAATTTAGTTTAATTTTAATTGGTATCTAGAGCATGTTTTGTTTTTGAACATTTCATTGGTATCTAGAGCATTTTATTGTTTATGCATGATTATGCATTGTCATTCATTGCAAATTTATTGTTTATTTGTATATGCATGAGTTTTATATATGCATATTTATGTTTTGCATATATTAAGTTTACTTTAGTTTAATTTTAATTGGTATCTAGAACATGTTTTGTTTTTGAACATTTCATTGGTATCTAGAGCCTTTTATTGTTTATGCATGATTATGCATTGTCATTCATTGCATATTTATTGTTTATTTGTTATACATAAGTTAAGGGGAGCTTCTTTGAAGCTTAACTTTAATCCATGCATATATAACTCCATGAGTTTTGTCATCATCAAAAAGGGGGAGATTGTTGGCCCGGAGGCCTTTCTCTCTAGTTTTGATGATGATTAACTCATGTAGTTATGTTTACTAATAATCTTGTGATTTTAGTTTCAGATCATGTAACAAGATATTAGTTGGTGATTGCTTCAAAAAGAGGAGTTTGGAAGCCTTCACTTGGTGATTCCCGAGCCCGAACGTCAAGATGATACATAGCCTTGCTCGTTGGATCACGGTGTTTGGACCGAGTCGACATGAAGATGAAGATCGTCAAGAAGACTTAGGTATCATAGAGTTTAGTGTGTTTTAAATCCAGTTGTAAAGCTTAGTATAGTTGATATGCTCAAGTGTACAACACACACGTTTTGGTTTTGATATTGCTTTTCATGAATAGATTGATCAAAACAAGTTTAAATGGTTTATATGTATAGTAGATGTATTCTAGTTATACATGCATGCTTAAACTTCCTATACAAACTCATTTTGACTTTCCTATTCATGTATTGAAAAATCCAAGTTTAATAATATACAAGTTTTGATTTTTGGTAAAAATGTTAAAACACAAAAATAGTTTCATATGCTTGATATTTGAGCTAAACTTTTTATCACATGTTTATGTATCAATGCAAAATGATAAAGCTATTTTTGGGGATTTTTAGAAATATATTTAACTATTTTTCTGACCCAGTTTCTGACCCAGAACTGTGCTGACAGGCCATGCCGGTCGACCGGGCGGTCGACCGGCGTGCACAGACCTGTGCACGTCTGCTGGCACAGTGGGCCGGTCGGCCGACCGGAGCAGAGAAGTCTGCTCTCTGTATCTGGGCGGTCGCCCGTGCGGTCGATCGGATGCCCCAACGGTCATATTTCTGATCGTTGGCGGTCGACCGGGCCGGTCGACCGCAAGCCTGTCAGGCTGCCAGATCAGCCTAACGGCTAGTTTTCTGTTTGGGCCTATATAAACCCCATTTCTTTGGGATTTTGGATTTCTGAGCTAAATTTTCCCCATTCTCTGGTTTTAAAAACAAGTTTTAAAAGTGTTTAAGAGCTTAAAGATTTCATCTTTATTGTTTTCAAGGGTTTGGAAAATTCAAAGAAAAATAGGTTGTTGGGATATTACTTTAGATCTTCATTTCTATCATATTGCAAGTGTTTTCCCAAGGATTTTTCTTTGTTATTTGATTTCCAAAACACCTTGATTTCCACACTTGAGCTATATCTTCTATCCTAATCTATTAGGATCTTTGTTTTTATGGAAAAGAGAGTTTGTGGTCTTTGGAACCACTTGTTGTAAAAAACCTTGCTTTGATTGGGTTGCTCCCTCTTTGGTAGAGGTTGAGGATTGGTGTTTGCTCCCTCTTTGGTAGAGGTTGAGGCTTGTGGTTTGCTCCCTCTAGTGAGAGGTGGAGATTGGTTGCAACCCTCTTCGGTAGAGGTGTTGGTTGTTGTTTGGCTACGGGCCTACCCCTCGGTTGTGAGGCGGTGTTTGAGAGAGGAGTTCGGTACTCCCTTTGTTGTAACAAATCCTCCTCGGTGGAGGTTCCCTCGGTGGGAGTCCTCGGTGGACAAGATAGTGGATTAGAAATCCTTCTCGGTGAAGGCGGGGACGTAGAGCTAGGGGCTCGAATCTCGGAACATATTTTTTTATTTGCGTTTGATCCATTGTCTCTCTAACTCTCTCTCTTTAATTTGTGCAAAGCATCATTCATTCATTCATATCTTATTGCTTGTGTTGAGCATTATTTCATATTGCCATATCTATTATATGCTTGTGTGTGTGCCTCACTTATACTTAACCATAAGAGCTTCATATAGCACCTCAACCCTTATCTAGGGGAATCAAGAGAAGTTAGTCCAGAGCCCTTCACGAGGAATTCGGCTACACTTGTTGGTTGTATTAAGTGTGTTGCAAAATTGTTTTAAGACTTCTGCATTTAGCGCATTTAGTTTCTAGATTAGCACTTACACCTATTCACCCCCTCTAGGTGTTTTCAATAACAAGATCACAAACACTCTCTCTTACAACTTCCTATAAAGTAGAATATGAAGTGTTGCTCAAGAAGTTAAGTGAAAGATGAAATTCAGTTAGAAAGAATAGAAGAGTTTTAAAATCAACTGAAAATAGCTTTGAAAAGAAAAAACTTGGAGATTGAAAGCTAGAAAAACTTTTCTCTTTTGAAATAAACTTGAAAACTTGCGTGTTTTTCTCTTTCTAAAACCAAAACCAATGACCCATATATATAGGCAATGAAAAAATATCATTTATAAATCATACCAGATTATTTGGAGTGTGTTTAGACACTTGGAAACAAAAATGCCTGTTGGAATCTACTAAAAACAAAACAAATTCAAAAACTAGCTGTTATGGCCATCTGGTAGCCTATCAGTCGACCGACCGGTTGACCGATGGGTCATCTAGAAAAGACCCATTGGCTCCGGTCGACCAGGCGGTCGACCGCTCAGTAGTTTAAAAAGAAAAACTGAACTGTCGGTCAACCGGGTGAGTTGACCGACCCTAACCGAGAGTTAGGGTCTCTCAGTCGGTTGACCAATTTGCGGTCGACTGGTCGGTCGATCGACAACGTGCACAAATGTGCACGCCCCTTGGCCAAAGGCCCGATCGACTGGGCGGTCGACCGTTCTGGCCTGCAATGGGCACCGGTCGACCGGGCGGTCGACCATTCTGGCCTGAAACAGTTTTTATGAAAATTTTTGAGTTTCAAATATTTTTTAAAAAATATTTTGTATTGGTTTATGGGTAATGTAGCAACGTATAGGTGATGAAATACATGTTCTAAACTTGTTATAAAATTTTAAAAAAATTATGAGACATGTATCAAAACTAAACCGGGTGATTATAACCTTGGGCCAACACATAAGAGAGAGATTATTGAACCTCTCTATGTAATCCCATAAGTTTTTCCTCCTTTCTGGACTATTGAGAGTTGTTTATCCATGGTTAGCTTGGTATCGTCCTTGTAGAATCGAGAGAGAAACCGGGTTTTCAGGTCAAACCAAGAATTGATGGAACCACTTAGAAGGCTCCTAAACAGTCAAAGGTTACCCCCTTGAGGGTGTCGATGAATAATCTGGCCATAATAACATCATTATCTATTATGTTGCCAGTTTGGGACTGGAAGTAATAGCTATTCTTGTTCGATGAGCTCTTGCCATCGTACGTATGCAACGTAGATGGCGAACTTCTAAGGATATGAAACTGAATCCCATTCCAACGGATAAGGACGTGTCATCTCTACTTTCTTCAATTAATCTCTTTGGGCCAGAGATGCTATCTAAGTTTGGACGTCGTTGATAACCTTGGCATTAATTGAAGATGAAGAAGACTCCTTGGCATTTTTATTCTCTGGAATCCTGTTTTCTTCTTCTCGCTCATTGTTGTCGGAATTCTCCTCGTTGTTTTGTTCTATCATGAGCTGAGTGAACATGCGCTGGATGTTGTCTAAAGCTTCTTGGTGAGCTCTAGAAGCATGCTCCTGTGCCTCCATGAGGAGACAGAGGTCATTATCATTGTTGTTATCAGCTATGTTGGACGATACAAGCCCTGTTCGCACAGAGTTGATGGTAGCAGAGGAGGCGTAACCACTAGCTTACTCTTAATCATTAGACCATTGGAAAATGTGCCTCAATAGTACCAGTGACATAGCCCCTGTCGAGGAAGAAGGTTGTCCATAGTTATAGGGCATTGTCACCCTGAATCGAGTACCTTAGAAGGCACCCTCTTTTTCCATCAGTACCTAATCTAAGCTAGGGCCATAGTTAGAATCTGGTGAGTTGACTGAGGGAGCATGAACCTCCCGTCTCCTTCTCCGGGAGGATAACAGATCCCTTCCTCTGTTTATCATATTAACAGAGACAGTTGCAAGGTGTGAAACCTTTGATGTTTTCTTCTTTTGAGACTTGGGTCTCCTAGAAGTTTGGATCTTAATCGATTAAAAACTGATTGCAGATTTTGGAGAGATATTATGGGGATTGACTCCAAACAACAATGGACAGAATGAACCATTACTAGTTGACATTTCGCTTGTCCGCACTGGGATGGCGAGATGTGAGCTGGTTCATCAGAGCTAAGCTTTCGCTTGTTGCTCAAGTAATCCAGCAAATCTGTGTTAATTGGACCCAATTGATCTAACACAGAGACTCGGGAAATTGAAAGTTAGCCTTTTTAGGCTAAAAAGCCTTGAGCTTAGCCTTGGAGGCTCTCCTTATCTATGATAACTTCACATGGAGAAGCTGTGTATGCACTTGGTGCTTTAGCTCTGCTGCTGGAAGCGAGCCTAGCACTACCTGAAATACACCTAGAGGGGGGGGGGTGAATAGGTGTACTAGCTATTATAGAACAAATGATGCGGAATTAAAAACTTAATTACAAACACACTATATGTAACCAAGAGTGAGCCTGAATTTTCCGTGAAGGGCTCTGGAGCTACTCCTTTGGATTCCTCTAAATTAAGAGTTGAAGTGCTATTAGAAGCTCTCTTGGTTCAACACAAGTGTGGGCACACGTAAACAACATCTAGGAATATAAACAAGTAATAACAATGCAAGATATAAGAGAGATAGAGTTGAGAGATAGTGGATCAAACATAAATATTAAGATATATTTTGAGGTTCGAGCCACTGCTCTACGTCCCCGCCTTCACACAGAAGGATTCACTATGTTCATATAAGACTTTTCACAAAGGGACCTCCACCGAGGAATTACAACTCTACACCAGGAGTACACAACTCCTCTTTCAATTCATAAACCTCTACACAAGAGGTAGGACTAAGCCAAGCACAAAGCAAAGAAAAATACACTTGGTGATCACAAAGATCACAAACAATCTCTCTTGGTGATCTTGAAAGATCACAAACAATTTTTCTCACAAAAAGAAGATCCTATAGATAGATATAGAATTGATAGCTCAAGTGTGAGAAAACAAAGTATTTTGGAAAAGAGAATACAAAGAAAACACTTGGGAAAAACTCTAGATAAGATATAGAAATTTTGGATAAGAACTAGAATTCCAAAACTTGTTGTCTTTTGATTTTCCAAAAAACTTTGAAATAAAATAAGGATAGAGATTTTTAGTACTAAAACTTATTTTTAAAACTTGCTGAAAACACTTAAGAAGATGGAAAAAATTATTGTTGAAAATCTTAGGAGAAACAAGACAAAGGAACCCATATTTATAGGATTCCCAAAATATAGCCGTTGGGGGCGGTTGACCGCTCGGTCGACTGGCCAACAGTCAAATTTTTGACTGTTTAGATTTTTAATTGACCGCCTGATCGACTGCCCTAAGGCAATTTGCCTGTCGGTCGACTGCCAGTCGACCGAGGCCAGAACAAGAGAGTAAACTCTCTGGTTGGTCGACTGGGGCCAGATCCAGATAGCAAACTCTCTAGATCAGTCGACCGAACGGTCGACCGGCCCTAGGCCAAGGCATTGTGCATGTATCTGTGCACATCGGTCAGCCGCTTAGTCGAACGAGATCTGGTCCGGTCGACCGGTCAGTCGATTGTCAGTGGTCTCAGGCTGGGATTTTGGATTTGAAAACTTGGTTTTTTTCTACCTATAAAATCTCATAAAATCACATAAAACAAAAAAATAAGTTCATGTAAGCACTTGAAATGCAAATATGTTTGATCAAAGGTCAGCCCATATTACAAACAATTTGAACTATTTTTGAGGTATTAGAAATTAAACTTGAAACAAAAACTGTATTTTCAAAACTCGTTTTTTTTGTCTTCAACAGTTTTTGAGAAGACTTCAAAATGAAAAACTATTTCTCAAAAACTTGTTCAAATACAAAAATAAGATATTGTAACATATTTGAAGCGTAGTGTATATGAATAGAATTCATACATATATAAAAGAATATATCTATGTTTTTGACATTAAATCCAAAATTAAGTTTTGTTAAAAACAAAACTTGAAACACATGAACTAGAATCATCAAAATAAGTTTTTCTACAATATGAATCACAGATGTATATGGATGAAATCCAACATACATAAAACCATGTAAAACATTTTTTGATTCTATCTATTCATGAAAACCATAAAGATGTATATCTTCTTGAAAATCCAAAACGGTTAAACCGAAACCAAAAACTATTTATCTTTTGTGTGTGTGTATACTTGAGCATATCAACAGTCGTCTATCTTTACACAAGATTTAAAAATAAAACTAAACTAACCCAACCGAAGTCTTCTTGTCGATCTTTATCTTCAAGACGACTCGATCCAAGTGAGCTTAATATGATCGTTACGATGTGAGCTCTTGAATCAACACTTGTTTGCTTCAACACTTTGATTGTGAATCTCTTATTGAGGTCAAATCTCTACTAAGATCTTGATCAATATCTGAAACTTATTAAACACAAGATCATTAGCAAACTAACCTTCATAAGTTAATCATCATCAAAACTAAGATCAAGGGCCTCTGGGCTAACAATCTCCCCTTTTTTGATGATGACAAAACTTATGAGGTTATGTATACATTAATTAAGGATAAACTTCATAGAAGCTCCCACTTAACTCATGCATATGAATAAAATAATAAAGATATGCAATGTAGCTAAAGTTACTAATAAAAACATGATATATATTTATATCTATACACACACACACACACACACACACACACACACACACACACTTAATAAAGCGTGTATATATAATCCTAAATCCTTCTCCCTCTTTTTGTCACTCATCAATAAGGGGGTGAAGACAAACAAACAATACCAATAAATATTTTTTTTTAAAACAAGATTTGGTACCAATAAAAACAATCAATTGAATGAAACCAATTGAAAGTGAAACAATCTTTTTACCAATTACCAATGAAAGACATGATACCAATTGAAAGTGAAAACAAAATTTTAGGTAAACAGTAGAGCCATTTTACAATAAAGATACCAAATTGAGTATAATACCAATTAAGAATATTGATATCAATATTGAAAATATTAGCATATACCATAACAAAAATTTTTCTTCATAAAAGTGGGAGTAAGATGGAAATTGAAATAAAACCAATTGAAAGATAAAACAGAATTTTTTTCCTTTATGAAATACCAATAAAAATAATGCATAAGCTGGTAAAGATATCAATTATCATTAAGAATATAAAGCTTAGCATAAAATCAATTTGTGCTTTATGTATGAATATTATAAAATAAGCACAAGAAAACGTCTATATGTATGTATGATTAGAGCAATATAATATCAATTTAAAATGTGATGCACACATAAAGAAGACATGAGTATACAAAATGAATATTTATTAAAATCATGTATAACTCATACCTACCACCCTATCATGCACATGTTTGAAAGATATATAATGTAAGGGTATTTAAGGCATGATCGCCCATCCAACCGCCTTTTGGTATGTAAGGGTTTTCAAAAATATGATTTGAAAATATTTTAACATATTTGAAAACTACAAAATTGAAAAATAATGAAACTAGTTTTATGATAATTTTGAAAACCAGCACGAAGTCCTTCAAGTAAGAAATAAAATATAAATGTATTCATGAAATATGAAAATTACATGAGAATTGACACTCAAAAAGTAATAAAGTATATATATTCTCATGAAACAAAAATTATGAGTAAACAAGATATAGAGAGTAAAAATCATGTAATCAACAAAATCACGGAAATAAGGCATTGAAGCTTAGTTGAAATTTCTTTTATCCAAAATAAGAAATCATCAAAACAATAGAAATTCTATTTTATTAAAAACAAAATAAGATTCAAGGTATATGTATGTTTTATTGAAACTAAAAGTATATACACATATCCCAAACATAAACGCGTTTATAAAAGAATTTTGCATGAAGGCAAATGACTCTAGAATAGACTTGTATATCTTAAAGTTTTGGATAAAGTTTACATATTCATGAAACAAAACATAAAATATGTACAAAAATAGAGAAAATAACTGTAAATGCAAGAATCATCAAAATAAGGTTATACTAATACATCAAATGAGTACACATGAGCAATAAAGTACAAACACA
Source organism: Agave tequilana (assembly GCA_038442645.1). NCBI lineage: Eukaryota > Viridiplantae > Streptophyta > Magnoliopsida > Asparagales > Asparagaceae > Agave > Agave tequilana. The sequence continues at coordinate 523,623 of JAVJIF010000391.1, read as the reverse complement.
TAATAATCAAGTATGGCTCACTTAATTGTACATGTATGAACACAAGTTTTAATAAAATTACATTTAAATATGCAATCAAAACATTAAATGAAAAAACAAACATGATCATTAGGATAAATACACATGCTATTAGAAATAGGATATACATATTAGTTAAATAATAGTGAGAACACAAAAATATGGATCCATATGAACATGGGTGATCGGTCGCTAATATTGCACATTCATTATCATATTCTCATACTTATTATAGAATAAACTCTGCTTTTTCCTAATTATTGTTTAATTTATTTACAGGCCCATTCCTAAAGGAGAGAGAAGAGAAATGAGCCCAAAAGCCCATCAAATTCTGATTTAAATCAGAATTAATTCAAAATTAGTAAATCATGGCAGATCAGGTCGGTTCAAATCGGTTGAAAACCAGTTAGAACAAATCTCTACAAATCAATCGGTTGAAGCCAAAGATCAAATGCCATTTCGTAAAAATCTCGGACTTAAACTGCAAATCCAGCTGAAGATAAAAGCAAATCGGGACGCCGGGGAGTACCACCAATAGGGTGTGGCCACCTGGCCGCAGACAGCCCAAGCAGCATTTCCTGGGCTTGGTTAGTGAGTTAGGGGGAGCGTTTGCTCCCCCTATCGTTGTACACTCTCATAGGTTGGGTTTTGCCTATAAATACTGAGATTTTCAGAGTGTACAGATGTGAGGATGCAGAGATAGAATTTAGTCTACTTTTCCATTCTTTGTAGTGTAGGTTTTTATTTTTCTTTTCATGTAATTTTCAGTTTTAATTTATGTAAATCAGAGGAGATCAGAGTTTCATAGGAGAATGAGAATGAAACTTGTGCTGAGAGTGAACACTAGTGTAAGATTTTCTTCTTTTCTCTTATTGTTATAAATCGAATCTGTAGTTTCCCTTTTGTATGTACTTTGTTTTTGTTCTTCTTCTTCTTCTCTACTTTTTTTCTTTTGGTACCAATTGCTATCAAAGTGAGTCTTAAAGTATCGAAAGAGCCTTGCCTTTGCAAGTGCCACCGATAGCTCATGATGTTGGATTTTTAGTTTCATTCTGTATCACTTCATACTTGCAACGTCTTGATGATATAATGTGGCGGAGACGGGAATCAACTCTTATGGGTTATACGTTGATCGCCTTACTTCAAGGTAACATCATTGCAAAAGATTCAAGGTAAGCATTTGGCCAAAGGAGGTAAGTAGCTTTTAGATTTTTTTTTTAATTCTTTAGTTTAGAACACCACAATTTACCATTTCTTTTATCACTCCTTTTCCATTTCTTTGTACATATCATTTCTAGTTTCTCCATCTTCTTAATCTACCATCTTCTTCCTAATTCAACTTTAACTCAATTTTTTCTTTTTCCTTTAAAAAACTAAAAGAAGATCGTTAACCATACTTTGTAGCAAAAAAGAGAACTTACTAAAAAGCTTCCACCGCTAGTCCCTCCTTGTGGATCACGACCCGCATAGCCACTTACTATTGCGGTAGAATTGAGTAACCTGCACTCTTTATTCTAAATTTGAAATTCTGTATTTTTGTGCAGGTAAAATCTCAATCAAATTTTGACGCCATTGCTGGGAGGGACGGTAAGTTACTCTCTTTAAAGTTTACATTTTTGGTTAACTTTCTTCTTTATTTTTGGTATATAGATTTAACAATAAGGAATTTCTGTTACAGTGACATATAAGTGGCCCTGGACTCTGCTCAAGAAAGCATAGCCCAGAAGCCCTCAGAGTTGCTACATTCTTGTTGCAATCTGAGTGAACTACTAACCTGTATTTTTTGCAGGTTGGCTGAATTGCATAGTTTAAATATCTATGGCATTTATCTCCTTGTTTGACTCATTGTATATATATTTCTAACACAACAGTAAAATATTGATTGTAAATGCTAAAATGATCTAGACTTTGCATTTAGGCACGTGTCTATTTCATTACATTTTACATTACTGTTGAAGAGTGCTGGAGAAAAAGGTACGTTTGCATGACATATAATTTTGTAAACATTCTTGAGTGATTATTTGCTTGTTGAATGTTACTTTTCTTTATCCTACACACTTTGCACAATCGATCTTAAGGGCTTGTCCTATAAACAAGATAAGGTAGGGAAGTCATTACCCTCCCTTAGCCCACAAACAATCTCCTCACTCACTAACCCAAGTCTAACTAAAAATGAGTAGACGTTGGCCCTAGGGACATCTCGGACTCAATTAGGAGATTATCTTAAGGGGAATGTGTTAGAATTTGACTCCTGCTAAATCAGTATCTAAAGAAAGGGATTGAGGGGCGAAACCCCGAAGGCTGGTGGTTTGGCTTAATTAGGCCCGTCGCTTTTACGCGGATACCTCCCACCAATCTTGCCCTGACCTGGCTGATTAGCTTGTGGTCAAAGTCTGCATTATACCTCCCGTGAACAGTCTAACCAGTTAGGAGTCGTCTAGGTCAAAGGTCTCCCCTAACTTAGTTTAGAATTTTTTTGTAGTTTATTTGCTTATTTGTTTGTTTTCTTTTTTTTTGTTTGATATTTCTTGTGTGATATGGCTTATAATAACAATTTTTTTCAATTTTAATGGTAATCCATATTACACACCAACCTCTTTTTCGGATATTACCAACCTGGCATATCATAACTTTAACCAACATAGTGTGTCGGATTGGTCTTATCTGAATCAATATAACCCATGCCCCCAATCTTATGACCATAATTTTCAAAATAATTTTAACTCTTCACAAAGTCAATGGGGATTCACCTCCCCCGAGTCTAATTTTCAACCAACTTGTCCTCATTATCCACCTTGTCCACAATATTTTCAAGATTCATACTCAGTTCCACCAGTCCAAAATAGAAAACCATCAATTTTAGAAATGAGTATGTGTGAGTCCAAAAAACAATCACAAAATCTGATGGACTCACAATTTCACCACCAATTTCAAAATAACACTTCATCTTTTCAAGACCAATTGCAACAAAACGATGAACTAATCAACTATAAAAAGATGCTTGAAGCCATGACTCAGGTTCAAAACGCTCGTAATCATGTCATGGATATGATGGTCTAAACTTTACGTTCTCACTGTTTGACCATTTCTGATGTCGCTAACCATTTTGTTAGAGCCGAAGAGTCATGTTGTTTTGGAAAACAAGGTTCCATTTCAGCACAATCATTTGAACTTGCCTAAACTCCAAATTTTAAAAATGATATTAACAGTTTGGCAAGTTATCCATTTCCTGAAATTGAACTAGAGAATGAATATGATTATGAACCTCAACTTAGTGACTCAATTCTACTTCCTGATTCAATTATGACTCTGGTATCTTCACCTGATTTCAAACTTTTTTTCGAGTCAAAATTGGATCCTGTGCCAATTCATAATGAAATTGAATCACCCATCTTTGATGATCATCATAGTGAACTTGACCAATTTCATACTTTTGAAAGTCCTATTGATAAATTGGCAAGTTTTCATTTTTATGAAATTGAACTCAATGAGAAATGTGACATAGATTCTCAATTTTGTGATCCAGTTCAAATTCCCGAATCAATATTGACTCCTATTTTGTTACTCGACTTGAGTAATATTTTAGAGTCAGTTTTGATTCCCACACATGTCATTCTTGAACTTGAATCACCAATATTAAGTCACATTCCATTGTGGGAAAATGAATGTGGACTTGAGTTTCAACTTCTTGGTTTGGACCCACTTCCTGAACCAATCTCGACTCCTGAGCCTTTACTTGACTTAAATCACTTTTCTGAGTCGGTATTAGTTCCCATACTTCTTAAGTTCAAGTCAATCATTCAATCTTTTCACACTCCAATTTGGGACAAGGCGGTTGACAAAATTGACTCCGAAATTAATTATGAAATTTAGAAGTTAGTTGGGGTTAAATTTTTAATAAAAATCCTTAATGTATACATCATTTTAGTGGGTTATATTAGAGAGATTTCTGGTAGGTTCCTCCGAACTCCATGCAAAGTCGATTGGGCCGCATTTCGTTGACCAATCAGACCTCCACCGGAACCACCAGCTTAAGGTAATATTTTTCTTCCCTGTCTTCTTTTTCATGCATCTATGCATTAATTCATACATTGAGGATAATGCATGAGATAGGTGTGGGGGAGGGTCTAACATAACTTAGGTTTTTTTTTATTATTAAAAAAATTTCTTTACTTTTAAAAACTTTTTGAAAATAGAAACAATATTTTGACATATTTTTTGTAAGAAATTAAGTCAATTTTAAGGAATAAAAGAATCATAATTAGGATTTCTTATACTTGATCAAAATAATATTATTTGTTTGATTTCTAAGGATAGGAAGAAAGTTTGTGAAAGTAATTTAGTCTTGATCTTTACCTTGAAGAAATATGCACACCTTATACACTTACACACTTAGGGTTCAAAAATAAAGATTCTTATGCCTTATATATAAAAAATAAGAAAAATTATAAATCTATGAAAGATGAACAAATTTAATTATTGATTAGCTAGGTGCTTTGGCCTTAGCAAGCCTTAGTATTTATGCAAAATATGATTAGATAAGTTTGAGAAAAAAAAATATATATATAAATCCTCTGATTAAGCTGGGTATTCGTGCCTAATAAAGCATAAGTATTCACGCCTAAAAGCGATTCGTATAATAAAATCCTTAGTTTTGAGGCCTTGTTTGCTTGAGTCCTCAAGTCCTTGGGGTGTTTTCTCACCCGGTGCCCTAAGACCGTTTGTTTGGGAGTCACCGATTAAAGGCTCGTTACATGGGCAGATTAGAAAGCCTAATAAAACTAAGGAATAATACCACCAATGTATATATATATATATATATATATATATATATATATATATATATATATATATATATATATATATATATATAAAAAACAAGACATAAGAGTTAGAGTTAAAGAACCCTTAGTCAAAATTTTCACGGTCACAAGGTGCATATGACTTAGGGTAAAATAATAAACTAGATGAGAAGTATAATTTGGCCTCCTACTTTGATTGTTAACAAATTTTTGAATAGAGACTAAGTTTAGGAATGAACAATTCTGTTTTCCTATAACTTATAGATTACTTAAATCTTACAATAATATTTCAAATATTTTTCTTTCAAAATGTGTTTTCAAAATACTAACATTTTTCTCTTTCTTTACGGATTTTGTGGGTGTAATCCACTGAAAACCCTCACGAGACAAAACTCGTCCTCTAGGGGAAACCTAGAGGTTTAACGGCTTGTTGCACATGCTCAGTGCAATCACGTGACCTGTGAAAGTGGTCTAATAATCCTTAGTATAGTTTAGTTGTTTTGCTCGAGGACGTGCAAAAGATAGGTATGGGGGTGTAATCGGTCGCTAATATTGCACATTCATTATCATATTCTCATACTTATTATAGAATAAACTCTGCTTTTTTCTAATTATTGTTTAATTTATTTGCAGGACCATTCCTAAAGGAGAGAGAAGAGAAATGAGCCCAAAAGCCCATCAAATTCTGATTTAAATCAGAATTAATTCAAAATTAGTAAATCAGAGCAGACCAGGTCGGTTCAGATCGGTTGAAAACCAGTTAGAACAAATTCCTACAAATCAATCGGTTGAAGCCAAAGATCAAAGGCCATTTCGTCAAAATGCCTGACTTAAACTTCAAATCCAGCTGAAGATAAAAGCAAATCGGGAAGCCGGGGAGTACCACTAACAGGGTGTGACCACCTGGCCACACCCTGGTCATGGAAACGTGGCCAAAGTCGTGTTTCCGCGGCTTGGTTAGTGAGTTAGGGGGAGCGTTTGCTCCCCCTATCTTTGTACACTCTCATAGGTTAGTTTTGCCTATAAATATTGGGATTTTCAGAGCGTACAGAGAGTGAGAATGCAGAGATAGAATTTAGTCCACTTTTTCATTTTTTGTAGTGTAGGATTTTGTTTTTCTTTTATGTAATTTTCAGTTTTAATTTATGTAAATCAGAGGAGATCAAAGTTTCATAGGAGAATGAGAATGAAACTTGTGCTGAGAGTAACACCGGTATAAGATTTTCTTCTTCTCTTATTGTTATAAAATTGAATGTGTAGTTTTCCTTTTGTATGTACTTTGTTTTTGTTCTTCTTCTTTTTCCCTACTTTTTTTCTTTTGGTACCAATTGCTATCCAAGTGAGTCTTAAAGCATTAAAAGAGCCTTGCCTTTGCAAGTGCCACCGATAGCTCATGACGATGGATTTTTAGTTTCATTCTGTATCACTTCATACTTGCAACATCTTGATGATATAATGTGGAGGAGACGGGAATCAACTCTTATGGGTTAGACGTTGATCGTCTCACTTCAAGGTAACATCATTGCAAAAGATTCAAGGTAAGCATTTGGCCAAAGGAGGTAAGTAACTTTTAGATTCTTTTCTTTTAATGCTTTAGTTTAGAACACCACAATTTACCATTTCTTTTATCATTCCTTTTTTATTTCTTTGTACATATCATTTCTAGTTTCCCCATCTTCTTAATCTACCATCTTCTTCCCAATTCAACTTTAACTCAAATTTTTCTTTTTCCTTTAAAAAACTAAAAGAAGATCTTTAACCATACTTTGTAGCAAAAAAGAGAACTTACTAAAAAGCTTCCATCGCTAGTCCCTCCTTGTGGATCACGACCCGCATAGCCACTTGCTATTACGGTAGAATTGAGTAACTTGCACTCTTTATTCTAAATCTGAAATTCTATATTTTTGTGCAGGTAAAATCTCAATCAATGGGTGTAGCTCAAAAACTATGTATATCATAAGTTTCATAGGCATTGCATTTAAACATAATGAGCATGAAAACCAATAATACTAAAATACGAATATTAATGCATAAACAAAATAAAGAGTTAGAGATAGTTACCAAAACTAATAGTTATAGTCTCTAAGTCTCCAAACCATGATGGTTCTCCCACCTAAATATCCCTTGAAAGTGATGCACCCATAAATATAATCTTTGAGTTCGAAACACATCCACCATCAAGGCACCACTACTCTCACGTCTTGTGAGAGCCCACACCTACAACAAATAAAATTGGGGTGAATTTTGGTACCCAAACTTTCTTGGGTCCATTAGGGTTAATACCTTTCCTAACCCAAACAAATCTATTTTCAAAATTTGAATTATGTATTCTTTCATAACAAAACTTTGCAAGGTGGCCCGTACATCAACAATGTGTACAAGTGTACATATTAGCATACAAATCATGTGTGTGAGCATAATGAGCATGTGTATGCCGTGTTTTATGTGCATGAATATGTGGAGTATATTTTTTTAGAAACATAGATTTCAATCGTGTGTGGTTCATGGTACATTGGCTAAAAGTGGAGCCCAAACAATCTACACTCTTTTCAACATACATATATCATTTTCAATATTAGAAGAAGATGTGGAGCATGCAATAAAAATACAAGATGATGAAGCTATAGTAGCATGACAAACATGGGAATCTAAATCATTTTTCAAAGAAACCTTTTCTAAAAAAATGCATTCTAATTCTTTAGAAATTAAAATAATTTTGTTCTTTAAAGAATTGTTTTCTTTTAACACAAAATCAAGTCTTGAAGACAAAACATTATTATTCTTTAAAACAATATCAAAATTATTTTTACTTTCAAAATTTCATTTTCTTTTAAAACAAGGTTAAGTTGGATTTTCAAGGAGTCCCTTTCACTTGAAACCTCAACCTTCTCTTACAAATCCATATCAAGTTTAGAAAACAAATTTTTATTTTCTTCTATTAATTCAAAACTTTTCTTTCAAAGTTTGTATTTATTTAACAAGTTTTCACAAAATTGGGAAAGCTCTTCATTTAAGGCATGTGCATTCATACTGTCATGATCATTATTAGAAGATATAGCACTATCATCTAGATGAGTTTCCGAATGTACCTCAAGGGAGTCATTCCCTTAGACCATATAGCAAGCTTCGTCGGACTAATCTGCTATGGGTTCCTTCCCCTATAGTTTATCATTTGTAGCTTAGGAGAGGTTAATGTGTTCCACACTGCAAAAGCAGAATCACTGATTGAGTTGGAACCTGCACACAAAATACCAAATTTCAGAACTAAGAATGAAAAGTACAAGTTACTCAATTCTACCACAATAGCAAGTGGCTATGCGGATCGTGATTCATAAGGAGGGACTAGTGATGGAAGCTTGTTTAGCAAGTTCTCTTTTATGCTACCATTAATGGTTAAAGTTCTTCTTTAGTTTCTTAAAAAGAAAAGAAAAATAAATTACAATGAAGTTAGGCAGAAAGTGAGAGATTGGGAAGATGGAGAAACCAGAATTGGATATGTACAAAGGAATGGAAAACGAGTGATAAAAGAAGTGGGTGTTGTTGGTGTTGGTGATCTAAACTAAAGAAATAAAAGAAAAGAAAGAAAAGAAAGAAAAGATTAAAGAAATACTTACCTCCTTTGGTTGATGACTTACTTGGAACCCTTGCATGTTCTACCATGCTTTGGAGGCTTTCAACGCATAAGCCATAAGATCGAGCTCAGTCCCCATTCGCATTACATCATCAAGACGAAAATGAATGAAATGATACGGAGTCTTGAGGAGGAGAACGTCATCATGAAATATCGTTGGCACTCACACAAACATTGTTATACTGATGCTACTAGATTCACTTGAATGCTCATCATAACCAAAAAGAGAAAAAGTAGAAAGAAGAAGAAGGAAACAAAAGTAAAGACGAACATAAAAAAAAATACCTTTTATTGCTTGCATAGACGATGGAAGAAAGGAGGAGGTACACCGGTGTCACTCTCAACATAAGCCTCTCTCTCTTACTTACATGAATCTCAATCTAACCTAAGCTTACAAAGAAATTAAAATTACATAAAAAGAAAATAAAAACCTACACTACAAAGAATGAAAAACTGAACTGAATCCTATCTCTGCATGATCGTTCCTTTGCCTTTGAGATTACCGTTATTTATAGAAGAAATGCAGAGGTTAGAGGAGTATGAAGATAGGGAAAGCTGGCTATTTCTGAATTTGATTCCTCCTCTTTTCTCTGAACTTGATTTGATGTAGATATTTAGTTTTGATCTGCAATTTGTTGGCGTGTTGATTGCTGAATATCACTTATCAAATGACAGAATTAGAAATAGTGATCAACATAAGAGTTGTAGCCTATAAGTCTGCTTTCTGGATCATCTTGAATCATCAGATTTGAGATTTGGTAGCGAAAGTTATGATTCAAATACTAAAATGTATCCAGTCAGAATCTGAGTCAAACTTGCTTCATCTCATCCGTTGGTCTTCTTTCTATCCATTGTCTCTCTGCATTTGATATTATCCTTGGTTGATCTTTAGCTAACCAAAATGAATTTATAAAAATCTGAATTTTATCGGTTTTCATTTGGTGTTATCTTTCTGATTTGCTCTGATCTTCAGCTGAACATTTGCCTCAATCCTTGATTTGTTCTAACTAGATCTAGGATCATCCTCAGCTAACCAAATAGATCCAGTTAAATCTGATTTTAACTGATATTTATTTAGTTTAATCCTCTTTCTCTTCATTATTATCTTCTGCAAAATAGATATTTAAGACAAGAAAATTAGCAGATTTATTACACGATAAATGTAGGAGTGTAATGAAAAGAATACAAAATATATGTACGATCAATCACAATGAGAAATTATAAAAAATTGTTCTTTACTAAGTGTGTGCCTAAGTACTTCTAAGGCTTGTACATTAGCCTCTATATGCTTGTCATTACCAAGATAAGATTTCTTGGTAGTGGCAAGGTAAACATGCAATCCTAGGACTTTAAGATATGCACTCATCTTAAACTTTCACATATCGATGTTGGAAACATATGGGAGGGGAAAGAAAATTCATAAGTGTGTAAACTATATATGTGCAAATCCAAATACTAGATTAGCTATTCAAAGATCTCACACCTAGGTGGTTAAATCTAATATCAGGAGCACTAGCTCTGATACCAATTGAAATACACCTAGAGGAGGTGAATAGGTGTACTAGCTAATCTAGGACAAATAATGCGAAATTAAAAACTTAATTGCAAACACACTATGTGTAACCAAGAGTAAGCCCGAATTTCCCATAAAGGGCTCTGGAGCTACTCCTCTAGATTCCACTAAATTAAGAGTTGAGGTGCCATTAGAAGCTCCCTTGGTTCAATACAAGTGTGGGCACACATAAACAATATCTAGCATGTATATGAATATGAATAAGTAATAACAATGAAAGATATAAGAGAGATAGAGTTGAGAGATAGTGGATCAAATGTAAACACCAATATATGTTTCGAGGTTCGAGCCACTGCTTTACGTTCCCGCTTTCACACAGAAGATTTTCACTATGTCCACACTGGACCGTCCACAAAGGGACCTCCATTGAGGAATTATAACTCTACACCGGGAGTACACAACTCCTCTTTTAATACACAAACCTCTACACAAGAGGTAGGCACTAAGCCAAGCAAAAGCAAAGGAAAATACACTTGATGATCACAAAGATCACAAACAATCTCTCTTGGTGATTTTGAAAGATCACAAACAATATTTCTCACAAAAATAAAATCCTATAGATAGATATAGAATTGATAGCTCAGGTGTGAGAATACAAAGTGTTTTGGAAAAAAAATACAAAGAAAACACTTGGGAAAAACTCTAGATAAGATATAGAAATTTTGGATAAGAACTAGAGTCCCGAAACTTGTTTTCTTTTGATTTTCCAAAAACTTTGAAACAAAATAAAGATAAAGATTTTTATCACTAAAACTTGTTTTTAAAACTTGATGAAAACACTTAAAAAGATGAGAAAAATTGTTGTTAATATCTTAGGAGAAAACAAGCCAAGGGAACCCAAATTTATAGGATTCCCAAAATATAGCCGTTGGGGGTCCAAATAGGTCCAGAATGACATGTCGGCCGACCAACGATCAGATTTCTGACTGTTGGGGGTTCAGGTCGAACGTCTGGTCGACCGCCCCAAGGCAATTTGCCAGTCGGTTTATCGCCCGGTTGACCGAGGCCAGAACCAGAGAGTAAACTCTCTGGTTGATCGACCAGGGCCAGATCCAGAGAGCAAGCTCTCTGGATCGGTCGACCGGACTGTCGACCTGCCCTAGGCCAAGGCAGTGTGCACGTATCTGCGCACATAGGTCGAGCGCCCAATCGACCGAGATTTGGTCCGGTCGACCGGTCGATTGACCGCCAGTGGTCTCAGGCTGGGATTTTAGATTTGAATACTTGGTCTTTTTAATACCTATAAAATCCCATAAAATAACATAAAATCTAAAAAAATAAGTTCATATAAGCACTTGAAATACAAATATGTTTGATCAAAGATCAACCCATATTACAAACAATTTGAAATATTTTTGTGGCATTAGAAATTAAGCTTGAAACAAAAACTGTATTTTCAAAACTCGTTTTATTTTTGTCTTCGAGAGTTTTTAAAAAGACTTCAAAGGAAAAATTATTTCTCAAAAACTTGTTCAAATACAAAAATAAGATATTGAAACACATTTGAAGCATAGTGTGTATGAATAGAATCCAATACACATATAAAAGAATATATCTATGTTTTTGGCATTAAATCCAAAATTAAATTTTGTTAAAAATAAAACTTGAAGCACATGAACTAGAATCATCAAAATAAACTTTTCTACAATATGAATTATAGATGTATATGAATGAAATCCAACATACATAAAACCATGTAAAACTTCTTTTGATTCTATCTATTCATGAAAACCATAAAGATGTATATTTTCTTGAAAATCCAAAAAGGTTAAACCGAAACCAAAAACTATTTACCTTGTGTGTGTATACTTGAGCATATCAACACTAGTCTGTCTTTACACAAGATCTAAAAGTAAAACAAAACTAAATTAACCGCAGTCTTCTTGTCGATCTTCATCTTCAAGACGACTCAATCCAAACTCGATCCAAGTGAGCTTGATGCGATCGTTACGATGTAAGCTCTTGAGTCAATACTTGTTTGCTTCAACGCTTTGACTGTGAATCTCTTGTTGAAATAAAATCTCTGCTATGATCTTGATCAATATCTGAAATTTATTAAACACAAAATCATCAGCAAACTAACCTTTCATACGTTAGTCATCATCAAAACTAAGATCAAGGGCCTCTGGGCCAACACTACCCAACAATGCCCTTGATTTGAGCGAAGCTACAATAGCTTCGCTGCTACCATCAAGTGGTGCTTCAGCTTTATCCTCATGGTTTAGAGCTTTTCTAGCACTATTCAGTAGTGCTGGTGATGTGAGCAGAGCTGCAATAGCCTTACTACTAGCACAAAGTGGTGCTTTTGCTTTAGCTTTAGCCTAGCGAGTCAAGCGAGGTTTAGCTCTGTGACGAGCTGAAATAGCCTCGCAGCCAGAGATTAAATTAGCTTCGATAGAAGTTGAAACAAGAGAATCATCTCTAGCCTCGCGTGAGGCTAAGTTGGATTTTTTTTTTTTTATAATCCAACTAGTAAAGGTTGTCTTAGGATCGCACGAAAATTTTCTACCTTTGCATGAAGCGTAGATGGATTGGTGAGAAGCTGTTTTAGTCTCTGTTGAGACTGTAGTAGACTCTCTTGGAGTTGTTTAGCCTCGTAGGAGTCTGAGATAGGCCCGCAGAGAGCTCTTTTTGTCTCAACAAAGACTTGCTTCCAAGCATTAGCCAAAGGAGTTTTAACTAAGAAGATCTTCCTATTTTGCGCACGTTCAGGGGGCTTGCACTACCCCGAGAAAGAAGGTCCTCAAACTTTTTTTTTGTCAAAGTGAATGACCAAAGTCTCAGTAACAGTCCCAAGGGTTTGATCGTAGCATTGTGACACTATATTCTCAGCAGTGGAGAATGAAGTTCCCAGCGGAGTCTTCATCTTGTTTTCAATTGATTTGAAGGGGTAAACTTATAAAAAAGGTTGAAGAGAAATTACAAGTAAAAAAAATTACAAGAATTCTCTTCTAAAGTTTCTGGTAAAGTGTGCCGGTAGGAGTCTGGTCAGCGCGTTACCACTTTGTCCTGATAACGATGCGAGCAAGCGATCTTCGAGTGCTACTGCCCGAGAATTCCTTTTCGCCTAGTTCTGAAAATTCCTTGGAACGAAAGATTTAGGGTATTTGCACCCTCAGTTTATCTTCATGGGATGAGAGAAGTGATTCTCTGAATTCTTAGAAGCGAGAGAATGAATCTCTTATAAGGTTCAACTTTTAAGCAACCAAAGAAGCAGCCCAAGTAGCAAGTATCCAAAATGCAGTCCTGAGCTCATCCTCAAAATGAGCTACTTATAGGCTCTACAGGGGGTAACTGCCTCTAAAAATCAGCAAAGGCTGAAACAGTCTTGATAGCCTCACACGCAACACTATAACAGGCTCTACATCATGCAAAGCTAAATACAGGCTCTGCGCAAGCCCATCAAGCTCCGTACGGACCTAAATTAGGCTCTGTGCGAGCTTGTTCCAGTGATTACTTAATGTGAGACGTAGTGGGTGGGTATAATCGCCCACTTAAAATAGCATTAACCTCACAAAAGTAGTGGGTTAACCCACTAATCCTGCTAAGGATTTAAAATGGTCAATTAATGACCTTGAATATGAAATGAGCTCATGGTGGAGCTAGATAAGCTTCAGGCGAAGCTATGAGCACCCTTAAGTGAAGCTAGAATTAGCTCTCATCGGAGCTGTATAAAACTTCAGGCGAAACTACTAGTTAGCTCTTAATGGAGCTATGTAAAGTTTCAGGCAAAGCTAGTCTTTGGGCTCAGGTGAGGCTAAGTGTTACACTAACTTAGCCTTATAGGCATGCCTAGACCTATTCAAAGGTAAAACTTGACCTACTATCTGCTTAACTGAATCAGTAGGGTTCAAGTCATTGCTTTATCCATCAGGGATGAGCATGAGCTGGGTAAGAAAGAACTGGACATCAGCGTGTCTGCAACTTGTCTTTTGAAAGTGTCAACAAGTTAGACATCATTCAGACCGATTGAAGATCTGTCTGAGAGTTTGTCTTTTAAGCGTGTCAATAATATGCAATTTGTCAAACCTCATTAAATCTTATGTTCTCTGCTTATATTTTTGGTTCTTTTTTTGTGATTCTTCTCGGCAACCCTTCTCTTGCCATTGGTCTTCCGGAGGCCACAACATTTTCCTCTTTAATTCTAGCGATGCATGTTGATTAGGAGTTTCTTCGGCATGAGGATCTGGGCTTTATCTGTTTTAGATGTAATTCATCTTTAGTTCTGCTGATTAGGTTTAACTTTTGGACTTGTAATATATTACAGTTGTCATGCTGCTTCCAATAAGAGGTAGCTAGTTTTGTTCTTGACCTTACTATTTTTTGTATACGTATTAATATAGTTTATGATGGAACATTATTTTCATCCTATGCTCTTAAAAAAAAAAAAAAAAAAAAAAAATCAGATTCCATGGTAGTTTAGCCTGAAAAGCGAATGGTAACTTTTTATAATTTAGTCAAAAAATAGATTTAAAATTTCATTGACCAATAATCAACCAGGGATTTGAGAAACCTTTGCAAAATCTTTAATTATAATTTGAAAAATGATGGTTGGGTCCCCAAGAATAGCATAGCTTGCTTAGTTGCTTGTTCTTCTGTTTAGGAATTATTTAAATAATCACTACTTTTGAGAAATTTAAATAATGACAGTTAATACAACTTAAAATTGGTTCCACTTGCTTTCTTGTTAAGCTTGTTCATCTCGTCATCCTACCAAGACTCTCTCTCACTCTCATATCTCAACAAAACTAATACATCTCCATCACTCACTCATGATCAGCTATCCACCTCAAATGAAGTGATACCAAGGGCTTGTCCTTAGTGCTTAATAAAACAGTTGTCATCCAAACTTAGTAGAAAATTTGCCCCCAAATCAAACGGCACGTCAACACTGACCCCTTAATTAAAAACCAGCCGTTGCATTTATAAAATGAATCACTGCTGCAATGAAAGCAAATGGATAGTGTCATCGCTCAGCCACCGTCCGGCAGCATCTCTTGTGTGGCCTTCTTTGTCCCCCCGAGCTCAGCTCCGTTACTGTCATTCTTAGCTTGTTAACTGCTTTCTTAGCTTCCTTTGTCTTTTATACAAGTGGATATACATGCATATCTTGTGAAATAAATCATGACGGATCAGTCGCAATCTCCCATTGAATCGATTTTCATTTTGTTTCGTGTCGGTTACCGTCTGATCTCATTTTGAATGAGTGGAAAGATGACGGTGCTCTACAGCTGCCACACGCAAATAAGGAAGTTTGATCGAATATTTAGAACAAACATAGAGTAAAGTAATGCTCGTTTGAGAATTATAAGGTGCTTGTCACCGACTCTTCTCTACTAAGCATCTAGAGCATCACTGAGACGGTGCTGAAAGTATTCATTGAATTGGTGATATCTCTGTCACGAATCAGATATACTCTCTTCAATTATTCTCTTGTCACAAGACTTGTATATATATATAATAAGTAATCTTTATTTTAATAAACCGTCTCAATATCCATGGCAATCTTTATTTTAGTATTACAATTTTTCGTTAAATCTTTCATAGTTGTTTCGTTTCTTCTCATTTTGAACAACGAACGGTGCTTTACAGCTATCACATAGATGAGCAAATAGAATAAGCAGATTTATCACCGGCATCTCTTCTAAATATAAAATGAGTCTTTCAGATGAAATTGACAAACATGTTGAATTTGTGATCTCCTTGTGCAAAAATCACATCTTTTGAACTCTATTCAATTTCTTCTCTCATTATAATACTTATACATAATATAGCTCGATTTATATTAAATTTAATATTGAAGAAATTTCTTCAAACCTTAGATTATGGTTCTATGAGATTTGGTATGTGTTAATAAATTGTGCAAACCCTATATTATGATTCTATTAGAGGGGAACTAAAGACAAAAGAACCCTAGATTTTGGGCAATCATCCCAGCACGTGTGGTGACCCCACACGTGACTTCTCGATTGGTTTGACTGGTCTCGGAGACTAAAGAGCTGTTGCTTATGTAGGCCACCAACCCTTTGAAGGTGATTAATTTTTTTTTCTCCCTCTTTATTTACATTTAAGAATAATCATGCCAAATTTGACCAACAACCAAACTTCCTTCATTATTCACTTTGCAACGAGTGATCACTTCACACGAGAAGAAAAATTCTATTTTTCTAGTTTTCTATTTGTACGTGAGTTGAGAGTCATGAGAGCGACCCCACTCATTAGTTTAGCGTACTGTTTCCTTTCAAATGAAAGTCTTTCCTCATTTCAAGGTGAACAGCTTCTGAGAGAGCGATGGCCCTAATTGGTGTGATATTAATATCAACTTAGCCATTAAAATTCCAAGGATTGGCCACTGAACGCGGTTTTAGGTTATTTTCATGCCTGATTAGCTCCAGCTTTGATGATGTGGACTGCTTTAAAGTACAAATTTGACTAGAGTGAGGTTGGACTGGTAAACAGTTGAGGCAGTCTCCGAGCGTTTTGCATGTGAGGCTTAGGGCCCGTTTGGTTAGAGGAAACCGCCCGTCGAATAATTGTGTCGGTGTATCACGCCAGCAGTTTCTTATATCCGTGTTTGGCTTGCCACTTGTGAAAATTTTTAATGATTATCTGCACTCTCAATGTCTTACGTGTCCTTTTTCGGTTTCGTCCCGCGAGAGAAGAAAAAGCTCACGAAATTACTGTAACTACAGTGATTTCGCAAGTAACCTCCTCTGAGGATTCGTGAAACACCCCCTTGTTATCACGAAATGAATCTCATGGAGTAATAGTTATTGATTAGTCTCTTTATTAATTTTGAAACAAATGTAATCGACTAATTTCTTTATATATATATATATATATATATATATATATATATATATATATATATATATAGACTTGTATCCTTTCAAAAGGATTTGATCCCGGATCCTTCCCACTCAAAATCAACCCTCCAACATTCGAATACAAGATCCACTCCGTTGAAGTTGATCTATACTATTTCAAGTATCTATAAACCAAAAATCAAGTGTTTTAAATACTTTTTGCCCATCCATCAAGCGACGCAAAATGGACGGCCGAAAGTAGTGAGTTGGTTAGATCTATGTCTTTAGACATACAAATTCTCGATCCGGACATTTCATTATGATCTAAACATTAAAAAACCCCTATAAACTAATTTTTGTTAGATTTCAAATGTTCTACACTGTTAAACTAACCAACTCACTATTTAGGCCGTCCGTTTTTCCCCTACTTGATGGATGGGCAAAAAGTATTTAAAACACTTGATTTTTGGTTTATAGATACTTGAAATAGTATAGATCAACTTCAACGGAGTGGATCTTGTATTCGAATGTTGGAGGGTTAAATTTGAGTGGGAAGGATCCGGGATCAAATCCTTTTGAAAGGATACAAGTCTATCTCATATATATATATATATATATATATATATATATATATATATATATATATATATAGAGAGAGAGAGAGAGAGAGAGAGAGAGAGAGAGAAAATGTATATCAGCCCGCGGGCTGAGAGTACTCTCTCAGCCTGCGGTGACGTGGCTCGATTTGTCACCTCACTGACTTGCGGCCCGCTTTTAGGGAGAAGTTAAATTACCAAATACCCCTTATGATAACTTTTCCTTATTGTTTATTATTTTTCCCCCCTTTTATTTTGCCGCTCTTTATAGGATATAAATTACTTTTCGCCTTTATTCTTTACCTCTTTTTTGTAAGATCTAGTTTCTCCTTTTCAACCTGGGATAAATTTTTTTTTGAAAATATAAAATCTTTTCAGATCAATGTTTTCAGCCTGCGATAAAATTCTAATTTATAGTTTATTTTTTTATATATAATGTAGTCAAAGTCTTTGGTCGCATTGTACATTTAAACTGCGACCTTAGTCAAAGACTTTGGTCGCAGTGTACATGGTTAAATGCGACCAAGGTCGCAGTGTTGTTATTGATAAAGATGGCCAGCAGCTGCAATTTAAGGTTGCATTACATGAACTGCGACTTTGGTCGCAGTACGTTAAGTAAGTGTTTTCCTTTAGATTAAGATGCATAGCGACCAAGGTCGACACTGCTGCTTTGGTTTAAGACTGCCGCCAGCAACTGCGACCTTAAAGTTGTCTGTTGTCTGATGCGACTTGGAGTCACTCCGTGAGACGCGACCTGTCATAAAGATTTTATGAGATCTTTTTAACGTCAAGTCTACGTTGACGAACCCGCACCATTCGTTGTTTCCCGAAGCTGTTGTCCACGCGTCGGCTCTTCATTGAGACCATTAAGGCCGACGGTTCTGATTAATGAACCATTAATTATGGTTATTATGGGCTGGCTATAAATAGGGCTCACACTCTCCCTTTAACAGCCCATAATTAGACTGTTTTCATTTGAGAGCAATTGCTCTAAGAATTTCCGCCTTCTTCAGAGTCTCTAACAGGGGCCTGCCTCCATGGATGAAGATGACCCTATGCACGAAGATGACCCAGAGCTTGATTGTCCTTTTTCAGGTTCGCTAGGCCTCTGGGAGTATATTTTGGCCGGTGAACTTGATCGATGTTCGTCCACAAGGGAAGAAGTCATGGTCCTCGACGTCCACAGTTTTTTAATACACGGGGACCTCAATAACACCACTGCTCTTATTCAACAAGGGCTCTTTTGTTGTTTAATCTTTTTTGTACTGCTATATTGTAACACTCAATCTTATTGTATAAGAGATCATTTTTTGTATCATTTTCACATGCCTGGAGATAAATGCCTGGACATAAATAAAAAGACCTCAATAACACCACTGCTCTTAGTCAACAATGGCTCTTTTTGATGTTTAGTTCTCTTTGTACTGCTATATTGTAACACTCAATTTTATTGTATAAGAGATCGTTTTGTATCATTTTCACATGCCTGGAGATAAATGCGTGGACATAAATAAAAAGCATATTTGTTTTTTAATAAACTATGACCTTTTGGTCGCAGTCATGCATTGCAAACAAAACAACTTGGACCAGAGACGACACTGCGATCAAGGTCGCATAAGACTATCAGTGCAAACAGAAAGAACTGCGACCAGGGGCGACATTGCGACCAAAAAACTGCGACTAAGTAACTGCTGCGGTGACGTGTCACCTCGTCGCAGTGTTGTTGTTGATTAAGACTAAAGACCAGCAACTGCGACCAAGATTGCAGATTATTTTTTTAAGACTGCGGTCATCAACTGCGACCAAGGTCGCAGTGTTGTTGTTGATTATTTATAAAGACCACCAACTGCGACCAAGGTCGCAGTGATGTACTGTTTTGGAGTAAGAGTAAAGACCAGCAACTGCGACCAAGGTCGCTGTGTATTTTATTAAGACTAAACACCAACAACTGCGATCAAGGTCGCAGTTTATTTTATTAAGACTACGATCAGAAACTGCGACCAAGGCAGCATGTTGTTGTTGATTAAGACTAAAATCCAGCAACTGCGACCAAGGTCGCAGTGTATTTATTAAGTCTGCGTCCATGGTCGCAGTATTTCAACCAATACATAGTAGTAAAAAATGTAATTCACACAATTAACTTTAGAAAACAGATTTATATATATTTAAAAAGAAAAACAAAATACAATTTTTTTAACTTCTAATCGTCGTCATCACCATCGTAATCAGATTCGTCGTCAAGAGTCATGCTTTCGTCTTCTGTCTCTTTCTCCTCTTCAGGTACAGTCTCATCGTCGCTTTCTTCCTCTTCATGTTTGTGTTTTGGTTCATCAATGAACTCCCAGAAAGGGTCGTCTGTATCAAGCTCAGATTCTGACCCGTAGCGAGACATTGTTTCAGAACTAAACATAAAATCATCATTTGATGATTGGCTTCTTTCCGGTGAAGACGGTGGTGATGGTGAAGACATTGTTTGAATGTATTGGCTTCTTTCCGGTGAAGACGATGGTATGTTTTTAATCCTTTGCTCATGGCCCTTTATATATTTTTAATCCCGGAATTCCAAAAGGTTTAAAATCTCGGACCACGTGAATATCTCCCAATTATATTTTCTATATTTTTCCAAAAATTGTATACTTCCTAGGTGACTGTTCAGTTATCCAAAACAGTTTAAAAGTTATTACACTATAACTTTAAATTACTTTGAACTCTAAAACAGTACATTATTGCGACCAAAGTCGCATTGGGAACTGAGAAATGATTAACTGCGACTATAAATTGCATCCGTAGTAGGATTGCGACTAAGGTCGCAGTGTTTAAGAGCAGCAGTCGCAGTTTGGATATGTAATTAAAAGAGCTTATAAGTTAATATAGTGAGAAAGAGACCTTACAAAAAAATAGAATTAAAAGCTTTTAAAAGAAGACAAAATATAATTGAATATCAGAAGATCAGGAAATCCTAATCCTCGTCATTATCACCATCATAAGCAGATTCATCGTCTTCATTCTTCTGCTCTTCCTCTTCATCACTTATTTCCTCATCATCTTGCTGTTTTTGAGGTTTTTTTGTTTCACCGATGAACTCCCAGAATGGATCGTCTCTATCAAGCTCTTCGTCTGACCCGTTGCTAGGAAGCGAGCCTACAGCATCAGAGGATATGCTTTCATCAAGCATGTCTCCGTCAAGTGGCAGAGGAATAATGTCTTCTTCACTAACCCACATGAAAACTTCATTATCATCATGAATAGGAGGATCAGTTAATACATTATTTGATGTAGTGAGATAGTCAAAAGGAGTGAAGTCCAGACTGGTATCAGATTCACTAGAATATCCTGAAGACAAAGGACCGGTGGGGGAACGATTGAAGTTGAAATCTAAGTGTTCAGAGGAAGAAGAGGGGGAAGACATGATTCAAGAATGAATTTTTTTTTGGAAGTTTTTGAAATCAAATTGAAAAGGAAGAGCAAAAATATAGTTTTTTTAGGTATGAGATAATATACTAATAACAAGCATTATATAAAGGTGAATATTGTGGAAGAACATGAATAGTAATAATAATTGTTAGAGGTGATGGTTGAGTATGGTAAGAAGTGGTAAAAAAAAATTATATTTAATTGAAGATTTATTGCGGGAGAATCCGAAGTACAAATTAACTTTTTATAGAATTGTTTGGCTATATCTTTAGATTACGTATGGTGCATATCTTTCCTTTCTCGAGATTAACATTAGTGCATCTCTTTTTTTCTAGACTGGTGTTGTATCACCGTAGATATAATATTAATTACTTCTTTTACATAAGGCATGAGAAAGAAGATTGCGAATTTGGTCGCAGTACCGAAGGAGGTCGCATTGCTATACGATAGCATTTTTGTCTGGTATTCTTTATTCTGTATTAAGTCTGCGACCATGGAATTTTTTTACTTTTCAATGCTAGAAGTCGCAGTCGTCATTTAAAAGGGGTATTTTTGTCATTTTGATTCACGATTGTTTAGGCGGGATTTTTTGATTTTTTTTGGCGCCCACACTCTGCGACCGATGTGTGGCCTATATTCAGCCACGTCCCGCAGGCTGAGAAACTCTCTCAGCCTGCAGGCTGAGGTACAGTAAGCCCATATATATATATAGGGAGCTGATCCTCTAAGAACGGTTCTCACGGATTCATGTGAGAACTTTCACGTGGGTCGCCGGATCTGATAGATCAAATCAAATAAAACTAAATCTCTATCAGATCCGACGGCCCACGTGAAAGTTCTCACATGAATTCGTGAGAACCGTTCTTAGGGGATCAACTCACTATATATATATATTAAGAGAAACAACTAGTTGGCTCAGCTTTATCGCTCTGTAAAAGCATAGGAGAATTTAGAATGACTTCACGACAAGTTGGTATGAGAAAATGATTTTAAAGGCTATTATCGGTCGAAACATAATGTAGCTAGCTTGTAACAAAAAATGACAATAATTTGAAAAATTTATTTATTTTAAGCAATATGAGCTAGTTATCTGATTAAGATGCAATGAATTTTGTTCAACCGGAGTTCTTGACATGTGTCCGAACAACAACTAATCTGAAATTCACTGCCAGAAGTGAACTGAACGCCGCCATCCTTCTTATTCAGGGACCCATTGAGGGGGCCGTCGGCCCGGAAAGAGGAGAGTGGCCGAGTGGTCAAAAGCGACAGACTGTAAATCAACGTGTCGGTCCTTACTTGGTCTGTGGAGGAAGACCATCTGCTTGTGTGTTCCTGACACTACCTAGTCTTCTAGCGTGCAAGGCTAAGTGTTTGAGCGATCTAGCTATAATTCTTGGGATCAATGCAAGCAAACCCAAGTTTACAAGGAAAAGATGTTCGGCTGTGTGTAGCTCTTTAAACCCAAAGTCTTCCGCCTTGTCATTTTCAATAGCAATTTTATCGTCACTTGTCGTGGCTAGCATATGGGAACGCGTTGCGTCTTTGACCAGCGGAAGAAAACTCAGGAACAAGTTATCAAGTTCCAAAGTTCAAAAGATCAGTATCTCTATTTTCTTTCTTTTTTTTTTTTTTAAGTTTTACATCGTGCTTTCCATTATTTGCATTGAGAAGTGCTCGATAAAATCGACAATGGTAACTCCAAGTGAAAATGTTGTAGATGTTTGACATGTATCGATGTCGACACATGTCCGAGAGTGGGCTCGTGGGAAGCCCTGTTGGAGATCCTATAACGGCTGATTATGCCACGCACGTAATTATCGACAAGGTGGAATAATAAACAAAATCATCAATATATCGGTGAACATAGATTTTGTGGGTAGAGAGTCTAAAACCTTGCTGGCAGAGTTTTTTGACTCATTATAGAAGATAGCCCAGAGTTTAGAGTTCAACAGCGTGTCTAGACTTGGAGAAGACAAAATATTGCTGAAGATAGAGGCCGGTCAATCGCGTTGTCGACCGGCCATGCACAGAAGTGCACAAAAGAAAGAGAGGATGGAGTCAGTCAAAAGCTCGGTTGACCAACAAACAGGGAGCAACACAGGTCAGATAGGGGTGGTCGACTACCCGGTCGATAGTTCAGAACAAAATTTTTGACAATGCACAACTAGCGGTCGAACCGCTAGAACACAGTTTTTGAGCCTGCATAACTATCTGTTGACCGCCCGCTCGACCGCATGTCAGTTCTGCCTGATTTCTTATTTAGATTCTGACTTTGTTTCTGATTTGATTTCAGAGTTTTTGATTTCCTTTTTCTTCATGGATTTTCTGACTATATATAGAGTGATACTGTCACAGTTGATTGTGACCCGAATTGGTAATTTGAATATGACCTCTCTCAGGACGTAGGAAATTGTCGAACTTCGTTAAATATGTGTTTTCTCGCATTTTTTCTCGTTTGTTTTTTTTCTAACTTATTTGTGATTGCTTTACGACATACTATGGTGTATGCACTGAACATCTGGCAAGTCCTAACAAGTTGTATCAAAGCTTTCCCGATTTTGGTGGGGAGTTTGTTTGGGTGGAGCAGATCACTTTGAAAACTTGTCGACGGTTTCATTTTAAGGTAATGATTTGATCTTTATCTATTTAAATCTGTTTTTTCCATTGCTTTGTTGGATTTGCTAGAGAAGATGGTTGGGAATAGTCAACTCACGATGAAAACTGTGAATGTTCATCAGTCAAAGAACGACGTGGTGAAGTTTGACGACACGAACAATTTTAGTATGTGGTGATGGGAGGTGATGGATGCGTTGACAGTATCAAACCTCAAAGATGCTCTACTTTTGGAGAGAAAGGTGGAGAAGACATTTGAAAGGGACTGTGACAAGATGAATATGACGGCGTGTAGCATCATAAGATCATGTTTAACACAAGATATCAAGTATTATATGATGACCGAGACTTCAGTGAAGAAAATTTGAGAGATCCTAGAGGGCAAGTATTTGACTAAGAGAATAGAAAATCTTTTGCACCTAAAAAGGAGGCTTTATCACTTCCAATTAAAGAAATGTATCTCGATTGGTGAACATCTGAATAATTACAATAAGCTTCTTGAGGACTTAACTAACGTGGATGAGGTGATCAAGGACAAGGATAAAACATTGATTTTGAGTTCTCTTTCTGACGAGGAATATGAGACCTTAGTTCTCATCCTAATCAATGGTAAAAAATCTCGATAATGAAGTTTTTTCCTCTTTTGTAAATCATGAATTAAAAAGGAAGGACAAAAAGTCCTTCTAAAGTACATTGATAGAAGCTTTGATGGTAAGAAGGAGTTTCAGTCGAAAGGGAAAAAATGATCGTGAAAGGTCAAAGTTCAGAGCCGATTTCAAAGATCTGAAGAAGAATTAGTTGGTCTTCTGTAAGGAGATAGGGTACCAGAAGGTTGATTTCTCAGAGATCAAGGATAAGAAGGAGTCAAAGCCTGATGAACATTTCGCATAGATGTGTAGGCTGTCTAAAAATCACTGAAGATAAGTCATCCAAAAGCAGAATTCAAACTCTAGATGTAAGGCTAATCATTACCACCAGCGCAGCACCAAGACGCGAGGGTTGAAACTCGCGTCTCAACATCACTGTAAGGACCAAGACGCGAGGGTTGAAACATGCGTCTCAACATTATTGCAGTACTAAGACGCGGAGTCCAAAGCCCGCGTCTCACGTGAAGCTTGATACAGAATTAGAAGCTCGCGTTTCTCAAGCATCACTTCAATGGCAAGACGCAAGGCTTAAAACCTTCGTCTCGGTTATAACTGCCCACATTACTGGGTCAATTACTGCCCATGTAATGAGAAGTTAACCCCATTATGGAGTGTTTTTAGGGGACACATTTACCCCCCTGAAACCTCTATAAATAGCCTAGTTTTCTATGAAAGAGGGGTCAAAAAATTCTTGGATAGAAGAACTTCAGTGATAAGCCGTAGAAGCACCAAGACCTCCAGCTGAAAAAAAGAGAGAGTTCTACTCTTTGAACAACTTACTGCGTACAATTTCGTCTTTGCCTACAATCTTTTTGAGATCCTTGGTGGACAGAAGCTGTGTTACTTCGTCTATTATCCAAAGAGAGGATCCCAAAGGACCTGACGTTCACCCGGTCAACGAAAAATAAGATTCACTTTCTATTGCCACATCAAGAACCCAGCTTTAAACAAAGGGGAGATTTACACTTGAAATATCTCCTCTCTCTTGTAAGAGGATTATTGACCCGCTGTAATTTCTTTACAATCAAACAAAGAAGTTACTCCTCGATCTTCAATTTTTCCCCACCAAATAACAGATGGCGACTCCGCTGGGGACTACTTTCTCTACCAATGAGCAAGTCGTGGCGCAAGGTGACGTCACCTACATGAGAAAAATGGTCGAATCACTTGTCGTGGAGTTCAACCAGGCAAAGTATGAAGAGTTCCTTTCTTCTAGCTCCAAGAACCCTAGGGCGCGGCAGTACGGCAAGGTCTCCTCGGGGACTCGCTCTCAACTCCGCTCTGAGACCCCGATAGATGCGACTGACAAGAAAGTGTCACGGTTGATCATATCACACGCAACTCCCGCGTCAACATCTCCCGTGAGACTCGCAAGGTGGACGTTGCTGATGTTCAGCCCGTTCATGCCCATCCCCTTCCTCAGCTCCAAGTCACCAGGGGTTCCCAGCAACCCTTACGGCGTAACCGGAACGCTGAACATCGACAGAGATGACGTGCGCGATGATTGTAAGCGCAAGAAGTTAGAATAATCATCTGTCCAGTAGAGACAGAGCGCAAGGCTCAGGCTGCATCTCTTCTGAATTGCGTCAGACGCACGGAGTCCGCGATGGAGACCCAAACGCGAAGCCCGACGGGCTTGCGTTTCTGAAGTTCTACATCCCAAACGCGACGCTCAGCAGCGTGAGGTCCGTGCTTCTCATCCGAGACATGAGACCCGCGTCTTTACAGTTATACGCGGGACCCAAAAGGCCTGCGTTTCTCAAATGTCGCTAGCCAGATGCAATAATTAGCAACGCGAGGTCCGCGTCTCTTCTCAGTAGAGGCGCGAGACCCATGTTTCATAGCCAAAACGCGAGAGCCGCGTCAATCTTATAGGACGTGAGCTCCACATCTCAGAACCCTGCGTCTCAGCTTTGCAACGCAAGGATAACTTTCAGAAACTGAAAAGCCCTCGACAACCCGAGGCTGATCTCTTTGATCCCCATCCAACAGATCTAAGAGATTATTTGACGCAGAAAAAGAGTACTAATCAGATCACTCCGTCTTGTTGGTGTGAACGGCTCATCACGACAATGCTCTCTGAATGTCGTTGCAGCTTACATACAAGCAAACAGTTGGTGTTCAGATGATTGATCCCAATCTCTCGATCAGTCAAAAGGTATCGCTCCCATAGAAGGAGGACCTTCTCTGACGTGGAGTACCCTGAATTCACTGCAAACATGGCAAGCAGAAGTAGGGGAAATAACCAGTAGTCAGCTCTAACGAGTCCGACACGGAACCAGAAGGTGTGTATCGGCATACTCACACTCGGATTGGTGCGGTCGCCTGGATCAACTACAGTGCCCTAGCTCGGGGCATTGAAGTAAATGAATCACATTCCGCTGTTGCAGAATCGCAAGCTTCGAACTCTTCCATAGAGAAGGAAGCATTCACGTACATGACAAATACTCCTGAGGAGACGATCAGGCGCTTTGAACAAAAAGCCCAGGTCTAGAGGGAACAATTCGAGATGATTCGTGCCCAACAAGAATCCACCGATTCCCTTAAACAGATGCTTGCACAATTGCTTGAAGATAAGAGGAAGTCAACTGACAAAACCTCCTCTAAAAAGTCTAAAGGCCAACGAAAAGAAGGAGAAAGCTCGTCTTCTGTACATATCGAGGAGAAGGAGCAATCTACTTCTGAGTGGTCTTAATCCTCGTCTAAGGAGGAAGGCAACCCGAACCATAGGAATATTCATTCTAAAAGAATGAGTCAATTGGAGCACCGTCTGGAAGTCCTTACTAATGGAAAGGCCTCCAAGAAGTAGGAATGATCTGGCCATATTCGGCCGAGTGGGACCTTGTTTCATACCCTCCCAAGTTCAAAGCTCTAATCCTACAGGCTTTTGATGGCAAAGGGTCACCGAACCAACATATCTTCTACTCCAAGTTTCAAACAGGAAACGTGGTAGATAACGATGCCATCTTGGCACGTTTGTTCATCGGCACTCTAAAGGGGCTTGCCTTTGAATGGTTCATGAAACTCCCAGAAGGCTCCATTAAAAATTGGAGTGATCTGGAGAAGCTCTTCCTGACACGCTTCTTTGAAGATGACTCGGTGATCACAATGCCTACTTTCCTGGCCACGAAGCAACGAAACGGGGAGTCAGTCAAAATATTTATGGAAAGATTTCAGAACATGGTACTCTGATGTCCTAGCAGTATGACCTAGGCCACCCTAGTAGAAACATGTCGTCATAATCTACAAACTTCACTCCTAGCCCAAATAGAAGTTGCTGAGAGCCACACCTGAAAGCAACTAGTCCAGCAAGGTCAACAGGCTGAAGAGATTATCGCCAGGGTTAAGGCAGAAGAAAACAAACCCTGACCCGAAAAGTCGACAAGGCGTATGCTAGAAACATCTTTTCAATCAAAGAGAAAAGATAATTTGGCGACAGAGATAAAATCTCCTGTCAAACCTCAGCCGGTCAGGGGAAGTGACCCTTCAAGTCAAACACGCGCCAACAAGCAGTACTTCTTTAAAGACGAACATGTTGATTCGGTTTTCAAGTTACTTAACAAGAGCAACAGATTGAAGCTTCCTGAAGCTAGACGTCCTAAAGAAGTCGGTAAAACTGATAATCCTAACTACTGCCTGTATCATAGGATACTGGGGCACACCACCAAGAGTTGCTACATCTTCAAAGACATCCTTCAAGCTCTGATTGATGCAGAAGTGCTAAAGCTCCGTCCAGAAGAGAAAAAAGTGACGGCTAATATGACATCATTTCTTCAGTTTGAAAAGTAGCCTCCAGCACCGTCTGGAGTAGTTCCCATCCCGAATGGGGAACTAAAAATGATTAATATGGACTCACAACACCAACAAGCGAAGGGTCTTGTACCCGTCCCACACCTCAGGAAGAAATTATGTGGGTTCATCCTGACCTTGTGGACAACCAGTAATGGACTACTGTTACTAACAGAAGGTCCAAAGGTAAGGCGAAAACTTCGTCCTGTAATATGGTGTGCGCTTCTTCCCGAGAAGTAGAAACTGATGTTCTCTCACTAACTGATTCAGAAGAGGAAACAATCATTCTTGCTGCGGAACTTAATAAATCGCTCGTGGCAGAAACTCATTCGGGTCAGTCATATTTAAAAAAGTATGATGAGATGGTGGCAAGTCCTCCTAAACCCACTACAGAGTCAGCCAAGCCCTCCTCGAAGCAACTGGTGGAAAAGCAGAAGAGCTTCGATTTTCTAAGGCTCTCCCAAAGAACAACGCGAAAGGATCTACAACACCTTATCACTTTGACGTCCTAGCTTAATTGGCCAATACTCCGACCAGAATCACCCTTTATGAGCTCATGAGACTATCAAAGTTAACAAGAGAAGCTCTAAGGGAAGCCCTAGCTAATGCTGAGGTCTTCATGGCCCAGATTCCAGCTGGAACATAGGAGGAGGATATAAAAGACTGCCTCCATGCCTCCCAAAATGCTCCCTGCATCACCTTCACGATAGATAATATGCAGGTTAAGGGGAAACATGATCCGCCCCTGTACTTCACATGGTATATTGAGTCGTCTGAATTAAGCCGCATTCAGGTAGATTCAGGATCCGCATTGAGCAACATGCCTCGCCGGGTCATGCAACAATTAGGGATCCCTACCCACCGATTGAGCGCTACCCAGACTACGATCTATTGTTTCAACGCCAATGGTACGCGCCCAATGGGGAAGATTAAGCTCAAATGTCAAATCGGGGACCTAAAGTCTGAAGTGACGTGCTATGTGATCGACGCTGACACTTTATATAATTTGTTGCTAGGATGACCGTGGATTCATTGTAATTCCATCATCCCCTTCACTCTCCACCAAGTTATGAAGTACATTGACGAAAGTGGGAAAGTCCGAACGTTGATTGTCGAAAGGCATCCGTTCAAGGGGATAAAGAACTATTTCACAGACTCCTTCTTATACCAAGACTCTTTGGAAACAAATGAGACCTACAACCAGAGGAACCAGACTCTGGTAACGAAGCTGACACCGAGCCAGAGGTGGAAGAAGAGTGCATGTGGGAATTAGATCCACTTGTAACAAGCATTAATAAGCTCGATGTTAATAACACCGCCGATGATGTAGGATGGTGGTATATTAATGAAGAGTTAAATTTGGCTTACTTTTCTATGTTCGCTTCTGATTCAGTGCCATCAGACACTAGTACCAAAGTGGATAATGACCTGTGGTCGGCAATAGATGCTCTTACATCATTACATGTACCAATGAAGTTATCCTTCGAAACGTACCAAGATGTCGGTGATGCGCACGAATCAGTATTCATGGTCCCAGCAAGACGCAAAGGCCAAAACCAATCCTTTTCAGACAAATCAAGTCCGAACAGATGTCTCATGAAGAGTCAGAAAGCGAGAATGAATCTCTCCAGTTCACTCATTATGAGTCAAATATACTCAAAATGATGGAAAGCATGGGATATGATCTGACAAACGGTCCTGGGTTGAACT
The DNA here is from genome assembly GCA_038442645.1 of Agave tequilana. Lineage (NCBI taxonomy): Eukaryota > Viridiplantae > Streptophyta > Magnoliopsida > Asparagales > Asparagaceae > Agave > Agave tequilana. The sequence continues at coordinate 494,024 of JAVJIF010000391.1, read as the reverse complement.
TCGACAAAGGAAGAAGAGCACTACTTCGGTCTTTCATTTCGAAAGGGAAAACCCCTGATTATTACCATCAAACTCACAGGTGTTTGGGTTATGTGTCAACCCTAATTCCGTCAGCCTCTGAGTCTGAAGAGTTGCTAGACCTACCATAACTGCTCATCTGGCACGTCATCATGGGAATCGGACATTAGTGTCGGCAACATATTCTGAGAACTTTCAGTAAACATGGTTTCAACAAGCCACCTGGATGATGGAGATGAAGAAATGGTCCAGTCTGATACAGATCCTTGGATCAAACACCTAAACACTCTATGACATATTTGCTTTGAACAACGTGAACCACCCACGGAAGATAAGGTCAATTAGATTAATCTGGGAGATGAGGCTAATCCTAAGCCCATTTTTATAAGAGAAAGTCTATCATCCTCCGAGAAAAAAGACTTAATATATCTTGTGCGAGAGTATATAGATGTTTTCACTTGGAATTATGAGGACATGCCTGGGCTTGATCCTCGAGTGGGTATGCATCGCCTTAACATTAATTCAGACGTGAAGCTAGTCAAGTAACAGCAGCGACGGTTCCGTCCAGAAATAATGGAAGCAATCCAGTCAGAAGTCAAGAAACTTATAAACTTTGGCTTCATTAGGGAGGAGCAACATCCTGATTGGGTAGCCAATATCGTCCCCGTTATCAAGAAAAACAAAAAGATCTAGATTTGCATTGATTTTTGCGATCTAAATGAGGCCTGTACCAAAGATGAATTCCCTCGCCTAATCATGGATGTCATGATTGACAATACGTGCGGGTTTGAGTGAATGTCCTTCATGGATGGATTCTCTGGGTATAATCAAATCAAAATGTATCCTGATGATGAAAGGCATACTTCTTTCAGGACACCACTGGGGGTATATTGCTATACTGTCATGCCCTTCGGACTGAAGAATGCTGGGGCAACATATCAGAGAGCTATGAATACAATTTTCCACGAGCACATGCATAAAACAGTAAAATGCTACGTTGACGATATTGTAGTGAAAAGCCGCATCAAAGGTGACCACATAGCCGATCTGAAGACAGTCTTTGAAATCATGCGGGCACATCAGTTGAAGATAAACCCCACCAAATCCTTCCTGGGGGTGGCCAGCGGTAAATTCCTAGGGTTTATAGTAACATCCAAAGGAATTCACTTAGACCCGAAAAAAGTCCGCGCTGTCCAGGAGATGCAACCTCCAAGGAATCTCAGGGATCTTAGAGGATTGCAAGGACGACTAGCATACATCCGAAGGTTTATCTCAAATCTCTCTGGAAAATGCCAATCCTTCACCAAATTGATGAAAAAAGGTGTCTCATTTATCTGGGATGATGCTTACCAAGAAGCATTCGAGGAAATCAAACAATACCTCACACAACCACCGATCCTTACAGCTCCGGTGTCGGAAGAACCTTTCCGGTGTCGAGCAATGGATCATTCTTTAGGAGCTTTGCTAGCACAGAATAATGATCAAGGACATGGGCAAGCAATCTATTATCTGAGTAGGACTATGATCGGAGCCGAGCATCGATACAACCCGATCGAAAAGGAATGTTTGGCATTGATGTTCGCTATCCAGAAAATGCGACACTACTTGGTGGGCCATAATATAAATGTCATATCAAAGGTCAACCCTTTGAGATTGCTCATGATGAAGCCATCGTCCCTAAATGGTTGACTGGCAAAATGGGCCATACTGCTATCCTAATATGAAATGCGCTTTTTATCACAAAAAGTCGTGAAGGGACAAACGGTGGCGGATTTCCTGGCTGAGCATCCAGACCCGAAAGCAACTGAACTTTAGGAGAATCTCCCGACGAAGTCATTGAAGTTTGTCTAACCCAGACATCTTTTGAAAAACAAGTGTGGCAACTCTTCTTAGACGGTGCATCGAGATCAGGTCCGCAAGGGCATGTCATAGCCGGAGTGGGGGTAGTACTGATCTCCCAACAGAACTATGTGATCCCTCGAGCATTCTCGTTAACCGAGCCCTACTCCAATAATGTAGCGGAATACAATGCCCCCTTGATTGGAATGCAAATCGCCGATGAGATTGACATTAAAAATCTCGAGGCATACGGTGACTTTAAACTCATTGTTAACCAAGTTCGCGGGGAGTACGAAGTCAGACATGAAGATTTAATACCCTATTACAACGCAACCATCTCTATGGCCGAGAGGTTCGAAAACTTTTACATCGACCATATACCACGTTAGCAAAATGCGCATGCATCTAGTACTGGTATCTCTCGCTGCCTCATTAGCCCTTCCAGCCGGAGTGGTAGAGAAAATACTTATCTACAGTCACGACTTGTATTGTCCAAGGGTCACTTTTGAAGATAACCAAAAGCCCATAGGAGATTGTCAAACCAAAGAAGCTCTTGAAACCTCAGCCGGTCCAGAGCTTAGGGATTGGCGATTCTCAAACATCGACTATGTCTTGTATGGCATCCTGCCTGATGATCCCAAAGAAGCAGCTGCCATTAGAAGGAAAGCCTCCAAATTCTATTATAATGCGACTACGCGAACACTATATCGCCGATCGCATGACGGGATCCTCTTCCGCTGCCTATCATGAAAGGAGGCACAGGCAGTACTCTAAGAAGTGCATGATGGCATGTGTGGAGCTCATCAGCCTGGTCCGAAACTTGGGGATCGACTCTGAAGACTGGGATATTATTGGCCTAAGATGATCCCAGATGCCATCACTTATACCAAACGATGTCACGCCTGTCAAGTCCATGGTGATTTTATCCATTAAGCACCAGGATATCTTCGCTCTACAACCTCTACCTGGCCATTTCAGATGTGGGGATGGACGTAGTGGCCCTATCAGCCCACCATCATCTAAAGGACATCGGTTCATCTTAGCTATAACCAATTACTTCTCTAAATGGGCCGAAGCTATTCCTTTTAGGGAGGTAAAGACATCTGATGTGATCAAATTCCTGACGTATCACGTCATCTACTGTTTTGGTGTGCCATGACGAATTGTCTATGACAATGGGCCCCAGTTCGTCAGTCAGGCTTTTCAGAGGTTCTGCAATAAGTTCAGAATTCAGAATGTATCCTCAATGACATACTACCCAGCTGCTAACGGCCTAACAGAAGCTTTCAACAAGACTATTGGAAAACTTCTCAAGAAATTCGTCTTGAAAGCCAACGTAACTGGGACGACAGGTTAGGTGAATGCTTATGGGCCTATCGTACAACAGTTCGAACCTCAACGAAAGCTACACCATTCTCTTTGGTATATGGGTGTGAAGCAGTACTCCCGCTAGAAATCCAAATCCCATCTCTACGCGTCGCCTTGACAGCAGAGATGACAAATGAGGAGAAGCATCGACTGTAACTCCAAGAGTTTGAGGCTTTAGATGATAAACGTCTGCAAGCTCAGCAACAAATTGAGCTCTATCAAGCTCGAATTACCAGAGCCTTTAAAAAGAAAGTCAAGGAGCGAACTTTCAAGAAAGGTGACCTTGTCTTAACTGTCAGAAGACCTATGGTGATGACACACAAGACAAAAGGAAAATTCCAACCCAAATGGGAAGGACCATTTATAGTAGAGTCGGTCTACTCAAATGGAGCGTATCGCCTCATAAACTCAGATGGTGATACACTTATGATGCTAATCAATGGCAAATTCTTGAAGAAATACTATCCTTGATAGCACTCTTCCCCCGATCAAGTTAATACTGTACCTCTGATTAAAACTCTAGATCCAAGAAGAGCTTCTTTCCTTTATTAGATCACATCACGGTAGATCAGTGTCAAGGTAATTGAGCATTGGTTGCATCATGATGCATGATGTAAATACTGAGAAAGAAGCAAAATGCGAAACTTTGGTTTTAACTTAGTTAATCTTCTGATTGACATCTGATGCCTCCGAAGGCTAAGGATAGAGGAAAATGTTAGCTTTTAAGCCCAACATAAGTCTTTGACAATTCATTATGCTGAGGGGAATAGCATGGCTAGCCCAACTCAAACGGTAGTTAGTAAAGGTACACCAAATCCGTTGATAACTAAGGGTTTGCTAAAAATCCTAGTGGACTTGGTCCCATCCTCTCCTCCAAAATCTCTTATAAATTCTCACCCACAGAATGGTAGGGCCACAAAATACCGGTGTTCATCTCCCTAATGAAATGAACTGGATTCTGTTAAGTTAATATTAAACCTCTGACAAACCAAATTTTCCAGTCCCCAGTAGATTCTGTCAAGTTAACATTAAACCTCTGACAAACTAGATTTTTCAATCCCAGTGGATTCTATCAAGTTAATATTAAACCTCTGACAACAAAATTCTTTAAAAATCCTCGCTGTTATGTTAATACTAAATCTCTAACGGGGAATTTTCCATGTCCCTAGGAAATCGATGGTTGTCACGTTAATATTAAATCTCTGACAGTTCAGTTTACTTTCCACCAAAAATCTCTACCAATTCTCTTCCATAGAGTGGTGGGTCCACAAATACAATCATTGCTATGTTAACACTATACCTCTGATAATGAAAAAATTTCAATACTCCCCAGTGAGTACGAACTTCACTTGTCTCTCCTCTACATGGAATAGCAAGTCTTCAAATTTGTCAAGTTAACATTACATCTCTGACATTCCAAACTTCAGTTTCAATTCTCATCAATAGAATGACAAATCCTTAAAATTGCTCATATCGCAAATCGATTACTATCAAGTTAATTTTATACCTCTGATAAATTACTGTTAAGTTTAACATTACACCTCTAACAGTGATTAAGTTACTGCCAAGTTCAATATTAAACCTCTGACAGTTATTTTTCCTCAGGCTTCCGTATCGAAGCTGAGATGAGCGATACTAAGTTTAACATCACACCTCTAGCGTCCAGTTCATTACTAAGTTCAATATTACACATTTGGCCATTACTTTCCCTCGAACTTCCTTGTCGAAGTCGAGATGACCAATGCCAAGTTCAAAATTACACCCTAGCATTACCTTCACTGCTAAGTTTAACATTACACCTATGACAGTGAAGCTTTCAGTCTTCCCAAATAAAGCTGAAACTCTCATTGAGTTAAGTTAATATCACACCTCTGACTCACTTCCTTATCAAGTTAACATCATATTCCTGACAAGATTTAATTCAACCCGTTAAGTTAATATCACGCCTCTAACGGTAAAAGTTCTCCTAGATCTCCCACGAGTCAAGTTTCCCTTGTTATTCTTGTTAACAGAATAACAAGTCTACTTAAAAAATATTGTTAGGTTAACATTACACCTCTAGCAGTGTTTCCATTAAATCCCCAGCTGAGTCCTAGTCAAGTTAATACTAAATCTCTGATGAATATGAAAGATCACCTAGAGGGGGGGTGAATAGGTGATTATGCTAATCTAGTCAACTCAATGCGGAATTTAAAAACTAAATGCAATACACTCAAGTGCAATCAACAAATGATGCACACACAACCAAGCCAAGCAATTATGAATGCACAATATGAATATTTGCAAGGCACAAAGTAAAGAGAGAGATAGAGAGAGAGTCAATGGATCAAGCGTAAACAACAAGATGTGTTTCGAGGTTCGAGCACCCAGCTCTACATTCCCGCCTTCGACACACGAAGGATTTCCAATCCACTAGCTAGTCCACCTAGGACTCTCACAAGGAGTACCCAACTCCTCTCTTTACAATCACAACCTCCTCCTTGAGGCAAGCTCCAATCCAACAAAACAATCACCTCACAACCCGAGGGATTAGCACAAATCAAACACAAGGATCACCTCACAACTTGAGGGATACAACCCAAGGCACAAAGCCAAACAAAGATAGGATTTTTAACTTGGTGGTCTAAACAACAACCACAAACAATCTCTTTCTCACACACAAAGATCCTATAGAAAAGATAGTAGATTTTTGCTCAAGTGTGGAGAAAACCAAGGGATTTGAAACCAACAACTCAAAGAAAATCTTTGGAAAAAAAATAGAAATGAAGATAGTGAAGTTCAAACAAAAGCTTTTCCCAAAATCCCTTTTCTTTGTTTTTCAAACCCTAATAAAAACACCAAAAGATTGTTCAATTTGAATCCAAAAACCTCTTTTAATTGCTGTGAAAACACCAGAGAGTAGGAAAAAATTCGCACAAAAAATCTTAGAGAAAAACTCTTGCCAAAGGGGTATTTATGGGCAAATCCAGAAACTAGCCGTTGGCAGCAGTTTTTGCCAAAATAACCCTGCCGGTCGACCGTCCAACGGTCAAATTTTGCCCGTTGGTAGCTACCGGTCGAACGCCCCGGTCGACCCAAACAAACAGAGAGCTCTGCTCTCTGACCCGGTCGACCGGAACGGTCGACCGTCCAATGTCTGCCAAACGTGCACAGATTTGTGCACGTCGGTCGACTGACCCGGTCGACCGACTTCTAGCCAAGTCGACTTGTCAGAAGACTAGTCGACTGGATGAAGTCTGGAATGGTCAGAAAAATAGTTTTAAAAATATTTTGAAAAATCTTTTAACACTCCTAAAAATCACCAAAAATAGTTTTATCATTTTGCATTGATATGTAAACATGTGGTAAAAAGTTTAGCTCAAATATCAATCAATATGAACTATTTTTGTCTCTTATCATTTTTACCAAAAACCAAAAACTGTATTTTCTAAAACTTGGATTTTGAAAAGAAAATACGTTTTGTCCAAAACTCTTCCAAATACAAAAACATGATATTTAAACATTTTGAAGCATGATGTATATGGATATAATCCTATATACATGAAACAAATATATATCTATGTTTTTGTCAAACATAAAACACATGAATATGAAAGTCAAAACTAAGTTTGTCTAGGAATATTAAAGCATGTATGTATATAGAACAAATCATATATACACTAAACCATGTAAACTTGTTTTGATCTATCTATTCATGAAAACCAAGATCGGTTAAACCTAAAACCGAAAAACCAAAAACCAATATTCAAAACATGAAACGTGTGTGTGTTGTGAACTTGAGCATATAATACTATTCTAATCTTTACAATTTGGATCTAAACACAAAACTAAACTATGGTACCGAAGTCTTCTTGTAGAGCGCAATCTTCAAGCCGACTCGATCCAAAACTCCTTGATCCACCGAGCAAGTGCTATATATGATCTTTGACGCACAGGCTCTTGAATCAACATGTGAAAGCTTCCAAATCATCTTGTTGAAGCTAATCACCAACTAATAACTTGATTAATGATCTGAAACTTAAAATCACAAGATTATTAGTACACATAACTACATGAGTTAATCATCATCAAAACTAGGGTGGAAGGCCTTTGGGCCAACAATCTCCCCCTTTTTGATGATGACAAAACTCATGGAGTTATATATGCATGGATTAAAGTTAAGCTTCAAAGAAGCTCCCCCTTAACTCATGCATAACCAAATAAACATAATGAATGTGCAATGAAGGCTCTTAAACATGAATCATAAAACATGCATATCTATGCATAAACAATAAAGGGTTCTAGATACCAATGAAATGTTCAAAAACAAAACATGCTCTAGATTCCAATTCCAATGAAATGTTTAAAACAAAACATGCTCTAGATAAAACAAAACATGCTCTAGATACCAATTACACTCTAGATACCAATTACAAAACATGCTTTAGATACCAATTAAAATTAAACTTAATATATGCAAAACAAAACATGCATATATAAACCCAAATTCTTCTCCCCCTTTTTGTCAATCATCAACAAAGGGGTAATACAAAGAATCAATTTTCAATAAGGGGTAAAAGCAAAACCAAATCCATAAATTTTTCTCCCCTTTTTGTTCGAAACAACGAATCAATAAAAAAAATATTTTCCCTTTTTGTCTAAAACAAAAACAAGACCAATTAGGATATCAATTGAAAATATGTCAAAGAATAGCATCTTGATACCAATTGAAAGGAAACAAACAAAAAATATTGATACCAATTTTAAACAAAAGCACATGAAACATCTTGATACCAATTTGAAATTAAACATAATGAATTTGAATGTCTAAACACAAATGTTTTGATACCAATTGTAAATCATTTTCATTTTAAACATATGATACCAATTTGAAATTTTCAATCATAAAGTAAGGGAGTGGGAATCAAATACCAATTGAAAAATCACCAATTGAAAGACAAAATCAAATTTTCTCCCCCTTTATGAAATACCAACTAAAATAATGCTTAAGCTTGATATCAATTTAAAAGTAATCAATTGAAACAAAGTTAAAGCTCAAGCACTAGCATAAATAAGATTTTGTGCTTAAAGATATAGGGATATAATAAGCACAAATAAAACATATATATGTATGAAAAATAGATACCAATAGAAATTGATATTCTTAGAATGAAGCATACATACATACAAACACATATGAGTATACAAGAAATGTCAAGATTGATACCAATTGAAAGAATTCAATGATACCAATTAAAATAACAATAATATCAAATGTATATCTCATATAACTACCTCCCAATCATGGTTCAAGTTTTAAATGATTTTCAATATAAGGCATACATGAACATGATCTCCCATCCATCCTCCCATAGAGGGTAGGGGTTTTCAAAAATAGGTTTGAAAATAAGCTTTATTTGAAAATCTCTACCATAGTGAAGAATACGAACTAGTTATAGGAAAAACTTTTAAAAACTAGTACGAAATCCTTCAAATAAGGAATAAAACAAAATTGTTTTTCATGAAACACATGTAAATCACATGATCACTAAACACTCAAAGTCCATAAAGCTCATATCATAGTCTCATGAAAAACAAATCATGAGAAAACTAACAAGGTGAGTGAACAAGTGGTATGTGACACACATCAACATGAAAATGTTCAATTAAGCTCATATGAAATTCCTTGAAAACATGAAAACTTGAAAAGCTAGATTTTCATTGCCAATAGAAATTCATCTAAGATGTGAAATCACCAATTGAAATCATCTTAAAAACATGAAATTCATAATAAATGTGAAATCACTTGGCAAACATGAAATTCATCCAAACGATTTAAACTTCAAGGCATATGTATGTCATGTACAAACTAAAGTATACATACATATCCTAAACACAATGAGTCCACAAAAGTATATGCATGAAGGCAGTGGCTCAAGGATGTACATGTATAATCAATAGTTTGGACAAGATACACATATACATGAAGTTAAACAAATAAACACGAAATCAAGAAAAACTAAATTTTCACCAAAACTAATTTCATTTCAAGGTATATGTATGAATTGCCAACACAATAAGTGTACATACATATCCCTAAACACAATTGAGTCCATATATATAGATTTGCATGAAAGGTAAATGACTCAAAGGGTATACATGCATATCTTAAGGTTTGGCAAAATAAACATATACATGAAATGAAAGCTCATACACATAAAACAAATCCAAAAATAGGAATACGAGTTTAAAATATATGAATCATCAAAACTAGGCTATACTAGCACATTTAATGGGTACAAATAAGCATCCAAGCACAAACATATATAAAGATTTATTTGTGTCCCACTACATGTGCAAGTATAAATTCTAGTCTTAATAAAAACTAACATCTAAACAAGTAATCAAATCATTAAGCACAAAACGGGATATAAATCAACATGAAAGACATAAAAATGATCATGAAGAACATCCACATGCTATTAGAATCAAGAAATACATAATAGCCTATAAACATCAAAACATGTGGCAAAATTAGAAATCATACAACACATCACCATTGTTAATCTATTACAACACAATTTATTTATCAAAATATGAATCATTAAAACAAAAAGTCATAGTCAACCATATGATTTGCATGACAAAGACATGTGCATTAAACCTATGATAAACATGATAGCTAAAACATAAAGAGAACACAAAATATGGGTCCATACTAAACATGGGTGTCTCAACAACTAATCATGTAAAGCATAAGTCTAATAAATATGACGAATATCATACTAATCATAAAACAATAAAACAAAACGAAAATCATAAACATCATAAACATCCAAATGGTCATAATGCATATGCATGTGCATTAGAACTAGGGCATACATGTTAGTTTAAACAAGGTGAGAACACTAAATATAGATCCATATAAAATATGGGTGTTCAAGTAACTAAACATGTATAACACTAATCTAATCAACATGACATAAGCATAATGAACAATAAACCATGGCATGCTATAAATAGATGAACATGAAAAGCATGCAAATAAAAATGGGAGTTAGAGAATGATACCAAAACCGATGAAGGTGCATCTCTAATTCTCCAAATCACGGTGGTCCTCCCACCAAATCTCCTTGAGAGTGAACCATCCAAATGGTTCTCTTTAGGCACGGAACGCATCCACTCCAAGGCACCAACACTCTCACGTTTTGCGAGAGCTCCCACCTACATCAAAAAGTATAGAGGTGGTCTTTGGTACCCATTTCTTTGTTGGTCCACGGGGGTTAGTATCCTTTCTAACCCAAACAAGATTAGTTGCTAAATTTTCATGATAGATACGATCATAACAAAATCTAGCAAGATGGCCTTTTCGGCCACAATGTGTACATGTGTACACATGAGCATACGTGCGATGGTGGTGACCGTGGAAAGCATGTGTATGCCGTGAAGAGTGAGCATGCAAAGGTGGACCTTGTTTCTTGCGAACCAAGGTTTCCAAACGTGAATGATTCAATGTGCATTGGCTCAAAGTGGAGCCCAAACATTCAACACTCATCTTCAAAACATTTATATCATTTTCAATGGTGGAAGATAAAGTGGAGCATGCAATAGGTGTGCAAGAAGAAGAAGAAGCTATACTAGCATGTCACACATGAATATCAATCTCATTTTGCAAAGATTCATTTTTCTTCAAAACCAAATCCAATTCTTTTGTAATTGAATCAATTTTATTTTTCAAAACAAGGTTATCTTTTAAAATAAAATCCATTAGAAGATAAAACCTCATTGTTTTTCACAACATCATTTTTGTTTTTTAAATCATCAATCTCATTAAGGGCAAGGTCTAGTTGAGATCTTAGTGAGTCACGTTCACTAGTGATCTCTTCCTTTTCTTGCAAAACCAATTCAAAATTAGAACACAAATCCTTCAATTCATTTTTCAAAACAAGGTTGTCCTCTTTCAAAAGATTGTGTTTTTCCAATAAATTTTCAAGCTTTTGAGCAAGTTCCAAATTTAAAGTTTGAACTTCAAAACAACCATGGCAATAGGAACTAGAGCTATCATCTAATTGAGTGTCCGATTGTACCTCAAGGGAGTTTTTCCCTTGGACCATGAAGCAATGCTCTTCGGACTTTTCTCTCTTAGATCTCCTCATCTTGTTGATAATCCTTGGAAGCTCGGGAGACGTCAATAAGCTCCAAACTGCAAAAGCCGAATCATAACGATCAAACACCGGTAAAAGATGTTCACTAAGAGATGCTCTAAGTGTTCTAAGTGCTAATGTATTTGCCTTCTTATGCTTGCTACTATTAGGGAATGATTCCATAGTGGAGGCTTGATAAACTAGATGTCCTAGTCTTTTCAAATGGCTACTCATATTGGCCTTCCAAACATCAAGCCTAATATGGTCAAACATAGGAGGGCTATCCATGAGTGCAAACTAAATGAGTGCAAATGAACAATGCAAATGAAGATTAGCAAACCAAGAACTCACTCCTAGGTGGTTAAACCTAAATATCAGGAGCGCTAGCTCTGATACCAATTGAAAGATCACCTAGAGGGGGGGGGTGAATAGGTGATTATGCTAATCTAGTCAACTCAATGCGGAATTTAAAAACTAAATGCAATACACTCAAGTGCAATCAACAAATGATGCACACACAACCAAGCCAAGCAATTATGAATGCACAATATGAATATTTGCAAGGCACAAAGTAAAGAGAGAGATAGAGAGAGTCAATGGATCAAGCGCAAACAACAAGATGTGTTTCAAGGTTCGAGCACCCAGCTCTACATCCCCGCCTTTGACACACGAAGGATTTCCAATCCACTAGCTAGTCCACCTAGGACTCTCACAAGGAGTACCCAACTCCTCTCTTTACAATCACAACCTCCTCCTTGAGGCAAGCTCCAATCCAACAAAACAATCACCTCACAACCCGAGGGATTAGCACAAATCAAACACAAGGATCACCTCACAACTTGAGGGATACAACCCAAGGCACAAAGCCAAACAAAGATAGGGTTTTTAACTTGGTGGTCTAAACAACAACCACAAACAATCTCTTTCTCACACACAAAGATCCTATAGAAAAGATAGTAGATTTTTGCTCAAGTGTGGAGAAAACCAAGGGATTTGAAACCAGCAACTCAAAGAAAATCTTTGGAAAAAAAATAGAAATGAAGATAGTGAAGTTCAAACAAAAGCTTTTCCCAAAATCCCTTTTCTTTGGTTTTTCAAACCCTAATAAAAACACCAAAAAGATTGTTCAATTTGAATCCAAAAACCTCTTTTAATTGCTGTGAAAACACCAGAGAGTAGGGAAAAATTCGCACAAAAAATCTTAGAGAAAAACTCTTGCCAAAGGGGTATTTATGGGCAAATCCAGAAACTAGCCGTTGGCAGCAGTTTTTGCCAAAATAACCCTGCCGGTCGACCGGCCGGTCGACCGTCCAACGGTCAAATTTTGCCCGTTGGCAGCTACCGGTCGACCGCCCCGGTCGACCCAAACAAACAGAGAGCTCTGCTCTCTGACCCGGTCGACCGGAACGGTCAACCGTCCAAAGTCTGCCAAACGTGCACAGATTTGTGCACGTCGGTCGACCGACCCGGTCGACCGACTTCTAGCCAAGTCGACTTGCCAGAAAACTAGTCGACTGGATGAAGTCTGGAATGGTCAGAAAAATAGTTTTAAAAATATTTTGAAAAATCTTTTAACACTCCTAAAAATCACCAAAAATAGTTTTATCATTTTGCATTGATATATAAACATGTGGTAAAAAGTTTAGCTCAAATATCAATCAATATGAACTATTTTTGTCTCTTATCATTTTTACCAAAAACCAAAAACTGTATTTTCTAAAACTTGGATTTTGAAAAGAAAATACGTTTTGTCCAAAACTCTTCCAAATACAAAAACATGATATTTAAACATTTTGAAGCATGATGTATATGGATATAATCCTATATACATGAAACAAATATATATCCATGTTTTTGTCAAACATAAAACACATGAATATGAAAGTCAAAACTAAGTTTGTCTAGGAATATTAAAGCATGTATGTATATAGAACAAATCATATATACACTAAACCATGTAAACTTGTTTTGATCTATCTATTCATGAAAACCAAGATCGGTTAAACCTAAAACCGAAAAACCAAAAACCAATATTCAAAACATGAAACGTGTGTGTGTTGTGAACTTGAGCATATCATACTATTCTAATCTTTACAATTTGGATCTAAACACAAAACTAAACTATGGTACCGAAGTCTTCTTGTAGAGCGTAATCTCCAAGCCGACTCGATCCAAAACTCCTTGATCCACCGAGCAAGTGCTATATATGATCTTTGACGCACGAGCTCTTGAATCAACATGTGAAAGCTTCCAAATCATCTTGTTGAAGCTAATCACCAACTAATAACTTGATTAATGATCTGAAACTTAAAATCACAAGATTATTAGTACACATAACTACATGAGTTAATCATCATCAAAACTAGGGTGGAAGGCCTTTGGGCCAACAGAATACTCATTTGTAGTCCTCCGTATGAATGAAAACTTCACTTGTCATTCTCATTCATAGATTGGAAAGTTCACGAAAACTATTCTACTCGTGTCAAGTTAACATCGCACCTCTGACAGTATTCTTCAATTCTTGAAATGAAATTTTTCCCAACTTTAACTTGTTAAGATAATTATCGCATTTTTTAGCAAGTTAAGAGTTCCTACTTCTATGTATCTGATTTTCAATGCGAAAAAGGAATTCAAGACATATAAGGAGACAAGAAAAAGTGTCACTTTTATTGATATTCAAACATATGAAAGGTTTTGGCCCAGAGGCCTTCCACTCTAGTTTTGATGATGATTCACTCATGTAATTATAGTTTACTAATAATCTTGTGATGTTTAGTTTCAGATACTTAATCAAGATATTAGTAGTGATTAGCTTCAACAAAGGTGTTTTGGAGCTTTCACATAGTGATTTAAGAGCTCGAGCGTCAAAGTTCATATCTAACACTCGTTGAAGTCAAGCTCCGTGGATCACATTTGGATCGAGTCGACTTGGAGACGGCACTCTACAAGAAGACTTTGGTACATTGTTTAGTTTATATTTTAGATCCATTATTAAAGATTAGATAGTGTGATATGCTCAAGTTCACAGCACAAACACGTTTCATGTTTATTGGTTTTCAGTTTTTGGTTTAACCGATCTTAGTTTTCAAGGATAGATAGGATCAAAACAAAGTTTACATGGTTTAATGTATATTAGATTTGTTCTATATACATCTATGCTTCAACTATTTAAACAAACTTCGTTTGATTGTCTATTTCATGAGTTTGAAGTTTTTGTATTTAAACAAAACTTATTTTCGGATTTAATATCAAAAACATTAATATATATATCTTTATATGTATATTGGATTATATCCGTATACTATATGCCTCAAAGTTGTTTCAATATCATGTTTTTGTATTTGAATGAGTTTTGGACAAAACGATTTTTTCAATTCAAAAATCCAAGTTTTGGAAAATATGAATTTTGGCTTTCGGCAAAATTTCTAAGTTACAAAAATAGTTCAAAATATTTGTAACATGGTTTGATTTTACTCAAACATGTTTGTATATCAAAGTATTATAGTGAAACTATTTTTGTGGATTTTTAGAGATTTTATGGGATTTATTTGATAATTAAAAACCCAAGTTTTAAATCCTATAACCAGATCTGCCAGGCCCTGGCGGTCGATCGGGATGGTCGATCGGACCAGTGGTCAGTCGATCGGACTGGTCGACTGACGTGCACAAGGACGTACACGCAGGCCAACGTGTTTGGCCGGTCGACCGAGCGATTGACCGACTGAGGTCAACGCACTCTCAGTTGGCCCGGTCGACCGGGCGGTCGACCGGCCAGAGAGCCGTTGCTCTTTGGTTCTGGGCGCGGTCGACCAAGCGGTCGACCGGCAGGCTCAACGGTAAAAAATTTGACTGTTGGTCGGTCTACCGGCCGGTCGACCGGAAGGTCATTTTTGACCTTTCTGCCTGCCAACGGGCAGATTTTGTTTGGGCCTTTAAATACCCATTTGAGAGTTGTTTCTTAACAAGTTTTTAAGAGCCAAAATTCTGATCTTCTCTAGTGTTTTAAGAGCAAGTTTTTCAAAAGAGTTTTTGGGTTTAAAAGATCAATCTTCAATTATTTTTAAAGTGTTTTTTAATTCAAAGAAAATAGTCTTTTGGGAATTTATTTTTAGTCTAAAAATTCTATATCTATTTGGAGATTTTTCTAAGTGATTTTCTTTGTTCAAAATACTTTGTTTTCTCACACTTGAGCTTATCATTTTATCCTCTCTATAGGATTGTTTTGTGGGAAAAGAATTGATTTGTGGTTGAGATAGACTACCAAGTTGTAAACCCTCCTAATTTGTGATATCCCTCTTGTGTAGAGGTTGATTGTTGAAGTGGTGGCTTTGTGCCCTATCCCTCTAGTGAGAGGTTGATTGATTGTTTGGCTTTATGCCCATCCCTCAAGTATGAGGTGATTGTGTTTGAGTGGCTTTGTGCCTAACCTCTAAGTGTAGAGTTGTGTTGTATTTGAGAGAGGAGTTGTGTACTCCAAATTATAATTGCCCTAAATCCTCATTGGAGGTTTCCCTGTGTGGAAAGTCCTGTGTGGACAAGTTAGTAGAAATCCTTCTATGTGAAGGTGGGGACGTAAAGCTGGGTGCTCGAACCTCGAAACAAATCTCAGTGTTTGCGTGTGATCCATTGACTCTAACTCTCTCTTTTTATATTGTGCCTTGCATTGATTCATATTATCATATCATACTTATATGCTTGGTTGTGATTGTTTGTGTGCCTCACTTGTGTCTAACCACGAGAGCTTCATATAGCACATCAACTCTCATTCAGAGGAATCAAGAGGAGTTAGTCCCGAGCCCTTCACCGGGAATTCGGCTACACTCGTTGGTTACACTAAGTATGTTGCAATTAAGTTTTAATTTTTGCATTATTGTTCATAGATTAGCCGTACACCTATTCACCCCCCTTTAGGTGTACTTACAATTTGTATCAGAGCCTACGCTCCTGATATTAGGTTTAACCACCTAGGAGTGTGATCTTGATTTTGCTAATCTATCATTTTCGTTTGCATTTACACACATATAGTTTGCACTCATAGATAGCCCTCCCATGTTTGGTATCTCTAGACTTGATATATGGAAGGTTATGATGAGTTGTCATTTAAAAACCTAGGTTATAAAGTTTACCTTGTCATTATCAAGGAATCCTACCTTAGTGATAGCAAGCATATAGAGGCCAATGCACTAGCCCTAAAGGCACTTAGAGCATCTCTTAATAAAAAATATTTACATGTGTTTTCTCACAATGATTCTGCTTTTGCAGTATGGAACATTTTGACATCTCCTGAGCTACCAACGCTTATCCATAAGAAGAGGAAATCTAGTCGAGACGAGTCTGACGAACTTACTTCATAGTCCAAGGGAATGACTCCCTTAATGTATAATCAGAAACTCAACTAGATGCTAGTACTAGTTCATATTGCAATGAATGTGTGGATGTACAAGCCCTAAATGATGAACTTGCTAAAAATTGTGAAAATTTGATTTCAAAATACAAACTTTTGAAAAAGGATAGTCTTGGTGTAAAAGAAGAAAATAAAATTTTATCTTCTAGACTTGAGATTGCTTTGCAAGAAAGGGATGAGATTTCAAGTGAACGTGACTCACTTAAATCCCAACTTGATCTTGCCCTAAATGAAAACAAGATTTTAAAAAATAAAAATGATTGTAATGATATTTGGAAGAAAAATGAAAATTTGTCTTCTAAACTTGATTTTACTTTAAAAGAAAATGTTTCTTTGAAAAAGAAAATTGATTTGATTTCACAAGAATTGGAAGATTGTTTAAAGAAAAATGTTTCTTTGAAAAATGATTTGTCTACACATGTTTGCCATGCTAGTGTAGCTTCACCATCTAGCACATCTATTATATGCACCTCTATTCTATAATTGAAGATGATATATCTATGCTTAAGAAGAGTGTTGATTATTTGGGCTCCACTTTGAGCCATTGTGCTTTGAACCACTCGCTTTTGGAATCTATGTTTCGAAAGAAACAAGTTCCTCCTATGCATGCACACAAACCACGGCATACACATGCTTTCCACGTTCACTCTCATAACACGATGTATGCTCATGTGTACACATGTACACATTGTGGACGTAAGGGCCACCTTACTAAGTTTTGTTATGATCGTATACATGATTCAAATTTAGCAACTAAGTTTGTTTGGGTTAGGAAAGGAGCTAACCCTCATGGACCCAAAAGAGTATGGGTACCAAAATCCACCCCTATGCTATTTGATATAGGTGTGGACTCTCGCTTGACGTGAGAGTAATGGTGCCTTGAGGTGGATGCGTTCCGAGCTTAAAGAGGACTATGTGGATGCATCACTTTCAAGAAAAGTTTGGTGAGTGGACCACCATGGTTTGGAGATATAGAGATGTACCCTATCGGTTTTGGTAACGATCTCTTACTACTTATTTATGTTTGCATGTTTTTAGATCATTCATTTATAGCATGCTTTGTTTTAATGCTTATTATGCCATATGCCATGCTTATTAGACTATTGTCATACATGATTAGTATTTGAGACACCCATGTTTAATATGGACTTATACCTTTGTGTTCTTACATTTGTTTTAACTAATGTGTATGTCCTAGATCTAATGCATGTTCATATACATAATGAGCTTATAAGTTGTGTTTTGATTTCTATGCTTCATGTTATGACTACATGTTTAGATGTTAGTTTTCATTAAAACTTGGATATATACTTGTACAACTAGTGAGCCACAAATAGATTATTATATGTTTGTGTTAAATGGCTCATTTGTACTCATTAGTTGTACTAGTATAGTCTAGTTTTGATGATTCATGCATTTTGACTTGTATCCCATATTTTTGACATATTTTCATATGTATATTTAACTTCATGTATATGTCTATTTTGTCTAAACTATAGTTATACATTTACATCCTTGAGCCACTTGCCTTCATGCATATACTTTTGTGGACTCATTCGTATTTGGATATGTATGTATACTCTAGTTTGTACTAAACATACATATACCTTGAAGAATTTCTAGTGTTGATGATTTTCATGTTTTTTTTTAGGAATTTCATATTGAGCTTATTGCCTATTTCCTTGACTATGTCTTTCACAAAACTTGTACACTCATATTATTTGATGTTTTCTCATGATTTTATTTTCATGAGTCCTATATGAGCTTTATATCTTTTGAGTGTAAATTGTTAAGTGATTTCATGTTTCATGAAATATATTTTTTATTCCTTACTTGAAGGATTTCGTACTAGTTTTTCAAAATTTTCATATAACTAGTTCGTATTCTTCATTATGGTAGAGTTTTCAAACATACTATATTTTTAAACTTATTTTGAAAACCCCTACCCAATCAAGGGCGGCTGGTTGGGCGACCATGCCTTATATGCTTATTATTGAAAATCCTTTTAAACATGTGCATGAAATGGGTGGTAGGAAGTATGAGTTATACACTTGATCTTATTATGCTTTCAATTGGTATCATTGGAACTTTTTAATTAGTATCACTATTGACATTCTTTTTGTATACTCATATATGTTTCTCTATATGTATGCTTACACTTCAAATAGTATCAATTTCGATTGGTATTAAATTTTTCATACATATATATATGCTTTATTTGTGCTTACTTTATCTCTATATCTTTGAGCACAAATTTTAGTTATGCTAAGCTTGATTTCTTAAATGACTATTATATTTCAATTGAAAATGTTTCAAATGGTATCTTATACAAGCTTATGCATCATTTTGTTTGGTATTTCATAAAGAGGGAGAAAATTCATATTTCACCTTTTAATTGGTTTTGTTTATCTTCTGTATTTTACTCCCACACTTTATGTTGAAAAATAATTGAAAAATGGTATTGATTATTTTTGGTATCATATGCTCCGAGTGCAAAATTACTTTAAATTGGTACTAATCTTTATAATTGGTATTAAGATTACCTATATGTTTACATCTTTCAATTGATATCAAAATTTTGGTTGATTTCTTCAACATGTTTTATTTACTTTCAATTTGTATAATCTAGACATGTTTATTTAAATTTATATTAAAATATTTATTTTATGTACTTTTAATTGGTATGTTTTATTGATATCATGATGCACTAAATTGATATATTTTTTCAATTGGTATCATAATATTTTGATTTGATTTCACCTCTTATTGATATTTTTTGTTTAAGACAAAAGGGGGAGAACATTGTTTTATTGTTTTCTTTGACCCCTTTGTTAATGATTGACAAAAAGGGAGAGAAGTATTTAAGTTTATATGCATGTTTATTGTTTATTTGTAAGTTTATATCAAAGTTTGTTTCATATTGGTTTCAAGAGAGTTTGTTTTATGTTTTGATGTTTTGTTGATATTGGTATCAAGAGAAACATATTTTGTTGTTTTGTTTTATTGGTATCAAGAACTTTTGTTAAAATTTTTATTATTGGTATCTTTGACCCCTTTATTGATGATTGACAAAAAGGGAGAAAAGTATTTGAGTTTATATATGCATGTTTATGTTTATTTGTAAGTTTATATCAAAGTTTGTTTCATATTGGTATCAATAGAGTTTATTTTATATTTTAATGTTTTGTTGATATTAGAATCAAGAGAAACATATTTTGTTGTTTTGTTTTATTGGTATCAAGAACTTTTGTTAAAATTTTTATTATTGGTATCAAGAGCTTGTATTGATTATCTTTCAATTGGTATCAAGAGTTTTTATAGATTGGTATCAAGAGCAGTTATTGCTTTTATTGATAAAGTTTTCAATTGAAATTTTTTATTGGTATCAAGAGTAATATTTTAAGTTTATATTTTCATTGATACTTAAGAACATGTTTATTTTAAACAAAAGGAAAAGAAATTTATTTTAAAAGTTTGGTATCAAGAGCATGTTTATTTCATTATGCATGTTTATGCATATTCATGTTTAATATTCACTGCATATCTTATTATTTTTTTGCTATGCATAAGTTAAGGGGGAGCTTCTTCGAAGCTTAACTTTAATCCATGCATATATAACTCCATGAGTTTTGTCATCAACAAAAAGGGAGAGATTGTTGGCCCAGAGGCCTTCCACTCTAGTTTTGATGATGATTCACTCATGTAGTTATAGTTTACTAATAATCTTATGATGTTTAGTTTCAGATACTTAACCAAGATATTAGTAGGTGATTAGTTTCAAAAAAGGTGTTTGGAAGCTTTCACATAGTGATTCAAGAGCTCGAGCGTCAAAGTTCATATCTAGCACTCGTTGGAGTCAAGCTCCGTGGATCATGTTTGGATCGAGTCGACTTGGAGACGGCGCTCTACAAGAAGACTTTAGTACATTATTTAGTTTATAGTTTAGATCCATTGTTAAAGATTAGATAGTGTGATATGCTCAAGTTCACAACACACACATGTTTCATATTTATTGGTTTTCGGTTTTTGGTTTAACCGATCTTGGTTTTCATGAATAAATAGGATCAAAACAAGTTTACATGGTTTAATGTATATTAGATTTGTTCTATATACATCTATGCTTCAACTATTTAAACAAACTTAGTTTGATAGTCTATTTCATGAGTTTAAAGTTTTTGTATTTAAACAAAACTTATTTTCGGATTTAATGTCAAAACATTGATATATATATCTTTATATGTATATTGGATTATATCTATATACTATATGCCTCAAAGTTGTTTCAATATCATGTTTTTGTATTGGATGAGTTTTGGACAAAACGATTTTTCAATTCAAAATTTCAAGTTTTGGAAAATACGGATTTTAGTTTTCGGCAAAATTTCTAAGTTACAAAAATAGTTCAAAATGTTTGTAACATGGTTTGATTTTACTCAAACATGTTTGTATATCAAAGTATTATACTGAAACTACTTTTGTGGATTTTTAGAGATTTCATGGGATTTATTTGATAATTAAAAACCCAAGTTTTAAATCCTATAACCAGATTTGCCAGGCCCTGGCGGTCGATCGGGACGGTCGACCGGACTAGTGGTCGGTCGATCGGACCGGTCGACCGACGTGCACAAGGCGTGCACGCAGCCAGCTTGTTCAGTCGGTCGACCGACTGAAGTCAACCCACTCTCGGTTGGCCCGGTCGACCGGGCGGTAGACTGGCCAGAGAGTCGTTTCTTTCTGGTTTCGGGCGAGGTCGACCGGCAGGCTCAACGGTCAAAAATTTGACCGTTGGCTGGTCGACCGGCTGATCGATTGAGAGGTCATTTTTGACCTTTCTGCCTGCCAACGGATAGATTTTGTTTAGGCCTTTAAATACCCCATTTGAGAGATGTTTCTTAACAAGTTTTTAAGAGCCAAAATTCTGATCTTCTCTAGTGTTTTAAGAGTAAGTTTTTCAAAAGAGTTTTGAGTTTAAAAGATCAATCTTCATTTATTTTTAAAGTGTTTTGTTAATTCAAAGAAAATAGTCTTTTGGGAATTTGTTTTTGGTCTAAAAATTCTACATCTATTTGGAGATTTTCTCAAGTGATTTCTTTGTTCAAACACTTTGTTTTCTCACACTTGAGCTTATCATTCTATCCTCTCTATAGGATCTTTGTTTTGTGGAAAAGAATTGGTTTGTGGTTGAGATAGACCACCAAGTTGTAAACCCTCCAAATTTGTGATATCCCTCTTGTGTAGAGGTTGATTGTTGAAGTGGTGGCTTTGTGCTCTATCTCTCTAGTGAGAGGTTATTTGGTTGTTTGGCTTTGTGCTCATTCCTCAAGTGTGAGGTGATTGTGCTTGAGTGGCTTTGTGCCTAACCTCTAAGTGTAGAGGTTATGTTGTATTTGAGAGAAGAGTTGTGTACTCTAAATTATAATTGCCCCAAATCCTCATTGGAGGTTTCCCTGTGTGGGAAATCCTGTGTGGACAAGTTAGTGGAAATCCTTCTGTGTGAAGGAGTGGACATAGAGCTGAGTGCTCGAACCTCGAAACAAATCTCGGTGCTTGCGTTTCATCCATTGACTCTAACTCTCTCTTTTATATTGTGCATTGCATTGATTCATATTATCATATCATATTTATATGCTTGGTCGTGATTGTTTGTGTGCTTCACTTGTGTCTAACCATGAGAGTTTCATATAGCACCTCAACTCTTATTCAGAGGAATCAAGAGGAGTTAGTCCAGAGCCCTTCACCGGGAATTCGGATATACTCGTTGGTTACACTAATTGTGTTGCAATTAAGTTTTGATTTTCACAGTATTGTTCATAGATTAACCGTACACCTATTCACCCCACTCTAGGTTTACTTACAAAAGTGATACAAAGCGTTCTCTTATACAATAAGATTGAGTGTTACAATAAAGGAGTACAAAAAAGTCCCTCTCTCTCAGCGAAAGGTTGCACTCACTCAAGATATCTACACTGCTCCAAATACAAGATGTTTAGAAGAGCGCCAAAGAAAGGCTGATCAGTGTTGAGATGATCGGATGCTAATTACACAATGATGCATGATGTAAACATTGAAGAAGCTCATCGCTAACCAAGAACAATGGTATTTCTTGAGGTCAAAATACAGAAGAACATTCTGATTTCACCCGACCAACTGGTGTGGGCCATAGTCCTTTGTTGATGAACATCTCCACCCCCAGAAAGTCACCTAATGATTATGGGTTTTTCGTCAATGTCACTTTTGGGGATAAGATTGGTGAAGGGAAGATCCGAGACCTTACAGGTGACGTCCTCTTTCCCGTGACCTGCAAGAGGACCATACCCACAACCATATCCACTGTGACTATGATAAACCCGGGGGCATTACTGGTGCGTCATGTCCAATAAGGCCTTGACGGATGTCATTAACCGCGCGAATCCTCCTCGCCCACGAACATGAACTTTGATTCCCCGAGTGTTCGCCAATCGAACAAGCTCGCTGGTCGAAATATTCTCCAAAGAACCCAATGAAGATGCAAAAGGCTGACTGAGTCTGTCAGAATTTGCAAGAAACAAAACCAGAAGGTTAAAATTCTTTTAAGACAAAAACAGAAAAGCTGAAGGGTAGACGCGGTTGAATTTGTGAACTTCAGACGCGGATTTAACCAGCGCAGATCTAAACGCGGTATGGTTTTAGACCCGCGTCTAAGATATGAGACGCGATGTAGACCGGACGCAGAAGTCACCACACCTGCGTTTGGGAAACGGGAGTTGCCACATCCAAGTCCAAGAGCCTCGAAAGAATTAAAATTCTTTAAATGAAGAATTTCAAACGCAGGCTTTGTGTACAAAGCTCGCGTCTCATGATCCAAGTACAGAGTTCATCACACCGCATTCAAAGGATTTTGAGTTAAAATCCAAGTTCAATCGACTCGCGCTTCATCAAGAAGTCTAAAAGACGCGACTTTCGATTAATGGGCGCATTAGTTAGACTTCAAGAGAAGATCAAGAGATCGAATCTCTTTTGGGGCAAGAAAATAGAAACTCAGCGGGACTGAGTATTTTATGGCGACAAGCGGTTCCTACCCGCGGAAGAACCCTCTAGAGGTTAAACTTTATGCATCAAGGTGCAGCCGTAAAAGGTACTTAAAGTGATACTTTGTGATCTTGAAATCACTTGATAGTGATGATCTCTAAAAAAGATTAAAGGAAAGCAGACATCTTTGAGTTCTTGCTGTTCATTGGAACACATCCCTTTGAAGGGAAGAAGGATAAATCAAAACGAAGACCCTCAGAGCGCATGTTCTTAAAGAGAAACAGTCTGAATAATAGACTGTTAAGGGATGAGGCCTATTTATAGGCAAGCTATAAGGCTTACAATTAATGGCATAAAAATCAAAGCCATTAGCTTTAATTCCCTCACGAACGTCAAAGCCCAATAAGGAGCTGACGCATGGATTGCCACTTCGGGAAGCGTTAAAGGACAGAAGTCCCCAATCGTCAACGCCGACTTGGCATTTAAAGATCTAACAAGATCTTTAAGACGGGCTGCATGTGAGGCTTAGGAGGCTGTGTCAGGTGCAGACTCAAAGGTCGCGTCCTGAAACTCGCGTCCTTTCATGAACCCAAACGCTGCGTTCCTTTCATTCCTACTGAAGGGGCCACAACCGCGTCTTTCGAAGTGGTCCAAAGTCGTATCTCCTCAGCAAGCTGGGTCCATCGAATTGCGTCTTGAGTTCACACCAATTCAAAAGACTTAAAAGCTGCGTCCTAAAGTCTGCGTCCTCAACAACCAGAGAAGACCCGCGAGTTATTCTCGAGGAGCCCTGAACTACGCCTCCATTACAAGATGAAAGCCACATCTCCATTATAAACTCAATGCAGCCTTAGTTTGCACCCTATCAAGGGACCAGAGCCGCGTCTCTATTGAGCCAGTACCGCATTCACATCAACTAGCTGAGATCCATGCGTCAGTCTTGAGGAGCCTAAGACCGCATCCTTCCAAAGGTTGCGCCTCTTTTCAGCAAGGCCGAAGCCGCGCCTAGTCAGTAGAGTGAGAGCTGTGTCTTCACTTTACAGATCGCGTCCTTCTAGGAGTTTCATTTCTTCAGCAAACTAATAGATGCATCCCACTCCAAGTGAGGACTGCATTCTCTAGAACAACATGACCCCTGCGTCTACAAGACTTACATTCAGTCTTTGCTTCTGCAAATTAGTTTAATAGTACACTGGCACAAGTAGGCGACTGTTCACCCCTGGTTTAAAGTACACCAACAACCAGTTCAGAGCATTGAGGAGGTCTGGACTGCGTATCTAGACACTCACTACGATCATCCTTGGTGGCTTCAAAGGGTTTTACGGTACACTCACGAAGATCATACTCCAGATAAGATCAAGCTCAGAGTATCTCAAATGATTGTCAGTCCAATCATAAGAAGTATGAATTCAATCATAGTCTAAAGTATTTCAAAATCTGTCCTAGTCAATCGCGGATATAGAAAACTTTGGAGGGGGTTCTATAGGCTGTCTAAAAATTACTGAAGACAAGTCATCCAAAAGCAGAATCCAACTCCAGACGCAAGGCTAATCATTGCCACCAGCGAGCACCAAGACGCGAGGGTTGAAACCGACGTCTCAACATTACTGAAAGGACCAAGACGTGAGGATTGAAACCCGCGTCTCAGCATTATTGTAGTACCATGATGCGGAGTCCAAAGCCCGCGTCTTATGTGAAGCTTGATACAAAATTAGAAGCTCGCGTTTCTGAAGCATCACTTCAATGGCAAGACGCAAGGCTCAAAACTTGCGTCTCGGTTATAACTGCCCTCATTACTGGGTCAATTACTGCCCACGTAATGAGAGAGTTAACCCCCATTATGGAGTATTTTTAGCGGACACGTTTATCCCCCTAAAATCTCTATAAATAGCCTAGTTTGCTATGAAAGAGGGGTCGAAAAATTCTTAGTAAGAAGAACTTCGGCGGTAAGCCGTAGAAGCACCAAGACCTCCAGCTGAAAAGAAAGAGAGAGCTCTACTCTTTAAACAACTTGCTGCGTACAAGTTCGTCTTGCCTATAATCTCTTTGAGATCCTTAGTGGACAGAAGCTGTGTTACTTCGTCTACTATCTAAAGAGAGGATTCCCAAAGGACCTGACGTTCACCCGGTCAACGGGAAATAAGATTCACTTTCCATCGCCACATCAAGAACCCGGCTTTAAACAAAGGGGAGATTTAAGCTTGAAATATCTCCCCTCTCTTGTACGAGGATTATTGATCCGCTGTAATTTTCTTTACAATCAAACAAAGAAGTTACTTATCGATCTACAATTTTCTCCCACCAAACAAGGTGGTCAGTATACAGGATGGTGGTACTTCACAGACAAGTGGATTGGATTAGGACTCATCAGTATTCCCGTTCTCAGTCACTACTCCTACTGCTGGCTACTCTGGTGATTCTGAGAAGATATTGGATACAACTGCTACCTACCATGTGTGTCGCAATAGAGATTAGTTTTCTAGTTTTGAGAATCTAGATGGTTTTTTTGTTGCCATGAGTGATGATCATCCGTGCAACATGAAAGGGATAGAAACAGTCCTTATCAAGATGTTTGATGGGATGGTGTGGGAACTGAAAGATGTGAGGTATGTACCTCAATTGAAGTAAAATCTTATCACAGTTGCTACTTTTGAAGAATTTGGGTCTAGAGATATTTAGTAGAGATGGTCTCCTCAAGATGCGTAGAGGATCGATGGTTGTTTTTTAAGGGTGACTGATGTAATAACCTCTATTACTTGAAGGGTATTGCGGTAATAGGGCCAGTGGCGACTTCTATTAGCTTAAATGATGATTGCACCTGGCGATGACATATGTGGTTCCGGCATATAGATGAAAAGTCTTTGCAAGTTCTAACAAAACAAGACTTGTTGAAGAGTGCCAAGACCTGCAAATTGGAGTTTTGACCATTGCGTTATCTGTAAGAAGATCAAGGTGAAATTCGACATCGCGATTCATTGCACGAAGGGGATTCTTGACTATGTTCACACAGATGCTTGGGACCTACCAAGATGACATCTTTTGGCGGTAACTACTACTTTGTGTTCTTTATTGATGATTTCTCTAGTCGATGTTGGGTATATACCATGAGACAAAAAGAAAGTCCTAGAGTTGTTTGTGAAGTGGAAACGAAAAATGGAGAAGAATATAGGAAGGAAGATCTTTTGGCCCAAGGGTACAATCAACCTTTATTTTGATGATTCTAAAACTCATGCAGTTGAATGGTACTAATCAAGTTCGAGTGTTGTTAGTACATAGGTTTTCAAGAGTCAGATGATTTAGCTTCAAAAGAAGATATTGCAGCATTCAAGCTTGATTCAAGTATTGGACTAATGCTCAAGAAGACATACATGGACAAGTCCACTTGAAGATTTTGAAGAATATGTCTACTCTTGTGTTATGTGTGATATATTAGTTTGTTAAAGTTTAGTGTAGAAGAATGATGCTCAAGATAACGCGCACACATACACATAAATAATTTTTTTAAATAAATTTTTATGTTTATAGTTTTGAAAGTTTTTAGAAAACCTATACGAATATATCTTGGTCCTAATAAATATATATTTACAAAACGATTTCAATTTATTATTATGTTTACAAAAGATTTATAAATATATTATGTATCAAAAGTATTTTTAAAATAAACAAAAATCAGTTTATTAGCTTCTGCAGGTCAACCACACGGTCGACCGCTCGCAGAGTAAAGGCTCTATTGATCAACCGCATGGTCAATCGGACATGTACAATCTTGTGCAAATGTTTTTGACTCTGAGCCTGGTCGACCACCTGGTTGACCGTTGGTTGAGCCTTGTATTGAATAGGCCTTGTCCGTGGACCGCACAGTCAACCACTAGCACTGAGCTCAACTCTGTGCTCAGAATGTTATTTCGGCCAGTCAACCGGCAACACTGAGCTCAAAGTGCTCTTCTGGCTGGTCAACTGCCCGGTCGATTGATGGCAACGAATATATTGATTTAGCCTACGCTGGTCGACCGCCAGTAGTCAAAGTTGCCTATTTTGTTCTTTAACTATTATTTTCTCTTGCAAATCGGTTCATATTCATTTCTAATGGCTATTTCACAATTTTAACATGTTTTAAATACTGAGATTTGCTGAGTATAGGTCTTTAAACTTATCCTATATATAGGAGTGATTAGAGAGTGTTTATTAATCAAGTTTTACTAAAAAATTCAAGTTTTCAATTCAAAACCTCAAGTGAAAAGTTTTCAATGCTATTTATGTTAATTTCTCCATTTCTTTCACGCTTTATCTAGAGCTATCTTCTCTACACTGAGCTATATGAAAGGTGTGATAGAGAGCATTTGTGATCTTGTGAAGGCCACCAAGTGTTGTAAACCATTGTTCTTTAAGAGTTCCTCTTGGAAAGAGGGTTCTAAGTTGGAGTCGCGGTTCCGGATCTCGCGGGATCAAGTTCAATTATAATTTAGATAGATTATAGTGGAAACCTTCTTTGCGGTGAAGGCGGGAACATAGAGCAAGTGACTCGAACCTCGATAAAAATTTCTTGTCTTTACAATTTGCTTGCATTTGATCTTTCTAACTCTTTCCTTTACTTTATTGCACAAATATACTTGTTAATTTATTCTCTTGCAAGGTTAGTTATTTGTGTGAACTCACTTTATATCAAGAAAAGCAATTGTGCACATCAACTCTTATTTTAAAAAGAATCACGAGGAGAAGTTTGGAGACTTTCACCCGTATATGACTTCATTTCTTAGTTGTTGAGATTGTTTAATTTTCACTGGTTTATGATTGTATTTTAATTACCATATTGGTTAGCTTATCACTTATTCGCCCCCTCTAGGTGATTTCAATTGGTATCAGAGAATGGACTCTTGTATTTTAAGGTTTCACCACCTAAGAGTAATTTTTATTTTATTTGCTAATCACATTACTTGTTAGACACACTCATGGTCAATAATGTAAAGTCCCCACCCAATTTTGATGGACTTAACTTTTTCATTTGGAAAGTTAAGATGATCATCTTCATTCAATCATTAGGAAATCGTGTTGCCAAGGCTACCGCTAAGTATTTTGTTGTTCCCGATGGTGATGAGAACACATGATCTGAAACCACCATTAAAGAATTTGAGGCCAATGCTAAGGCCAACTATGCCCTATTGCAAACCCTTAATGATGATGATATATCTAGGATTATAAATTACAAGTCCGCCTATGAGATTTGGAGTAATCTTATAGTTACCCATGAGAGAATCTCTCTAGTGAAGAAGGCTAAAATTGATCTATTGCGTTCTCAACATGAGTACTTTAGTATGCGGGATAATGAGACTATTAATGATATGATCACTCATTTTACAAAGATTACTAATGATCTTTTTTCTTTAGGTGACTCCATTGACAATGATCAAAAAGTGAGAAGAATGATTCGAGCTTTTTCACAATCTTGAGAAGTCAAGTCTAAAACTTTGAAAGAGTTGAATGACAAAGAGGGATGGACTTCATGGTACTTATAGGAAACTTAAATACCATGAGAGGAAAGAAAAGTGAGAGAAGATAAAGCACCGTAAAAGAAGAAGAACATTGCTTTTAGAGCCACTCCTACAATTTCCAATGAAGACGATGATTTTGCACAAGAAGACGATGAAGAACTCTCTTCTTGTGAAGAACGTAAGAAGGATGTTCCACAGATGAGGGAGATTCAACAATATAAAAGGAAGATAGCAAGGAAAAGATGAAAGAAGAAGAAGTGAGATTGGTCCTTACTACAACTGCAAGAAGCTAGGCCATCTCATTGAAAATTGCCCCGATAGGAAGAGCAAGACTTCAAAATCATAGAATTTATACAGAAAGAAGGGAATGAAGACCACATGGGATTTAGAAAGTGAACCCGATGAAGATGTTGATACAACAAACATGTGTTTCATGGCTTAAAACAGTGAAACAACAAAGGTAACTTCGGAACCTGCTTTAGATGATTTTGATTTATTCATTGATGAACTTGGTGATGCTTTTGAGAAACTTTCTCATAATCATGATTTACTCAAATTATAGAATTCAAAAATGAAGAAAGAAAATGAGATTTTGAAAAATAAATTGAATATTGTTTTAAAAGAAAAAGAAGATTTATCTATTTCTCTTGAAAACACTAAAAAGATTTTGATTCTTACAAAATTTTTTGCAAAACTAAATTTTCAAGTATTGACGAAAATGAGATTTCTACAATGAAAAAGAAGATTAATACTTTAAGCAATACTTTAAAGAAATGTGAGTTTTATAAAGTTAGATTAGAATCTATGTTTTCCAAGAGATAAAATCAAAGGAACAACCACCACATGTTTCACACGCACATCATGATCACACACATCATGCACACACTCAATATGATCATCTGCCCATAACACACATCATGATTTCATGTATGCCAAGGTGTATACATGTACATATTGTGACCAAAAAGGTCACTTGGCCAAATTTTGTAATGATAGATTGAATATTGCAAATGATCATATTTGAGTTTATAAGATTAACATTATAGGACCCAAAAAGATTTGGGTACTAAAATCAAAGTCAACTTTAAATAGTGTAGCTATGCCCCAAGCCTTAAAGACGTAGTGAGCGATGGTACCATAATAGTGATTGTTTACAGCACATGACATGTGATATCAACAACTTTATATCCCTATCGACGTCCAGTGAAGATGGCATCATCATCATCATCAGAGATGATTCCAAACGAAAGATTATTAGTACAGTTAACACTAAAGTTGGTACACTCTTTTTGAAAATGTTGCTTTAGTAGATAGACTTAAATATAATTTATTGAGTATTAGTCATCTATGTGATAAAGGTTAAAAGTGATTTTTGATGATTCTTTTTGTGATATTATTGATAAGAAAAATGATTCGCATGTGCTTTCTGGTTTCGGGAAAATATGTTTATATTATCGATATGTTAAACTTGTATTGTAATGGTACTTGTTTTACTATCATAAATGAGGATTCATAGTTGTGGTATGGAAAGTTGATCATATTTCTTTTGATCACCTATCCCATATTTAATGAAGCAGTAAAGGATATTCTTAAGTTGAAATTTGAAAGACCGTATTTATGATGCGTGCCAACCTTCGAAAACAAGCCAAGTCTTCTTTCAAATCAATTAAGGATATTATGACATCTTGACCACTAGAATTAATACATTTGAATTTGTCTGGTCCGACCAAAATCAAGAGTTTAAGTTGTAATCATTTTGTTTTTATTCTCATTTTGATGGTTTTTCAAGATTTACTTGAATTTTCTTTTTAGAACATAAAAATGAAGCTTTCTGCTATTTTAATATTTTTAGAAAAAAAGTTGAAAAAGAAAAGAATTTTTTAATTTTGCATATTAGAAGTGATAGATGTAGCAACCACTCCTTAATTACTGATTTGAAGAAAATAAAAATAAACATGAGTTTTCATATCCTTGAACTCCACAACAAAATGAAGACGTCGAAAGGAAGAATCAAACTCTCCAAGAGATGGCTAGAAGTATAATTAGTGAATATGGTCTTACTTGATATTTATGGGCTGAGCCTATAAACAAATCATGTTACATAATAAATAGAGTTTTTTTTGCAAAAATTCAAACAAAACTCCATTTGAGATTTATCATTTGAGAAAATCAAATGCTTCTTATTTTAAAGTTTTTGGGTGTAAATATTTTGTTTTGAATACCAAGAAACATAGGAAAGTTTGATGCAAAAGCCTATGAGCTATTTTTGTGAGTTATTCAAATTAGCAAAGCTTATGGAGTCTTCAATAGATCAATTTTGACTATTGAGGAATTTATGCATGCCATCTTTTGTGAGAAATGTTGTAGATTGTGAAATTGATTTCTTAGGTTAAGATATGAAAAAGATGTCTATAAAGAACTCTTTGGTACAAGATTAAAAGCTAAGAGAAGATTCAAATGGTGATGTTCAAGAAGTGCAAGATGAATCTCAACCATCTCAACCTATTTTGAAGGATTGGAGATATGCTATAAGTCGTCCCAAAGAACTCATCATAGGTGAATTATCTTATGTACTAGATCAAATTTCAAGATATTTGTGTTACCATGCGTTTATTTTACACATTGAACACAAAAATATCCATCAGGCTGATGTTGACTCATATTAGTTGCTTGCCATGCAAGAGAAGCTCAATTAATTTGAACATAACTAAGTTTGAAAACTCGTTCCTAGGCCTCGTGATAGACCAAACATTGGTACTAAATTGGCTTTTAGAAACAAGTTAGATGAGTTGAGTATAGAAATAAGGCTAGGTGAGTGGCCCAAGATAATCGAAGGAATCGGTTTTGGAGAGAGCTTTGCACCCATTGCACGGCTCGAAGCTATACATATGACTCTTCTTTTTGCTTGATTATAAATTATTTCAAATGGATGTGAAAAATACTTTTCTTAATGGTTATGTAGATGAGAAGGTGTATATTGAATAACCCCCAGGTTTGTTAATCCTACACATTCTGATCATGTTTTTAAGTTGAAAAAAGCTTTATATGGTTTGAAGCAAGCTCCAAGAACTTAGTTTGATAGACTTAGAAATTTCCTTATAAATATGGGTTTTGTGAAGGGTTAAGTAAAATACTATATTATTTACTAAGCATGTTGATAAGGATATTTTGATTATACAAATTTATGTTGATGACATAATTTTGGATCTATTAATGAAAAATTGTGCAAGTATTTTGAATCTTTTATGAAGGATGAATTTGAGATGAGCATAATAGCTGAGATCAACTACTTTCTCAAACTCCAAATCAAGCAAATAAATGATGGGATCTTCTTGAATCAAGCAAAATTCACCAAGGAGTTGATAAAGAAGTTCAGATTAGATAATGCAAAGGTTAGCAAAACTCTCATGGCAATAATAACAAAGCTTGATAAGGACGAACGAGAAAAGTGTGTTGACATTAAATTATATTATAGCATGATTGGTAGTCTATTGTATTTAACGACAAGTAGGTTATATATCATATTTAGTATATGCATTTGTGCTAAATTTCAATCGTGTCCAAAAAAGTGGCATCTAAGTGTGGTAAAAAGAATTATTAAATATCTTAAGGATACTATTAGAATGAGCTTATAGTATCTAAAAATTGGACAATTCAAAATGTTGAGTTATTTGGATGCTGACTATGCTGGTTATAGAGTGGATAGGAAGAGCACAAATGAAACTTGTCAATCTTTAAGAAATTGACTAGACTCATGGTCTTCCAAAAGCAAAATTTGGTGACTCTTTCTACCATCAATGCAGAGTATGTTGCCAGTGGAGTTTATTGTGCACAAATTTTTTGGATGAAACATATTCTTCTTTATTATGATTTGCATTATGATCATATGATCATATTAAGATTTTTTGTGATAACACTAGTACTATTCATATAATCAAGAATACAAATTAGCATAATAAGACAAATCACATAGAGATTAGGCATCACTTTCTCAGAGATCACTATGAGAAAGGTGATATAGAAATTGATTCTGTTTCTATCAATTTTCAATTAGTTGATATTTCCACAAACCTCTTGGCTACAATCGATTTACTTTTATTTGCAATGAACTGAATGTTTGTATGTTGGATAATTGATTTTCAATCTAAAAATCTCAAAATTTCTTCTCTTTTATATTCTTTTAAAAACCGTCTCTTTTGATGTATGACAAAAAGAGGGAGAAGAATTATAAGTTATCATGATTTATGACTTACATGATTTTGTTTTGATATGAGTGTAGTTGTCAAGATTGGTTAACCCCAAGGATCGCGACATTGCCCATCGCACCAGAGGTACCTCAAGTAGACAACACGCTCAAGATGCCAAGCGACTCACATGCAACCCTGAGGAGAGAGGATCTCGGGCCCAACCTCAAGACACATACCAACTCCGAAGAGAGGACCTGAGTCCCTTCTTACCCTGAAATTCGTGACTACCAGACTTTTTCCTGACTCCTATTGGACACAGCTCAACCGCAAGGTTTTCGAATCATAAAAATGGTTACACCTACCACAAAATTTCCACGTTCTAAACACCCCTATTCTAGCGAGACGGTTATGGATAGTGGGGGATATCTCGACATGCCAATCCCAATAATAAAGCACGACAATCTAAATAGATATGGAAGGATCTTAACCATGGATCATGAATCATGGAGGAAGATCTGCGCCATGAGTTACATGACAAACAGCTTACTTATAAGCCAAGACTTCCCTCGAAAGGAGGGACGAACAATACTTCTCCTCAAGGATCAGCCACCAAGAAGAAAAAGAGAAAAATGTACTGAAATTTTTTTTCTTGTAACAAAGAAAAAAAGATAGTGAATCCTTCTTCTCTCCTCCCGTTATTTTTCCCAATCTGTGTTTTCACGTAAAATTCATATCTACGTCTGTTTGCTGATTGGATCTTTATATTCTATATCATTCTAGGCAGACCCCCTTCTGCTTGTTGTATGAGATCGACTGTTCTATCAATCGTATAGGAAAATCTCCACCATAAATTGGTGCTTTCATTGAGATCTAATTCTCAACGCTCAGGTTTCTCCCTTACCAAACCCATCCTCAAAAAGCCTATCCACCAAGTCACGGCCCCAAAAAAAATAGTCGACCATCGGTAAAGGGACCACCTCCAAGGGCAAATCTGTGGCAATTGCTGGTGACATTATTCTCCCAGGGAACCTTGGCTGCATCATACAAGATACTATCTCTGCACCATCGCAGGGGGCAGCCGAAGACATCCACCCGCCATCCATTTATGAAGACCAACTCCTCCAAATTTTCACCGACATGAAAGAAGAATTGGTGAAATAGCAAGCTCTATTCAACGACAAACAAGAGTAAGCAGAACAGGATTGAGAACATGCAGCCCATGAATGGGAGGAGATGAAACACCTAAATGATCAACTCTTCACCCACCCCAGTACCACTCCCATCGCCAGAGAGCTCCGATCTACGGGGACTACAAGTGACAAACAGTCTCAAAGTCAGAGACATCGCATAGCAGTCTCCCCCACTCCATTGGAGCAATCTGACGACAAGTCAAGTGCTCCTCATCCTCACATGAAGAATCAACCTAATCAATCTTGGAGGAGAGCTAAGGCATTCATCCGTGTCAAAGATCACAACAAGCTAGTACAAAAATGAGTTGAAGAAGCGAGTATGCCACATCACCGCAGATGCAGGGCTATCTCCTAGAGTACATCCTTACACTCAGAGTCTCCTCTAAGAAAAAAAGACAAGGAGAGATCTCGTTTTCAAATCAACCTCAACAAATGATCACTCAATATAAAATGATTGACTGACACCAATCTGAGAAGTAAAAGTAGGGAAGTTCCTCAAACAGATAAAAACTCCATGTATTTCATTTACTTCCATGTATTTTAAAATTATTTAATAAAAATGCATTTTTAATGGCTTCCCTACATCCTTCTAAGGGTCTGCAAAAACTTGCTAATCAACCCCAGCACAACCAACCTACACGCTTTCTTCTTTTGATGGAACATACGAGGAAGGATTCCCCACTCAAGAACAACAACGCAGGCATTCATCTCCAGAATCACCCTGGCTCGTCCTTGATTAGATTATTACTAGTCTAAGCTTCGTGGTTGAAGGTTTCCTTCACCAAGAGATCTTCATCTGTGCGTGTTCCAAGAACGGAAGCCCCCACTCAAGAATGGTTATACAAGCATTTGCCTCCTGGCGACTCCTTAGGCTCATCTCTGATTGGGCAACTGCCCTCCTGAAGGTTCATTCCCAATCAGAAAACTGTCTTGGCTCATCTCCAATCAGGCAACTACCATCCAAAAGATTTATCCTTGATTAGGTTATTTCCAATTTGTCGTGTTCCAAGGAGGGAAGTTCCCACTCAAAAATTACAGTATAAATACTTGTCTTTGGGTTCTAAAGGCTCATCCTCAATTGGGCAACTGCCCTCGGAAGGTTTATCCCAAATTGAGCAACTTTTTGCCTAGCTCCGCAGTTGAGCGCTCTCCTCACTCAGAATCTTATATTTGTGCATCCGAGAAGGGAAACTCCGCTCAAGCATAATATCACCAGCATCAGCCTCCGAGCTCCCATCAACTTTGCAACTGAAGTCCGCACTTCACTCGGAGAATAGCGCTTTTTGGTCTAGTTCAATCTCATAGCAGAAGTCCTCACTTCACTCAGAGAACAGCGCCCTCGGCCCAGTTTAATCCTGCGACTGAATTCCTCACTTTACTCAAGGATCAACGCCTTTGGTTCAGTTCAACCCCATGACTGAAGTCCTTACTTCACTAGGGACCAGTGCCTCTCGACCCGGTTCAACCCCACGACTGAAGTTCTCACTTCACTCGGGGATTAGCGCCTCTCATCCCAGTTTAACTTCAAGATTGAAGTCATCACTTCACTTGGAGGACAAATGCCTGTACGCTCGAAGATGAAGACACCATCCAAAAATGGTATTGCAGACATGTCATATTCTTGCCATCCAGAAGTCATTCTTCCGAATGGGTATGAAAATTCCATAATACAAATCAGACAAGATCTAAACAACTCAGTCATTTTCATAAATAACATTTATATTTCATTAAATTTCATTATTTCATTACATCTGACAAATGGAATACATGAAACCTTTTACATCCCAGGGTTTCCTCTTTAAAAGGAAAATATAGGAGACATGATAACCTATCCTACCAATATTTACAGACCCCGACACAAGCAAAGACTTGTTCATCAGAGGAGATCTTTCGAGGGTAGTCCTCATCCTTGTAGCTAGCTGTATCTCGCCAGCAGCTTCCCGCTCCTCCAAGAAAGCTAGATGAATACAACCCACCACTGCAATCCCCGAGAAGCATTCTAGGAGCAAGGCAACGACGTCCAACTAGATGGACTCCGATAGAACACACCAGAAGGAGAAAACATCTCTCTCCTCCGTAATTCTCTAAGGAATAGGATCGGCTCATCTGCTGATGCACCTGATAAAAGTTCCCACTCTTCCATCCTCATATGCCTTATATGGATGGAGGGCCATATTCTTTAGAACAATCCCCACAATTGAAAAAACTGGCAAAACGAGGAACCAGATCGTTGGCTCCAATAATAGCGCGCCAGCAAGTAATCACCACAAATAGCGAATGATTGCAAATTAATTACCTGTAGCTTAGGGTTAATAGGTCATATCTACGAGGAGAGATGCGATCCAAGCAATTCAGTGTTTTTATGAAAACAAGTTTAAGTGTTATATTTTTTAGATGAATAAATGATGGAGAGTAAAGAAGTGATTAAAAAAAACTGAAAATTTAAAACAGGTTTTGGAGAAGATGATCTTTAAAAATACTTTAAGAGTGATTTTGTTTTGATTTAAATGATGGAAAAGATTCAGGCTCACTAATCTTCAACTCAATTACTTACTTTTTTCAAAAAATTTTAATGCCTCACTTTAGTCATTGGCAAAACAGAAAGTCTCTTTTGAGTGTTCAAGTAAAATAAATAGATGGTTTTGTTTTAAAATTGAAAACTTTTCTTTGTATAATGTTTAAAATAGAATGTTAAACCATCAAGCTAGGTTGCAAGTATAGAATAAAAATGATTCAGAAATAGTTGTGCTTTTGAAATAAATGTTTAAAGTTTAACACCCATCCTCATGTGCCTTCAAGAACAGAGGTTGACTTGGGCATACCAATGACT
Organism: Agave tequilana; assembly: GCA_038442645.1. Taxonomy (NCBI): domain Eukaryota; kingdom Viridiplantae; phylum Streptophyta; class Magnoliopsida; order Asparagales; family Asparagaceae; genus Agave; species Agave tequilana. Next base: position 456,568 of record JAVJIF010000391.1, on the reverse strand, counting down.
CTAGTAGGTTGCTTTCATAAAAACCAATCAAGAGAAGAGGCATGAAGAGATAGATTAGCGAATCCAAAAAAAATACTTTAGCTACTCATGATCGATGTAAAACAAAGCATATAAAATAAATATAACATACCAAATAGTTGGAGAATAAGGAAGATCCTGAATCTTTATTGATGTAACTTCAACTTCAGATTACAATCACTCTTTCTCTCTCTCACTTGTGGCTGGACTAAACTAGAACAACAAATAAAATTACAAATAAATAGCAACTATCTAACATAAATCCTAGCCTTAAGAATGATAAATTTCAATCCTTGTCTTCGTCCCTTTCTTCACAAAATTTCTTAGTATTTATAGGGAAAAATCAGAGGGGGAGGAGTGAGAAGATAGAGGGAGCAAACGCACCCTGTATCTCAATAAATTTATCACAGATCTGCGAACAGGATGTGTTCAATCGGCCACATCCAGCGGGAAGATCTCGGGAAAAATTTTCTCTTCCCTTTTATCCAAAAAGATTTCAGATTGATTTTCTGGTTTTGACGATTCTTCTGTTGATCTTCGGTTAACTAACTGGATCCACAAAAATCTGATTTTAACCCTTCTTCATTTAGTGTTATCTTCCCTGATATGCGCTGATTTTTAGCTGAAATTGTCTTTATCTCTTCGATTTTGAATTAATCTGAGTTTCAATGGGCTTTGGGCTTATTTTCTCTTCCTTCTCTCTCGGTAAAGGCCTGAACATTATTTATATAAAAATAAGAATAAAAGTAGAGTTTAGTATAACATAAATATGGGAAATATTACAACAAATATATAATATTAGTGACTGATCACACCTCTATACCTATCTTTTGCTCGTCCTCGAGCAAAGCAAAACTAACTATCCATTTTGTAGGAAACACGATTGCATTTTGCATGTGTAATAAGCCGTTAAACCTCTAGGTTGCCCTTAGAGGATGAGTTTTGTCTCGTGAGGGTTTTCAGTAGATTACACCTACAAAATCCATAAAGAAAGAGAAACAAAGTGTTAGTATTTTTAAAAAGCATTTTCAAAATGAGAAAAAATATTTGAAGTACTATTGTAAAATTTCAACTAATCTATAAGTTATAGAAATTAAAATTTTCATTTCTAAACTTAATCTCTATTCAAAAACTTATTTTCAATCTTAAGCTGTAATTCTCATCTAATCTATATTTTACCCTAAGTCATTGTACCTTTATGATCGTGAAATTTTGACTCGGGGGTTTTCAGCTCTAACTCTTATGCATTATTTTTTTATATTTTGGTAGTATTATCTTAATTCTATTAGGCTTCTAATTTGCCCATATAATAAGCCTTATGTCTGTGACTCCCAAACCAAACGGTCTTAGGGCACCGTGAGAAAACACCCCAAAGATTTAAGGACTCGAGCAAATAAGGCCACAAAACTAAATGTTTTTATTTATAAGATGTACCACTTTTATGCGTGAATACTTATGCTTTGAGGTATAAATATCCAGCTTAATTAGATGATTTATTTTACATACACACACATCAAGCTTATCTAATCATCTTTTGCATAAATACCAAGTCTTGCTTAGGCCAGCACCTAGCGAATCAATAATTAGATTTGTTTATTTTATATATATATTTTTCTTTTTTTTAAGGTATAAGAATTTTTATTTTTGAACCCTAAATGTGTAAGTGTATAAAGTGTGCATATTTCATCGAGGTAAAAATCAAGACAAGATTACTTTTTCAATTTTTCTTCCTAACCCTAGAAATCAAACAAATAATCCTATTTTGACTAAGTATAAGAAATCCTAATTATTATTCTCTTATTTCTTAAATTTGACTTAATTTCTTACAAAAAATAGGTCAAAATATTGTTCTCTTTTCAAAATTTTTTTAATGTCATGTTAGTTATGTTAGAACCCTTCCCCACACCTATCTCATGCATTGTCCTCAATGTATGAAAGAAATGAATAAATGTATGAAATAAGATGTAAAAGAGGTAAAGTTACTGATACACTGGATTGAATAGACCTATAACCATTTCATCTATCGACACTGATTTCAAGAAAGGTTTAAGGCGTTGATCATTTACCCTTAAAGTCATGCCCATTCTTGGTGTCACTGATCTCTACAATACCATGTAAAAACACGGTCTTTACAATGAATGACCTAATCCATCTTAATTTCAACTTTCTTAGAAAAGAGATGAAGTCTAGAATTATAGAATAAGACTTTTTGTCCGAGGACAAATTTTTTCTCTCATGATAAACTTATCATGAACGACCTTAACTCTACTTTTTGTTATCTTAGCATTCTCATAGGCCTCATTTTTCAACTCCTCAAGTTTAAAATTTTGCAATTTTCGAAGGACATCAGCCTTATCTAAATAAAAATTTAGCTGCTTGATGGTTCATAAAGACTCGGGGCTCTAACTCAACATGCAGGTGGTAAGCCTTTACATCCCTAGAATAGTCTTGAAAGCGGTCCTGTAGGCTCTTAAGGCATCTACCAGCTTGGTGAACCAATCTTTCCTATTTTGGTTCATGATCTTCTCCAAAATAAACTTAATTTGTCTATTGGAGACCTCTACCTGCCCACTAGTCTGAGGATGATACGGTGTGTACAATTTATGAGTTATGACATACTTTCACATAAGAGCTTCAAAGGATCTCTTGCAAAAATGAGTGCCATTATCACTGATGATAGCATAGGGGTACCGAAGCATGAGAAGATATTCTCTTTCAAAAACTTGATGACAATTTTGTTGTTATTAGTTTGGGTTGAAATGGCTTTTACCCATTTGGACACATAGTCCACAACAACTAATATGTACTAGTTTCCAAATAAATAAGAAATGGACCCATAAAGTCAATGCCCCAAATATCAAAGAGTTCTATTAAAAGAATTAGGTTAAGGGGCATCATGTTCCGCTTTGAGTGGAACCTAGGGCATGTCTTGCAAAACTGAAAGGCATCTTTGAACTAAGTGGGCTAATAGAACCCACTTTGTAGCACTTTTTCAGCAGTTTTGCGGGGATCAAAGTGTCCACCACATACAAATTCGTGATAAAAAGATAGTATACTCTTAATCTCCTCATCGGGAATGCATCTCCTGATGATTTGGTCGGAAATACATGAAAAGATATGGTTCCTCCTAGAAGAAATACCGAACTTGAGATAAGAACTGGTAGATATCTTATTTAGACCAATGAGATGGAGTTTGGTTCATGACTAAGTAGTTTACTATGTCAGCGAGCCAAGATTCCCTAAAGACAATCAAGAGTTGCTCATCGGGAAAGTTATCATTGATAGGCAATTCATTGCATAGTAAGTTTGGGATGCGTGAAAGATGGTCAGCGATGACATTTTCTAAACCTTTTCTTATCTTGAATCTCGAGATCAAATTCTTGAAGAAGCAAGATGCAATAAATTAGTCAAGCCTTAGCATCTATCTTCGTCATAAGGTATCTTAGCGCAGAATGATTGGTGAAAATGGTGGTTTTGGACCCAAGTAGGTAGTGACAAAATTTTTCTAATGCAAATACTACAGCCAAGAATTCCTTCTCGGTTATAGTATAATTCAATTGAACATTATTAAGAGTCCTACTTAGTAGTAAATCACGTGCTGCTTGTTATCAATGTGTTGGCCTAAGACGACGCCTATAGCAAAATCTGAAGCATCGCATATAATTTCAAACGGCTTTGACCAATCGGTACAGAAATGATGGTACAGAAATAAGTTCATCCTTTAGCTTCTCCCAAGCATTAAGACATCCACTATCGAAGGTAAAGGACATGTCCTTAGCTAAAAGGTTAGTTAAGGGTCTAACAATTTTGCTAAAGTCCTTAATGAACCTACAGTAAAAACCGCTGTGTCCTAAGAAGGATCTGATATCTTTAATATATTTTGGCACTGGGAGCTTAGCTATGACCTTAATCTTGGTTTTATCCACTTTAGTTCTATTCTTAGAAATTTCATGACCCAAGATAATTTCATGTCTTACCATAAAGTAGCATTTCTCCCAATTCAATGTCAGATTTTCTTTAGCACAACGTTGGAGGACGAGTTCAAGATGGTGAAGACATTGATCGAATGAGTCTCCATAAATAGCGAAATCATCCATGAATATTTCTAAAAACTATTCCACCATGTCAGAGAAAAGACTCAACATGCAATGTTGAAACATTGCTGAGGCATTGCACAAGCCGAAAGGCATTCGACGATAAGCAAATATCCCAAATGAGCAAGTGAATGTGGTCTTCTCTTAGTCCTCAGAAGCTATAGGAATCTGATTATACCACGAGTAACCATCCAAGAAATAGTAATACTCATGGCCAGCCAAACATTCAAGCATTTGATCAATGAAGGAAAGCAGAAAGTGATCCTTACGAGTAACTGCATTTAACTTCCTATAGTCAATGCAAACTCGAATCTTCATGGGAAGTCGAGTTAGGATCAACTCTTTGTTCTTATTTTCCACCACAGTGGAACTGGATTTCTTCGAAACCGCGAGGACAGGACTAACCCATTGGCTATCAGAAATGGGATAGATTATCCCATTGTCTAAGAGTTTTAAGATTTCAGCACGAACAACCTCTTGCATTATAGGGTTTAACCTACGCTGCGGCTCTCTTCGGTGTCATTTCTTCATTGAGATGAATAGGATGTTATACTATGGTTGGACTCAATCCCTTTATATCGATCATAGGCCAACCAATGGCTTTCCTATATTTTCTAAGAATTGTCGTAAGATTCTCTTCTTGCCCGTCAGTCAAATGGGATGCAATTATGACTAAAAAAGTCTATTCTTCGCCTAGATATACGTACTTGAGATGCGTAGGTAAAGCTTTCAACTCTAAGGAAAGGGAACGCTCAATAGAAGGAGGAGTCAACTTTCACATTTGATGAATAGGGTTTGATGCCCAATTCACAGCAGACTCAACAATCTGATCGAGGTTAAAGTATTCAGACACTAACTCAAAGTCACAATCAGTTTCTAGTTCCCACTCTTCTCTATGCTCTCTTGTCAAGTTCTTTATGAGGTTGACTTCAAATGTTTGATCCTCAATATCATGGGGTTTCTTTCCTCGGTTGAAGACATTGACTTTTTTAGTCATGTCTCCAAGGTTAACCTCATGAATTCATTCCTATCGTTGATAATAGCTTTAGCAGTAGCAAAAAATAGATGCCCTAGGATAACTGGAGTTTGAGCCCTATGATTGGACAAAGGTTGTGTCTCAAGATCTATGAAATCAACAGGGTAGATAAACTCCCCGACCCAGATATGGACATCATTAATTTTCCCTTGGGAACTTTCACTGTCCGTCAGCCAATTGGATGGTGACTCGAGTTAGACTAAGCTCGCCCACCCTGAGTTGTTGATAAACTGAGAAAGGGAGAAAGTTGATACTTGCCCCAAATTGAAGAAGTGCTCGAGTAATCTCGGCTTGTCCTATAGTGCAGGCAATGGTAGGACAACTCGGATCCTTGTACTTGACCGGGATCGGACCCGATTGTAACTTACTAATGTTAGTGGCTAAGAAGACTTTCTTGGGCACATTAGTCTTTCTCTTCTTGGTGTACATGTCCTTAAGAAATTTTTCAAAAGATGAGACTTGTTAGATTACATCAAGAAGTGGCACATTTATCTTTACTTGATTGAAGATCTCAATTATCTTATCCATGTGTGCATTATGCCAGTTGTTCTTCAACCTATTTGAAAATCGTACTATAGGCTTATGCACCTAACTGGTTGACTTATCTTTTTCAAACTCAACAAATGTGGATGGATTGGAACTAGATGAAGTAGATGATTGCGTGTGATTGTGGTGAATGGGATTGGATGGCATTGACACTTGTTATTTGCTTTCTTGCTTGACCTCAATGTATGAACAACATTACATTGATTAAACTATTAATCCTCAGCCAAATGAACTTGGTTAGAATTTCTTGGGTTCGCTAATGGTTGACTAGGCAAAATACTCTTGGGCGTCTCAATTTGTGAATAAGCTAGTTGACTTATTTGAACCTCTAACATTGTTATAGCTTGTGTGTTATTATTCTGTATTATTTATATGTAGGACTCTTAATTCCTCATATACCTTTCTATTGTCTTCTCAAAACCAGTCATTCTCTTCTCAAGTGGAGGACTCTAGAAAGAAGATTGTGGAGCATGGTTAGGAAAGTTTGTTGAAAATTGAAAGAATTAGTTGATGATTGAAAGAATCATGATGATAATTTGGAAAGTTGGGTTGATGATTGAAGAATTTTTATCATGATTGGCATGTTGAAAGTGGTTTGACCTGAGTGGTCATTATTATTTTGGCTCCATGAGAAATTCAGGTGATTTCTCTAGCCAGGATTGTACAGTTAAGCATAAAGATCGTTATGGGGCCTTGAAAAGGCCGCATTCATGAGCTCGGGATACATTTGTTGGGCACTGAAAACTGGACACTCCTCAAACACATGGTTCATGACTTGACAATAAGTACAACCTGAGGTTGGAAATTAGTTTAGGCTGAGCTAGTTGACTGAAACTGGCTCCTTAGTTCTAGAGCTTTCAATTTTCTCATTAGGCTAAAAATTTTAGCCTTGGTAGTTATAGATGATTCTATAGAATGGAGACCTCCTTTTGAAGAGATAGGATTTGTGTTCCTATACTTTTCGGGAGTTGGTTCCATTGGATGGTTTTTTTTTGACTAGGTCTTCAAATAAATCCCACCCTTGGTTTTCATCCATTTGCAAGAATCCCCTTTGGCACATGGTTCCTAAGAAGGGTTTATTTTAGTAGTCTAAACTGTCAGTAAAGAACTTGGAATTGTCGCCACTTCTCTATGTCATGATGAGGACATTAGGCAAGGAGGTCTTTGAAAAACGTTCAAAGTACCTCCAAAACAGTTCACTAGTTTCTTACTTGAACTACATGATATTCTTCCTAATGAGAGCGGTCTTATGAATAGGATAGAATTTATTTTAGAAGGCCTTGACAAAATCATCCCAAGAAGTGATGGAATCAACCGCTAAGCTGTATAGCCATTTCTTAGCTAGGTCCTTAAGTGCGAAGGGGATGAAGCGTAATCTAACCACATCATCTTCTAAGTGGTGTATATTCATCATGACACATACTTTCTCAAATTCTCTAATGAAGAATTTGTAAATCACCTAGAGGGGGGGGGTGAATAGGTGATGGCTAATCTAATGGTCACTTAATGCCGAATGATGCAAATAATGCGGAAGCTAAAAACAATTATGACCTAATTAGATCTTTTACACTAAACACCACGTATAACCAAGAGTGTTGCCGAATTCCCCGTGAAGGGCTCTGGACAAACTCCTCTAGATTCCCCTTGAATGGGTTGAGGTGCCGCGTTGGCTCTCTTGATTGAATACAAGTGTTAGCAACAATCCCACACAAGTATATATATCAATTATGCACACAACATACATCAAGCATGTAAATGTAAAGACAATATAAGCTATGCAAGATATAAATGAGACAAAGAGAGAGAGAGTGAGCAATCGCAAACACAAGGGTATGTTTCGAGGTTCGAGCACACTTGCTCTACATCCCCGCCTTCGACACACGAAGGATTTCCACTATGCAAGATCCCAATGGATCTCTCCTTGGTGCCGCAACACCTACAAGCCCTTGGACTCTCTAGTCCCGTACACACCGCAAGCCCACCGGCTCGCCGAGGCCGCACCTCAAACAACCGAGTCCGCACCCGAACTCAAAAAAAAGACGAGCACACTTGCCCGTCTCCTCAAAGAACAAAGAAAGATCTTTGGTGATCACAACACTTTGATCACCTAAAGCCCTCTCACTACAACACACCTATAGGATGTATAATCAATGGATGCTCAAGTGTGGTGTGAGAAAATCAAGGATATAAAAGGTGGAGGAAAAACTCATAGACTTTCTTTAACACTCTTTATAAAAACTTCCCTTTAGATAGGAAATATTTGCTCTCTATTTTGTGGAGAAAACTCTTCTAAAAGTCTGGGAAAACTGGCTCTAAGAGTCTCTAAAATCTTGGCTCAAAACAATGACCAAACCCCCTTTATAGAGGTCAGAAAAATGTGATCGTTGGGGTCTGTCAGAGCTGCCGGTCGACCGCCCGGTCGACCGCCAACGGTCGAAAATCCGACCGTTGGAGCCTCCGGTCGACCGCCCGGTCGACCCAGAAATCCAGAGAGCAGAACTCTTTGCAGCGGTCGACCGTCCGGTCGACCGGACCACTGTGCTGCCAGACACGCACAAGTCTGTGCACGTCGGTCGACCGTGGGTCGACCGGACCATGGTGCGGTCGACCGCTCGGTCGACCGGACCATGGTGCGGTCAGGTCTGGAAAACTGGTTTAAAAAATAATTTTAAAATCTTTTAACACTTATAAAAATTCCATAAACTTGTTTTAACATTCTATATTGAAAACCAAACTTGTGATAAAAATTTTCAAAACATATATCAACATATTCATATCATTTCAGCGTCTTGCAAATTTTATCACAAATCAAAACATGTATTTTCAAACTTGGTTTTCATAACTTCACAAAATATAAAAACAAGATATTTGATTTCATTTTAAGCATAGTGTGTATGGATATGATCCACTACACAATCATAAAGTAATATCTATGTTTTTGTCATAAAGCTCTAAATTTGATTTTGGATAAAAGATATGTATATATAAAAATACCAAAATCCAAATAGTATTTTGTCACAAAGAAAAATCTTTTCTAACTACAAAATCTTTTATGAAAACAATTCTAAATCAAGAGTGTGTGTGCATGGTATACTTGAGCAATCCACCAACTATCTATCCTTTACATTTTATCTAAAACATAAAAATCTTATACCTAGACACAAGTCTTGATCTTGAAGCCTTCCCTTGAAGTCTTCTCATCTTCTTGACTTGGTCCAAGCTTGATCCAAAAGCTCCTTGGATCACACCGTGCTAGCTCCAAAACTTGACATTTTATCCTTTGTTGAGCTATGCACCTACTAAGATCTTGATAATGAATCTGTCACTTATTAAACACAAGATCATTAGTAAATATAACTTCATGAGTTGATCATCATCAAAACTAGGGTGATAGGCCTTTGGGCCAACAATCTCCCCCTTTTTGATGATGACAAAACTCATGAGGTTATATATGCATGGATTAAAGTAAAACTTCAAAGAAGCTCCCCCTTAACTCATGCATACCAAATAAATAATAATATATGACAATGAAGCTCATAAATATGTATGCAAATGATGGAGATGAAACAAAATAAATCTTTTTCTCCTATTTGCAAAACAAAACATATATGCATAAATAACAAGGAAGACAAATACTACTCCCCCTTAAGCAATGAAAACATGCATATATACTCAAATACTTCTCCCCCTTTTTGTCAATCATCAACAAAGGGTTCAAAGTAAAATCAAATCAAATAAATTTTTCTCCCCCTTTTTGTCAAAAACAAAAAGATCAAGAAGGGGTAATACAAATCAATCAATAAAGATTTATATGCGATATACATTCATGAAGAGGAAGACGCTAAGTTAGCTTCCCTACACATATGCATTACATGAAGAAGGGATGACAAGCCCTAACTCACATAACACATATTATGTAATGCATAAGAGGAGATGTGAAGCTCCCCCTACACACGTATATATATAAAGAAGAGTTGTCAAGCTCCTCAATTTATAATATACTCAACATGAATCCATATGTAAGAGAGATGTTAAGCTCTCCTTGCATATAAGAAATACAAATCAAACATTTTGAATTTTTCTTTAAAAATTTTGAACTTACTTAATAAAACACATTTTGAGATATCAAATCAACATATATTTTTTTTATTTTTCATCATAACTTTGTGCTTTTAAAAATGTGAGTCAATTGTGAGTTAAGCACATGGAAATCATATATATGTATGAAATGAGTATACCAATTGAATTTGATACATACATATATAAGCAAACAAAATATGAGTATATACAAAAATTATCAATTTAGATACCAATTGAAAGAATCCAATGATACCAATTGACATAACAATAAAATCAAGTGTATATCTCATAACCTACCACCCTTCATATGCACAAGGTAAAAGATTTTCAATGAAGCATACAAAGCATAATCGCCCATCCATCCTCCCATAGATGGTAGGGGTTTTCAAAAGATAGATTTGAAAATAAGCTTAGTTTGAAAAACCCTACCAAATGAAGAATTTGCACTAGAAGAATGTTTTTCATGAAACACAAGTAAATCACATGGCACTAAAAACACTCTAATATCCATGAAGTCCATAAAATTTTCAAAAGAGGTGAGTGCACTAGTGTTATGTGGAACATGGTATCATGAAAATGTCAATAAAGCTCAATATTCCTTTAAATAAAAATCACCACAAATTTTTATTTTTATTTTTTATTAAAAAAATATGTTTCAAGATATATGTATGTTTTGACAACACAATAAGTATACATACATATCTCTTAAACACAATTGAGTCCATATAAATAGATTTGCATTAAAGGTAAATGACTCAAGAGGTATACATGTATATCTTAAAGTTTGACAAAATACACATATACATGAAATGAAAAACACATGATCATAAATCAAATTCAAAAAGTGGGAATATAAGTTTAAAAATGTATGTATCATCAAAACCAAGCAATACAAGCACATTTCATGGGTTCAAATAAGCGTTCAAGCACAAATATAAATAGATTTATTTGTGGCCCACGACATGTACAAGTATAAATTCTAGTGTTGACAAAAACTAACATATAAACTAATATTCAAATCATGAAACATCAAATTTTGAGGAAAAATAGAATCATGTGTCAATAAAAATTATTTGAAGAATAAATAACTAGTATAAATTGTTTTTGGAAAACTAGTTAAAGATCCTTCAAATATATCAAATCTTATGTTTTTCATAAACATAACTAGATACATAAAAATTTAAGCACTCATGGTCTATAAGGCTCAAAATGTTTTTAATAAAAGAGTGTGAGTGTTAAACGATCATGTAAATAGCATTTTTATGAAAATAGTCAATGAAGCTCATAAGTCACATTTTTTTTAACAAAAATACGAAAAATCATTTTTAATCAAAACACTAATCATCATGGTATATGTATGATTAATCCAATCCTAACAATACACATACATATCCCAAATCTAAAAGAGTCTATTAATGATGTTTGCATGAAGGCAAGAGACTCACGGGTATACATGTATATTTATTAGATTTGAATTAAAAAAAATACATATACATGAAGTAAAGCATAAAAATAGGCATAACAAGTATAAATGAAAGAATCATCAAAACTAGACTATGCATATGCAAATAGTGGGTATAAATGAGCATGAAGTTCAATCATATATGAATCAATTGTAATTCACTAATTGTATATGTATACGTGCATGTTTTGATAAAATCTTCATTTAAACATGTAAATACCACATGAAGCACACAAAAATATGAACATGCTATATGATATATGAAATTAAAAGCATGTGCATAAAAGTAGGAGTTTAGAAATTGTTACCAACTCCAAAGCTCCAAATATGGTGGTCTTTCCACCAAAGCTCCTTAATAGCGATGCATCCAAAAGTATGTCCATCAAGTCTATTGCATCCACTATCAAGGCACCAATCCTCTCACGTTTTGTGAGAGCCCTCACCTACATCACAAGCAAATGGTGGGGGTTTTGGTACCCATATTTTCTTGGGTCCTTTGGGGTTAGTCTTGTTGTAAGGCACCCAAAAATTCTTATTCTTAGCAAAATTAAAATGATCTAATCTATCATAACAATATTTTGCTAAATGGCCTTTGCGGCCACAATGTGTACATATGTACACCTTAGTATGCTTATGTGTAGGAGTGTGATCATGTTGTGCAACATAAGCAAATGCATGGTTATGATGTGCATGAATGTGTGGAGTTTGTTTCTTTGAAAACATTGACTCCAACCTAGAATGATTAAAAGCACAAGAGTTCAAAGTCGAACTCAAACCATCCATTTTATTTTTCAAATTCTAATCTCATTAGTCGTGGCATGTAAAGCATGATGAGATATATGATCATTTTTCTTTTTCTTTTGTGAAACAAAATCTTTTCTTTTTCAACAAATTTTCTTTTCAAAGTAATATTTTCTTGAAAAACAACTTCTTTTTGTTTTTCCACCAAATCAATTTTATTTTTCAAAGTAGTGTTCCCTTCACATAAATCATTCAATTTTGCAAGCAAGGAAACATTCTCATTTTTCAAATCTTTATTTTCTTTTTCTAAGCATGCCATTTTATTTTCTAAAGAATCTTTTTCATTAAGCATGGCATCAAAATTCTTTTTCAAATTATTGTTATCTTTTCTAAACATGCAATGTTAGATTTAAATGTATCATGTTCTACATGCATGCAAGCAATATTCTTTTTCAAATTTTTATTTTCTTTCTTAATCATGTCATACTTTTCAAGCAATAGATGACAAAAGGTAGTAAGCTCATCATATGACATGTCATCATCATCGGATTCGGAATTTACCTCAAGGGGTTATCCCCTTGGACCATGTAGCACTTGTTGGAGGTGTCGCTTCCAACATCCGAGTCACTCCCCGCATAGTATAGATCTTTTTCGCCGAGGGAGGTGATGATGTTCCATACTATAAAAGCCGATTCAACATTAGAAACCCTAGATAAATAATCATCATTTAGGGTTGACTTGATAGCATGAAAGGCTTTTGCATTAGCCTCAAAATTCTTACCATCTAAAGAATATGCATTATTAGTAGTGGCAAGATATACATGAATGCCTAAGGCCTTGAGGTACAATGACATCTTAACCTTCCAAATTTGAATGTTAAGAATGTCAAAGGTGGGTGGTGACATGAAGTCCATGGTGTGTGTACTAAATCTTGTTATTAGCCTAAAATGAGGATCTTTAACTCTAAGTTGTTAGACCCAAATCAGAGTACCAAGCTCTGATACCAATTGTAAATCACCTAGAGGGGGTGAATAGGTGATGGCTAATCTAATGGTCACTTAATACCGAATGATGCAAATAATGCGGAAGCTAAAAATAATTATGACCTAATTAATCTTTTACACTAAACACCACGTATAACCAAGAGTGTTGCCGAATTCCCCGTGAAGGGCTCTGGACAACTCCTCTAGATTCCCCTTGAATGGGTTGAGGTGCCGCGTTGGCTCTCTTGATTGAATACAAGTGTTAACAACAATCCCACGCAAGTATATATATCAATTATGTACACAACATATATCAAGCATGTAAATGTAAAGACAATATAAGCTATGCAAGATATAAATGAGACAAAGAGAGAGAGAGTGAGCAATCGCAAACACAAGGGTATATTTCGAGTTCGAGCACACTTGCTCTACATCCCCGCCTTCGACACACGAAGGATTTCCACTATGCAAGATCCCATGGATCTCTCCTTGGTGCCGCAACACCTATAAGCCCTCGGACTCTCTAGTCCCGTACACACCGCAAGCCCACCGGCTCGCTGAGGCCGCACCTCAAACAACCGAGTCCGCACCCGAACTCAAAACAACGACGAGCACACTTGCCCGTCTCCTCAAAGAACAAAGAAAAGATCTTTGGTGATCACAACACTTTGATCACCTAAAGCACTCTCACTACAACACACCTATAGGATGTATAATCATGGATGCTCAAGTGTTGTAACGCCCCGATTCCACGGATACGGGGACGTCACTGCGACGTATATATGTAGGTCAGAAGAAGCCCCCACATATATACGCTAAGCATAAAAGTACAATAAGGAATCAGAGTACAACACAAAGCGTGGTGTATTCATATGCCAACTTACAAGATACAAGTACAAAGTTATACAAACTATGATAAAGTAATACACTTTACAAGTGTTATTTATCATATCCAAGTCCAAAAAGACAATATACAAACATGTACACAAGATGCTCACGTAATGGATGAAGATTCGTGAGCCAAAAGGAAGAGTCTGGAACGAGGGAACTAGAGTTGGTCAGCCTGCTCACTGAAATAAGCCTGGTCCTCTGTGGATGGCTCCACTTCGTTCCAAGCCTCAGAATCTGAATATGCAAATCCAAGGAATCAAGACATATAATAGTAAACAACTGTAGCCAAGTGGCTAAGGGATAGGAATAAAGAAGATGGAACAGTAATAAATAGCATCGACTAACAAGTGATGAAAACATAATAAGGTAAAGCCATAATGCAATGAATGTACAAATTAAGTCTATAATTTTTATTACTTGTCTTACTGTGATATCTAGCTATGTGACCCAGCGTCCCAGAACACATAGATCCATATCCTAGTAAAGCAAGTTTGTTATTGGAAACAGCGGTTGTATCGACGAACTATGTTTACAGTGGGTCCCGTGCATGCCCGGGACCACGGTCCAGGGTGTTCCGTTGCTTGATGACGGAACCAGCCGCAAGGCCTAACAGGAGGGTCTTATGTATGCCCTTAGTCATGACAGTATTCAGGAATAGGGAGCAAGCTCTCCCCTCGGTCCCCTGGAGGCCCTCAGGTCAGACCGGAATATAATTGTACAATTAACCTAATACCACTGTAAACACGAACACATACCGATATCCGCATATTTTCCCCGTCCCATGTGTAAGTTGGTCCATTTTATAAAATAGTCGAGTGTATCATGCTTGGTGTTTAAGTGATAGCATGAAGAGATGGAGATATTTCATATTTAACAAGTCCTAAAATGAGAATATATGATAACGAGTCAAGAAGTAACAAGTCATGAGGTCCATCAAGTAACATGTCATGTAGTACAAATCATAGAGCATGAACAAGAATAGTATATCATATGTGAAGCAAGGGTAAAATCCAATTCATAAAAGAAACAACAATTTTTGCCCAAAAACAGGTTAACGGTCGACTGCCGGTCGACTGCCGGTCGACCGGACAAAATGCGTGAGCTCCAGGTTTGGTCGGTCGACTTCCGGTCGACTGCCGGTCGACCGGAGATATAACTACCGGTCGCCTGTCGGTCGACTGCCGGTCGACCGATACAGGGCCGTGAGCTCCAGGTTTTCTACCGGTCGACTGGTTGGTGAACCGGTCGACCGCCTACTCAAAACTGTGCACGTTTGTGCACATCGGTCGACTGCCCCCCTTGGGCCGGTCGACCGAAGTTCTGAAATCTGCTGCTGTTTGGTCAAAAAATAGATTTTTGTATGGTTGATTTTGGTAGTCTAAAAATATGATTTTGATGACTCAATGGGACATGATTTATCAACACAAGTATACAAGGAATTTTACGAGTCTTGGTGAGTAAATATACTCACTTCGAACGGTCGATTTGAACTTTTACGAGTTCCGAAGAGTTCGAGATTGACGAAAAGCGCCGAAGTGATCCTCGACGATCTTGCGGACGATCCCAATCCAACGAAGTGGTAGTTGCTTGAGATGGAGATGAAGACTTGGGTGTTGTTTGGGAGTTAGGGTTTGAGTTGGAGATGGAGAAGGATTTTGTGAAGGTGAGAATTTTGTTGAAGTGAAGAAAGAGAAAGGAATTGTAAAGGAAAGGATTTATATAGGTTTGATTTTTGTAAAGGGAATGCAAATAAAGAAATTGAGAGGGGTTTTGCGCAAAATAGGGGAAGGGTGAGGTGTCTCCTTGGCCAATGGTGGCCGGCCATGAGAAAGAGAGAGAGAGATGTATTAAATGAGGGGGGTTGGTGAGAATGTGTGGAGATGGAATTTTGGAAGAAAATGGAAATTTGGAAAAATGGAATTCTTGTGGTTGTGAAGGAAGGAAAGGAAAATAGGGAAAAGGGAAAAAGAAAAGAATTGATAAATGAAGATATTTTCTTGGTCTTGGAAAATGAAAATATCGGAAACACGGATTCCTAGGTTCAAGTCAAGAATGCGGGAAAACATTTCGGAAAATACCGAAATCGTCCGAAATTTAAGTATCTCGGAACGACTCGTAATTTTCACCAAAAATCAATAATAATATATGAAGACATATAGTAAAATCCGTTAGAAGAAATACTTTATAGTTTTAAAGCTAAAAGTCCCGGAATCAGTTACCTACCGACTCCGAAAGAATTTTCATAAATTCATAAAATTCTCAGAAAAAGTATATAGATATGAAATACGATTCTAAGAAATAAAGTCTAAAGGACTTTCTAGAAATTCCTAACTGTTTGTGAAATAAAAATACTGGAAGAAGTCTTCTACCGACTCCGGCAGAATTTGCATAAATTCGTAAAATCTTCAGAAAAAGTATTTAAGTAAGAAATATTATTCTAGGCAGAAATGTCTAAAGAATCTTCTAGAATTTCTAAACAGTTTGTAAGATAAAAATTCGGGAATCGATCAGCGGCACTGGTCGACACCGGTTTGAAGAAATTCATTTAAATTCTAGAAAATTCCAGAAATTCTCATAAAATCTAATATTTTAGAAAATGATATTTGAAATTAAAATCGGTCAAATACGGGAAGTAAATCGAAAAATACGATCGAAAAGCTGAATACGCAACTAAGTACGTATTCCGGAAACGGGGTATTACAAGTGTGGTGTGAGAAAATCAAGGATGTAAAAGGTGGAGGAAAAACTCATAGACTTTCTTTTAACACTCTTTATAAAAACTTCCCTTTAGATAGGAAATATTTGCTCTCTATTTTGTGGAGAAAACTCTTCTAAAAGTCTGGGAAAAACTGGCTCTAATAGTCTCTAAAATCTTGGCTCAAAACAATGACCAAACCCCCTTTTATAGAGGTCAGAAAAATGTGACCGTTGGGGTCTGTCAGAGCTGCCGGTCGACCGCCCGGTCGACCGCCAACGGTCGAAAATCCGACCGTTGGAGCCTCCGGTCGACCGCCCAGTCGACCCAGAAATCCAGAGAGCAGAACTCTCTGCAGCGGTCGACCGTCCGGTCGACCGGACCACTGTGCTGCCAGACACGCAAAGTCTGTGCACGTCGGTCGACCGTGGGTCGACCGGACCATGGTGCGGTCGACCGCTCGGTCGACCGGACCAGCCTGTCAGCCAATTCCAGGTCTGGAAAACTGGTTTAAAAAATAATTTTAAAATCTTTTAACACTTTTAAAAATTCCGTAAACTTGTTTTAACATTCTATATTGAAAACCAAACTTGTGATAAAAATTTCAAGACATATATCAACATATTCATATCATTTCAGCGTCTTGCAAATTTTATCACAAATCAAAACATGTATTTTTCAAACTTGGTTTTCATAACTTCACAAAATATAAAAACAAGATATTTGATTTCATTTTAAAGCATAGTGTGTATGGATATGATCCACTACACAATCATAAAGTAATATCTATGTTTTTGTCATAAAGCTCTAAATTTGATTTTGGATAAACGATATGTATATATAAAATACCAAAATCCAAATAGTATTTTGTCACAAAGAAAAATCTTTTCTAACTACAAAATCTTTTATGAAAACAATTCTAAATCAAGAGTGTGTGTGCATGGTATACTTGAGCAATCCACCAACTATCTATCCTTTACATTTTATCTAAAACATAATAATCTTATACCTAGACACAAGTCTTGATCTTGAAGCCTTCCCTTGAAGTCTTCTCATCTTCTTGACTTGGTCCAAGCTTGATCCAAAAGCTCCTTGGATCACACCGTGCTAGCTCCAAAACTTGACATTTTATCCTTTGTTGAGCTATGCACCTACTAAGATCTTGATAATGAATCTGTCACTTATTAAACACAAGATCATTAGTAAATATAACTTCATGAGTTGATCATCATCAAAACTAGGGTGATAGGCCTTTGGGCCAACAGAATTATGTATCCTCAGACTCTAGACCATGGAATATAGGAAGAGTGTTGATGAATTGTGGTTTCAGTTTAAAACTGTTGCCACTGGTTTCCTAGAGCCGAATGCAAGATGGAAAGGAGGTCCTCATGGGATAGAATCTCTCATATAATGATGTAGGTTGAGCTAGTTTTGGCCTGGCTTAGGTGGGAAAGTGCTTCTTGTCAACCTAGATGAATTTGGGTCTCTCGACCACATTTGCATACACAAATACTACCACAAACAAGTTTACCAATCAGTCAAAAAGGAAAGAAGAAATTTCAACCAAGCCTATTTTAAGAGAGACTTGAACCTAGACAACTCTTAATTGTTAGATTATCCAAATGAAGTATAATACAGAATCTGACCACAAGTTAATTGGCCAGGTCGGGGTAAGATTGGTGGGAGGTATCCGCGCAAAAATCGACGAGCCTAATTAAACCAAACCACTAAGGTTTCGCCTCTCAATCCCCGTCCTTCGACACCAATTTGGCTGAAGTTAAATCCTAACACCATTCCCTTAAGATAACCTCCTAATGAGTTCGAGATGTTCCTAGGGTCAATGTCTATTAGATTTTAAGTTAGGCTTAGATTGTGCGTGCTTGGAGATGGTTTGTAGGCTAAGAAAGGGTAATGACTCTCCCACCTTATCTTGTCTTCAGTTTTTGCCCTTAAGATGATTTAGTGTAAGTGTGTAAGATATAGAAAAGTAACACTCAAAAACAGGTAATCACCCAAAAATGTTTCCTAAACTATATGCTATGCAAACGTACCTTGTCTCTAGCTTTCTTCAACAGTAATTGAAATGAAAACATATTTAGACAAATGCCTAGGAATGCAAGTCTAAATGTTTTTTAAGCAATTTCAATCAACCAATTACTGTTAGATTAAAAGCAAGATTGTGAGATAATCAAGTATAAAAAAACTAGCAATAAAGAAAGTTTGTTTTGCAAAGCAATATGCCCTGCAAAAGAAAATTTTTAGTAGTCCAACAATAATTGCATTTCCACGACAAACTCTTGAAATTCTATTCCTTACTTTCTAGAATAGGGGCACAGGATCACAAGTTTTCTTTCGCAATACTTGAATTCTCAACCTGATTTCTTAACCCTAAAACGAAATACCAAATTTGTCAAAACACAAAGAACACTGTTCCCTTCTTAGCAGCAGCGCCAAAAATTTGATTGCAAATTAATTTAACTTGCAGCTTAGGACTAAAGAGTCGTATCCACGAGGAGAGATGCGATGCAAGCATTTCGGTTTTTTTATTAAAAACAAGTTTTAGTGTTATGTTTTTTAGATGAAAAGAAGATGGAGAGTAAAAAGTGATTAAAAGAAAAACTGAAAATTTAGAATAGGTATTGGAGAAGAAGATCTTTAAAAGTACTTTGGGAGTGATTTTGTTGTAATTTGAATGATGGAAAAAATCTGGGCTCACTAATCTTCAACTCAACTACTTTTTGTTCTTAAAATAGTTTTACCGCCTCACTTTAGTCATAGGCAAAACACAAAGTCTTTTTTGAGTGTTCAAGTAGAACAAATAAGATGGTTTTGTTTTAAAACTAAAAATTTTTCTTTGCACAATTCTTAAAAATAGAATGTTAAACCATCGAGCTAGGTAGCAAGTATGGAATAAAAATGATGCAGAAATAGTTTTATTTTGAAATAAATGTTTGAAGTTTAACATCCATCCTCATGTGCTTTCAAGAACAGAGCTTGACTTAGGCATACCAATGATTCAAGTGGGTTGCTTTCATGAAAATCAATCAAGAGAAGGGGTAGAAGAGATAGATTAGCGAGCCTAAAAAAAGCGCTTTAGCTACTCATGATCGATGTAAAACAAAGCATATAAAATAAATGTAATACCAGATAGTTTGGAAAAGAAGGAAGATCCTGAATCTTTATTGATATCACTTCAACTTCAAATTACAATCACTCTTTCTCTCTCTCACTTGTGGCTGGACTAGACTAGAACAACAAATAAAATTACAAATAAATAGCAATTATCTAACATAAATCCTAGATTTAAGAATGATAAATTTAAATTCTAGTCTTTGTCCTTTTCTTACAAAATTTTTAGTATTTATAGGGAAAAAACTAGAGGGGGGAGGCGTAAGCAGATAGGGGGAGCAAACACTCCCCATACCATAACAAACTTGTCGCGGATCTGTAACTTTGGCCACGGATCTACGGCCTGGATGTGGCCAATTGGTCACATCATGGGGGAAGATCTCGGGAAAATTCTTCTCTTCCCTTTTATCCAAAAAGATTTCAGATTAATTTTCTAGTTTTGATGATTCTCTTGTTGATCTTTTGTTAACTAACTGGATCCACAAATATCTAAGTTTAACTGATCTTCATTTAGTGTTATCTTACCCGATATGCACTGATCTTTAGCTGAAATTGCCTTTATCTTTTTTTTTGAATTAATTTGAGTTTCAATGGGCTTTGGCCTTTTTTCTCTTCCTTCTCCCTTGGTAAAGACCTACACATTATTTATACAAAAATAAGAATAAAAGTAGAGTTTATTATAGCATAAATATGAAAAATATGACAACAATTATACAATATCAGTGACCAATCAGCGGAGCCCTGTCACGATGGCTGACATATCATGATGGGCTCATCACAATGACTGACATATTAGTTGAGCAGACTGTCGAGTAGTAGGAGCCTCACCATCTTCACCTTTCTTTCCTGCACCGGACGAAGAAGGATGAAGACATCACAGCCCACCAGAGCGTGAATTTTAAAAGTAAGAAGTATTCAGAAAATGAACAAATCTTCCCTTGCAGATCAACCCCATTTATAAATGGGAAGGAAACCCAAGCATCTCCCATTCAAAATTTCAATCACCATGAAACTGCTCCATGTTTCGATATTTTAGTACCACAGGATCTTCAAGATACCAAATGTCGCTTACACACGTTCTCATCCATTAATGACTGGGAGATTTAGAAAGACACCAGCCTGGAGGCCAGCTGTAGACATACAGTAATGAGCCTAATCCAAACTTGAAGCTTAAAAAAGAGTTCAGTGCACTTAAACGCTTCCATCGACTTCTCTTGTCCAGCTCCTTTCCTACAACTTTGGTAATCTCAAGGGCATGGGGCCTCTGTAGTGGTCAAGATTTGGTTAAGCTCAGAGATCATGACACGTGTTCAACCGCACCAGAGGTACCTTAAGCAGACAACATGCTTAAGATGCCAAGCGTCTCACATGCAACCCGAGGAGAGAGACTCTCAGGCCTAAACCCCAGACACATCCTAACTCCAAGGAGAGGACCCGAGTCATTTCTCACCCTGACATCCGTGAATACCAGACTTCACCCAGACTCCTACTGGACACGATTCAATGTCAAGGTTTTCGAATCACAAGAACGGTTACACCTGTCACGAAATTCCCACGTTGTAAATACCCCCTATTCCAATGAGAATAGTTGTAGATAATGGGGGATATCTCGACATGCCAATTCTAACAATAAAGTATGACAATTAATGGATATGGAAAGATCTTAACCGAGGATCATGAATCATGGAGTAAGATCCGCACCATCAGTTACATTAGGAACAACTTACTTATGGCCAAGACTTCTCGCGAAACGAGGGACGGACAAGACTTCTCCACAAGGATCAGCAATCAAGAAGATGAAAAAGAGAAAAATGTACTGAGAAAACTCTCGTCTAACACACAAAAAAAATAGAGTAAATCCTTCCTCTCTTCTCCCCGTAATTTTTTTCATTCTAGGTTTTTCACGTAAAATCCCTGTTTACGTCTATTTGAAGACTAGATCTTTATATTCTGTATCGTTCTAGGCAGACCCCATTTTGCTTTTAGTGTGAGATCAACCGTTCGATCAATCACATTGGAAAATTTTTACCACATTTAGTTATGATTTGTTTGTTTTGATATGAGTTATTATTTATTTTTGAAATATGTATTGTTCGATATTTAATATTTTTTTTCATGATTTGCGTTAATATGCATAATTTCAGGGGAAGCTTCTCTTGAAGTTCTTTCATTATTTTTAAAAATAACTCATGATTTTGTTATCATAAAAAAGAGGGAGATTGTTGGCCCAAGGGTACAATCAACTTATATTTTGATAACTCTAAAACTTATGTAGTTTAGTGATACTAATCAAGTTCGAGTGTTGTTAGTACACATGTTTTCAAGAGTTAGTTGATTTAGCTTCAAAAGAAGATATTGAAGTATTCGAGATTGATTCAAGTATTGAAGTCTAGCTCAAGAAGACACATTTGAAAAAATTCACTTGAAGATTTTGAAGAATGAGTCTTCTCTTGTTTTATGTGTAAGATATTAGTTTGTTGAAGTTTAGTGTAGAAGGTTGATGCTCAAGATAGCACAGACACATAAAGATTTTTTCAAATAATATTTTTTGGTTATTGTTTTGAACATTTTTAAAAAGCTATACAAATATATCTTGGTTCTGAAAAATATATGTGTACAAAAATGATTTCAAGTTATTATTATGTGTAAAAAAGATTTAGAAATATATTTAACATCAAAAGTATTTTTAAGATAAACAAAATCAGTTTTTGGGCTTCTGCCAATCGACCGCTCATAGAGCAAAGGCTCTGTCGGTCGATCGCACGGTCGACCGCACATGTAAAATCTTATGCAAAAGATTTTGATTCTGAGCCCGATCGACTGCCGGGTTAACCATTGGCTAAGCCTTGTTTTGAGCAGGCCTGACTGGTCGACCGCACGGTTGACCGCTAGCACTGAGCTCAACTTTGAGCTCAGAATGCTGTTCTGGCCAATCGACTGACAACACTAAGCTTAATACTGAGCTCAACGTGTTGTTCTAGCCAGTCAACCACCGACAACAATTATATTTATTTAACCTATGCCAATCAATTACACAGTCAATCACCAGTGGTCAAAGTTGCATGTTTTGTTCTTTAGCAGCTATTTTCTCTGGCAAATTAGTCCAAATTTATTTGAACCTAGATGACGTTTTGACCATCTGTCAGCGAAAAAAGAACGAATTGATCCTGTAGGATTTCCAAGAAATTCTTCAATTTCTTTTCTAACGACTATTTCATAGTTTTAACATGTTTTAAATACTGGAATTTACTGAGTATATATCTCTAACCTTCACCTATATATATGTAGGAGTGATTAGAGAATGTTTATCAATGAAGTTTTACAAAAGCTTTTCAAGCGTTCATTCACCTATATATATGTATGAGGCTGGTAGGGCTCGGAGGTCGAGTAGAAAGCCCAGAGGTTGATAGGGCCTGGAGGCCGAGTAGAGAGCCCAGAGGCTAACAACCATGAAGGGTCGGCCACACATAGTATAAAGCAGTAAAAGAGTACATCACAGGCATGATATATGTGCACGAAATAAATTATCCTAGTACAAGCATTCGTCACAGGCATATACATGTACAATCATGAACACTTGGCCAACATACAATTACAGGGGCACCGCCTAATATAAAACATATTCAAATACGAAATTAAATACACGTCGACTGACGAAGCGGGGAACCCCAAATCAAGGCGAGGATACTCGTGTAAATCTCTAAAAATGCTGAAAACTCTGGAATCTCAGGAACTCGCACACGCGTCATAAAATATAATTAAATATAAAATGTATATATATTTAGAGAGAGAAAGAAAAAATAGAGAGGAAAGAGAGAAGAGAGAGAAAGAGTGAGAACTAGAGAGAAAGAGAGAGCTAGAGAGAGGCCAAAGAGAGAAAGAGAGCTCTAGAGAGAGAAAGAGAGAGAAATTAAGGAGAGAGAAAGAGAGACAGTAGAGAGAGTGAGAGAAATAGTAGGGAGAGGAGAGAGTAGAGAGAGCTGGAAGGAAAGAGAGATGAGAGAGAGAAGAAATGGATGGACTGCTCACGCAGCCCTTGAACAAGGAAGCCTACGGCTCCCCATGGGCCCAGGGGGCCTGGCCGACCATCTGTTGACCAGAGAGGTGGCCAGCGGCAGCCAACAGAGGAGGGAGAGAAAGAGAGAAAGACAAAGGAGAGAAGGAAAGGAGATTTAGGGAGAGGGAGATAGAGATCCAAGAGAGTGGAAGAGAGGGGGCGCAACTGGCAGATAAGTGGCCGGCCAGGTGGTCGGCGGCATCACAGCCACCGCGGCTAAGTCCGGAGGAGAGAAAGTGGGAAAGGAAAGAAAAGAAAGAAGAAGAAAGAAGAAGAAAAGGAAGAAGAAAAGGAAAAGAAAAATAAAGGAAGAAGAAAAAGGAAAGGGAAAGAGGAAAGGCTCGCTGGAGTGGCTAGGCAGTGGCGGAGTTGGGAGGAGGCGTTAGTGATGGTGGTGGTGGCTAGTTGAAGTTGATGAGAGAGAGGGGGAGGGAAGAAATTGAAGAGTGGAAGAGAAAGAGGAGGAGATAGAGAGAGAGAGAATTGAAAGGGAGATTAAGAGTTAGAGGAAGAGAGGGAAAGAATTTTGAGAGGAGGAGAAAGGAGGATAGGGGTTGCGTCAGCGCCGGGGAGAAGAAGGAAATGGGAAAGAAAGAGAAGGAAAAAGAAAAGGAAAAGGAAAAGAAAAAAAAGAAAAGAGGGAAGACATTTTGGGGGGTTGTGTGGTGGAGGATTTTTGGGGAAAAAGAAAGAAAGAAAAAAGGAAAAATAGAGAAAAAGGGAGTGGATGGGAAAAATGGGAAGGAAAGAAAAAGAAAGAAAATAAAACTATATAGGTAATACTCCGGATTCGGGAAAATCCCAAAAACACCAAAATGTCAGAAAATTGGACTGATCCGGAAAGGTCTTAAAAAATTCTTAAAATAGTAAATACTATTTTAAGGTAGAGGGTGAAATCAACTTTTAGAAATAGAATGCCATTTTCAAATTAAAAATTATGGAGTCAACCGTCGATACTGGTCTACACCAGTTCGGCCGGATTTTGATAAATTCTGAAAAATCTTAAAAAATGCATAAAGGAGAAAATATAATTCTAAGAAGCAATATGAAAGCAAAATCTAGAAATTCAATTCCAATTGTAAACGAAAAATCATGGAATCAACTAAGAATACTGGCCGACACCAAATCTTGTGAAATTTTGATAAATTTTGAAAAATCTCAGAAAAGTATTTGATATAAAATGTGATTTTAAGAAATAATGTGAAAGCTATTTTTAGAAATTCATCTCTATTTGTAAATTAAAAATTTAAGAATTGATCAGCGGCACTAGTCGACACCGGTTTTGAAGATTTTCAATTTAATTTAGAAAAATCAAATCGAGTAAATCCTAGGATCAGGTCCCGGTTGAGACTAGGGCTGACTCCGAGTTTACGAATCCTGATCCAAGGCAAAATGATCATACAAATAATTCATAATACAAAACAAATACATGGAGTAAATCAAAAAATACGATCAAAAAATCTGAATACGCAACAAGTACGTATTACGGGAGCGGGGTTACAACAACAAACTACAAGATGGAGAGTATATTTATATACTGTTGTATACAAATGATATGCTAATTGCTTCTAAGAGTAGTTTCACGATTTATAAATTGAAGAAACAGTTATTTTTCGAATTTAAGATGAAGGATTTTGGTGAAGCAGAGAAGGTGCTAGGCATGAAGATTGAGAGAGGCCAGAAAAGTGGTAAGATTTGCTTGACCAAAAAGGGTATTTGCAAAAGGTACTCTAGAAGTTTAACATCAATGGTGACACAAAACTATAAGTACACCATAGGCCCATCACTTCAAGTTAAAAGCTACTAAGTCTCTTACTACAGTTGAACAATGTAAGTATATGTATCACATACCCTATACTAGCGTATTGGTAGTTTGATATATGCGATAGTGTGTACAAGACCTGATTTGTCACAAGCTGTCTCGATGGTTAGTAGATACATGCACAATCTAGGTAGGGGTCACTGGGAGACAGTGAAGTGGATTGTAGGGTACATCAGGGAACTATAGATGTTGGTTTGGTGTTCAAGAAGGATACTATGAGTAAGTAAGAGTGTATTAGATATGTCAATTTTGATTACGTAGGGAACCTTGACCAGCGCTGGTCTATGACGGGTTATATATTCACATTGTCCCAAGCACTGGTGAGTTGGCACTATATTCTATACTCTACTGTTGGAGGCTATGAAGGCCGAGTATATAACCATGATGAAGACTATGAAAGAAACAATTTGACTTCAAGGGTTGCCTTGATGATTTGGAGATTGATCAGGATCTATTGAAGGTCAATTGTGATAGCATGAGTGCTATCTATTTGGCAAAGAACCAGATCTGTCATGAAAGGATGAAGTATATTGGCATCAGGCTTCACTTTATCAGGAGATTCTTAATAAGAGTGTCATCAAGTTAAAGAAGACTCACATGAAAGAGAATCCCACCAATATGCTTTCCATGATTGTTATGGGTAAAGTTCAACAATTGCAAGAAGTTTCTTCATATTCTTTCAGTTGCTCGAATTCGGTGGAGCTCGTTTGGATAAACCATGGATGGCTTAATCCCTTGAGTAGTGGTACGTAGGCAACCACATTGGTACATCCTGATTGAGTCGACATGGTGATTCGTTGTGTTCGGCTCAAATTTGACAAATCTTCACCAAGGTGAAGAATTGTGGGTAGAGAGTCTAAAATCTTGTTAGTTGAGTTTTTTAACTCATTAGAGAAGGTAGCCTAGAGCTTGGAGTTCAACAACATGCCCAAGACTTGAAGAAGACAAAGCATTGCTAAAGACATAGGCCCGGTCGACCGACCATGCACAGAAGTGCATAGAAGAAAGGGAGGATGGAGTCGTTTGATCGCCAGGTCAATCGACCAACATGGAGCAGCACATGCTAAAAAGGGGCGGTTGATTGCCAAGTAGACCAACCAGAACAAAATTCTTGACACTGAACGACTAGTGGTCGACCTCCCGATCGATCAGCCAGAGTGCAGAATTTGAGCTACAAAGCTAGTGGTTGGACCGCCCAATCGACAGCATGTCCGTTCTGCCTGATTTTTTATTTGGATTTTGAGTTCGTTTCTGATCTGATTTTAGAATTTTTGATTTTCTTTTCTTCATGAATTCTTTGACTATATATAGAGGGGTATTTCCCCTATTGATTGTAAACTGAATTTGTGATTTGAATAGGATCTCTCTCCCGTTCTACCCCGAGAACATAGAAAATTGCCGAACCTCGTTAATTTGTGCTTTCTCATGCACTTTCTCGTTTGTTTTGTACTTACTTATTTGTGATCGTTCTTCAGCATACTCTTGTATTTGCACTGAACTTCGGTAGGTCCCAACAAACTCTATATATTGGGACATCAATATATTGATGGTTAAAGATGGGTGGTCTTAAAGAAGGAAGTTTATAAAACCTTACCGTCATTTCATTCATTCGAGCATAAAATGAGTTTGTTTGCCGATTATACAAGATTATATATTTTTTGAAAATTTCCCTATGAATGGTTTTCTAAACACACTTATGCCTTTATTACTATTAATTGTAAAAAAAAAGTTTTGTTGAATTTTCTCTGTTTATTAAAAGAAAAGGGATTCAAGAATGTGTTAGTTTATGTAGATGACTTGTCATGACTGGTGGTAATATGTTATTACTATGCTAAACATTTTCTTCAAAAAAAAGTTTGGTATCAAATATCTATAAAAGTTCAAATATTTTCTTGGCATAGAACTTGCTCATTCTAAAAATAGTTTTTTATATCTTAAAAGAAATATATTTTGGATTTGTTAAAAGATAATGGAAAATGATTGTGAAACATGTTAATAGTTATATAGATTATAACTGCAAATTCCATTTCACTGATGGTAATGCTCTTAATGATATTGGCAAATTTCAAAGACTTGTGGGAAAATTGATATAATTTAACTGTAACAAGACCTAATATTACTTATATTGTGAGTTGCTTCAACTACATATGGATGCTCCATGAATTTGTCACATGAATGCTATTAACAGAGTTTTGATATCTCTCAAGTTTTCTAGTGGCAGAAAAACTTGGATGAATAAAAATGGTCACACAAGTATTGTTGGATATAATGATGCATATTAGGTTGATCAACCAAATGATAGGAGGTCAACAATTGGATATTGCACATTTATTAGAGGAAATTTACTTGCGTGGAAAAATAAGGAGAGTATGGCTGCATGATTAAGTGTTGAGGCAAAGTATAGATCCATAGCATCAAGTCCAAGTGAATTAATATGGCTGAAATATCTTTTTTATGATTTAGGGCACCAAGTCTTTTTTTTCTATCAATTATTTTGGGATAACTAAGCTATAATACATATACTTTCAATCTACTAATTTATGATAAAACAAAGCATATATAGGTGGCTTTCTTTTACTTCGAGAGAAAAAGTAGGGGGAAAGATTTAGTGCATTCCCCATATGTTTATAATGAAGATCAACTTGCAGATACTTTGATGAAGGGTGGCACCACGACTTGATTTCATCAATTTTTGTCCAAGTTAGGATCCATTGGCCTATATTCTCCAATTCATAAGGGAGTGTTAAAAGTATTTGAATTCTATTTTAGTTATTCATGCATATTTTCTTTGTATGTGTAGTGGTCAATTTCTTACCTGCAATAGAATTAAGACACATGTCCCATCTCATCAGAAACTCCTAAAGAAAGACAACATGGTACACCAAGCAGAGCTTCTCTCTGAGAATATCGCTCAACTGTTCCCAAGGACACTCCTTCTTCTGAGAAATCAACTGCCCAGAGTAACTCCTCCTTCAGAGGAATCAACGACCTCGATGACACTTATCCTTTCGATAAATCTACTGCCTCGAGGACTCTCCTCCTTCCGAGAGTGTCTCCAGTGTAAGATCAATCCATCCCATCACGAGCAAGACGGACCCAACAACCAATCTCATTGATATTTGCCTACATTCATGGAGTCAGTTACGTCATTTGGTTATCTCGCATTTCAAACGTTGCAACAACTCCTACTTCACCGCAGACAGTTATAGAAGGTAATAGAAATCACTCTCGCAATCAAGAGCATAATTCAAGCTATTATGAAAGAATAATAACGTACAGATCATGCGATTATTAAAATTCGCATGACTCACATTGCCAATTAAGATCACAAGAGTATACATATACTCGGAGATCAATGAAGAACGGGGACGAACAACAACAAGAAACAATGACTTCCCACGAAAGATTGACGCCATCCTCCACAAATTACTGTAAATCACACTTTCACAGAGTTCTAACTCTACAAAATTTACTGTAACCTCTTGAAAATAGTGAATTCTTTCCCCTCCCCGTGGTTTTTGTCAAATTGGGTTTCCACATAAAATTCTGTATCTTTGCATTGCTTTATTATTCCCTCTCGCAAATCCTACTATAGTTTGAGAGTAGATAAATTTACCCTAAAAATTTACCTGTACATTTGATACTTTCATTGAAATCTAAGTCTCCACGCTCAAAATCTCTCCTCCCACAACCATCCGCAAAATGCCTCCTCCAGATCGATGATAGCCTTACGCAAGTGAATCATTGACGGCGCCACCTCCAAGGGCAAGGCCAAAGCCACCACCATGGGCACGACCTCTAAACCAAACAACAATCAACCACTCATCCTGTAATGCCCCGATCCAGCGGGTACGGCGACGTTACTGCGACGTATATATATAGGTTGAAAATATCCTTACATATATACGCTAAGCATCAGTACAAGTAAAAATCAAAGTACGAAAGTACGAGGTGCATTATACATTCCAACATATGAGTACAGTTACAAAGTTATCAGCAGATGTGACACAATATTATAAGAATATTACATCACCGATAGGCGCCATTGCGAGAATACAAAGAGATGTACAAGTATGAATAGTACAATGGCATTCACGAGTAATAAAGGGAAAACTCGAGGGACACGCTGGGGGCCTAAAAGGATAGGGCTTCAGACGTCTGCCGATGATCCACACTTCAGCTGCGCATCACTGATCAGCATCCGAGAGAAATCATAAGCTCCAAGCTCTAAGATCTGTACATGAGGATCCAGGGGAGTCAGAACTCCCCAACGAATGGTGTTGCGAATGCCAAGTGGTGTGCGAAGATAAACACATGTGTATTGATAAATCTGAATCATAAACATGCATTGAGAACTGTTTCATGAGCACAGGAATACATGATCAATTAGAGAGATAGCAAGTGATATTGAGCAGGGAACATGCATAACAAAATATGAAAAGAACAGGACACCAGTGGAATAGAACACAGATGGCGAGCTAGGATGTAAACGAGTATAATACAATAATAATAGTAATAAAACCAAAATTCTATATAAACCCGGTGAAATCAAATATGACAATACCAGCAGTACAACCCCAGTTTACGATTTCATAAGATAAGTACGTCGAAGGAATAATCCAAACAAGGAAACCCTCATCTATATACCATATATCTCACGTCATTGTAAACTAAGTCCACACGACCAGAGTTGTAAAACATACAACAAATTATTAGTTAGCATCTTTTATTATTATTATTGCTCGTCCTACCTAAATGTCTAAATATGTGGACTAGCATCCAAGCACACATATATCCACATCTGAGTAAAGTAAGGTTGTTATTAGAAACCAACTGCGGTATCAACGAACAATGTTTACAGTGGGTCCGGTGCATACCCAGGACCACGGCCCAAGATGTTCCGTTGCTGGTGTACAGAACCCACCGCGACGCGTATAGGAGGGTCTTATAGGATGCTCTTTTCAAGATGGTACCAAGAAGGAGGGAACCAGCGCGCTCGGTCAGCTTGAGGCCCTCAGGTCAGACCGGAAGATTTAGTTGCACAACATACCTAACACCACTGTAAACACGAACATATATTGATATCCATAAGTTTCTCCGATCCGATGTAAGTTATCCATTTTTATAGTTTATTAGATAATTATCAGATTTCAGAAATAAGCAGGAACAAGTCAAGAGTATCAAAAGTACAGGTGTATCAGGAGTACGATTTGTACTGGAATATATTAAGATGTAATAAGATGTCAGGTCATCATTCCTGTTATCATTATAATTATAAGAGTCAGGTATATCAAGCTGGATGTCAGGTGATAGCATGAGAGGAAGGTGATATCAGGTAGGTGACAAGTGATAGCATGTAGATGAGAGGTGGCAGGTGATAAGTGATATCATAATAGGGGCAGGTGTCAAGTAGTAGCATGTCAAGTGAAAGCACGTCAAATGATATAGGAAAATAGTATCGATATAAGAGATCGGTTATTGAAAAACCATGCAGTTTCAGGAAAAAAAACCATATAAGTAAGATTTCAAACTCTTCACAACCATTAATTGAAGAATTAATAAACTGGCACGCAGATAATAAGCAAGCAAGTGAACATCCAAGCAGAGCTAAGTAAGCTGGAGGTTTAGACAGCAAATAGTATTTAATCACTAGAGCGCTTGATGGAGCTAGTGGAATGACTCAGCTTAGGAGGCAAGTCTAAAATTCAGCAGAGTTCCGCCCAGACGAATCTAGTGATAAAGCACTGAGCACTAAACATGCCTACCAGGCGGACCTGACGGTCTAAGCGCACTTCTATTTCAAGTGAGTGGGTGAGAGCCCATAAGCTAAAGTTTGCTCGGAGTCTAAGCGCATTCTCAGTGCTACCACGAAACCCATAAGAGTGTAGGCCTAAAATCAATTGGGTAGCTAGTCAGGGAGTGGGCAGAAACACAGAATTGGTATAAGGGTACCTTTATGAGATGTTAGTACCATACGAGCATATATATAAACGTGAGAAGAACTTGACTACCGTGGAGTGATGAAGCCCGGAGGCTGAGTAGAGAGCCTGGAGGCTGAAGGGTCGGCCAAGCATGATGTAAAGCAGGAAAAAAATACATCATAGGCATGTTATATGTACAAGAAATAAACTATCCTAGTACAAACATTCATCACTAGTATATACATGTACAACATTGGGCACTCGACCACAAACAAATAGGAGGGCACAGACCAATACAAAATATGCATATAATTACAGTCAAATACTGAATAAAATACATAGTTGACCCGTCGAAGCGGGAAAACCCAAAACGAGGTGAGGTCACTCGCCTAAATCTCTGAAAATACTGGGAAATCTAAAATTCAAGAAACTCGCGGACGCGCCATAATATATTAAAAAATATATAAATATTTTTAGAGAGAAAAGAATAAGAGAGGATAGAGAGAGGCGATAGGAAGAGGAGAAACAGGGGGAGAGAGGGAGACAGTAGAGAATGTGTGAGAGAGAGAACATGGAGCCCCCTCTGGCTTATCCCACAGCCAGGGCCAGGGGGCCCCGGTCCGGCATGTCCTGGCTGCAGCTGAGGCCAAGGGCACTAGTGGTAGGGCCAAGGCGGCACTGCCAGCCAAGGGTGGCTGTGGCGGCCAGCCAAGGAGGGGGAGAGGGGAGAAAGTGGGTGGAGATGTTGCTGATGATGGGGATTTTGAAGTAGATGGAGTATGTAGGAGATGGTAGTTAAGGAGGAAGAGGTAAAAGATGTTGGTCGGAGCTTGGTGGGGCCACCGCCGGTGTGGTGGAGGTGGTGGTGGCACCAAATCTTGGAGGAAGAGAGAGGTAGAATGGGAGAGTGTGAAATTAGAGAGAGATAGATAGATTAGGGAGAGTGAGTGAGGAATTTGAGAGAGAGAGAGGAGATTTGAGTAGAGGGCGAAAGAATTTTAAGGCAGAGGGAGGAGGCCGGTGCTGTGGCGGTCATTGGTGTCAGGGAAGAAGAAGGAAAAGAGAGAGGGAGAGAGGAAAAAGGGGGAGAGAAAGAAAAGGAAAAGGAAAAAGAACAAAGAACAAAGAAAGAGAGATATTTGAAAGGGAGTGGGATGGGGGGGGGAATTAATGAAGGGAGTGGGTCAGTTGGTGGAGTAGGGGGAAAGACAAAGAAAAATGAAGTAAGAAAGAAAGAAATGAAAGATTCCCTAATTAATAATATTTTAATAATGTCAAGAAATATCGACTGTTCCAGAAAAATCCTCAAAAGTACCTAGAGGTAGAAAATATCATCTTGAGAAATAATATGAAACTAATTTTCAGAAATAAAATTCCGTTTTCAAAATAAAATTCCTGAAATCAACCAGCAATACTAGCCTACACAAAATCCTGCCGAGTTTTGATAAATTTAGAAAATTAATCAAAAAATATTTAAATAGAAAATTTAATTTTAAGAGATAATATGAAATAAGATTTTAGAAATTTGACATCATTTGTAAATTAAAAATCCTAGAGTCGACCATCGATACCGGTCGACACCAAACCAGTCGAACTTTGATAAATTCAGAAAAAGTTTAGAAAATGCAGTAAAGTAGAAGATGTGATTCTAAGAGGCAATATGAAAGTAGAATACAGAAATTCAACTCTGATTGTAAGTTAAAAATCCTGAAATTGACCAGTGATATAGTCGACACTGATTTTGAAGATTTTATAAATTAATTCAAAAAAAACCTAGAAAATCATGAAAAATCTAGAATATTGAAAAATAATGTTTGAAACTGAAATCGACTAAATCTGACTACCAAAAGACTAAATTGAGTAATACACTGGGATCGGGTCTCTGGTTCAGATTAGAGCTGTCTCCGAGTCCACGAATCCGGACTAATGAAAAACAATCACATGAATATTCATAAAACAAAACAAATACAGGAAGTAAATCAAAAAATATAATAAAAAAATTTGAATACATATCTGAGTATGTATTCCGGGAACTGGGTGTTCTATCCACCTTACAAAAATTTCGTCCTTGAAATTTCAATAAGGGGTAAAATGTGTTGGCCCAGAGGCCTTCCACTCTAGTTTTGAAGATGATTAACTCATGTAGTTATAGTTTACTAATAATCTTGTGATGTTTAGTTTCATATACTTAACCAAGTTATTAGTAGGTGATTAGCTTCAACAAAGGTGTTTTGGAGCTTTCACATGGTGATTCAAGAGTCCGAATGTCAAAGTTCATATCTAGTACTCGATTGAAGTCAAGCTCGGTGGATCACGTTTGGATCGAGTCGACTTGGAGATGGTGCTCTACAAGAAGACTTCGGTACAATGTTTAGTTTATTGTTTAGATTCATTATTAAAGATTAGATAGTGTGATATGCTGAAGTTCACAACACACACACTTGTTTAAAGTTTCATGTTTTGGTCTTCGGTTTTTAGTTTAACCGATCTTGGTTTTCATGAATAGATAGGATCAACAAGTTTACATAGTTTAATGTATATAGATTTGTTCTATATACATCTATGCTTCAACTATTTAAACAAACTTAATTTGATAGTATATTTCATGAGTTTGGAGTTTTAGTATTTTAAACAAAACTTATTTTCGGATTTAATATCAAAAACAGTGATATATATATATATATATATATATATATATATATATATATATATATATATATTTCATGTATATTGGATTCTATCCATGTAGTACATGCTTAAATGTTATTTCTATATCATGTTTTTGTATTTGGATGAGTTTTGGACAAAACGATTTTTCATTTCAAAAATCTAAGTTTTGAAAAATACGAGTTTTGGTTTTCGGCAAAATTTCTAAGACACAAAAATGGTTCAAATAAGTTGAAATATGTGTTGAATTTTTCACACATATTTGTATTTCTAATATAATATAAGAACTTATTTTTGTGGATTTTTAGAGATTTTATGGGATTTATTTGATAACTAAAAACCCAGTTTTCAAAGTCTGATAATCAGCCCTGCCAGGCTCTGGCAGTCGACCGGGCCGGTCGACAGGACCCAGAGTCGGTCGACCGGACCGGTCGACCGACGTGCACAAGAACGTGCACGCAGACCAGCCACTTAGGTCGGTCGACCAACTGAAAGTGCCCCACTCTCGGGTGGGGGCGGTCGACCAGACGGTTGACCGTGAGGCTTGGCACGGTTGACCAAGCGGTGGACCGGTCAGAGAGTAACTGCTCTCTGGATTTGGCACGGTCGACCACGCGGTCGACCGGCAGGCTCAACGGTCATATTTTTGACCGTTGGCTAGTCGACCGGCCGGTCGACCGGAAGGTCAAAACTGACCTTTCTGCCAGCCAACGGGCAGATTTGGATTGGGCCTATTTATACCCCAATCTTTGGCCAGTTTTCACGAAGTTTTTGAGAGCCAAAATTCTGATCTTCTCTCGTGTTTTAAGAGCAAGTTTTTCAAAAGAGTTTTTGTGTTTAAAAAATCAATCTTCATTTGTTTTTAAAGTGTTTTTAATTCAAAGAAAATAGTCTTTTGGGAATTTGTTTTTTGGTCTAAAAATTCTATATCTATTTGGAGATTTTCTCAAGTGATTTTCTTTGTTCAAAACACTTTGTTTTCTCACACTTGAGCTTATCTTGCTATCCTATCTATTAGGATCTTTGTTTAGTGAGAAAAGATTAGTTTGTGGTTGTGGAAACCACCAAGTTATAAACCCTCCTTGATTTGTGTTATCCCTCTAGTGAGAGGTGATTGTGGGTATCCCTCTAGTGAGAGGTTGATAGTGGAGGTTGTGTTAGTATCCCTCTTAGTGAAGAGGCGGATTGTGTTTTTAGTGGCTTTGTGCTTATCCCTCATTTGTGAGGTTGATTTTGGTGGCTTTGTGCCTACCTCTAAGTGTAGAGGTTGTGTTGTAATTGAGAGAGGAGTCGTGTACTCCCGGTTATTGCATTACCCCAAATCCTCAGTGGAGGTTCCCTGTATGGGAGTCCTGTGTGAACAAGTTAGTGAAAATCCTTCTGTATAAAGGCGGGGACGTAGAGCTGTGTGCTTAAACCTCGAAACAAATCTCAGTGTTTGCGTTTGATCCATTGACTCTTACTCTCTCTCTCTTTTACATTGTGCCTTGCATCATTTCATATTGCTCATTCATATATTATATGCTTGGCTTGTTTGTGTGTGCTCACTTTTGTTTAACCACGAGAGCTTCATATAACACCTCAACTCTTATTCAGAGGAATCAAAAGGAATTAGTCCAGAGCCCTTCACCGGGAATTCGGCTACACTCGTTGGTTACATTAAGTGTGTTGCAATTTAGTTTTAATTTTCGCATTTTGTCCATTAGATTAGCCTACACCTATTCACCCCCCTCTAGGTGTACTTACAAAATGAACACAAAAGGACAGGAATGGAAATTATACCAATTAAGATATGAACAATTAAGGGTAATGTTCACGATTCTGCCAATCTATAATTCTTGATCTAAACATCTTCTGCACTTCCTGCCATATAAACTTCAGACAACACTATATCAATGCAGATCTGATAACTATCCATAAGAAAATTCTACCAGATAAAGATAAATAGAAATTTGAATGGTCTAATTGGGCTGCCCGGACTGACTGAAAGTGATAAGATAAGCTGAATAGAAGAATATTCCCTAACTTTTCTGAAGACTTCAACAGAACTGCAATTTGAGTCTCATGTCTTCGTCTGACCCAAAAATAACTGGAATACTGTATAGCCGAATTATCTCTCTCATAGAACTATCTGATAGAACTTCTGTACACTGACCCATTCTGAATAATATGAAATAAGCTGACTTCAGAACTGGTCAAACTTCCACTGCTCGAACTCTGCTAGAATCGGTGGGTATTACATCTTTTGAAATGTTGACACCAAAGAATATAGTACTTACCTGTTCAGAATGCATACTCACTTTGCTAGTCGTGAAGCTGTTCCTGATGAAGAGTCTATATTGAGACTACTAGATGTTCGGTCAGTTTCCACCACTTAGAAAAGAAGATCATAATATCATAGATAGAAAAAAACACGATAGAACTGATGATGGATATACAAATGAAGAATCGATAATAACGAATTCCGAATGTTGGGCATTGATTACTTTGAAAAGCATAACCAAAGATTTATAAGAACTACCTTTTAGATGATAACCTGACTGTAGATTAAGTATCTTGAGAACGCTCAAACGCTGCATGGTTGACTAACTATATCGTCAATAAAGATCATGGCAATTTAGTCAAATATGCAGTGAGAAAACCCAGTTCATTAAATCTACGAAAACAAGCTAGGTGGGGGAATTCTGGGAACAATGCTAGAGTGCTAAACACTCTCGGAACTAGCCATGAGCGAAGCGAAACCTAGGTGGGCCATTGCGCAACACAACATCAGGCACTAAACACTAGGGTATGGTGGAGCTAACGCTCTATGAGACTCGCACTTGGCGGAGCTCACGTGATGAAGCCAGCGGATAACATATCACTAAATGTTAAGCGCCAGGGTGCATCAAGGCCCACACCTGGTTGAGCTCGCATGGCTAGAACACGACTCTCAATTGGCAAGCTTAGCGGGGTCCGTGGCTCATCAGATCCATGAAGACTGCTAAGTATTGTAGCTCTGAGCTCAGTGAAGTCAATATAAGAGATCATGATTGTTCTTGAAATACTCTAAATAGAAGATATCGTAGCTCTGTCTAATAGAAGTTCTGAATCTGGAAATTTATTTCCTACTAATACTCTCCGTGTAGTAGTGTGGTCTATCTGATTATCTACACAATGGCTGCCCTACTTTCTGCACTAATCCTTATAGAATACCCATATATAACAAAATGTGGAGCTGAAGAACTGCCCAATACAAGATAATATGATGCACTAGAATCAAAGAATACGAGAATAGGACAAGAACAATCACATCTGCCCCACTGCTGCCTCACTAGTCTACCCATATCTTAAGCTGGCATAAAGGCTATGAAATCGGAATAGTAAAAATGAAAGTGATAGGAATCAGCATGGAAAAAGGGGAGATAGACATGAAAGGATTAAGACTAGTGATGATAGTTCAATAAAAAGGATATGATATAGAACACTTACCAACTCAAGGACATCATAAAAGGGGTATAATGGTTACGGGTGGTACCTTCAAGGCTCCTATTATTACTCCATTCAATATCGTTATTTCCAATTCAATCAAATTATATGTTTACTTCCTTCTGCCATCTGCTCTAACTCTTGTCTCCTCTGTGCCTGACCATACGCTTGTTGCTGGGGATGAAGTGAAGTTCCTCTACCAGTAGGTCCTTGATTCTCTCCCAACGGTTGTACTAGATAAGTTGATCGGATCGGTGCAGTGTTCTCTGCTTTCTTGAACGGACAGTCACTCTTCAACTAATCTCTGGACCCGTACATAACATAATTCATAAACTTTCCGGTGGTTGCGTATTAAGTGCTCGGCTTCATACAGTACCCACATATCATTGCTGAGGACAAGTTTGGAGTGATTGCTTTGTCTATCTAGGTATCCAGGAGCCTATCTGAGTCTTCACCTTCCGTTAACTGAGAGGGTCTCTTTGTCAACTTCATCTGCATCTTATCCTGATTTTTCTTCTCCGGTTCTAATTCTATCTCTAAGGCGATGCTGAAAACTTGAGAATATGTCTTAGGCTGCTGGGGTATAAGAAACATCTTAATCTTCATCTTCAGGTCATGCTGAAATCTTACTTACTCGGTTCTCCTTGTCAGCCACCATGTACAGTGTAAACTGACTATGCCTTAGAAACTTTACAACATACCCGTCCGTAATTCGATCCTCCTACTGCAATCTGATAAATTATACTTCCATCTCTTTTTGAGCTGTTACGGGGAAGAATCTCTCATAGAAATCTTTCGAGAACTGGTTCCAAGTATTTGGCTTCTCTAGTCTCGCTTCTTCCACCAACAACTATGTTCTGGCTACATCTTTCAATTGTATCTTGGCAACTTTCACCTAGTTCTCGTCAGGGACCTAGGCTGCCTTCAGAAGATCTATCGGTCTACCAGCCACTGCTCTGCATCCAGGGGCTTCTCCATATCCAAAAAGATTATTGGCTATAATCTCCTAAAATCTAACACGTTATCTGACTGTTGCTCCCAGGGTGCAACCAATAATCTTTGGTGCAGGATCTCCGTCTGTTCCTGTTGGTTTTCCATCATATTCTACAGAAATCACCCCAATCAACACTTTCTCCACTAAGGTCTCCCTAAGAAGAACCAGAACCGTTAGATTTTTCTCATCTTTTCATGTTCAAGTTGGTCTAAGAATAACAAGAAACTGAAGTATGAAATGATGGGAGAACTTCAAAATTCAGGGGAAGGATTATCAAGAATAAATTGATAACTCTATACTTGTAGTTGGATTATATAACAAGGACTAATGCATTCCAGCTGCAAATTTCTTTACCATTAATTTTCCGACTGGTTGTACTAAGCATATGAGAGCCTGAGCTCTGATACCACCCTGTAACGTCCCGATCCAGCGGGTACGGAGAAGTTACTGCGACATATATATGTAGGTCAAAAATATCTTCACATATATACACTAAGCAACAATACAGGCAAGAATTAGTGTACGGAAGTACGCAGTGCATTATACATTCTAACATACGAGTACGTTACAAAGTTATCACCAGATGTGACAAAATATTAAAAAAAATTACATCACTGATAGGTGCAATTGCGAGAATAAAAAGAGATGTGCAAGTATGAATAGTACAAAGGCGTTCACGAGTCACAAAGGGAAAACTCGAAGAGCGCGTAGGGGACCTGAAAGGCTAGGGCTTCAGACGATCTACTGATGATCCACACTTCAGCTGCGCATCTCTAATCAGCATCTGGGAGAATCCATAAGCTCTAAACTCTGAGATCTAGACATGAAAATCTAGGGGAGTCAGAACTCCCCAACGAGTGGTGTTTCGAATGTCAAGTGGCATGCAAAGATAATCACACGTGTATCGATAAATCAGAATAAAAACATGCATCAAAAATCGTGTCATGAGCACAGGCATACAGGAGCAAGTCGAGAGATAGCAAGTGATATCGAGCAGGAAACATGCATAATAAATATAATAAGAAAAGGACACTAGTTGAATAGAACACAGATGGCAAGCCAGGATGTAATCGACTATAATATAATAATAATAATAACAAAAGCAGAAATCTGAAGTGAAACCTGATTAAAGCAAATACGGCAATACCAGCGGTACAACCCCAGTTTACGACTCCATACGATAAGTACGTCAAAGGAATAATCCAAACAAGAAACCCTCATCTATATACCATATATCTTACGTCATCGTAAACTAAGTCCACACGACGAGAATTACAAAACAAACAACGAATTATTAGTTGGTATCTTTTATTATTATTATTACTCGTCTTACCCAGATGTCTAGATATGTGGACTAGCATCCCAGCACACATATATCTACATCTGAGTAAAGCAAGATTGTTATTAGAAACCAACGGGAGTATCAACGAATAATGTTTATAGTAGGTCCCATGCATATCCAGGACCACGACCTAGGATGTTCTGTTGCTGGTGTACAGAACCTATCGCGAGGGGTATAAGAGGGTCTTATAGGATGCCTTTTTCAAGATGGTTCCAAGGAGGGATCCAGTGCTCCCCTCGGTCACTTGGAGGCCCTCAGGTCTGACCGGAAGATTTGGTTGCACAACATACCTAATACCACTGTAAACACGAATATATATTGATATCCGTAAGTTTTTCCGACCCGATGTAAGTTGTCCATTTTTATAGTTTATTAGATAATTATCAGATTTCGAGAATGAACAAAAACAAGTTAAGAGCACTAGGAGTACAGGTGTATTAGGAGTACAGTTTGTATTGGAATATATCAAGATGTAACAAGATGTCAGATCATTATTCCCGTTATCATGATAATTATAAGAGTCAAGTATATCATGCCGGATGTCAGGTGATAGGAAGACAGGAGGGTGATATCAGCAGGTGACAAGTGATAGCATGTAGATGACAGGTGGCAGTTGATAAGTGATGTCATAAAAGGGGCAGGTGTCAAGTAGTAGCATGTCAAGTGAAATCATGTAAAATACAACAAGAACAATAACTAAGCCATTTGTCCCAAGTATTTGGGGTAGGCTACATGAACCAAAAGAGAATTACGTCAGATCGGGCACATGGATCAGCTTTCTCTTCTCATTCCTATCGAGCAATATGCCTTCATAGAGACCTTTAGCCTTCATATCTTGTCGTATTATCTCCATCCATGTTTTTTTCGGTCTCCCCTGCGGTCTTTTAACTTGTCCTAAATTGATACACTCTACTCGTCGGACAGGTACATCTGTAGGTCCATGTCGCACATGACCAAACCATCGTAGGCAGTTTTCTCTCATTTTCTCTTCTATAGAGGCTACACCTATCTTATTATGAATATCCTCATTTATCATCTTATCTCTCCGCGTATTACCACACATCTAATGAAGCATGCGCATCTCTGCTACTCTCATCTTCTGGGCATGATGTCTCTTTATAGCTCAACATTCTTCGCCATATAACAAAGTTGGCCTAATAGCAGTCTGATAAAACTTTCCTTTCAGCCATAACGGAATGTTACGATTACATAAAACTCCTGTTGCCCTCCTCCATTTCAACCAGCCGGCTTGGATCCTATGGTTGACATCACTATCGATCTCTCCATCCTTTTGGATAATAGAACCCAATTACTTAAAATGATTGCTAATTGGTATTTCTTATCCATCTAGTCTCACAATACTATAATCTCTAATTCTCTGTTTACTGAATTTACACTCCATATACTCTGTTTTGGCCCTACTTAATTTAAAACCTCGAGATTCTAGAGTTTGCCTCCATAACTCCAATTTGGTATTTACCCCAGCTCTCGCCTCATCGATTAGGACAA
The DNA here is from genome assembly GCA_038442645.1 of Agave tequilana. Taxonomy (NCBI): domain Eukaryota; kingdom Viridiplantae; phylum Streptophyta; class Magnoliopsida; order Asparagales; family Asparagaceae; genus Agave; species Agave tequilana. The sequence continues at coordinate 415,113 of JAVJIF010000391.1, read as the reverse complement.
TATCATCAGCAAATAGCATACACTAGGGTATCTTATCCTGAATAGCTCTAATAAGCTCATCCATCACTATGGTAAATAAGAATGGACTCAATGCAGATCCTTGATGCAATCCAATTGTGATAGAAAAATTACTTGTTATGCCTCTACACGTTCTGACATTTGCCACTACTCCATCGTACATATCCTTGATACTTCTCTTGGCACGTTATCATTAACTTTTTCTAGATCAATAAAGACCATATGCAAATTTCTCTTCCTCTCTCGAAATCGCTCTATAAGTTGACAAAGTAAATGAATAGACTCTGTTGTCGATCGACCCGGAATAAACTTCAACTGGTTCTCTAATATTGTAACATTCTGCTTTAACCTGTGTTCAATCACCCTTTCTCAAAGCTTCATGATGTGACACATGAGTTTTGTTCCACGATAGTTTGAACAACTCTAGATATTACCCTTATTCTTATTGAGAGGTACTAAGGTACTCTTCCTCCACTCATTTGGCATCTTTTTAGTTAGCCAGATCTTGTTAAAAAGATTTATCAGCTATCTTACGCCTACCTCTCCTAAGCATCTCCATACCTCAATAGGAATTCCATCCGGGCCAACACCTTTCCTTGATTTCATCCTCTTCAAGGCCTCTTTAATTTCAGATTCGCTAATTTTGCGCATATAATTATGATTCATATCCTGTCACTGAATGGTAAGGTCATCTAAGTCTTGAGTAGACTACCATTAAACAATATGTCAAAATACTCTATCTTTCTTTGAATTCTTCATCTCGAACTAAAACCTTCTGATCCTCATCTTTGACACACCTCACAGTACATAAGTCTCTAGTCTTTCTCTCCCTTATTCGAGCAATTCTATATATGTCCTTTTTAACCTCTTTAGTGTTCAACTTCTCATACACTTCTTTGTACACTTTAGCTCTTGCATTCTGAACAGCTTTCTTAGTCTCCTTCTTGGTTAGCTTGTACCACTCAAAACTCACTCCATCACAATTTTTCTTTAAATCTCTATAAGGATCTTGTTTAATCTTAATGGCAGCTTTTACCTCTTCATTCCACCATGATGTGTCCTTACATGGTCGAGCACCACCCCATGACTCACCAAGTTCATCTTTAGCTATTGTTCCATGTTGCATTAGGATCATCTTGGGCTATCCAATCTGCTTCATGTACCACTCAATTTACAAAAACTCGTTGGTTACTTTCTTTTAGCCGCCACTACTTAATCTTAAGATCTAACTTACGTTTAATCATTCTAAATCTCCTTCTAATCCGGACATCTAAAATTAAGAGTCTATGTTGGGTTACTACACTCTCACCCGGTATTACCTTACAATCCATATAACAACCTCTATTTACTTTTCGAGTTAAAAAGAAATCTATTTGGCTCGCACTTGATCCACTTCTAAAAATGATTAAGTGAGACTCTCTCTTCCTAAACCAAGTATTCGCTAAGATTAAATTATATGACAATGCAAAATTTAGAATCGAGTTACCTGGTTCATTTCTCTCCCCAAAACCAAATCCTTCATGTACACTATCAAACCCATAACGACTAGTTCCTACATGCCCATTGAGGTCACCACCTATGAAAAGCTTTTCTCTAATGGGTATGCCTTGCACAATCTCATCTAAATCCTCCCAAAATTGACGCTTACTTGACTCATCAAGTGCTACTTGTGATGCATAGACACTAATAATATTAAAAATCTCCCTACCTAAAAAAAGTTTAACTAGTAAAATCCTATAACCCTTTCTCCTAACCTCCACTACATCCTCAAACAATTGTTTATCTACAATCACACCCACCGCATTACGATTTCTATCTCTACCAGTATACCAAAATTTATAATCCCAAGACTCTATAATTCTATATTTTTCACCTGCCCACTTAGTTTCCTGCACACACAAAATACTAACATTCCGACTAACCATAGCATCAACTAACTCTTCTAGTCTACCTGTAAGAGAACCTACGTTTAATGATGCTAACCTAATCCTATATTCATGAGCTAACTTCTTAACCCTCATTCGCTCATAAAGGTGTGGGAACCCTTACTCATTTGACACCACATCCAGGTTCCGATGTGGCGCATCATTTCTAGATGACGACCTAGCAACCCTTGCCCACTTTTCACTACACCCCGTCTCCGATGTAGAGCGTCGCTCAGTAGGGAACACCCCAACGAAATTTAGTTCTTGATTCGTGTTCATATTATGTGATAATGTTTTACGTTGGCTGTCATAGGCCTATCATAACCCTCGTCCTTTATCTTGGCTTGGGACAGGCAGTGGATAATGCACTAGCGGAGTTTCAAGAAAATAGTACCGATATAAGAGATTGGTACGAGCAACAGAAAACCATGCAGTTCCAGGAAAAATAGTATAAGTAAGATTTCAAACTCTTTACAACCAATAATAGAAGAATTAATAAACTGGCAAGCAAGCAAACATCCAAGCGGAGCTAAACAAGCTGAAGGTACAGACAACAAACAGTGTTTAATCACTAGAGCGCTTGACGGAGCTACTAAAATGACTCGGCTTAAGAGACAAGTATAAAATCTTGCAGAGTTTCACCCAGACAAATCTAGTGATAAAGCGCTAAGTGCTAAGTATGACTACCAGGCAGAGCATGAGAGACTTGACGGTCTAAGTGCACTCCTCTTTCGAGCAAGTGGGCGAGAGCCCAGAGGTTAAAGTACGCTCGGGGTCTAAGTGAACTCTCGGTAGCTACCATGGAATCCACAAAGGTGCATGCCTAAAACCAATTAGGTAGCTAGCTTGGGCGTAGGCAGAAACCTAGAGTCTTTATATGGGTACTTGCTGAGATGTTAGTACCATACGAGCATACATATAAACGTGAGAAGAACTAGACTACCGTGGAGTGATGAAGCCCGGAGGCTGAGTAGAGAACCCGGAGGCTAAACAACCATGAAAGGTTGGCCACTCGTGATGTAAAGCAGAAATAAAATACATTACAGGCATGGTATATATAAATAAAATAAACTATCTTAGTACAATCATTCATCACAGGCATATACATGTACAATACTGGGCACTCGACCACATACAAATACGAGGGCACAACCCAATGCAAAATACGAATACAATTGCAATCCAATACTGAATAAAATACATAGTCAAACCCTTCAAAGCCGGGGAACCCAAAATGAGGTGAGGACAGTCGCCTAAATCTCTAAAAACACTGTGAAATCTGGAATCCCAGAAACTCACACACATGCCATAATATATTAAAATATATATAAATGTTTTTAAAGAGAGAAAAAGAATAAGAGATGAGAGAGAGGCAGTAGAGAGAGAAGCCAGAGAGAGACATTAGAGAGAGTGAGGACAGAATAGGGAGAGAAAGATGGAGGCAACAGGCTATTGCCCCCCTCTTGCATAGCCCACGACTAGGGCCTGAGGGCCCTGGCCCGGCATGTCTTGGCCGGGGTTGCGGCCAGGGGCACCAGGGGTGCCAGGTGCGGCGCCAAGGCTGCGCCACCAGCCAGGGGTGGCCGCTCCAGCCACCCAAAGAGGGGGAGAGGAGAGAAGGTGGGTGGAGATGTTGATGATGATGGGGATTTTGAAGGAGGTGGAGTATGGAAGAGATGGTAGTAAAGGAGGGGAAGGTGGAAGATGTTGGTCGGAGCTTCGTAGGGCCGCCGCCAGCATAGTGGAGGCGGTGGCGGTGCCAGATCTTGGAGGAGAAAGAGAGAGGTAGAGTGAGAGAGAGTGAAATTAATGAGAGAGGTAGAGAGATTAGGTAGAGTGAGTGAAGAATTTGAGAGGGGGGATTTGAGCAGAGGGAGAGAGAAATTGAGGGAGAAGGAGGAGGCCGGTGTTGTGGCTGTCATTGGCACCAGGGAAGAAAAAGGAAAAGAGAAAGCGGGAGAGAGGAAAAAGGGGAGAGAAAGAAAAGGAACAGGAAAAAAGAAAAAGAAAAAGGAAAGAAAGAGATCTGAAAGGGAGTGATGGATAGGAGGGGAATTAATGAAGGGAGTGGGTCGGTTGGTGGAGTGAGGGGAAAAGAAAAGAAAAAGAAAGATAGAAAGAAATGAGAGATTCCTTAAATAATAATATTTTAATATTATCAGGAAATATTAACTATTCTGCAAAAATCCCCAAAAAATACCCAGAGGTAGAAAACTTCATCCTAGGAAATAATATGAAATCAATTTTTAGAAATAAAATTCCATTTTCAAAATAAAATTTCTAGAATCAACCAGCGATACTGGCCTACACCAAATTCGGCCGAGTTTTGATAAATTCAGAAAATTCACTAAATATATTAAGATAAAAAATATGATTTAAGAGATAATGTGAAAGCGGATTTTAGAAATTTAACTCTGTTTGTAAATTAAAAAAAATCCTAGAATTGACCAGCGATACCGGTCGACACCAAAACCGGTCGAACTTTGATAAATTCAGAAAAATCTCAGAAAATGCATTAGAAGAGAAAATGTGATTCTAAGAAGCCATATGAAAGCAGAATCCAGAAATTTAGCTCTGATTATAAATTAAAAATCTTGTAATAGACCAGTGATACGGTCGACACCGATTTTGCAGATTTTATAAATTAATTTGAAAAAATTCTAAAAAATCTAGAATATTGAAAAATAATGTTTGAGATTGAAATTAGTCAAATTTGACTATCGTAAAGATCAAATTGAGCAATACACTTGGATCGGGTCCCTGGTTCTGACTTAGGCTGACTTCGAGTCCACGAATCCCGGTCCAATGCAAAATGATCACATAAATATTCATAAAACAAAACAAATACAGGAAATAAATCTTAAAATACAATAAAAAAATCTGAATATGTATCTTAGTATGTTTTCGGGAATGGGCTGTTACACATGGAGGGCACCGCCTCCATATCGCCACAGGAGCCATCCATCATTACTCACCCCTCTCAGCAGCAGGAAGGCCACCGCTTTCAGATGCTCCATGAGATGAGAGAGCATATAAAAGAACAACAACTTCAATCAAATCGCGAGTGGGAGCAGATGATCGCGACAATATCCTCCGTGAATAAAAGAGCTGAAGCTGCTAAAGCAGGATCTCCAGACCCAAGTCGCTGCCTTCCAGAACAACTCTGCGCGGACAGAAGGAGACTTCAAGAACAGGAGGTCTCCAAATCCTCCACGCCCTCGATGAACTAATCCAAAAGCGGATTATGGAGGCCATGTTACCTCAGCACCTGATCCCAACAACACTCCTCCATGACTCCTCGCTTTCCAAAGACATCCAAGAATGTGTGCTTCTGAGGAAATTCTCCACTCCCACCTTCGATAGCTACACTGAAGCAAGCGATCCAATTCAGCACATCTAGTAATTCCAAGACAAGATGATGCAATACACCCGCAAGATTCGGTAATGTGCCTTACTTTGTATGGGGAGGAATGTTTGAAAGTATTGCAAAATTTTCTTGAATCAATGAAAGATTACAATAAGTCAAAATTACACTACAAGAGTGAGAAGACACTCAAGCTCAGATCTTTTCTTTGTTTAAGGTTGGGCTCTTTGCTTAGTGGTAGAAAATGAGTCTTGTTTTCTATTGACCGGGTGAACATTAAGCTCTTCTGAAACTCTTCTCCTTGGATCACTGATAGAGTATAATTGTACACATATTTTACATTCTTTTCATTACACTCCTACATTTATTATTGCTAATTTTCTTATCTTAAATGTTTATTTTGTAGAAGATAATCATGGAGAGAAAGAGGATTAAACTAAAAAAGTACAAATTAAAATCAGATTTAACTGGATCTATGTGGTTAGCTGAGGATGATCCCAAATCCAGGCAGTTAAAACTGAATTTTGGTGAATCAATTTAGTAAACTTAAAAGATCTATGAGGATATCACCACATCCAGAACAAATCAAGAATTAGGGCAAATATTTAGCTGAAGATCAAAACAAATCAGAAAATTAACACCAAATAGAAACCGATAAAACTTAAATTTCTATAAATTCATTTTGGTTAGCTAAAGATCAACCCAGGATAACATGAAATACAGAGTCCAAATTCAAAATACAAAGGGATAATGGATAGAGAGAAGACAAACGGATGAGATGAAGCAATTTTGACTCAGATTCAGACTGGATATATTTTTGTATTGAATCATAACTTTTGCTACAAAAACTCAAATCTGATGATTCAAGATGATCTAGAATGAAGACGTAAAGCGTTACAACAATTATGTTGATCACTCTTTCTATTTCTATCATTTGATAATTTATATTCAGCAATCAACATGCCAACAAGCTACAGATTAGAATTGAATATCCTCATCAAATCAAGTTTGGAGATAAGGGGAGGATTCAAATTCAGAAATAGTCAGCTTCCCCTATCTTCGTACTCGTCTACCCTCTGCATTTCTCCTATAAATATTTGAAATCTCAAAAGCAAAAGAGGACGATGAAGCAGAGGGTAGAATAGATTCTTGTATAGGTTTAATCTCGATTTTTCTTTCTCTTTTAATGTAAATTTTCCTTTTCTTTCTGTAACTAAGAGGAGAGGAGAGTTTCATGGAGGAATGGGAGCAACTTGTACTGAGGGTGACACTGGTTTAAGTAAGTCTTTTCTGTCATTGTTATTTGAATCGAATCAAAGTTTTTTCTTCTTTCCTCTTATTTTTGTTTGCTTTCCTCTGATGTGTTTTGCAATCCAAGTGAATCTGATAGTTTCGAGACTGCTTCGTCATTGCTAGTGCCCTTGATGGCCTACAGTAATGAACAACCATTCCTTTGTTAGTTCACCTTGCCTTTTTACTCATAGTGTAGATCGGGACTGAGGAAGATCCTACACTCCATGCTTGATCGCCTTCAAAGACTAGGTAAGTCATAGCAAAGGATCCAAGGTATATGAGCACTGATGAGGTAAGTAGGTTTTCTTCTTTTCTTTTAATTTTTAGTTTAGATCACCATTAACTCTCAACTATATTCACTTTTTAACTTTCTTTATATAAATTTATTTTCAATTTTCTCTATCTACTCCAACCTATCACTTTCACAATTTAACATAACTTATTTTTCTTTTCTTTTAAAGAATAATAGAAGAACTTTCACCATTTTAAGTAACTTAAAAGAGAACTTACAAAACGCTTTCATCACTAGTCCCTCCTTGTAGATCACTACTCGCATAGCCACTTGCTACCGCGGTAGTATTGAGAACTTGCACATTTTTATTATAAAGCTCTAAAATTCAGTATTTTCTATGTAGGTTAAAACTCAATCAAATTTTGGCGCCGTTGTTGAGGAGGAACGGTAAGTAATTCTCTTTTTAAATTTATATTTTTTGGTTAACTTTCGTCTTTGTTCTTGGTGTGCAGTGATAGATATCAAGAAATTTTTTGCTGCAGTGGACATATAAGTGGTCCTGGACTCTGTTCAAGAAAGCAGAGCCCAGAGGCCTTTAGATTTGCTAAATTTCAGTGGCAATCTGAGTGAATACTAACCTATATATTTTGCAGGTTGGCTGAATTACAACAAAGTTTAAATATCTGTAGCAATTTATTTTCTTGTTTGACTCACTGTATATACATTTCTAATTTAACAGTAAAAGGTTGATTGTTAGTGATAAAAACGGTTTAGACTTTGAATTTAGACGCGTGTCTATTTCGTTGCATTTTCTATTTACTGTTGAAGAGTGCTGGAGTCAAGGTATCTGTGTATAGAATTTAGTATAAGGTTCATTCTTGTATGAAATGTTGCTTGAGTGTTAATTTTTCTATATACTTGTACACTGCACTAAACTGAATTAAGGGCTTGTCCTATAAACAAGATAGGTGGGGAAGTATTATCCTCCCATAGCCCATAAATAATCTCCTCACTCACTAACCCAAGCCTGACTAAACTGAGTAGACGTTGGCCCTAGGGACATCTCGAACTCAATAGGAGACTGATCTAAAGAGGAAGTTGATTAGAATTTGACTCTTGCCAAATCGGTGTCAAAGGTTGGGGATTGAGGGGCGAAACTCTAAAGGCTGGTGGTTTGGCTTAATTAGATCCATTGCTTTTAAGCACGAATACCTCCCACCAATCTTGCCCTAACTTGACCGATTAACTTGTGTCAGATTTGACAATATACGCCCCATGGACAGTCTAATCAGTTAGGAGTCGTCTAGGTTTAAGGTCTACCCTAACTTCGATTAGATTTTTTTCTTTTTATTTATTTATCGGTTTGTTTTTGACATTTCTTGTGTGCTATGGCTTATAACAATAATTTTTTCAATTTTAATGGTAATCCATGCTACACACCGACCTCTTTTTTGGATATTACGAAGCCAGCATATTATAACTTTAACCAACCTAATGTGCTGGATTGGTCTTATCTGAATCAATACATGTCCCAGTCCCAATACTATGAACATGACTGGAATAATCATCACTACTCTTTACAGATCCAATGGGGATACAACTCACCCAAGTCAAATTGTCAACCACCGTACCAATATCCAGCTTCATATACTCGTCCTGTGCAACCATTAGAAGAATCAATTGACTGGGAAAAGAGAATGAAAGCCTTAGAAAAACTTGAGCGACGAATTTAAATTCTAAAAGATTATCCCGTCAAAATTTTCAAATCACAGATCCTTACTCTATTTTTCAAGCAGAACATACCGACTTAGAAAAGAGTATTGAATTCATGATTCAATTCCAAAGTGATCCACTCATATGATAGAAGTAAGACTTAGTCGATTGGAAAACATGCGTAGGAATAAGGAAACTCTCCTTACCTAATGTTTGACTATTCCTGACACTTTTAGCCATATTGGTGAAAACCAAGAATCATGATATCTTGAAGACTTTAACCAAGATTCAATTTCACTTCAAAACCTTGAACTTGACCAATATCAACCCATTGACGAATTGGCAAGTTTTCATTTTAATGAGATTGAACTTGATTATGAATGTGAACCCGATCCACAACTTTGTGATTCAGTTCTCATCTTCGAATCTATATTTGCTCCGATATTCCTAGCTAATTTGGACAAAATTTTTGAGCCAACATTTATTTGCGTACCGATAAATCTAGAAATTGAATCACCAATTTTGGATAGTCATATTCCATTGATGGTGAAAAAATGTGATTTTCAATTTCTTAGATTTGGACTCAACTCTTGAGCCAAAACTGACTCTCGAACCCAAAGTTGATTTTCTCGAGTTAGTATTGGTTCCTGAACCTATCATTCTTGGGCCCAAGTTAATCATTCCACCAAGTCACATTCTTTTGCTGGACATAGGTATACACCATGATGACTCCGTGATGATTTTCCAAGACTGATCATGTAAGGGGAATAAGTTTCATGATAGGATTTTTCATGATCCTATTCATATTGGGGACTGTAAATATGTAAATAGAAAAGAGGTCAATAAAGGTGGGTTCTGTGAATCACCACATTATCTTAATTGGGTAGCAACGCTTGACCCAATCCAACCACAACCGGAACTACCACCTTAAGGTAATATTTTCCTTTCCTTTTTTCTTTTTCATGCATCTATGCATTCATTCATACATTGAGGACAGTGCATGAGATAGGTGTGGGGGAGGGTTCTAACATAACATAGGTTTTTTTTATTTAGAATAAATAAATTAATATTTTCTTTATTTAAAAAAAACTTTTTGAACAGAGAGCAATATATTGACATTTCTTTTGTAACAAATTAAGTTAATTTTAAGGAATAGGAGAATCATAATTAGGATTTCTTATACTTAGTCAATATAAGATTATTTGCTTGATTTCTAGGGTTAGGAAGAAAAATTAGGAAAGTAATTTAGTCTTGATTTTTACCTTGATGAAATATGCAAACTTTATACACTTATACACTTAGGGCTCAAAAAGTAAAGATTCTTATGCCTTATTAAAAAAAAGAAATATATATATATAATATCAAAAATTCTTCGATTAGGCTGGGTATTTATGCCTCATAAAGCATAAGTATTCACGCCTAAAGGCGGTTCATATAATAAAATCCTTAGTTTTGTGGTCTTGTTTGCTCGATTTCTTAAGTCCTTGAGGTGATTTCTCACCCGGTGCCTCAAGACCGTTTGGTTTGAAAGTCACTGACTAAAGGTTCGTTACATGGGCAAATTAGAAAGTCTAATAAAAATAAGGAATAATATCATCAATAAAAAACAAAAGAAAAAAAATAAAGCATAAGAGTAGAGTTAAAGAATCTCGATTCAAAATTTCACGGTCACGAAGGTGCATATAATAATAGACTAGATGAGAAATACAGTTTGACTCCTTGCCTTGATTGATAACAATTTTTTGAATAAAGATTAAGCTTAAGAATGAAAAGTTCAATTTTTCTAAAACTTATAGATTACTTAATTCTTACAAAAATACTTCAAATATCTTTCTCTTTTAAAATGAGTTTTCAAAATACTAATACCTTATTTCTTTTTCTTTATGGATTTTAAGGGTGTAATCCACTGAAAACCCTTACGAGACAAAACTCGTCCTGTAGGGGAAACCTAGAAGTTTAACGGCTTGTTGCACATACTCAGTGCAATCGCATGTCCTGTGAACATGGTCTAATAATCTTTGGATTAGTTTTGTTATTTTGCTCGAGGACGAGGAAAAGATAGGTGTGCGGGTGTGATCATACACATATTTAACTTTCTTTTCATTATACTCCTACATTTATCGTGTTATAAATCTGCTAATTTTTTTATCTTAAATGACTATTTTGTAAAAGATAATCATGGAGAGAAAAAGGCTTAAACCAAATAAATACCAGTTAAAATCAGATTTAACTGAATCTATTTGGTTAGCTGAGGATGATCCCAAATCTAGTCAGTTAAAATCAAATTTTGGTGAATCAATTCAGTTAACTTAAAAGATCTATGAGGATATCACAACATCTAGAACAAATCAAGGATTGGGGCAAAGTTTAGCTGAAGATCAGAGCAAATTAGAAAAATAACACAAAATGAAAACTGACAAAAGTTGGATTTCTATAAATCTATTTTGGTTAGCTATGATCAACCCAGGATAACGTCAAATAGAGAATTCAAAATCAAAATTCAAAGAGATAAATGGATAGATAGAAAATAAACGAATGAGATGAAGCAATTTTGACTCAGATTCAGACTGCATACATTTTTGTATATGAATCATAACTTTCGCTACCGAAACTTAAATCTGATGATTCAAGATGATCTAGAAAGAAAACGTAAAGGGCTGCAACTCATACATTGATCACTATTTCTAATTCTATCATTTGATAAGTTATATTCAGCAATTAACATGCCAACAAGCTGCAAATCAGAATTGAATATCCACATCAAATCAAGTTTGAAGATGAAGGAAAGATTCAAATTCAGAAATAACTAGCTCCCCCTATCTTCGTACTCCACTACCCTCTATATTTCTCCTATAAATACCTGAAATCTCAAAGGCAAAAGAGGACAATGAAGCAGAGAGTAGAATAGATTCTTGTATAGGTTTAACTTTGATTTTTCTTTCTCTTTTAATGTAATTTTTCTTTTTCTTTATGTAACTGAGAGGAGAGGAGAGTTTCATAGAGGAATGAGAGCAAGCTTGTACTGAGGGTGACACCGGTTTAAGTAAGTCTTTTCTTTCATTGTTATTTGAATTGAATCAAAGTTTTTTTCTTCTTTTCTTTTATTTTTATTTGCTTTCCTCTGATGTGTTTTGCAATCCAAGTGAATCCGATAGCCTCGAGAGTACTTTGCCATTTCTAGTGTCCTTTAGGGCCTATGGTGATGAACAACCATTCTTTTATTAGTTTAGCTTGCTCTTTTCTTCATAGTGCACATCGGGACTGGAGAAGATCCTATACGCCATGCTTGATCGCTGATCAGTTACATATTTTACATATACATTGTCACCTTATCATACTTTTTAGCTAATAAATCCTATTAATAAGTCTTCTTCTTCTTGTTCAATGTAGGCCCAATTGCTAAAAGAAAGGAAAGAGAAACAAGCCCAAAAGCACACCAAACTCTAATTTAATTTAGAATAAATTTGAAATCAAGGAATCAGGGCAAAATCTTGGCATATCAGAGAGATTGAGAACCGGTTGAAAAGAATCCTCCCAAATCAAGCAGTTAAAGCCAACAATTAAAGGCTGTTTCATCAAATCCTGGAGCAGAAATGAGAAAATTAGAAGAAGATACAGGAGAATCACCAAACCAGGAGAGCCACCCAATTGGGTGTGGCCAACTGGCCACACCAAGGCCGCGAAAACGCGGCCCTAGCCGTGTTTTCGCAGCTTGGTTGTGTCTGTTGGGGGAGCGTTTGCTCCCCCAATCTTTCTACGATCTCCCCCCTCTGATTTTTCCTTATAAATACCCGTTTAAACAGAGAAAAAAGGGGAAGACTAGGATTAGAATTTTTATTTATTCTTTAAGGATTTAGGCTCTTTGTTAGATAGTGTAAAAGTTATATTTTGTTTTATAATTTTTAATTTAGTATAATACCTGTGAGAGAGAGGAATTGAGTGCTTGTAACTTGAAGATTGAAGTGACATCAATATAAGAATCGAGCTACATTTTCTTCCACTCATTTTACGGTATGTTGTACTTTAATTACTTGCATTAGTTTTTGTTTTCCATGAGTAGCTAAATCGGTTTTCTGGGCTCACTATTACTCCTCTCTTTGATCCCTCTTCTTTTCGAACGGTTTTGATGAAATGACCCAATGAATCATTTGCATGCCTAACTTAAGCCTTTCTTCTTGAAATTGTTCTTGAAGGCACATGAGGATGGATATGGATTTTTAACTTCTACCTCTTTTCAAAACGTCTCTTGAACTTGTTTTTATCTCATACTTGAACTTCTTGATGATTTAACATTCAACTCAAGACGATTTCTTAAAGAAAAGAATTAACCTTTCCAACCATCTTATGTGTTTTACTCAAAACTTTCTAGAATCAATCTTAAGTTTTGCCTATGATCAAGTTAAGGCATTAAGATTTTCAATTGAAGAACATATCATTGAGTAGTGAGATAGTGAGCCCAGATTTTCTTCTTTATTAAAAACAACTAATCACATTTCAAAGCTTTTAAATCACCTTTTTCCAAAGCCTTCTCCAAAGTTGCAATTTCTCTTTTAATCATCTCCCTTCTTTCCATTCTCTTTTCAGTTAAAAAATGAGCACAATTCTTTGTTACTAAACAAAACACAGCTTTCATCGCATTCCTCCTCGTGGACACGACCCGTTAGGCCGAAGCTACACGGTAATTTCTTAACTCTTTAATTTTTCAATCAAATTTTTGGCGCCGTTGCCGGGGAGGGAACGATTTATTTGTTTTTAATAAGTTTGGCGTGTTGTTTTAGGGACTTTATTCAGATCTAGCATTCAGGCTTTGCAAGAGAAGACTTAAAAAATCTATGCCCCTACTCTCGAAAGTAGGAAACAGAATTTCAAGAAATTGCGTTGCAAAAGTTGAAAATTTCGTTGGACTACTAAAACTTGTTTTTTGCAGGACATATTGCTCGCAAAAAAAAAATTAAGTTTTTGTACGTTATATTCTTGCTATATCTGCTATTTATAATCCCTATTTTAATCCAACAGTAATTTGAGTGATTGTTAATTGCTTAAAAAAACTTTAGACTTGCATTCTAGGCATTCGTCTAATTACTTTTATTTTACAATTACTGTTGAAGAGAGCTAGAGATAAGGTACGTATGCATAGCATATAGTTTAAGAAATATTCTTGGGTGATATTTTGCTTTTGAATGTTACTTTTTCGTATCTTGCACACTTTACACAATAAATTCTAAGGGCAAAATCCAATTCAAGATAAGGTGGGGAAGTCATTACCCTTCCTTAGCCCACAAACCATCTCCAAGCACGCACAACCTAAGCCTAAGTAAAATCTTATGGACGTTGGCTTTAGGGACATCTCGAACTCACTAGGAGATTATCCTAAGGGGGAAGGTGTTAGAATTTGACTTCTGCCAAATTAGTGTCTAGGAAGGGGATTAAGGGCCGAAAGTCCGAAGGTTGGTGGTTACTTAATTAAGGAACGTCTTTGACGGATAACCTCCCACCAATATTGCCCTGACCTGGTTGATTAGCTTATGCTTATGGTCAAAGTCTACATTATACCTCCTGCGGACAATCAACTAGTTAGGAGTTATCTAGGTCAAGGTTACCTTAGACTAGGCTTGGTTGATTACTCTTGTTGACTACTGGTAAACTTGTTTGTGATTGTGATTGTGTTTGTGTATGCAAGTGTGGTCAAGAGACCTAATTCATCTAGGTTGACTAGAAACACATCACCGCCCAAGTTTGAACCAAGACCAGATCCGTTAATGGTTCAATCAACATCATTGCAAGATAGGTTCTATCCCATTAGAACCTCACTTCCATCTTGCATTCTACTTCTATCGGTTGGTGAATAAAATTTTGAGCTCAAGTCTCAATTCATCAACACACTCCCCAAGTTTCATGACTTAGAGTCTGAAGATGCTTACTTCTTCATAAGAGAATTTGAGGAAGTATGTCTAATGATGAAAATCTCACACCTTGTAGACGATGCTATTAGGTTGAGATTTGTCCTTTTCGCTCTTAAGGATTTAGCAAAGAAATGACTTTACAGCTTAGCGGCCGGCTCCATCACATCTTTGGATGGTTTCATCAAGGTCTTCTTGAAGAAATTCTATCCAATTCATAAGACCTCTCTCATTAGGAAGACCATCATGCAATTCAAGTAAGAACCGAGTGAACCGTTCTGGAGGTACTTTGAACGCTTTAAAGACCTCCTTGTCCAATGTTCTCATCATGAAATAGAGAAATGGCGACAATGCCAAATTCTTTATGACTGTTTAGATTATTCTACCAAACCCTCTTAGAAAGTATGTGCCAAGGGGGATTCTTGCAGAAGGATGAAAATGAAGGATGGGATTTGTATGAAAACCTAGCTAAAAAGATCATCCAATGGGAACCTGCTAGTGAAACCTCTAGGAATCCTAACTCCATCTCTTTAAAAGGAGGTCTCCATTCTATCGAATCATCCATCGCTAATGAGACTAACTTAGCTAACCTAGTAAGAAGACTGGAAGCTCTAGAAACTAAGGAACCAAGTCCAGTCAATCAAGTCAGCCCAAACCAATTTTTAACTCCGGGCTGTACTTACTGCCAAGCCATGAATCATGTGTTCGAGGAGTGCCCTGTGTTTCAGGCTCAGCAACAATACCATGAACCGATGAATGCGGCCTTTTCAAGGCCGAACAATAATCCTTACGCACCAACTTACAATCCTTGCTAGAGAAATCACCCTAATTTCTCATGGAGCCAAAATAACACTGACCATTCACGGCCAAATCATGCAAGCCATTTCTATCATGCTAATAATTCTTCCAATCATCAACCCAACAAATTCAATTTTCATAATAATTCTCCCAACCATCCACCTAACTTTTCAAACTATCAACAAAACTTTTCCAACCAAGCTCCACAATCCTCCTTCCAGAATCCTCAACTAGAAAGAAGAATGACTGACTCTGAAAGAAACATGGAAAGATACATGAAAAACCAAGATTCTCTCATGCAAACTATACAGAGGTTAGAGGTTCAAATGAGCCAATTAGCCACTCTACAGAATGAGAGACAGAAGGGTATCCTGCCTAGTCAGCCAATAACCAATCCTAGGAATTCTCAACAAGCTCATTTGGCTGAGAATCAATCATTAAATCAATGTATTGCTGTTCATACATTGAGGTCAGGAAAGAGAGTTGATAATCAAGTGTCAACGCCAACCAATCCCATTTAGCACAATCACAATCAAGCATCCACCTCATCTAATTCAAATCCTTCTAAATCTGACGAATCTGAAAAAGATAAGTCAACCAGTCGGTGCACCAGCCTATAGTACCATTTCCTAATAGGCTGAAAAACAATAAGCAAAATTCACACATGGACAAGATAATTGAGATATTTAGTCAAGTGAAGATAAATGTACCACTTCTTAATGCCATCCAACAAGTCCCTTCCTATGCTAAGTTTCTTAAGGACATGTGAACCAAGAAGAGAAAGAATAATGTACCAAAAAAGGTCTTCTTAGCCACTAACATTAGTGAGCTACTATCGGGTCCGATCCCTGTTAAGTATAAGGATCCAGGTAGTCCCACCATTGCCTGCACAATAGGACAAGCCGAGATTAGTCGTGCACTTCTTGACTTGGGGGCAAGTATCAACTTGTTTCCATTCTCAGTTTATCAACAACTCAGGTTGGGCGATCTTAGTCCAACTCGAGTCACTATCCAACTGGCTGATCGTTCAGTAAAAGTTCCAAAAGGGGTGATTAATGATGTCCTGATCCGAGTAGGGGAGTTTATTTACCCTATCGATTTCATAGTTCTGGAGACACAACCTATGTCCAACTCCAATCATAGGGCTCAAACTCCTGTTATCCTAGGGAGACCATTCCTTGCTACTGCCAATGCCATCATCAATTGTAGGAATGGATCCATGAGGTTAACCTTTGGGGACATGACTAGAGAAGTCAATGTCTTCAATCTAGGAAAACAACCCCGTGATTTTAAGGATCAAACATTTAAGGCCAACCTAATTGAGAACTTAACAAGTGAACATAGGGAAGAATTGGAACTAGAAACTAAGTGTGACTTCGGGTTAGAGTTTGATGACTTTAATCTTGATTAGGTTGTAGATTCTGATGTAAATTGGGCCTCGAACCCTATTTCACCAATAATGGAGCCAACAAATTTGACAAGTCCTTCCAGTGAGCCTTCCTCTTCCTTAGCATTGAAAGCCTTACCTGCGCATCTCAAGTACGTCTATCTAGGCGAACAAGAGACCTTTCCTATCATCATTGCCTCCCATTTAAATGATAGGAAAGAAGAAGATGTTAAAGCAATTCTAAGAAAACATAGGGAAGCCATTGGGTGGACTATGACTGATATTAAGGGATTAAGTCCAATCATCGTTCAACATCGCATTCATCTCAATGAAGATGCCACCCCTAAAAGAGACCCGCAGCGTAGGTTAAACCCTATAATGCAAGAGGCTGTTCATGTTGAAATTATAAAACTCTTAGACAATGGGATAATTTATCCCATTTCTTATAGCCAATGGGTCAGTCCTGTCCACGCGGTTCCAAAGAATCCGGTTTCACCGTAGTGGAAAACGAGAATAAAGAGTTGGTCCAAACTCG
Source organism: Agave tequilana (assembly GCA_038442645.1). NCBI lineage: Eukaryota > Viridiplantae > Streptophyta > Magnoliopsida > Asparagales > Asparagaceae > Agave > Agave tequilana. The sequence continues at coordinate 397,948 of JAVJIF010000391.1, read as the reverse complement.
ACTTCCTATGAAGATCCGAGTTTGCATTGACTATTGGAAACTTAATTCTGCAACTCGTAAGGACCATTTTCCACTTCCCTTCATTGATCAAATGCTTGAACGTTTGGCGGGTCACGAGTATTACTGTTTCTTGGATAGTTACTCGGGGTATAACCGGATCCCTATTGCTCCTAAGGACTAAGAAAAGACTACGTTCACATGTCCATTTGGGACATTTGCTTATCGTCGATTGCCTTTCGGCTTATGCAATGCCCCAGCAACGTTTCAATATTGCATGTTGAGTCTTTTCTCTGATATGGTAGAATGATTCTTAGAGATCTTTATGAATGATTTCTTTATCTACGGAGATTCATTCACTCAATTTCTCCACCATTTAGAACTTGTCCTCCAATGTTGTGCTGAGAAAAATCTGACACTGAATTGGGAGAAATGCCACTTCATGGTAAAATATGAAATTGTCTTGGGTCATGAAATCTCCAAGAAAGGAATTGAAGTGGATAGAGCCAAAATTGAGGTTATTGCAAAGTTTCCCATGCTCAAATGCGTCAAGGATATTAGATCCTTCTTAGGACACGCCGGTTTTAACCGAAGATTTATCAAGGATTTTAGCAAGATTGCTAGGCCCTTGACTAATCTATTAGCTAAGGACGTGTCCTTCACTTTCGATGATGAATGTACGAATTCTTGGGAGAAGCTTAAAAGATAACTTATTTCTGCACCAATCATATCTGCACCGGATTGGTCTAAGCTGTTCGAAATCATGTGCGATGCTTCCGATTTTGCCATAGGCACTGTCCTAGGACAACGCATTGATAACAAACAGCATATGATTTACTACTCTAGTAGGACTCTCAATGATGCTCAATTGAACTACACTATGACTCAGAAGGAATTCTTGGCAGTAGTGTTCGCCTTAGAGAAATTTCATCCCTACCTACTAGGGTCCAAAACTATCATTTTCACCGATCATTCTGTGCTTAGGTACCTCATGATGAAGAAGGATGCCAAGGCCTGACTCATTCGTTGGATCCTCCTTTTTCAAGAATTCGATCTTGAGATTCGAGATAAAAAGGGCGTAGAAAATGTCGTTGCTGGCCATCTCTTACGAATCCCTAATTCTCCATGCAATGAATTACCCATAAATGAGGATTTTCCTGATGAAAATTGATTAGTACTCAATATTGCATATTTTACATCATAATCCCCATGCATATTACAAATAAATATGTGATTTTTACTCCTCTTCTCTACATATTTGCAGGTACACACTTAAAGGAGAGTTAGCCAAATTAATTACCTTAATTAAGCAATAATTAAGGTGATTAATTAAAGATTCAAGATAAAGCCAAATCCAAATCAGATCCAGAGAGATCCTCGCAACAAACCAAGATTCTAACCATACCACGTGGCCTAACTAACTTGCAACAACCTGTACCAGAAAGATCTGGACCAACGGCCCAGATCTTGCCGCGGGCCGCGGCAATGGGCGCGGCAATCTTGGGGCTGTTGGTCCCCGGATTTTGTGGCAACAAACATATCTCTGGAAGCTTCCCATTTCTCCTATAAATACCCCATGAAGACCTGCGAGCTGAAACTGATCAGAGAGGAGAGAGGAGATTAGTTTTAGGTGTTGTAATTTTCATTTTTCTCTAGGTTTTGTTCTTTAGTTCCCTCTTCTTCTCTATCCCTAGATTTCATTACAAAAGAGAGTGATTGTGAGGGAGAGAGCTTGTGTAATCAAGGGTGACAACTTGAAGCTATGCAAGGATTGATCCATCCTCCATTCCTCTACTTGAGTTTGATTCTAGTTTCTTGTGCTTTCTTTACTTGCTTTATTACTTGCTTTGTTTAGTTCTTGCAATCTAATTCAAGCTTTGTTTTTAGTTCTTTAATGGCTTCTTGTAGCTAGATTTTCATTCCATGTACTAGTTTACCACTAGCTTAGCCACTTCACTACTCATGGGTGATTGCTTTTGTTAATCTTGCAAGTGTATGATCTTCTCTTCTCCGATGGTTAAACCACCATCTTGCAAATGAGAAAGTAATTAGGTCAACATGTGAGAGGAATTCTAAGCCTATGGAGTGACAACATTAGGCAAAGCTTTCATTATCAAGGAGATTGGTAAGCTTTGGCAAGCTAGCAAGGTAATCTAGTCTTGGATCACTTTCTTTAAGTTTCTTGTTCTTTTCTTGTGAATACCACATCCACACCACTTCTTGATTTCTTTTCCACTTCCACATGAACATATCCATCTTCTTTTAGTTTCTTTTGCATCACTAAGTTTATAATCAAGAGAAGACTACTAGTTTTATCACTTCACAACCTAACGTTTAAAGCTTCTATCGCGAGCTCTCCCTGAGATTCGACTCGGTATAGCCCTATGCTATAGCGGAGACAAGAAAGGGTACATCAAATACATTTGCTACATAATAAGTACACCTTTCCCGTCTAATCAAAATGGCGCCGTTGCCGGGGAGAGCGACGTATATTTTGGTTTAAAGTGAAGTACTAAACTATTATTCTTCTCTGTTGCAGGTTACAGGAGAAGAAAACAGGAAATTCTTTACTGCAGTAACATCTAAGTGAACCTGGCTCTCTGCTCAAGAAAGCAGAAACCAGGCTTCCACTGAAGTGCCGCGGACCCGCGGCATATCCAGTGGAAACGCGGCACAAAAGAGCTCACTTCTGACAAAATTTTTGCAGGGGCTTCTGCTCTGCAAGATACAACTGCTTCTATACTTGATTTCCTGTATACTTCACTGTATTCCTGTTAATTAATACAACAGTAAAAATTGGTTGATAATTGCTAAAAATTGTTTAGACACTTGCATTTTAGGCACGTGTCTTTTCAATTCTTTACTTTTACTGTTGAAGAGTGCGTGGAGGCAAGGTACGTGTTTGCATTGCATTTAGACTAGGACAAACTCTTGCTTGATTTTCTTGCTTTGAGTGTATCCTAGCTATATTTCTTGTACACTTGCACAATTCAAATTTAAGGGCATACCCGTAAATAAGATAAGGTGGGGGAGGTCATTACCCTTTCCTTAGCCCGAAAACCACAACCCAAGCACTCACTAACCCAAGCCTCTAATTTAATAAAAAGTAGACGTTGGCCCTAGGGACATCTCGGACTCAATTAGGAGATTATCCTAAGGGGGAAAAGTGTTGGAATTTAACTCTTGCAAAATCGGTGTCTAGGAAAGGGGTTGAGGGCCGAAAGCCCGAAGGTTGCTGGTTACTTAATTAAGGAACGTCTCCGGACGGAAAACCTCCCACCAACCTTACCCTTCCCTGGCTGATTAGCTTGTGGTTAGAGTCTACACTGAACCTCCTGTGGACGATCTATTGTTAGGAGTCGTCTAGGTCTAAGTCTACCCTAACTTAGGTTAGAATTTTTTCTTTTCTTTTCTTCTTTTTTTTGTTTGTTTTGTTTGTTTGTTTGTTTGTTTTTGTTTGTGATTGTGTGATATGGCTTACAATTACAATTCTTTCCATCATAATCCTTATGTCACACACACACCATATTCGGATAATTCCAACCCGGTGTTTTATAATATGCACCAACCACATACACCGGGTTGGCCTTATCCGAATCACTACGACCCATACCCCCCATCTAATAATTATAATGTCCAAAATAATTTCAACTCTTTACCGAGTAATTGGGGATTCCAGTACCCCGAGTCAAATTATCAAAATCCTTGTCCATCATATTCACCTTGTCCACAGTATTCATTTCCCGAGTCCACTTCATATACTCCTTTTTCTGAACCTCCCTTTGAAGAAAAATCTGAGTTGCAAGGGAGTATAGAAGCCAATTTACTGAGAGTTGAGCAACAACTTCAAAAACCATTTGTCTCTCCAATTCCACCATATTCTCAAGAATCTTACTCAGTTACACCTTTTCATAATGAACAACCATTTGCTTGTGAACCGAGTAAAGATTTCTTGTGTGAGTCAACTTTTCCATCATCACACACTTTTGACTCACACTTCCAAGACAACACTTCCTCTTTCCATCAAAACAATGAAATCATCGATTATGGAAAGATGCTTGAAGACATGACCAATGCTCAAAATGCTAGGAATCGTGACATAGAATTGATGATCCAAACTCTTCATTCTCATCCTCTTTCTAATGTCACTAGCCACTCTAAATCCAAAGAGTCATGTAATCTTGGAAATCCAGATTCAATTTCAGCAAGTTTTTCATTTCCTAAACTTGAACTTGTCCAAAATTCAAATCCAATTGACATTTTGGCAAGTTTTTCATCTCCTAAAAATAAACTTGTCCAAACTCCAGATCCAATTGACGTTTTGGCAAGTTTTCCTTTTTCGGAAATTGAATTGGAACATGATTTTGATCCTGAACTTTCATTTGATGATTCCAATCTACTTCCTGATTCAATCATGACTTCCATATCCTTACCTGATTTCAATCCATTTCCTGAGTCAGAATTGGATCCATTTCCTATCCATTGTGAAAATGAATCACCAATCTTTTATGATAATCACATAGAACTTGGCCAATTCCATACTTCTGAAAATCCTATCGATAAATTGGCAAGATCTCCACATTTAATTGAACTACATGAGGAATGTGATCTTGAACCCCAACTTTGTGATTCAATCCATTTTCCTGATTCCATAATGATTCCGGTATCTTTACCTCACTTCAATCTTTTCCCGGAGTCAACCTTAGATCCTTTCCCAATTCACAATGAAGTTGAATCACCCATCTTTGAGGATCATGTCGAACTTGCCCAATTCTACACTTCTGAAGATTCAATTGACATATTGGCAAGTTCTCCATTTTGTGGAATTGAACTAAAGGAGATATGTGACCTAGATTTGCACATCTGTGATCCAGTTCAAATCCCTGAATCATTATTGACTCCGGTTATATTACCCAATTTGAGTAACCTTCTAGAGTCAGTTTTGATTCCCATCCTTCCTGAACTGAAATCACCAATTTTTAATAGTCACATTCCATCGTTGGACAATTCATGTGGACTTGAGTTGACATTTCTTGACTTGGACCCAATTCTTAAATCCATTCCGACTCCCGAACCGTATCTTGAATTCATTCACTTCCCTGAGTCGGTGTTACTTTCCGAGTCCAAGTCAACTGTTCTATCATTTCATTCACCATTCTGGGACAAGGATTTTGATGAAAATGATTCTGAAATTATTAGGAAAATCTTGAAATTAGATGGGGTTATGTACATAATTAAGAGCACACACGCATGCATCATTTTCATGGGTCATATTTTTGTGATTTTTGGTAGGTTTTTGAAGACCCAACGCCAAGCTGATTGGGCCATGTTCCGTGGACCAGTCCGACCACCCCCAGAGCCACCTCCTTAAATTAATTTTTTTTACTAACATAGGATTCACTAACATAAAATTTAGGAAATAATAATAAAAAAAAAAAAAAAGAAATAAACATAAAGGAGGATTTTCATGTTTAAAAGAGTCCCACATTTTCCAACTTCTACATCTTTCTAAATTCCTAGGAATTCCCATATTTTCAAAATTCAAATTCTTTCCATCTTTCTAAATTCCTAGGATTCCTAAAATTCTTAGGATTCCTCAAATTCCATCTTTCAAAGAATTCCTAAATTTGAGGTCTTTCCAAATTCCTAGGAGTCAAAGATTCTTTTCATAAATCCCTAGGGTAAATTTGTTTTTGACCTAGGGATAATTTAGGGACTCTCAAAATTCCTTTCTCCTATAAAAATACCCCTCCCACATATTTTCTCTCTCACCCGAGAAAAAAACCTCATATCCCTAATTTCCTCTCAAAACCTCAGCTCTACAAATTTTCCCTTCTCCTGCTTCCTTCAGATTGCCGCGGATCCACAAGCCAAGCCGCGCAAACACGGCTCTTCTGTAGAATCCAGTGCCCAGAAAAATTTCCCACCAGTCGATTTCAAGTGCTTCTTCCAGATCTGGTGTCACAATTTCTTCCAGAGTTCTCTGCATCCACAACAGAGATCGTTTTCTTCCCCCCACGTAATCCGGGGGTGGTTCGATATTCTAATCTCTACTCTTTACTGCTTTAATCTTCAATCTCTGTTATGGCACCACAAATTTTTCCTGAAAAAGACTTTGGGCGAATTCTGATTGATAATAATGGGTATGGACATGTATTTTTAGAACGAATAAGGGCTAGGAATTGGTACAATTTGATTTATGATAATTCTGAGACCGAGTCATTCTATTGTCCTGAGTTGGTGAAGATATTTTACACTCACCTAGATCAAGCCTCGGTAGATTCACAAGCTTACCAATTCACTGTCCACATGCCTAATGGTAATTTCATTGTCACGCTTCCTCTTATTGAGGAAGTCACTCATGTCCCGACCAACCCACACCATAGCGAGCCCCTCCCTTTAATTGAGTATATGACTGTTATGGGAGTTCGCTGCACGGAGCAGGATCGTGGGCTAAAGGCTAGCACCACGTTTAGGAATGTTCATTGCATAGGACGTTGGATCCTACGCAATATTTTAGGGCTAGACCATACCACGACTTTTAACAGGCCTGTGCTACAGATTATACATGACTTGATGACTAGACAACGCACGGTCTGTTTAAACAAGGTTATCTTCCATGCACTAATTGTCAACTCTTCCCGAACAAGAGGTGCCAAATACACACACCCCATCCTGATTACACGTCTGTGTAGGACCTTCCTACCAGATGATGTATTTGATTCATTTGATAGAGTGTTTGCTGCACCAGAGAGACCGACCAGTGCATACACTAGTTGTTTACACGCACTCTGGACACCTACTGTCCAGCCAGAAAATGTGCCTGTAGTGTCCTCATCTTCGGAGAGTTATGATGCGGAGGATGAACCCGAATTTTGGAGGCAAGAACCCCCTGTAGAGACACGTGCTTTCATGTCTACCTTATGGAAAGGCATGAAGAAAATATTTAGAGGGCAAGTAAGGCTGAGAAAGAAGGTGGAGGAGCAATCTTCCAGGTTGGAGGAGCAATCCTCTAGGCTAGATACTATTGAGGCGACATTGAGGAGGACACAATCAGCTGGGCCGAGCACCACATCGGTTCCAAAGAGGAGGAGGGAGTGACTTTTCACCTTTTACCTGTTTCATGCATTCTTTTTATCTTGCATACATCGAGGACGATGCATGAGATAGGTATGGGGGGGTAGATACTAACTTAGGATTTTTCATTTTCTTGTTAGTTTTTTTTTATTTTTTAGGATTTTTACTTTCTTTTTAGGTCTTTTATTTTTAGATTTTATTTTTTTCTAGATTTTCCACTTTCTTTTTAGATTTTATCTTTTCTTTTAGAAAAAATAAAAATAAAAAAATAAAAAATAAAAACTTTTTGAAATAAGAAACAATGTTTTGATCTATTTTTAAGAAAATTAAGATGTATCTTAGAAATTAAGAAAGCCTTAATTATGACATCTTAAACCTAGTTGAAGTAATAGATCTTGTTTGAGATTATAGGCTAAGTAAGTAAAATTGGTGAGATATTCTTATCTTGAATTTTGCCTTAGATAATTATGCACTTCACACTTACACATTTCTTGGGATGGAAACAAAGACCAAAAATGCCATATATATAAAAAAAAAAATAAAAAGAAAAAAAAAAAAAAATATATATATATATAAATAAAACATCACCTATTAAGCTGGAGAATTGTGCCTCAAGAAGCATGATTATTCACGCCTAACGGTGGTAAAGGAAATAAATAATCCCCTTTAGTCTTGTGGCCTTTTCTACTCGAGACCTTAAACCCGAGGGATGTTTTCTCATCTGGTGCCCTAAGACCGTCTGGTTTGGGAGTCATCGGTTAAAGGCTCGCTACAAGGGTAGACTAGAAAGCCTAGACTAAGGGAAGATTAAATAAAAAAAAAAGAAAAAAAGAGAAAAAATATATATATATATAAATAAATAAATGGCTTTATGGTTGGAGTTGAAATCCCGAGAAATTTTCACTTACACGGTGTGCATACTATCTAGGTTTTATGAAAGATAAAATATTCAATCCAATTTTGAATTCTTACCTTAATTAAAAACAAGATCTTGCATGGATACTAAGTTTAAGGAAAAATGATTATAGGTGGACTTATGACCTTAGATCACTTATATTTTTGCGAAAATAGTTCGTAAACATGTCTCTTATTCAAAATGCGTTTTCAAAATACTAACATTTGTCTTCTTTCTTTATGGATTTTGTGGGTGTAATCCGCTGAAAACCCTCAGGAGACAACACTCCTCCTCTAGGGTAACCTAGAGGTTTAACGGCTTGTTGCACATGCTCAGTGCAATCGCGTCACCTGCGAAAGTGGTGTAATAAACTGTTAGTCTAGATTTTCTTTTTCTTTGTTTTGCTCGGGACGAGCAAAAGTATAAGTGTGGGGGTGTGATTAGTACTCAATATTGCATATTTTACATCATAATCCCCATGCATATTACAAATAAATATGTGATTTTTACTCCTCTTCTCTACATATTTGCAGGTACACACTTAAAGGAGAGTTAGCCAAATTAATTACCTTAATTAAGCAATAATTAAGGTGATTAATTAAAGATTCAAGATAAAGCCAAATCCAAATCAGATCCAGAGAGATCCTCGCAACAAACCAAGATTCTAACCATACCACGTGGCCTAACTAACTTGCAACAACCTGTACCAGAAAGATCTGGACCAACGGCCCAGATCTTGCCGCGGGCCGCGGCAATGGGCGCGGCAATCTTGGGGCTGTTGGTCCCCGGATTTTGTGGCAACAAACATATCTCTGGAAGCTTCCCATTTCTCCTATAAATACCCCATGAAGACCTGCGAGCTGAAACTGATCAGAGAGGAGAGAGGAGATTAGTTTTAGGTGTTGTAATTTTCATTTTTCTCTAGGTTTTGTTCTTTAGTTCCCTCTTCTTCTCTATCCCTAGATTTCATTACAAAAGAGAGTGATTGTGAAGGAGAGAGCTTGTGTAATCAAGGGTGACAACTTGAAGCTATGCAAGGATTGATCCATCCTCCATTCCTCTACTTGAGTTTGATTCTAGTTTCTTGTGCTTTCTTTACTTGCTTTATTACTTGCTTTGTTTAATTCTTGCAATCTAATTCAAGCTTTGTTTTTAGTTCTTTAATGGCTTCTTGTAGCTAGATTTTCATTCCATGTACTAGTTTACCACTAGCTTAGCCACTTCACTACTCATGGGTGATTGCTTTTGTTAATCTTGCAAGTGTATGATCTTCTCTTCTCCGATGGTTAAACCACCATCTTGCAAATGAGAAAGTAATTAGGTCAACATGTGAGAGGAATTCTAAGCCTATGGAGTGACAACATTAGGCAAAGCTTTCATTATCAAGGAGATTGGTAAGCTTTGGCAAGCTAGCAAGGTAATATAGTCTTGGATCACTTTCTTTAAGTTTCTTGTTCTTTTCTTGTGAATACCACATCCACACCACTTCTTGATTTCTTTTCCACTTCCACATGAACATATCCATCTTCTTTTAGTTTCTTTTGCATCACTAAGTTTATAATCAAGAGAAGACTACTAGTTTTATCACTTCACAACCTAACGTTTAAAGCTTCTATCGCGAGCTCTCCCTGAGATTCGACTCGGTATAGCCCTATGCTATAGCGGAGACAAGAAAGGGTACATCAAATACATTTGCTACATAATAAGTACACCTTTCCCGTCTAATCAAAAATCTCTTAGCTATCTCGAGGGAACCTTGGTTTGCTGATATAGTAAATTACTTAGTCACAAACCAAACTCAGTCTCATTGGTCCAAAAACGATATATACCAGTTCTTATCCCATGTCCGGTATTTCTTTTGGGAGGAACCGTATCTTTTTAAGTGCTGTTCTGACCAAATTATTAGGAGATGCATTCCCGATGAGAAGGTTAAGAGTGTTCTATTCTTTTGTCATGAACTTGCATGCGGTGGACACTTTGGTCCCCGCAAGACTACTGAAAAAGTGCTATAAAGCGGGTTCTATTGGCCCACTTTATTCAAGGATGCTTATGAATTTTGCAAGACGTGCCCTAGATGCCAAATGGTATGAAGGATCTCAAAACGAAATATGATGCCCCTCAACCCAATTCTAGAAATAGAACTTTTTGATGTTTGGGGCATCGACTTTATGGGTCCATTTCCGAATTCATTTGGAAACCAATACATATTGGTTGCTTTAGATTATGTGTCCAAGTGGGTAGAAGCCATTCCTTGTAAAATCAATGATAACAAAGTTGTCATAAAGTTTTTGAAAGAGAACATTTTATCACGCTTCGGAACCCCTCGTGCTATCATCAGTGATAATGGCACTCACTTTTGCAATAGATTCTTTGAAGCTCTTATGCGAAAGTATGCCATAACTCACAAGTTGTCCACACCATATCATCCTCAAACCAGTAGGCAGGTTGAGGTTTTCAATAGACAAGTCAAGCTTATCTTGGAGAAAACTGTGAACCAAAGCTGAAAAGATTGGTCCATCAAACTTGTAGATGCCCTAGGGCTTACAGGACCGCTTCTAAGACGATTCTAGGGATGTCTCCTTATAGGTTAGTTTATGGTAAAGCTTGTCACCTGCCCGTTGAGTTAGAGCACTGGGCCTTATGGGCAATCAAGCAGTTGAATTTTGACTTGACTTAGGCCGGTGATCTTCGGAAGTTACAAATTTCTGAATTAGAGGAATTAAGAAATGAGGCCCATGAAAATGCTAGGATCACTAAAGATAGAGTTAAGATTTTTCATGATAAACACATCATAAGAAAAACCTTTGTCCTTGGACAAAAAGTCTTACTCTATAATTCTAAACTTCATCTTTTTTCAGGAAAATTAAAATCAAGATGGACTGGGCCATTCGTTGTAAAAATCGTGTTTCCACACGGTGTAGTTGAGATAAGTGACACCAAGAATTGAAATGACTTTAAGGTAAATGGTCAACGCCTTAAACCTTTCTTGGATTCGGTGCCGGTAAATGAAACGGCTATGGGTCTTTTTGACCCAGTTTATCGGTAACTTTCCTCTTTTACATTTTATTTCATGCATCTATACATTTCTTTCATACATTGGGGATAATGCATGAGATAAGTGTGGGTGAGGATTCTAACATGACTAATATAACAAAAAAAAAAGGAGAGAAAAAAAATATATATAAAAAAAAACTTTTTGAAAGGTTAGAACAATATTTTGATATATCTCTTGTAAGAAATTAAGTCAATTTTAAGGAATAGAAAAATCATAATTAGGATTTCTTATACTTGATCAAAGTCAGATAACTTGTTTGATTTTTAGGTTTAGGAAGAAAATTTGTGAAAGTAATTTAGTCTTGATATTTACCTTGATGAAATATGCACACTAAATACACTTACACACTTAGGGTTTAAAAACATAGACTCTTATGCCTTATAAAAAAGATATATGTAAAAAAATAAACAAATCTAATTATTGATTAGCTAGGTGCTTTGACCTACGCAAGCCTTGGTATTTATGCAAAAGATAATTAGATAAGTTTGAAAAAAATATATGTATATATAAATCCTCTGATTAAGCTGGGTATTTGTGCCTCATGAAGCATAAGTATTCACGCCTAAAAGGGTACATTTAATAAATAAAAATCTTAGTTTCGTGGTCTTGTCTGCTCGAGTGTTTAAGTCCTTAGGGGTGTTTTCTCACCTGGTGCCCTAAAACTATCCAGTTTGGGTGTCACTGACTGAAGGCTCGTTACATGGGCAGATTAGAAAGCCTAATAAAATTGAGGAATAAATTCCACCAAAAATAAATATAAATAAGGCATAGGAGTTAATGTTAAACAACCCTTAGTCAACTTCACAGTCATCATGGTGCATATGACTCAGGGTAAATTAATAGACTAGATAAGAAGTACAATTTGACTCCTAATTTTGATTGATGACATGTATTTGAATAGAGACTGTGTTTCAGAATGAAAAATTTGATATTCCTATAACTTATAGATTACTTAAAGCCTTACAAATATACTTCAAATATTTTCTCCTTTAAAAATGCTTTTCGAAAATACTAACATTTTTTTATGGAATTTGTGGGTGCAATCCCCTGAAAACCCTCACGAGACAAAACTCGTCCTCTAGGGGTAACCTAGAGGTTTAACGGCTTGTTGCACATGCTCAGTGCAATCGAGTGACCTGCGAAAATGGTTTAATAATTGATTAGAATTAGTCTGATGTTTTGCTCGAGGGGGAGCAAAAGATAAGTGTGGGGGTGTGATCAGTCACATATTTTGAATATACATTGTCACCTTACCATACTTTTTAGCTAATAAATCCTATTAATAAGTCTTCTTCTTTGTTCAATGTAGGCCCAATTGCTAAAAGAAAGGAAAGAGAAACAAGCCCAAAAGCCCACCAAACTCTGATTTAATTCAGAATAAATTCGAAATCAAGGAATTAGGAAAAAATATTGGCATATCAGAGAGGTTGAAAACCGGTTGAAAAGAATCCTCCCAAATCAAGCGGTTAAAGCCAACAATCAAAGGTTGTTTCGTTAAATCCTAGAGCAGAAATGAGAAAACCAGAAGAAGATACAGGAGAATGACCAAACCAGGAGAGCCACCCAATTGGGTGTGGCCAACTGCCCACACCAGGGTCGCAGAAACGCGGCCCTAGCCGCGTTTCCGCGGCTTGGTTGTGTCTGTTGGGGGAGCGTTTGCTCCCCTAATCTTTCTACGATCTCCACCCTCTGGTTTTTCCCTATAAATACCAGTTTCAACAGAGAAAAAAAGGGGAAGATTAGGATTAGAATTTTTGTTTATTCTTTAAGGATTTAGGCTCTATGTTAGATAGTGTAAAAGTTGTATTTTATTTTACAATTTGTAGTTCAGTACAAATACCTGTGAGAGAGGAATTGAGTGCTTATAACTTGAAGATTGAAGTGACATCAATACAAGAATCGAGCTACATTTTCTTTCACTCATTTTATGGCATGTCGTACTTTAATTACTTGCATTATTCTTTATTTTTCTTGAGTAGCTAAATCAGTTTTCTGGGCTCACTATTACTCCTCTCTTTGATCCCTCTTCTTTTCGAACGGTTTTGATGAAATGACCCAATGAATCATTTGCATACCTAACTTAAGCTTTTCTTCTTGAAAGTGTTCTTGAAGGCACATGAGGATGGGTTTGAATTTTTAACTTCTACCTCTTTTCAAAACGTCTCTTGAACTTATTTTTATCTCATACTTAAACTTCTTGATGATTTAACATTCAACTCAAGACGATTTCTTAAAGAAAAGAATTAACCTTTCCAACCATCTTATGTGTTTTGCTTAAAACTTTCTAGAATCAATCTTATGTTTTGCCTATGATCAAGTTGAGGCATTAAGATTTTCAATGAAGAACATGCCATTGAGTAGTGAGATAGTGAGCCCAAATTTTCTTCTTTATTAAAAACAACCATCACTTTTCAAAGCTTTTAAATCACCTTTTTCCAAAGCCTTCTCTAAAGTTGCAATTTCTCTTTTAATCATCTCCCTTCTTTCCATTCTCTTTTCAATTAAAAAATGAGCACAATTCTTTGTTGAAAAGCTTTCATCGCATTCCTCCTTGTGGACACGACCTGTTAGCCCGAAGCTACACGGTAATTTCTTAACTCTTTGATTTTTCAATCAATCGCCTTCAAAGACTAGGTAAGTTTTCTCCTTTCTTTTAATTTTTAGTTTAGATTACCATCAACTCTCAACTCTATTCACTTTTTCACTTTCTTTATATTAATTTATTTTCTATTTTCTCCATCTACTCCAACCTATCACTTTCACAATTTATCATAACTTATTTTTCTATTCATTTAAAGAATAATAGAAGAACTTTAGCCACTTTAAGTAACTTTAAAGAGAACTTACAAACTGCTTCCATCGCTAGTCCCTCCTTGTGGATCACGACCCGCATAGCCACTTGCTATCGCTGTAGTATTGAGAACTTGCATATTTCTATTATAAAGTTCTGAAATTTTATATTTTCTGCTCCTATCTAATGAAATCTCAAAGAGACGTGGGCAAAAAACTTGACCTCAGCAAGTTGGTAGAAGAGTTTAACTCATTCTAAGTATTTCTCAGCTGGAAATTTTGACCCCTCTTCAATAGCAAACTAAGCTATTTATAGGGCTTTCAGGAGTAAAACTGTCCCCTAAAAACCCTCCATAATAGAGGTAACTTCCCTCATTACGTGGGTAGTACTTGACCCAGTAATGGGGGTAGTTATAACTGAGACACAAGGCTCCTCTTTAGTTGGAACGCGAGAGTGAACCCTGCGTTTAGCTGTTGAGATAACGCTGAACGCGGGTCTTGAGCTCCACATTTGGGTGCCGCGGTGGTCTTGAAACGTGAGCTTTAAACTCTGTGTCAAGCTTCGCGTCTGAGATGCGGGCTTCAAGTTCCATGTCTGAGCACTAAAAGTGGCACTGAGACGCGAGCTTAAGTTCTGCATCTTGACATTAGAGGGATGCTGGGACGCAGGCTTTGAGCCCTACATTTTGGCATTACGCGAGTGGCTTTGATTAGTCTCGCATCTGAAACATAGACTCTATTATTTGATGACTTGTCTTCAGTGATTTTTAGACAAAATACAGAACTCTCTCCAATGTTTTCAAAACTCCACGGCTGACTGGGACGGGTTTCAAATCTTTTTGGCAGCAAGCTCTCAAGACTGGACTAGCAATCTTCTGAGATACCTTGAGCTCGATCTTGTCTGAATTTTGTTCTTCGCAAGTGTACTGTTAAATTCTTTGAAGCCACCAGAGATTATCATCATGAGTGTCCAAATACGCAGTCTGGACCTCATCGGTACTCTGAGCTGGTTGTCGATATACTATTGAACCCGAAAAAATTGCCAAAGTAGAGACTAAACGCAGATCTTGTAAATGCAAAGGTCGTGTCTCCTTGGAGACGCAGACTTCTCTTTGTTAAAGAAACGCGGCTCTATTAAAGTTGATATGCAGTTCTCTTGTTTTACCAAGACGTGGTCTTCAAAGTGGAGACACCATTCGTACTCCGTCGAAGTGACGTAGACGTCGAATTGGGGATGCCGACTTCTCCTTGCTGAAGAGACGTGACTCTGATAAATGTGAAATTCGTGTTCTAGGTGCGTTGCCACATGTCTGGCAGAACTTGAAGAGACATTGTTCTCTTTAAAAGGCGAGATCCGCGCACTGGGTGCTGCTATGCGTCTGGTGATGATTGATCTCAAGATACAGGCCGCGTATCTTGACCAATTACTGTGCCTATAAAAAGACAACCATCTTTCAAGAGTCATCATTAGACTCTTTTCTTCTTCTTTTGAACTTTGCGTCCAGATTTTAAGAGCTTAAGAAAAGCTTCGAGCATTTTCTTCCTTTTTGCATTGAAAATCAGACAAGCGAAAGCAATTATCTTTGATTTGCTAGAAGTGTGATATTATAACTTAGCAAATCAAAGTTGAAAAATTCCATTTAAGAAATTTAAAAAGGTTATTATCAGAGGTGTGATATTAACTTGACAGGAGTGGAATAGGTTTTATAGACTTGTCATTCTATGGATGAGAATGCCAAGTGAAGTTTTCACTCCGTGGAGGATTACAATTGAGTCTTCTTCAGAGGTTTAGTATTAATGTAATTAGGACACAACTTGGGATTAGTGAGAACACTATTAAAGGTATGATATCAACCTAACAGTGATTTTAAGAGGACCTGCCATTCTATTGACGAGAATAACAAGTAAGACTAGACCCGTCAGGGATCTGAGTATTTCTTTACTGTCAGAGGTGTGATATTAACTGAACGGATTGGATTGAATCTTCTTAGAGTTGTGATATTAACTTGACAAGGATGTAAGCTAGATGTGTAATGTTAACTTAGCTCCACATGAATTTTAGTTTCATTTAGGAAAACTGAAGATACCATTATCATAGGTGAAGTGCTGAACTTAACAGCGAAGGTAATGCTAGAGGTGTAATTTTGAACTTAGCATTGGTCATCTCGACTTCGATATGGAAGTTCGAGGAAAAGTCATTATTATAGGTGTATTGTTAAACTTAATAATGAACTGGATGCTAGAGGTATGATGTTAAACTTAGCATCGCTCTTCTCAGCTTCGATATAGAAGCCTGAGGAAAGTGACTGTTAGAGATTTAATGTTGAACTTGGCAACAACTTGATCACTACTAGAGGTGTGATATAAAACTTAACAGTAATCTGTCAGAGGTGTAATATTGACATGACAAGAGTTAATTTGCGATATAAGTAGTTTTGAGGACCAGCCATTCTTTTTTGAAGAATTGGCAAGTGAAGTTTGGATTGCCAGAGGTGTAGTGTTAACTTGGCAATTTTGGTGACTTCATGTAAGGGAGTCATCAACTGGAAGTTCGTACTCGTTGAAGAGTATTGGAACTTTTCACTATTAGAGGTGTAGTGTTAACATACTAGTGATTGAGTTTGTGGACCTATTACTCCATGGGAGGGAATTGGTAGGAGATTTTGTGTAAGATGGAATAATTGTCAGAGGTGTAATATTAACTTGACGAACCCCATTAGAGATTAAGGAAAATGGCTTGTCAGATGTCTTTACCTCCCTCAAGAGGATAGGCTCAGCCCATTTGGAGAAGTAATCAGTTATGGCTAAGATAAACCAGTGTCCTTTCGATGAAAACGGGGCTGATAGGACCAACCACGTCCATTCCCTACATCTCAAATGGCCAGAAAGAAGTTGTCGGGCGAAGATGTCCTGGTGCCTGGTCAATGAAGTCACTATGGATCTAACAGGCGTGGCATCACTTAGTATAAGCGATGGCATCATGGATCATATTTAGCCAATAATATCCTAGTCTTCGGAGTCGATCCCCAAGTTTTGGATTAGGTTAGTGATCTCTACACATAAATTCATGAGCCTCTTTGAGTGCTTCCTATGCCTCTTTATGTGATAAGTAGCGGAGGAAGATTCCATCATGCGATCGGTGATACAATGTTCTTGTGATCACATTATAGTAGAATTTAGGGGTTTTCTTCTAATGGCAGCCGCCTTTTTAGGGTTATCAGGTAGAATGCTATACAATGCGCAGTCGATATACAGGAATCGCCAATCCTGAGTTCTAAACCTGCTAAAGTCTCTAGGGTTTCTTTGACTTGAAGGTTCCCTGCTAGAACTCAATCATATTCCAGGACTAATCTTGAACAGTACAGGTCATGATTGTAGAAGAGTACTTTCTCTGCCGCTCCGGCTAAAAGGGCCAAGATAATCAGTTATGGCTAAGATAACCAGTGTCCTTTCGATGAAAAGGGGGCTGATAGGACCAATCATGTCCATTCCCTACATCTCGAATGGCCAGAAAGAAGTTGTCGGGTGAAGATGTCCTGGTGCCTGGTCAATGAAGTCACTATGGATCTGACAGGCGTGGCATCACTTAGCATAAGCGATGGTATCATGGATCATCTTTAGCCAATAATATCCTAGTCTTCGGAGTCGATCCCAAGTTTTGGATTAGGTTAGTGATCTCTGCACATACATTCATGAGCCTCTTTGAGTGCTTCCTATGCCTCTTTATGTGATAAGTAGTGGAGGAAGATTCCATCATGCGATCGGTGATACAATGTTCTTGTGATCACATTGTAGTAGAATTTAGGGGCTTTCCTTCTAATGGCAGCCGCCTTTTTAGGGTCATCAAGTAGAATGCTATACAATGCGCAATCGATATACAGGAATCGCCAATTCTTGAGTTCTAAACCTGCTAAAGTCTCTAGGGTTTCTTTGACTTGAAGGTTCCCTGCTGGAACTTGATCATATTCCAGGACTAATCTTGAACAGTACAGGTCATGATTGTAGAAGAGTACTTTCTCTGCCGCTCCGGCTGAAAGGGCCAAGGAAACGACAAGAGAAGCCAGTGCATCGGCATGTGCATTTTGCTGGCGAGGTACATGGTCAATGTAAAACTTCTAAACCTCTCTGTCATGTGGATGGTTGTGTTGTGACAGGGTACTAAGTCTTTGTGTCTAACTTCGTACTCCCTGCAAACCTGATTAACGATGAGCTTAGAATCATTATACGCTTTAAGGTTTTTAACACCAATCTCATTGGGGATTTGCATCCCGATCAAAAGAGCATTGTATTCTGCTATATTATTGGAACACAGCTCAGTTAATGAGAATACACAAGGGATTGTGTAGTTTTATAGGGAGACAAGTACCACCCCCACTCCTGTTATGATATTTTCTCGAGGACCTATTCTTGATACGCCGTCGAAGAAGAGTTGCCATACCTGTCCTTCGAATGACATCTGGGTTAAGCAAACTTCAGCGACCTCATTTGGGAGATCTTCATACAGTTTGGTCGTCCTTAAATCTGGATACTCAACCAAGAAATCTGTCATTGTCTGTCCCTTCACAGCTTTTTGTGGTAGGAATTGCATCTCATATTAGGAGAGCAATATGGCCCATTTTGCCCATCGACCATTTAATGATGATGGCTTCATCATAAGCAATCTTAAAGGATTGACTTTTGATATAACGTGTATGGTTTGGCCCACAAAGTAGTGTCGCATATTTTGGACTGTGAATTCCAATGACAAGCATTCTTTTTCGATCGGGTTGTATCAATGTTCAACTTTGATCATTGTTCTACTCAGGTAATAGATTGCCTGTTCATGTCCCTGATCATTATTCTGGGCTAGCAAATCTCCTAGAAAATGATCCATAACTCGAACATATATCAAGAAAAGTTATCCTGACACTGAAGTTGCAAGGACAAGTGGATGCGTGAGGTACCGCTTGATTTCCTCGAACGCTTGTTGGCAAGCATCATCCCAAATGAATGAAATACCCTTATTCATCAATTTGGTGAAGGGTTAGCATCGTCCTGAGAGGTTTGAGATAAACCTCCGGATATAGGCTAGTCGCCCTTGCAATCTTCTAAGCTCTCTAAGTTCCTTAGAGGCTACATCTCCTGGATGGAACGGATTTTCTCTGGGTCAAGGTGGATTCTTTTTTATGTTACAACAAACCCAAGAAATTTCCCGCTGGCTACTCCCAAGAAGGATTTGGTGGGATTCATCTTTAATTGATGTGCCCGCATGATATTGAATACTATCTTCAGATTTACTATGTGATCGCCTTTGGCACGATGTTTCACTGAATATCGTCTACGTAGCATTCCACCATTTTGTGTATATGCTTGTGAAAAATTGCATTCATAACTCTCTGGCATGTCGCCCCTGCATTTCTCAACCCGAAGGGCATCACATATAACAATACACCCCTAGTAGTGTCCTGAAGGATGTATGCTTCTTATCATCAGGGTACATCTTAATTTGATTGTATCCAGACAATCCATCCATGAAAGACATCCGTGCAAACTCACACATGTTGTCGATCATGACATCCGTGATTGGAAGAGGGAACTCATCTTTAGGACATGCCTCATTCAGATGATGAAAATCAATTGAAACTCGGATCTTCCCATTCTTTTTGGTGACAGGACGTTATTAGCCACCCAATCAGGGTGTTGTTCTTCCCTGATGAAACCGGAGTCTATAAGCTTCTTGACTTATGACTGGATTTCTTCCATTATCTTTGGGCAAAATCGTTGTTGTAGTTGCTTGATAGGCCTCGCGTCTGGATTGGTGTTAAGGCCATGCATAGACACCTGGGGTCAAGCCTGGGCATATCTTCGTTGTTCTTGGCGAAAACATCTATATAGTCTCGCACGAGATATATTAGATCTTCCTTCTCGAGCAGTGATAAGCTTTTGCTTATAAACATGGGCTTAGGATTAGCTTCATCTTCCAGATTAACCTGGGTTACCTTATCCTCTGTAGGTGGTTCGCATTGTTCAAAGTGAATATCCCAGAGAGTATTTAGGTGCTTAATCTAAGGATCTGTATCTGACTGGATCATTTGCTCATCTCCATCTTCTGGGTGGCTTGTTGGAACCATGTTTACCGAAAGGTCTTTAAAATTGTTATTGACACTAACATCTGACTCCCACGATGATGTGCTCGACGAGTGATTATGATATAATAATCCTTCAGACTTCGAGGCTGACAGAGTTAGAGTTAACACATAGCCCAACCCGTCTGCGAGTTCGATGATAATAATCAGGGGCTTTCCCTTTTGGAATGAAGGATCGAAGCATTGTTCTGCTTCCTTTGCTGAAGTTCAAGCCAAGACCACTTCTTAGGTCATATTCCATGTTCTCTATCATCCTAAGTACATTTGACTCATAATGAGAGAACTGAGAAAGTTCAATCTCGCTTTCTGAGTCCTCGCAAGTCATTGGTTTGGACTCGACTTTTCCAAAAAGGATCAGTTTTTGGCCTTTGTGTCTTACTGGGACGTCAAAGAAGGATCCTCGTGCATCACTGATTGGGAAAGAGTTGTGTGGAATTTTAGCACAAATATTATGTAAAATGAGAAGGTTTAGAAACAACCTCAAGTGCTTTTGATTACTCCACAAATGTATGAAAGATGATTAATATACCCTTTCCTATCTCCGTTATAGCATAGAGCTATACCGAGTCGATTCTCAGGGAGAGCTAGCGATGGAAGCGTTACGGATCGAAGTGAAGATGTAAAACGAAGATTCTTCTATGCTTAAAAGAATAAAGAATCAAGTGAAAAAGAAAATAAAGAATGGATGGATATGTTCATGATGGAAATAGTTGGGAAAGAAATCAAGAGTAGATTTGGTAATTACACTAAAAGAAAGAAAACTTTTAAAAAGACTTTGAATAAAAGAAAACCATGACTAGCTAACCTTACTACCTTGCTAAAGACTTATTAAACTCCGTGATAGTGAATGCGTGCCTCATGTTGATTCATCGGCATAGATTTGTCTTGCGTGTTGGTCTAATTACCTTCCCACTTGGATGACGGGAGCTCATTCTTGGACTTGTCTTGTAGCCTCCATAGATGTCATAGGCCTACAAGTTAGACTTTCAATAATGGAATCAAAAGAGCTACACTCAAGGGATGCAAATGAAGAACATACAACATTCAATAATGAACTTAAAGAAGTTGTACATCAAATAGCATATTGGTGATCCATCTCCATGTTCCATCAAGGCACTTGTTCAAAGACAAGGCTCTAAATGAGGCACACATGAATCATATGGAGAATTACAACAAGATACTTGCCAAGCAATGAAAGAAACCCATCGGAGAAGAGAAGATCATACACTTGCAAGATTAAAGATAGCAATCACCCATGAGTTAGTAGTTAGCAAGGCTAGTGGTTAGCTAGTACATGGTAGAAAAATTAGCTACAAGCCATTACAAAAGAAAAGCAAAGCATGAATTAAAATTGCAAGAAAGTAAAGCAAGAAATAAAGAAAGCAAGTAAAGAAAACAAGTACACTAGAAAATGCAAGAGTAGAGAGAAGAGAATGGATCAATCCTTGCTTCACAAAGTGTCACTCCTTGATGTACACAAGCTTTCTCTCTCTTACAATCTCTCTCTTTACAGAATTTCTAGGGAGAAGAAGATCATAGAGAGCTACAAAAATCCTAGAGAAAAACTAACAAAAATACAAAGCTTTACACTAATCTCTCTCTCTTCTCTGATCTCCTTTTGCTCGCAGGTCCTTGGTCCAATATTTATAGGCCCTGAGAGAACTCTCCAGAAGACGAACAGGTGGCAGAAATCTGGGATTGAATGGCCCAGATTTTGCGGTGGATCCGCGGCTAGGCGCGGCACTTTTATGGCCGTTGGATCCCAAATTTTTGTTACAAGTTTGTTACGAGGTTGTTATCCACGTGGCCTTCTAGAATCTTGAGTTGTTGCGTAGAATTCTCTAGATCCTGGGCTAAAATTTGGGCTTTATTCTGGGCTTTTGAATTAATCTCTTTAATTATTGCTAATTAAAGAGATTTTGGGCCTTTTCTCCATTTCAGATATGGACCTGTAAAAATATAGAGAAGATGAGTAAAAATCACATTTTTATTGTCAATATGCATGGGAATAATGTGGTAAAATATGCAGAATTCTGTAACAATCACACCCCCACACTTATTCTTTTGCTCGTCCCGAGCAAAAATAAAGAAAAAAGAAAATCTAAACTACCAATTTTATTACACCACTTTCGCAGGTGACGCGATTGCACTGAGCGTGTGCAACAAGCCGTTAAACCTCTAGGTTACCCTAGAGGAGGAGTGTTGTCTCCTGAGGGTTTTCAGCGGATTACACCCATAAAATCCATAAAGAAAGAAGACAAATGTTAGTATTTTGAAAACGCATTTTGAAAGAGAGACATGTTTTCAAACTATTTTTGCAAAAATATAAGTGATCTAAGGTCATAAGTCCACCTATAATCATTCTTTCTTAAACTTAGTCTCCATGCAAGATCTTGTCTTCAATTAAGGTAAGAATTTAAAATTAGATTGAATACTTTATCTTTCATAAAACCTAGATAGTATGCACACCGTGCTAATGAAAATTTCTGGGATTTCAACTCCAACCATCAAGCCATTTATTTATTTATATATATTATATATTTTTTTTCTTTTTCTTCTTTTTTCTCCCCTTAGTTTAGGCTTTCTAGTTTACCCTTGTAGCGAGCCTTTAACCGATGACTCCCAAACCAGACGGTCTTAGGGCACCAGATGAGAAAACATCCCTCGGGTTTAAGGTCTCAAGTAAAAAAGGCCACAAAACTAAAGGGGATTATTTATTTCCTTTACCACCGTTAGGCGTGAATAATCATGCTTCTTGAGGCACATTTATCCAGCTTAATAGGTGATGTTTTATATATATTTTTTTTCTCTTTTTTTTTTATTTTTATGGCATTTTTGGTCTTTGTTTCCATCCCAAGAAATGTGTAAGTGTGAAGTGCATACTTATCTAAGGCAAAAAATTCAAGATAAAAATATCTCACCAATTTTACTTACTTAGCCTATAATTTCAAACAAGATCTATTATTTCAACTAGGCTTAAGATGTCATAATTAAGGCTTTCTTAATTTCTAAGATACATCTTACTTTTCTTAAAAATAGATCTAAACTTTGTCTCTTATTTCAAAAAGTTTTTTTTTTATTTATTTCTAAAAAGAAGTGTAAAAGACAGAAAATCTAAAAACTCAATGTTAGTAAACCCTCCCCCACACTTATTCCATGCATTGTCCTCAATGCATCATGATATATGTATGCATGAAACAGGTAATAGGGTAGAATCATTTATTCACAAAAAAATGCAAAAAATTATTTGGAAGAAGTATATACAAATGTAATAATTACCTAGGCTTTTGGTCTTTTTCCTCTGGCCCGTTTCCCATCATTCCAGTGCGTTTGCTTTCGTGAGCTCAGTTGGGAAACGGTATGAATTTTGTTAGCCTTAAGTGTTTCCAGATTCAATTGATTGTTATTATCATTCACACTCATTCCACCACATTGTTCACAAACAAATGCCTTGTCACCACTTTCATTATAAATCTCATCACTTCCAATATCTAGAAATTTTAACTCCTCTCCATATAATTCTTCAAAACTCAAGTCAACATCCGGAAGTGGACAATCAGCTAACTTACCCCGAGTTGACTCATCTAAACACATGATCTCATCAACAAACAAGTCTTCAAAAGATATATCAATTGGGGGTTCTTGAAGAGAATCACAGAATTGTG
This sequence comes from Agave tequilana, assembly GCA_038442645.1. Lineage (NCBI taxonomy): Eukaryota > Viridiplantae > Streptophyta > Magnoliopsida > Asparagales > Asparagaceae > Agave > Agave tequilana. The sequence goes on along the minus strand of JAVJIF010000391.1, from coordinate 374,344 downwards.
ACTCATCTTTTGAATCCTCACAATTGTCCTTAATAAAGTTAACCTCAAATGTTTGATCTTTTGTTTTGTGAGGCTGTGTGTGGAAGACATTGAGTTCATGTGTCATGTTACCAAAGGTCAACCTCATTGATCCATTCCGGCAATTAATGATGGCATTTGCAGTAGCCAGGAATGGTCATCCCAGAATGACAGGAATTTGAGCCCTTCGATTAGAATTAGACACTGGTTGTGTCTCAAGGATTACAAAATCAACAGGGTAAATGAATTCCCCAACTTTGACAAGGACATCATGAATTACCCCCTTGGGTTTAGTGACAGAGCGATCAGCCAATTGAATGGTCATTTGGGTCGGGAGGAGATCACCTAACCCCAATTGTTGGTACACAGAAAAAGGTAGGAGATTGATGCTGGCCCCCAAATCAAGAAGTGCCCTATTAATGGTAGTCTGTCCTATGATGCATGAAATGGTGGGGCTCCCTGGATCTTTGTATTTTACAGGAATTGGACCAGTGAGCAACTCAGTGATGGATGATGCTAGGAAGACTTTCTTAGGGACTTGGGTCTTCCTCTTCTTAGTGCACATCTCCTTTAAGAATTTGGCATATGATGGCACTTGTTGTATGGCATCAAGAAGAGGGACATTGATTTGGACCTTATTGAACATTTCTTTTAACTTCTCCATGTGAGCATTTGACTTGTTATTTAGAAGCCTATTTGGAAATGGTGCCCTAGGCTTATAAGGTTGCTCATCTACCTTTTCTTTCCCCTTGGCTTGAGATGTGGATGGCTCTGAACTAGAGGATGGTTTGTCAAAAGTTGGTTGCATTGGGACAGGAGGTGTAGGCTTTGGTACTGGATGAGATGGTGGACTAGAAACCCTATTGTCAATTTGTTTTCCAGATCTCAGGGTATGAATAGCATGACATTGACTGGGTCCTGAATCTTCCACTTTATGCAAAGGGAAGTGATGTTTGGGAGTTGGCAATGGCTGGCTTGGGAACATTCCATTTTGTCTCTCAGCCAATTGCTCAATTTGGACCTTAACTTTATTCAACTCCTGCTCCTGGTTCTTTGTAAAGGTTTCTAGCATTTTCTTTAACTCTGATATTTCTGAATTATTCTGGGGTGGATGTTGATAGTATGGAGACTGGAATTGTGATGGGTAGAATGGTGGGTACTGATATGGTTGTGACTGTGGTGGACTTTGAGATGGATGAACATACAGTGAATCTTGATTGAAACTGGATGGGTGAAACTGAGCATAATATGGATGTGGAAGTGGTGGTCTATAATGCTCAGGACCAGACTGACTCCACAAAGAATTTTGATGGTTCTGCCATCCTAAATTGTATGTATTTGAGTATGGGGGTCTGGTAAAAGCTGCATTCATGTTCTCCTGAAATGATTGGGGCTGATATAATGGACACTCCTCGAAGACATGGCTAAGGTCATGACAGTTGGTGCAACCCGGATTTATGACAGGTAATGGGTTGACCTGATTGACAACAGAATTTCCCCTAGACTCAAGCAGTTCTATCCTCTTCATTAATTGTGTGATCTTGGCATCTGCAGCTATAGAGGATTCTATGGAGTGTGTACCAGTTCTGGAAGTGGTGGGAGTCGGTTTATCAGGACATGACTCCCACTGAATGGTTTTCTCAGCTAGGGTTTCAAAGAGATCCCACCCCTGATGTTCATCTTTCTTCAAAAATTCCCCTTAGCACATGGATTCAAGGAGGGTTTTCGTGTGGTAATCTAGACCGTCATAGATAATCTGGCATAAACGCCATTTCTCTATGCCGTGATGAGGACACAGGGCTAGGAGGTCTTTGAAACGCTCAAGATACTTCCAGAAAGGTTCATTTGGTTCCTGCTTGAATTGCATGATATTCTTGCGCATGAGGGCTGTTTTGTGGATAGGATAGAATTTCTTAAGAAAGACCTTTACAAAATCTTCCCACGAAGATATGGAACTGACGGGAAGATTGTAAAGCCACTTCTTAGCTAAATCCTTAAGTGCAAACGGTATGAACCGTAACCTAACAGCATCCTCGGTCAGTTGGGAAATTCTCATCATTTGGCATACCTCTTCAAACTCACGAATAAAGAGGTACGCGTCCTAAGACTCTAGACCATGAAATCGGGGAAGTGTACTAATGAATTGAGGTTTCAGCTCGAAGTGATTTCCATTAGGCTCGGGGAGAAGAATGCAAGATGGAAGGGAGGTGCGAATCGGATAGAATCGATCTTGAAGTGAGACGTTGTTTGCCATAATGTCAAGTGGTTGTGTAAGTGCAAGTATAGAAAGAATTTGGATTACGGAACCACTCTAGTATATACAATCACAAACAACGTGCACCGATCACACCAGCGAAAAAGAAAGGAAAAATAACAAACAATAAAAGAAAAATCAATCCAAGCTATCTAAGGATCCTGGACCTAGACGACTCCTAACAATTAGATCGTCCACAGGAGGTTTAGTGTAGAATTTGACTATAAGCGAATCAGCCAGGGAAGGGTAAGGTTGGTGGGAGGTTTTCCGTCAGAGACGTTCCTTAATTAAGTAACCAGCAACCTTCGGGCTTTCGGCCCTCAATCCCTTTCCTAGACACCGATTTTGCAAAAGTCAATTTCCAACACTTTTCCCCCTTAGGATAACCTCCTAAGTGAGTCCGAATGTCCCTAGGGCCAACGTCTATCAATTTTTAATAAGAAGCTTAGGATTGTGAGTGCGTGAGAAAATGATTTTCGGGCTAAGGAAAGGGTAATGAACTCCCCACCTTATCTTTTTTATGGGTCATGCCCTTAGAATTGATTTGTGCAAGTGTACAAGATAGATAACAAGGATTCACTCAAAGCATGAAAATCAAGCAAGAGCTGATTCCTAGTCTATATGCAATGCTTACGTACCTTGCCTCCAGCACTCTTCAACAGTAAAAGTAAATGAATTGAAAAGACACGTGCCTAGAAATGCAAATGTCTAATCAATTTTTAACAATTTCAACCAATTTTTTACTGTTGATTAAATTAGCAGGTATATGGTGAAAAATACAGGAATTCAAGTATAGCAGCAGATGTATTTTGCAGAACTGGAGACCCTGCAGAAATTTTGTGAGTAGTCAACTCAGGATTGCCGCAGATCCGCGGCAAAAACCAGGATTCCGCGGCAAAACTGAGGGATCCTGGTCTCTGCTTTCGAGAGCAGAGGCCCAGGTCCACTTATATGTATACTGCAATGCAAATTTTCCTGTTGTCTTCTCCTATAACCTGCAACAGAGAAGAAGATTCGTTTAGTTCTTCACTTTAAAGAAAATCCGTTGCTCTCCCCGGCAACGGCGCCAAAAATTTGATTGGGAAAGAGTTGTGTGGAATTTTAGCACAAATATTATGTAAAATGAGAAGGTTTAGAAACAACCTCAAGTGCTTTTGATTACTCCACAAATGTATGAAAGATGATTAATATACCCTTTCCTATCTCCGTTATTGCATAGAGCTATACCGAGTCGATTCTCAGGGAGAGCTAGCGATGGAAGCGTTACGGATCGAAGTGAAGATGTAAAACGAAGATTCTTCTATGCTTAAAAGAATAAAGAATCAACTGAAAAAGAAAATAAAGAATGGATGGATATGTTCATGATGGAAATAGTTGGGAAAGAAATCAAGAGTAGATTTGGTAATTACACTAAAAGAAAGAAAACTTTTAAAAAGACTTTGAATAAAAGAAAACCATGACTAGCTAACCTTACTACCTTGCTAAAGACTTATTAAACTCCGTGATAGTGAATGCGTGCCTCATGTTGATTCATCGGCATAGATTTGTCTTGCGTGTTGGTCTAATTACCTTCCCACTTGGATGACGGGAGCTCATTCTTGGACTTGTCTTGTAGCCTCCATAGATGTCATAGGCCTACAAGTTAGACTTTCAATAATGGAATCAAAAGAGCTACACTCAAGGGATGCAAATGAAGAACATACAACATTCAATAATGGACTTAAAGAAGTTGTACATCAAATAGCATATTGGTGATCCATCTCCATGTTCCATCAAGGCACTTGTTCAAAGACAAGGCTCTAAATGAGGCACACATGAATCATATGGAGAATTACAACAAGATACTTGCCAAGCAATGAAAGAAACCCATCGGAGAAGAGAAGATCATACACTTGCAAGATTAAAGATAGCAATCACCCATGAGTTAGTAGTTAGCAAGGCTAGTGGTTAGCTAGTACATGGTAGAAAAATTAGCTACAAGCCATTACAAAAGAAAAGCAAAGCATGAATTAAAATTGCAAGAAAGTAAAGCAAGAAATAAAGAAAGCAAGTAAAGAAAACAAGCACACTAGAAAATGCAAGAGTAGAGAGAAGAGAATGGATCAATCCTTGCTTCACAAAGTGTCACTCCTTGATGTACACAAGCTTTCTCTCTCTTACAATCTCTCTCTTTACAGAATTTCTAGGGAGAAGAAGATCATAGAGAGCTACAAAAATCCTAGAGAAAAACTAACAAAAATACAAAGCTTTACACTAATCTCTCTCTCTTCTCTGATCTCTTTTTGCTCGCAGGTCCTTGGTCCAATATTTATAGGCCCTGAGAGAACTCTCCAGAAGACGAACAGGTGGCAGAAATCTGGGATTGAATGGCCCAGATTTTGCGGTGGATTCGCGGCAAGGCGCGGCACTTTTGTGGCCGTTGGATCCCAAATTTTTGTTACAAGTTTATTACGAGGTTGTTATCCACGTGGCCTTCTACAATCTTGAGTTGTTGCGTAGAATTCTCTAGATCCTGGGCTCAAATTTGGGCTTTATTCTGGGCTTTTGAATTAATCTCTTTAATTATTGCTAATTAAAGAGATTTTGGGCCTTTTCTCCATTTCAGATGTGGACCTGTAAAAATATAGAGAAGATGAGTAAAAATCACATTTTTATTGTCAATATGCATGGGAATAATGTGGTAAAATATGCAGAATTGTGTAACAATCAATCATTAACACTTTGATATGCTGTGAAAGATGATCTCACTGGTACATGCACTGATGTCAGGGCATCTATTATCGACCAGGGGTCATCATCTATATTGGTACTAGTATCTGATGGTATGGAATATGAAGCAAACACAGAAAAATAAGTCAAATCTAACTCTTTATTAATATACCACTCGTCTACATAATTAGCGGTGTTATTGACATCGAGCTTATTAACACTTGTTACAAGTGGATTCATTTCCCAAAGGCTTTCTTCTTGTACCTCCGATTCGACATCAGCTTCATTGCCAGAGTTTAGTTCCTCTGGCTAGGGTTCTCATCTGTCTCCAGAGAATCTTGGTAGAGGAGGGATCTGTGCAGTAGTTCTCTACCCCTTGAACGGATACCTTTCAGTGACTAACGTTCAGACTTTTCCATCTCCATCAACATACTTCCTGACTTGATGGAGAGTAGAGGAGACAATGGAGTTGCGATGAATCTATGATCATCCTAGTAGCAAATTATACAAAGCGTCAGCATCGATAACAAATCACATCACCTTGCATCTTAGGTCCCTGATCTAGCATTTGAGTTTAATCTTTCCTATTGGGTATGTATCATTGGCCCTGAAGCCGTAAATGGTATTTCGGGTGGCGCTCAGTCATCTCCGTCAACATACTTCACGACTTGATGAAAAGTAGAGGCAACGATGGAGTTGCGATCAATCCATGGTCGTCCCAGCAGCAAATTATACGAAGTGTCGACGTTGATAGCATAGCATGTCACCTCGGATCTTAGGTCTCCGATCTGGCATTTGAGTTTAATCTTTCCCATGGGGCACATACCATTGGCGTTGAAGTCGTAAATGGTAGTTTGGGTGGCACTAAGTCGGTGAGTGGGGATTCCCAAATGCTGCATGACCCGGCGGGGCATGATGCTCACGTGGATCCTGGATCCACCTGAATGTGGCTCACTTCAGATGATTCAATATACCCTATGAAGTATAGGGGTCTATCATGTTTCATCTTAATTTGTATGTCATCTGGAGTGAAGGTTATGCAGGGGACATAATGATGGTGTGGAGACAGTTTTCTTCATCTTCCTCCTCTAGTTTAGCCAGAATTCGGGCCATAAAGGCCTCAGCATCAGCTAAAGCTTCTCTTAGAGCTTGCCTTGTTGACTTAGATAGCCTCAGGAGCTCATAGAGAGTAATCCTGACTGGGATGTTGGCCAGTTGGGCCAAGAAATCGAAGTGATAAGGTCTCGAAGATCCTTCCATTTTGTCCTTTGGAAGAGCCTTAGTATACCGAAGCTCCTTTTGCTTCTCACGGGTTGCTCACGGGTTGCTTCGTGGATTATTTGATTGGCTATGGGGTGAGTTTAGGTGGATTTGCCAACATTTCATCGTACTTCTTCAAGTATGGTTGGCCTGAGCGAGTCCCTGCCATAAGCAGTGCATTTGGTTCTATAGTAAGGACGATTGTCTCCTCCTCCGAGTCAGTTAGTGAGGGGACATCAGTTTCTACTTCCCGGGAGGAAGCACACACCACATTGAAAGGTGAAGCTTTTGCTTTGCCCCTGGACTTTCTACTGGTAATAGTAGTCCACTGCTGGCCTTCCACGAGATCGGGATGAACCCACATGATCTTTCCTTGAGGAGTAGAAACATGTATAAGACCTTTCTCCTACTAGTGGTGTGGATCTGTGTTGACCACCCTTAGTTCTTCTTTTAGGATGGGAACCGTTCCGCCAGGCATTGGAGGCTGTACCCCGAACTGAAGGAAAGATGTCACAATGAATCGATATGCTCGTCTTTGAAGGAGTACTACTTATTGGTGTGCAGCTGGCTTGAAGAGCTACCCCCTCTAGCTGGTTGGAGCTTAGAGGGAGACTTCTTCTCTGTCGCTAGTGTGTCCGTTCTTTTAACTTGGAAAGACGCTTCTGGCACGCGCCTTGTCGATTTCTTAGGTCTGGGCTTGTTTTCTTCTGCCTTAACCCTGGCGATAATCTTCTCTGCCTATTCGCCTTGCTAGACCAACTTCTTCCATGTATAGCTTTCAGCTACTCCTATCTGAGATAGGAGTGAGGTTTGCAAATTGTGACAGCATGTTTCCATCAAGGTGGACTAGGTTGTTGGCCCAAAGGTCCATCACTCTAGTTTTGATGATGATTAAACCATGGAGTTATATATGCATGGATTAAAGATAAGCTTCATAGAATCTCCCCCTTAATTCATGCATAGCAATAAACAAATAGATATTCAATGAAATGCATAAACTAAACAAAAACATATATGCATAAATACCAATATTAAGCATGCATATATAAACTCACTAAATTCTTCTCTCCTTTTTGTCAATTCATCAACAAAGTGTAAAACACCTAGAGGGGGGTGAATAGGTCTTAATGCTAATCTAATGATCTTATTAAATAAGTATGAATAAATGATGCAACGATCACCCAAAACAAGACTTGTTAGCCCAAAGGCCCATCACTCTAGTTTTGATGATGATCAACTCAGTAGTTATAGTACTAATGATCTTGTGTTTAATTAGTGACAGATTCATGATCAAGATCTTAGTAGGTGTATAGCTTCAACAAAGGATTTAAAGTCAAGTTTTGGACCTAGCACGGTTTGATTTAAGAGCTTGTGCATAAAGACCACATCAAGTACTCAAGAGGAGTCTAGCTCTATTGGATCGAGTTTGGACTAAGTCAAGAAGATGAGAAGACTTCAAGTGAAGACTTCAAGAAGATGAAGACTTGTGTCTAGGTTTGTTTTTATAAGGTTTTGTTTTTAGTTAAAATGTAAAGGATAGAATTTGGTGGATTGCTCAAGTATATCTTACACACACACACTATTATTTTAGATGAGTTTTCATAAAAGAATTTTCATTTTAGAAAAGATTTTTCATTTTGGAAAAATACCGGATTGGTTTTTGGTATTCCAAGTATTATGTTTTAACCAAAACCATGTTTAGAACTTAACGTCAAAAACATAGATATTTCACCATGTTTGTGTAGTGGATCATATCCATACACACTATGCTTTAAATGAGTTTAGAATATCTTATTTTTGTATTTTGGAGAAATTTGGAAAACAAGTTTTGGAAAAATCATTTTGGAAAATACTATTTTTGTTTTAAGCCAAAAATTTCAAGTTACAAAAATAGTCCAAATTATTTGTAACATGCTTTGATTTTGTGCAAGCATGTTTGTTTATCAAAGAATATTGGTAAAACTATTTTTGTAGATTTTTCATACTTTTATAGGATTTTATTTTGAGCCAAAATGATCAAGTTTTTCTTTCCCTAAAATCCCTGACCTGGCTTCATCCGGTCGACCGGGCCGGTCGACCGCGCGACGTGCACAGACGTGCACGAGTCTGGCTGGAGGGCCGGTCGACCGAGACGGTCGACCGCCAGAGAGCTTCTGCTCTCTGGAAAACCCCGGACGATCGAGCGGTCGACCGACAGAGAATCTGTTTTCTGTTCCAGAGGCTCGGTCGACCGGGCCGGTTGACCGAAGCCCCAACGGTCAGATTTCTGACCGTTGACGGTCGGCCGGCCGGTCGACCGACAGTTCTGTCAGGCCTCCAACGGCTAGTTTTTGGAGCCCTATATATTGGGCCATTTGGGGGCTGTTTTCTCCAAGATTTCAAGAAGAGTTTTGGGCTAGTTTTTCCCACTCATTTCAGTGGTTATATCCACAAGTTTTGGAGCCAAATATTTCCAATCAAAAGGAGAGTTTTTATCAAGAGTGTTTCAAAGTGATTTTCTTGAGTTTTCCTCCACCATTTCCATCCTTGTTTTCTCACACAACACTTGAGCTATCCATTGCTATATCTACCTATAGGGATTTGCTGTGAGAGGATTTTAGGTGATCAAGAGTTGTGATCCCCAAAGTTCTATTTTGTACTTTGAGGAGGCGGACTTGCGGGTTCGCGGTGTTTCAAGTTCGTGTGTGAACTCCGTGTTTGAGGTGCGGCCTCAGCGAGCCGGTGGGCTTGCGGTGTGTACGGACTAGGGAGTCCAAGAGCTTGTAGGTGTTGCGACACCGAGTGATCCGGTGGGATCGATTTTAGTGGAAATCCCTCGAGTGTCGAAGGCGGGGATGTAGAGCAAGGGTGCTCGAACCTCGAAACAAATCCCTTGTGTTTGCGATTGCTCATTCTTTCTCTATCTCCTTGTTTATATCTTGCATACTATTATTGTGTTTATCTTTATATGCTTGATATTCATTGTGTGCTTTATTGTATATGCTTGGGGATTATTTGCTAACACTTGTATTCAACAAAGAGAGCCAACGCGGCACCTCAACTCTTATTTAGAGGAATCTTGAGGAGTTAGTCAAGAGCCCTTAACGGGGAATTCGGCTACACTCCTGTACTATACGTGGTGTTTAGTTTAAATAGTTTGCTTATGTCATAATAGTTTTTTATTCCGCATTTAGTGACCATTAGATTGGCTATCACCTATTCACCCCGCCCTCTAGGTGATTTTACAATTGGTATCAGAGCTAAGTGTTCTTGATTTGGGTCTTACAACCTAGAGTTAAAGATCCTCATTTTTAGGCTAATCATAAAATTTGTACACACACCATGGACTTCATGTCACCACCCATGTTTGACATTCTTAACATCCATATATGGAAGGTGAAGATGTCCTTATACCTCAAAGCCTTAGACACTCATGTTTATTTTGCCACTACTAGAGATTCATATTATTTAAATGGCAATAATTTTGAGGCTAATGCAAAAGCCCTACATGCTTTAAAGTCAACCCTAAACCATGATTATTTATCTAGGGTTTCTAACATTGATTAGGCTTTTGTAGTTTGGAACACCATACTCTCCCTCGGCGAAAAAGATCAATATTATGCGGGGAGCGACTCGGATGTTGGAAGCGACACTTCCAACATGTGCTACATGGTCCAAGGGGATAACCCCCTTGAGGTAAACATCGAATCTGAGTTAGACGAAGATGTTGATATGTCCTATGATGAGCTTACATCTTTTTGTCAACAACTTCTTGAAAAATATGACAAGCTAAAGAAGGATAATAAAACTTTGAAAAAGAAATTTGATTGCATGCTTAAAGAAAAAGATTCATTAGAAAATAAGATTGCATGTTTTGAAAAAGAAAATGACATTTTGAAAAATGAGAATGTTTCCTTAATGTCTAAATTGAGTAATCTTTGTGAAGGAAACACATCTTTGAAAAATAAAATTGTTTTGGTGAAAAATCAAAAAGAAGTTGCTTTTCAAGAAAACACTTCTTTAAAAGAAAAATGATTGAAAAAGAAAAAGAAAAAGTTTCTAAAAATAAGAAAAATGATTCTCATTCTCACCATGCTTTACATGCTACCATTAATGATAGTGAGATTAATGTTTTGAAAAATAAAATTGATTGTTTGAGCTCAACTTTGAGCTCATGTGCATTTAACCATAAGAGATTGGAGTCTTTGTTTTCAAAGAAACAAACTCCACATATTCATGCACATCACTCTCATGTATATGCTCATATTGCACGTCATGATCATACACATACACATATGCATCTTAAGGTGTACAAATGTACACATTGTGGCCGAAAAGGCCATTTAGCAAAGTTTTGTTTTGATAAGTTGCATCATATAAATTTTGCTAATAATAAAAATATTTGGGTCCCTTACAAAGCTAACCCCCAAGGACCCAAGAAAAAATGGGTACCAAAATTCCCACCTTTTGAATTTGATGTAGGTGAGGGCTCTCAAAAAACGTGAGAGGGAAGATGCCTTTGTGGTGGTTGCACATGGACTAGAAGGACATACATTTGATGCACCGCTATCAAGGAGTTTTGGTGGAGAGGCCACCATGTTTTGGAGATTTAGAGTAGTTCATTGGTTTGGTAACTATTTCTAAACTCTTAGTTTATTTACATGCCCTTTTTCATATGATATTTTTAGCATGTTCATGTGTTTTTGTGTTTCATGTGGTATATACTAGTTTAAATATAGTTTCAATCAAAACTTGTATTTATGCATGTTCAAATAGTGAGCAACAAATTGATTCATATATATTTGCACTTCATGCTCATTTGTACCCACTATATGCACATGTATAGCCTAGTTTTGATGATTCTCTCATTTACACTTGTTTTGCCTATTTTCATGCTTTTACTTGTATATGCATTTTTATTCAAATCTAATAAATATACATGTATACCCCTTGAGTCATTTGCCTTCATGTAATTTATATTATGGACTCTTTTTATGTTTGGGATATGTATGCATATTGTTAGTTTTGGATAAATCATACATATACCTAGAAGTTATGTTTCAATGAAAAATGATTTTTCATTTTGTTTTGTTTGATAAAATGATATTTGCTTTGAGCCTTATTGATTATTTTCATGAAAATGCTATTTACATGATTTTTGAACACTCACACTTCATTTGTTTTTGTCATGACTTAGTTTCGTGAACATATTTTTGAGCTTTACCGATTTTAAGTGTCAATTCTTATGTATTTGGTATGATTCATGAAAAACATATGATTTGATTTCTTATTTATGAAGGATCTTTAACTAGTGTTTCAAAAATTATTGTTAACTAGTTATTATTCTTCAATTGCGTAGTGGTTTTCACTATAAAATATTTTCAAACCCTATATTCAAAAACCCCTTCCTACACCATTTATGGGCGGACGGCTGGGCGAGTATGCCTTGTAAGCTTTATTGGAAAATCCTTTACCTTGTGCATATAAAGGGTGGTAGGTTATGAGTAATATACTTGATTTATATTGTTATTTTCAATTGGTATCATTGGATCTTTTCAATTGGTATCTAAATTGATAATTTTGTATATACTCTTATTTTGTTTTCTATATATGTATGCTTCATTATTTTCATAATATCAATTTTTATTGGTATTCTATTTCTCACAATGGGTTTACATATTTAAAGCACAAAATTAGTTTATGCTAAGCTTGATTTAAAACTTTATTTACAATTGGTATCTCAAATAGCCATGCATAAGCTCATGAAAAATAAATTTTTTTTTTGGATTTTCAATTGATATCAATATGTTTCTATTTCAAATTTGTTATAAATTTACAATTGGTATCAATATGTATTGCCTATTTGAAAAATTCAAAATTTGTATTGTTTATTTTACAATTGGTATCAACATGATTTTTTTTACAATTGGTATCTTAAAAATTTTGTTTACAAGATATCTCAAAATTTGTTTTATTGAGAAAAATTCAAAATTTTGTTTGAACAATTAAAAATCAAAACATTTTTGATTTGTATCGCTTATATGCAAGGAGAGCTTAACATCTCTTCTACATATATATTCATGTTGAGTGTATCTTCTATTGAGGAGCTTGACAACTCTTCTTTATGTGATACACGTGTGTAGGGGGAGCTTCACATCTCCTCTTATGCATTACAGATTATGTGTTATGTGAATTGGGGCTTGTCATCCCTCTTCATGTAATGCATATATGTAGGGAAGCTAACTTAGCGTCTTCCTCTTCATAAATGTATATCGCATATACCTTTTATTTGATTGCTTTGATTTTATCCCTTTATTGATTCTATGTTTCGGACAAAAAGGGGGAGAAAAATTTGTTAGTTTTGTTTTTACTTTAACCCCTTTGTTGATGATCGACAAAAAGGGGGAGAAGTATTTGGTGTATATATGCATGTTTTCCTTGCTTTATTCATAAAGGGGGAGAAGTATTTATGTTTATGCATATATGTTTTGTTTTGCAAATAGGAGAAAAAGAATTTGATTTGTTTTATGATTGATTGGCATGTTTATTTCCATATATTTGCATACATGTTTATGAGCATTCATTGCGGAGAAGTATTTATGTTTATGCATATATGTTTTGTTTTGCAAATAGGAGAAAAAGAATTTGATTTGTTTTATGCTTGATTGACATGTTTATCTCCATATATTTGCATACATGTTTATGAGTATTCATTACATATTTATTTGTTTATTTGTTATGCATGAGTTAAGGGGGAGCTTCTTTGAAGCTTTACTTTAATCCATGCATACATAACTTCATGAGTTTTGTCATCATCAAAAAGGGGGAGATTGTTGGCCCAAAGGCCCATCACTCTAGTTTTGATGATGATCAACTCATGTAGTTATAATACTAATGATCTTGTGTTTAATTAGTGACAGATTCATGATCAAGATCTTAGTAGGTGTATAGCTTCAACAAAGAATTTAAAGTCAAGTTTTGGAGCTAGCACGGTTTGATTCAAGAGCTTGTGCATAAAGACCACATCAAGTACTCAAGAGGAGTCTAGCTCTATTGGATCGAGTTTGGACCAAGTCAAGAAGATGAGAAGACTTCAAGTGAAGACTTCAAGAAGATGAAGACTTGTGTCTAGGTTTGTTTTTATAAGATTTTGTTTTTAGTTATAATGTAATGGATAGAATAGTTGGTGTATTGCTCAAGTATATCTTACACACACACTCTTGTTTTAGACGAGTTTTCATAAAAGAATTTTCATTTTAGAAAAGACTTTTCATTTTGGAAAAATACCGGATTGGTTTTTGGTATTCCAAGTATTATGTTTTAACAAAAACCATGTTTAGAACTTAATGTCAAAAACATAGATATTTCACCATGTTTGTGTAGTGGATCATATCCTTACACGCTATGCTTTAAATGAGTTTAGAATATCTTGTTTTTGTATTTTGGAGAAATTTGGAAAACAAGTTTTGGAAAAATCATTTTGGAAAATACCGTTTTTGTTTTAAGCCAAAATTTTCAAGTTACAAAAATAATCCAAATTATTTGTAACATGCTTTGATTTTGTGCAAGCATGTTTGTTTATCAAAGAATATTGGTAAAATGATTTTTGTAGATTTTTCATGATTTTATGGGATTTTATTTGAGCCAAAATGACCAAGTTTTTCTTTACCTAAAATCCCTGACCTGGGTTCATCCGGTCGATCGGGCCGGTCGACCGCGCGACGTGCACAGACGTGCACGAGTCTGGCTGGAGGGCCGGTCGACCGCCAGAGAGCTTCTGCTCTCTGGAAAACCCCGGTCGACCGAGCGGTCGACCGACAGAGAATCTGTTCTCTGTTCCAGAGGCTTGGTCGACCGGGCCGGTCGACCGAAGCCCCAACGGTCGGATTTCTGACCGTTGACGGTCGGCCAGCCGGTCGACCGACAGTTCTGTTGGGCCTCCAACGGCTAGTTTTTGGAGCCCTATATATTGGGCCATTTGGGGGCTGTTTTCTCCAAGATTTCAAGAAGAGTTTTGGGCTAGTTTTTCCCACTCATTTCAGTGGTTATATCCACAAGTTTTTGAGCCAAATATTTCCAATCAAAAGGAGAGTTTTTATCAAGAGTGTTTCAAAGTGATTTTCTTGAGTTTTCCTCCACCATTTCCATCCTTGTTTTCTCACACAACACTTGAGCTATCCATTGCTATATCTACCTATAGGGATTTGTTGTGAGAGGATTTTAGGTGATCAATAGTTGTGATCACCAAAGTTCTATTTTGTACTTTGAGGAGGCGGACTTGCGGGTTCGCGGTGTTTCGAGTTCATATGTGAACTCCGTGTTTGAGGTGTGGTCTCGGCGAGCCGGTGGGCTTGCGGTGTGTACGGACTAGGGAGTCCGAGAGCTTGTAGGTGTTGCGGTACCGAGTGATCCGGTGGGATCGATTTTAGTGAAAATCCTTCATGTGTCGAAGGCGGGGATGTAGGGCAAGGGTGCTTGAACCTCAAAACAAATCCCTTGTGTTTGCGATTGCTCACTCTCTCTCTATCTCCATGTTTATATCTTGCATACTATTATTGTGTTTATCTTTATATGCTTGATATTCATTGTGTGCTTTATTGTATATGCTTGGGGATTGTTTGCTAACACTTGTATTAAACCAAGAGAGCCAACGCGGCACCTCAACTCTTATTTAGAGAAATCTTGAGGAGTTAGTCCAGAGCCCTTCACGGGGAATTCGACTACACTCTTGTGTTATACGTGGTGTTTAGTTTAAATCGTTTGTTTAGGTCATAATAGTTTTTTATTTCACATTTAGTGGCCGTTAGATTAGCCATCACCTATTCACCCCCCTCTAGGTGATTTTACAATTGGTATCAGAGCCAAGTGCTCTTGATTTGGGTCTTACAACTAGAGTTAAAGATCCTCATTTTCAGGCTAATCACAAATTTATACACACACCATGGACTTCACGTCACCACCCATGTTTGACATTCTTAACATCCATATATGGATGGTGAAGATGTCCTTGTACCTCAAAGCCTTAGGCATTCATGTTTATTTTGCCACTACTAGATATTCATATTGTTTAAATGGCAATAATTTTGAGGCTAATGCAAAAGCCCTACATGCTTTAAAGTCAACCCTAAAGGATGATTATTTATCTAGGGTTTCTAACATTGATTCGGCTTTTGTAGTTTGGAACACCATACTCTCCCTCGGCGAAAAAGATCAATATTATGCGGGGAGCGACTCGGATGTTGGAAGCGACACTTCCAACATGTGCTACATGGTCCAAGGGGATAACCCCCTTGAGGTAAACATCGAATCCGAGTTAGATGAAGATGTTGATATGTCCTATGATGAGCTTACATCTTTTTGTCAACAACTTCTTGAAAAATATGACATGCTTAAGAAGGATAATAAAAATTTGAAAAAGAAATTTGATTGCATGCTTAAAGAAAAAGATTCATTAGAAAATAAGATTGCATGTTTTGAAAAAGAAAATGAGATTTTGAAAAATGAGAATGTTTCCTTAATGTCTAAATTGAGTGATCTTTGTGAAGGAAACACATCTTTGAAAAATAAAATTGTTTTGGTGGAAAATCAAAAAGAAGTTGCTTTTCAAGAAAACACTTCTTTAAAAAGAAAAATGATTGAAAAAGAAAAGAAAAAAGTTTCTAAAAATAAGAGAAATGATTCTCATTCTCACCATGCTTTACATGCTACCATTAATGATAGTGAGATTAATGTTTTGAAAAATAAAATTGATTGTTTGAGCTCAACTTTGAGCTCGTGTGCATTTAACCATAAGAGATTTGAATCTTTGTTTTCAAAGAAACAAACTCCACATATTCATGCACATCACTCTCATGCATATGCTCATATTGCACGCAATGATCATACACATACACATATGCATCCTAAGGTGTACAAATGTACACATTGTGGCCGAAAAGGCCATATAGCAAAGTTTTATTTTGATAAGTTGCATCATATAAATTTTGCTAATAATAAAAATGTTTGGGTCCCTTACAAAGCTAACCCCCAAGGACCCAAGAAAAAATGGGTACCAAAATCCCCACCTTTTGTATTTGATGTAGGTGAGGGCTCTCACAAAACATGAGAGGGAAGGTGACTTGGTGGTGGTTGCACATGGACTAGAAGGACATACATTTGATGCACCGCTGTCAAGGAGTTTTGGTGGAAAGGCCACCATGTTTTGGAGATTTGGAGTAGTTCCTTGATTTGGTAACTATTTCTAAACTCCTAGTTTATTTACATGCCCTTTTTCATATGATATTTTTAGCATGTTCATGTGTTTTTGTGTTTCGTGTGGTATATACTAGTTTAAATGAAGTTTCTATCAAAACTTGTATTTAAACATGTACAAATAGTGAGCAACAAATTGATTCACATATGTTTGCACTTCATGCTCATTTGTACCCACTATATACACACGTATAGTCTAGTTTTGATGATTCTCTCATTTACACTTGTTTTGCCTATTTTCATGTTTTTACTTCATGTATATGCATTTTATTCAAATCTAATAAATATACATGTATACCCCTTGAGTCATTTGCCTTCATGCAATTTATATTATGGACTCTTTTATGTTTGGGATATGTATGCATATTGTTAGTTTTGGATAAATCATACATATACCTAGAAGTTATGTTTCAATGAAAATGATTTTTCATTTTGTTTTGTTTGATAAAATGATATTTGCTTTAAGCCATATTGATTATTTTCATGAAAATGCTATTTACATGATTTTTGAACACTCACACTTCATTTGTTTTGTCATGACTTAGTTTCATGAATATATTTTTGAGCTTTACCGATTTTGAGTGTCAATTCTTGTGTATTTGGTATGATTCATTAAAAACATATGATTTGATTTCTTATTTTTGAAGGATCTTTAACTAGTGTTTCAAAAATTATTTTAACTAGTTATTATTCTTCAATTGGGTAGTGGTTTTCACTATAAAATATTTTCAAACCCTATATTCGAAAACCCCGTCCTACACCATCTATGGGCGGACAGCTGGGCGAGTATGCCTTGTAAGCTTTATTGGAAAATCCTTTACCTTGTGCATATAAAGGGTGGTAGGTTATGAGTAATATACTTGATTTACATTGTTATTTTCAATTGGTATTATTGGATCTTTTCAATTGGTATCTAAATTGATAATTTTGTATACACTCATATTTTGTTTCATTATTTCCATAATATCAATTTTTATTGGTATTCTATTTCTCATACATATATATGATTTTCATGTGCTTGCTTTACAATGGGTTTACATATTTAAAGCACAAAATTAGTTTATGCTAAGCTTGATTTAAAACTTTATTTACAATTAGTATCTCAAATAGCCATGCAGAAGCTTATGAAAAAAATTTTTTTTTTTTGGCTTTTCAATTGATATCAATATGTTTCTATTTCAAATTTGTTATTAATTTACAATTGGTATCAATATGTATTGCCTATTTGAAAAATTCAAAATTGTAATGTTTATTTTACAATTGATATCAACATGATTTTTTTTACAATTGGTATCTTAAAAATTTTGTTTACAAGATATCTCAAAATTTGTTTTATTGAGAAAAATTCATAATTTTGTTTGAACAATTAAAAATCAAAACAGTTTTGATTTGTATTGCTTATATGCAAGGAGAGCTTAACATCTCTTCTACATATATATTCTTGTTGAGTGTATCTTGTATTGAGGAGCTTGACAACTCTTCTTTATGTGATACACGTGTGTAGGGGGAGCTTCACATCTCCTCTTATGCATTAAGATTATGTGTTATGTGAATTGGGGCTTGTCATCCCTTCTTCATGTAATGCATATATGTAGGGAAGCTAACTTAGCGTCTTCCTCTTCATGAATGTATATCGCATATACCTTTTATTTGATTGCTTTGATTTTACCCTTTATTGATTCTATGTTTCGGACAAAAGGGGGAGAAAAATTTGTTGGTTTTGTTTTTAATTTAACCCCTTTGTTGATGATTGACAAAAAGGGGGAGAAGTATTTGGTATATATATGCATGTTTTCCTTGCTTTATTCATAAAGGGGGAGAAGTATTTATGTTTATGCATATATGTTTTGTTTTGCAAATAGGAGAAAAAGAATTTGATTTGTTTTATGCTTGATTGGCAAGTTTATCTCCATATATTTACATACATGTTTATGAGCATTCATTGCGGAGAAGTATTTATGTTTATGCATATATGTTTTGTTTTGCAAATAGGAGAAAAAGAATTTGATTTGTTTTATGCTTGATTGGCATGTTTATCTCCATATATTTGCATATATGTTTATGAGCATTCATTGCATATTTATTTGTTTATTTGTTATGCATGAGTTAAGGGGGAGCTTCTTTGAAGCTTTACTTTAATCCATGCATATATAACTTCGTGAGTTTTGTCATCATCAAAAAGGGAGAGATTGTTGGCCCAAAGGCCCATCACTCTAGTTTTGATGATGATCAACTCATGTAATTATAGTACTAATGATCTTGTGTTTAATTAGTGACAGATTCATGATCAAGATCTTAGTAGGTGTATAGCTTCAACAAAGGATTTAAAGTCAAGTTTTGGAGCTAGCACGGTTTGATTCAAGAGCTTGTGCATAAAGACTACATCAAGTACTCAAGAGGAGTCTAGCTCTATTGGATCGAGTTTGGACCAAGTCAAGAAGATGAGAAGACTTCAAGTCAAGACTTCAAGAAGATGAAGGCTTGTGTCTAGGTTTATTTTTGTAAGATTTTGTTTTTAGTTAAAATGTAAAGGATAGAATAGCTAGTGGATTGCTCAAGTATATCTTACACACACACTCTTGTTTTAGATGAGTTTTCATAAAAGAATTTTCATTTTAGAAAAGTCTTTTCATTTTGGAAAATACTGGATTGGTTTTTGGTATTCCAAGTATTATGTTTAACCAAAACCATGTTTAGAACTTAATGTCAAAAACATAGATATTTCACCATGTTTGTGTAGTAGATCATATCCATACACACTATGCTTTAAATAAGTTTAGAATATCTTGTTTTTGCATTTTGGAGAAATTTGGAAAACAAGTTTTGGAAAAATCATTTTGGAAAATACCGTTTTTGTTTTAAGCCAAAATTTTCAAGTTACAAAAAAGGTCCAAATTATTTGTAACATGCTTTGATTTTGTGCAAGCATGTTTGTTTATCAAAGAATATTCGTTAAAACTATTTTTTTAGATTTTTCATGATTTTATGGGATTTTATTTGAGCCAAAATGACCAAGTTTTTCTTTCCCTAAAATCCCTGACCTGGCTTCATCCGGTCGACCGGGCCGGTCGACCGCCCGACGTGCACAGACGTGCACGAGTCTGGCTGGAGGGCCGGTCAACCGAGACGGTCGGCCGCCAGAGAGCTTCTGCTCTCTGGAAAACCCCGATCGACCGCAGAGAATCTGTTCTCTGTTCCAGAGGCTCGGTCGACCAGGCCGGTCGACTGAAGCCCCAATGGTCGGATTTCTGACCGTTGACGGTCGGCCGGCCCGTCGACCGACAGTTCTGTCAGGCCTCCAACGGGTAGTTTTTGGAGCCCTATATATTGGGCCATTTGGGGGCTGTTTTCTCTAAGATTTCAAGAAGAGTTTTGGGCTAGTTTTTCCCACTCATTTCAGTGGTTATATCCACAAGTTTTAGAGCCAAATATTTCCAATCAAAAGGAGAGTTTTTATCAAGAGTGTTTCAAAGTGATTTTCTTGAGTTTTCGCCACCATTTCCATCCTTGTTTTCTCATACAACACTTGAGCTATCCATTGCTATATCTACCTATAGGAATTTGTTGTGAGAGGATTTTAGGTGATCAAGAGTTGTGATCACTAAAGTTCTATATTGTACTTTGAGGAGGCGGACTTGCGGGTTCGCGTGTTTCGAGTTCGCGTGTGAACTCCGTGTTTGAGGTGCGACCTCGGCGAGCCCGTGGGCTTGCGGTGTGTACGGACTAGGGAGTCTGAGAGCTTGTAGGTGTTGTGGCACCGAGTGATCCGGTGGGATCGATTTTAGTGAAAATCCTTCGTGTGTCGAAGGCGGGGATGTAGGGCAAGGGTGCTCGAACCTCGAAACAAATCCCTTATGTTTGCGATTGCTCACTCTCTCTATCTCCTTGTTTATATCTTGCATACTATTATTGTGTTTATCTTTATATGCTTGATATTCATTGTGTGCTTTATTGTATATGTTTGGGGATTATTTGCTAACACTTGTATTCAACCAAGAGAGCCAACGCGGCACCTCAACTCTTATTTAAAGGAATCATGAGGAGTTAGTCCAGAGCCCTTAACGGGAAATTCGGCTACACTCTTGTGTTATACGTGGTGTTTAGTTTAAATAGTTTGTTTAGGTCATAATAGTTTTTTATTCCGCATTTAGTGACCATTAGATTAGCCATCACCTATTCACCCCCCTCTAGGTGATTTTGCAATTGGTATCAGAGCCAAGTGCTCTTGATTTGGGTCTTACAACCTAGAGTTAAAGATCCTCCTTTTTAGGCTAATCACAAAATTTGTACACACACCATGGACTTCATGTCACCACCCATGTTTGACATTCTTAACATCCATATATGGAAGGTGAAGATGTCCTTGTACCTCAAAGCCTTAGATATTCATGTTTATTTTGCCACTACTAGAGATTCATATTGTTTAAATGGCAATAATTTGAGGCTAATGCAAAAGCCCTACATGCTTAAAGTCAACCCTAAATCATGATTATTTATCTAGGGTTTCTAACATTGATTCGGCTTTTGTAGTTTGGAACACCATACTCTCCCTCGGCGAAAAAGATCAATATTAAGCGGGGAGCGACTCGGATGTTGGAAGCGACACTTCCAACATGTGCTACATGGTCCAAGGGATAACTGTAACGCCCCGATTCCACGGATACGGGGACGTCACTGCGACGTATATACGTAGGTCAGAAAATGCCCCCACGTATATACGCTAAGCATAAAAGTACAACAAGAATCAGAGTACAACACAAAGCGTGGTATATTCATATGCCAACTTACAAGATACGAGTACAAAGTTATACAAACTATGATAAAGTAATACACTTTACAAGTGTCTTTTATCATATCCAAGTCCAAAAGAATAATATACAATATATACATCAAAATGCTCACGTGATGGATGGAAATCCCGTGAGTCAAAAGGAAGAGTCTGGCACGAGGGGGGCTGGGGCTAGTCGGCCTGCCCACTAAGATAGGCTCGATCCTCTGTGGACGGTTCCACTTCGGTCCAAGCCTCAGAATCTGAATATGCAAATCCAAGGAATCAAGACATATAAACAATAAACAATTATAGCCAAGTGGCTAAGATACATGAATAAGTAAGATGGAACAATATAAGGAATATCAACTAACAAGTATGAAAAGCATGAAGAGACAAAGTTCTAATACAATAAATCTACAGTTAACGTCTTATTATTATTACTTATCTTACTGTGATATCTAGCTATGTGACCCAGCGTCCCAGGGCACATAGATCCATATCCTAGTAAAACAAGGTTGTTATTGGAAATCAGCGGTTGTATCGACGAACTATGTTTACAGTGGACCCCGTACATGCCCGGGATAACGGTCCAGGATTGTTCCGTTGCTTGGTGACGGAAGCCAGCCGCTAGGCCATTCAGGAGGGACTTATGTATGCCCTTATCATGATGGTACCAGTAATAGAGGGAGCAAGCACTCCCCTCGGTCCCCTGAAGGCCCACAGGTCAGACCGGAACATGAGTTGCACAACATTCCTAAAAACCACTGTAAAACACGAACACATATCGATATCCGCATGTTTTCCCCCGACCCATGTGTAAGTTGGTCCATTTTATACAAAAGTCAAGTGTATCATGCTTGGTTCAAGTGATGGCATGATAAGTGGTGATATTCACTATTTAACAAGTTATGGGGTGATAATGTACAATAACAAGTCATGAAGTAATATGAGGTAAGATTCATCAAGTAACATGTCATGTAATACCAGTTATGAAGCATGAACAGGAATAATATACCACACATGTATCAACAATAAGAACCAATTCAGAACGGAATCAACTAAGTCAAACAGTCATAATTAGTCGACTAGGAGGAAAGATTAGTCGACTAATAGGGGTCTTAAGTCGACTAACAGTCTGAATTAGTCGACTAAAACTGGGAAACAGAGAGTTGGGTTTCTGTTTCAGGAAAGTTAGTCGACTAGAGTGAAATGTATAGTCGACTAACAGATACCTAAGTCGACTAATAGTGGGGCTAAGTCGACTAAAACTGTGATACAGAAAGTTAGGATTTATTCCAGGAAATATTAGTCGACTAGGTGAAAATAGTAGTCGACTAGGGGTCTCAAGTCGACTAATATCTAGGCTAAGTCGACTGGGGCCGAGAGTTGGTGTTTTCTGGTCCAAGGAAAGATTAGTCGACTAGGCTAAGAATGTAGTCGACTAGGGGGGTCTAGTCGACTGGTAATATGGTTTAGTCGACTAAAACTGTGAAATCAGAAAAAGTCACGTTTCAGAACAAATGGGTTAGTCGACTAGTCTCTAGGTCAAGTCGACTAATTCTGGGAAAACAGGATACAGAACAGATTTTATGGTGATTGTTTGATGTCTAAAAATATGATTTTTATGGCACCAGTGTACATGAATGATCAACACAAGTAAACAAGGAAGTTGTCTAGTCTTGGTGAGTAAAGATACTCACTTTGAATGGTTATAAGGGGTTATACGAGTTCGAAGAGATCGTTGCCGACAAACTTGATCCTCGGCGATATTTCCGACGAAGAGAGATGCGATCCAAATCCAAGGGTTGTGGTAGCTTGAGAAGAAGATAAAGGCCTTGAGGTGTTCTTTGGAATTAGGGTTTGAGATGGAGGAGGAAGAGTGAAGGCTAATTCTTGGTGAAGTGAAGAAAAGAGAAAAGAATTGTAAGGGAAAGGATTTTATAGGGTTTGATTTTTGTAAAGGGAATGCAAATAAAGAAATTGAGAGGGGTTTTGTGCAAAATAGGGGAAGGGTGAGGTGTCTCCCTTGGCCAATGGTGGCCGGCCATGAGAAAGAGAGAGAGAGAAGTATTAAATGAGGGGGGTTGGTGAGAATGTGTGGAGATGGAATTTTGGAAGAAAATGGAAATTTGGAAAATGGAATTTTTGTGGTTGTGAAGGAAGGAAAAGAAAATAGGGAAAAGGAAAAAAGAAAAGAATTGATAAATGAAGAGATTTTCTTGGTCTTGGAAAATGAAATACCGGAAACACGGATTCCTAGGTTCAAGTCAAGAATGCGGGAAAACATTTCGGAAAATACCGAAATCGTCCGAAATTTAAGTATTTCGGAACGACTCGTAATTTTCACCAAAAATCAATAATAATATATGAAGACCTATAGTGAAATCCGTTAGAAGAAATACTTTATAGTTTTAAAGCTAAAAATCCCGGAATCAGTTACCTACCGACTCCGAAAGAATTTTCATAAATTCATAAAATTCACAGAAAAAGTATATGGATAAGAAATACGATTCTAAGAAATAAAGTCTAAAGGACTTTCTAGAAATTCCTAACTGTTTGTGAAATAAAAATACTGGAAGAAGTCTTCTACCGACTCCGGCAGAATTTGCATAAATTCGTAAAATCTTCAGAAAAGTATTTAAGTAAGGGATATTATTCTAGGCAGAAATGTCTAAAGAATTTTCTAGAATTTCTAAACAGTTTGTAAGATAAAAATTCGGGAATCGATCAGCGGCACTGGTCGACACCGGTTTGGAGAAATTCATTTAAATTCTAGAAAATTCCAGAAATTCTCATAAAATCTAATATTTTAGAAAATGATATTTGAAATTGAAATTGGTCAAATACGGGAAGTAAATCGAAAAATACGATCGAAAAGCTGAATACGCAACTAAGTACGTATTCCGGAAACGGGGTATTACAATCCACCCACCTTACAAAAATTTCGTCCTCGAAATTTCGTAAAGTGAAAGGTAACAGGAAAGGTAACAGATATAGAGAAGGATAAGATAGGAAATAACAGTTGAGAAGAATAGAAGGAAAGGGTCTTACCAATCAAGATGTGAAGAGTTGAGGATAACGCTCTCGGATAACGTCCTCTCGTTCCCAAGTGGCCTCCCCTGGTGCATGCCTGTTCCAAGACACCAATACTAATGGAATGGCTTTGTTCTTCAGTGTCTTCACACTTCTATCAATATGGCCATCGGCTGCTCCTGATATGATAAATCTGGCTGTAGCTCTAGTTCGGAGTGATCCAGTATATGGCTATCATCCTTTACATACCTCCTCAACTGAGATACGTGGAAAACATTGTGCACTCCGTCCAAAGAAGGCGGCAATGCCAATCTGTAAGACACATCTCCCACTCGCTCCAAAATCTCGAATGGGCCGATATATCTTGGACTCAGCTTTCCACGAACACCAAACCGGATGATTCCCTTGGTAGGTGATATCCTCAAGAATACATGATCTCCTGCCTGGAACTCCAATGGCCTTCTCCGTGTGTCTGCCCAACTCTTCTGTCTGCTCTGAGCTGCCTTGAGATGATCTCTGATAACTCTGACCTTCTCTGTAGTCTGAATCAGGATCTCTGGCCCCAATAGTCTTCTCTCACCGACTTCATCCCAACAAATCGGAGACCTGCACTTCCTTCCATACAATGCTTCAAAGGGTGCCATTTTGATACTTGCCTGATAACTGTTGTTATAAGAAAACTCAGCCAAGTGAAGATGATCTTCCCATGAACCCTTGAACTCAATTATGCAGGCTCTAAGCATATCTTCGAGAATCTGGATGGTCCTCTCTGATTGTCCGTCTGTCTGAGGATGATAAGATGTACTGAACTTCAGACGAGTTCCCAGACTCTCTTGGAGACTCTCCCAGAAATGAGATCTGAATCTGGTATCTCTATCTGAAACAATACTCACTGGAACTCCATGCAGACGAACTATCTCCTTCATGTACTTGTCTGCTAGAACCTCCGTTGACTGACCCACCCTGAATGGTATGAAGTGAGCTGCCTTGGTGAGGCGATCAATGATTACCCACACAACATTATTACCCTTTGGACTACGAGGTAATGCTGTGACAAAGTCCATAGTGATGTGCTCCCACTTCCATTCGGGTATCGGTAAAGGATGTAGAAGTCCGGCTGATCTCTGGTGCTCTATCTTTATCTGCTGGCACACCAGGCACTTAGCTACAAACTGAGCTATCTCCCTCTTCATGGCATTCCACCAGAAATGCTTCTTCAAGTCCTGATACATCTTGTTCCCCCCGGGTGTATGGAATAAGCTGAACTGTGTGCTTCCTCCAAAATCTTCTGTCTGACTTCTCCTTGGGGAACACAAAGCCTGCTCCCAAAATACAAAGCACCATCTGGATGGATACAGATATCAGTCCTCAATCCATCCTCCACCTGAGCTCGAAATATCTGTAATCTGGGGTCCTCCTTCTGAGCTTCCTTGATCTCATCAATCAATGATGACTGGATCTGTAAAGCCATGAGCTGCCCTGCCTTGTCACCTCCTCGAACTACCATCAAGTCCAATCTGATGAAGTCCTGAATTAACTCCTTCTGCTGAGTGAGCTGGACAAGCACTCTATTCTCTGGCATCCTGCTCAGTGCATCTGGAACTGTATTGACCTTGCCTGGATGATATTGCAAGTCAATATCATAGTCTGCCATAAGCTCCAACCACCGCCTCTGCCTCATGTTCAACTCTTTCTGTGAAAAGATATACTTGAGGCTCTTGTGATCTGTGTATATCAGCACTTTATCTCCCAAAAGGTAGTGCCTCCAAATCTTCAAGGCAAATATCACAGCTGCCAACTCCAAGTCATGAGTTGGGTAATTCCTCTCATGAGGCTTCAGTTGCCTAGATGCATATGCTATAACATGATCATGTTGCATAAGTACACATCCCAGGCCTTTTCCCGATGCATCACTGAATATGACCATCCCTCCTCTCCCTGAGGGAGTCCTCAAGATTGGAGCTGAAATGAGCCTATGCTTCAACTGCTCAAATGCTGCGGTACACTCCTCTGTCCATATGTACCTTACTCCTTTCCGGGTGAGCTGGGTCAACGGAGCTGCAATCCTAGAGAAATCCTGGACAAAGCGTCTGTAATATCCGGCTAGTCCAAGAAAACTCTTAATCTCAGTCACCGTCCTCGGAACTGGCCAATCCTTCACTGCCTGGACTTTGCTAGGATCAACTGAAATTCCTTCTGCTGAAACAATGTGCCCAAGAAAGGCTATACTGTCCAACCAGAAATCACACTTGCTCCTCTTGGCATGAAGCTGCTCCTGCTGGAGAGTCTGCAACACAATCCTCAAGTGTTCTGCATACTCCTTGTTGTTCTTTGAATAGATCAAGATGTCGTCTATGAAAACAACAACAAACTGATCCAAGTAGGGCGAGAACACTCGGTTCATCAAGTCCATGAAAACTGCAGGGGCATTGGTAACTCCGAAAGCATTACTAGAAACTCATAGTGGCCATAACGGGTCCTGAATGCCGTCTTCGGAATATCCTCTCTCTTCACTCTCAGCTGATGGTAACCGACTGCAAATCCAATTTAGAGAACACACGGGCTCCATGAAGCTGATCAAACAGATCATCAATCCTGGGTAAGGGATACTTGTTCTTGATGGTAACTTTGTTCAATTCCCTATAATCGATACAAAGTCTCTTACCACCATCCTTCTTGTTGGCCAATAGAACTGGAGCTCCCCATGGTGAAGTGCTTGGCCTAATCAATCCCTTGTCTGAGTACTCCTGCAGCTGCTTCTTCAGAATCTCTAACTCCGTCGGTGCCATCCTGTATGGAGCCTTGGATATGGGAGCTGCTTCTGGAACTGTATCAATGGAGAACTCAATCATCCTCTCCGGTGGCAGTCCTGAAATCTCAGCAAACACCTCTGGGAATTCATCCCACACCGGTACCTTCTGCTTCTGAACCTCCGAAGTAATCATCTGAGTCTTTCCCCTAGTGGACTTCACTTCTCCACTAAACTGGAATTCAGGTTGAAGGGGAATTCTGAAATTAATCTTCCTCTCCCTACAGTCAATCACTGCATAGTACTGACTGAGCCAAGTCATGCCTAAGATTACGTCGTACCCTTTGGTGTCTAGTACGAGCATATCTATGGCCAAAGTCTTGTCACATAATTCTACTGGACAATCAGTACAACTCTAGAAGATATGACTACCCCATTTCCTGTACTTATCTCCCATTTGTGGTCTAATAACCTAACAGGTATAGAATGTAAAGCCACAAAATTCTCTGAGATATAACAGTGGGATGCTCCTGAATCGAAGAGAGCGAGAACAGGTATTGAATGAACTCTGATGTTACCTGTTATCACCTCCTCTGAAGCCTCAGCCTCCTCTGCTGTCAGAGTATAAGCCTGACCTCTGCCACGCCCTGCTGCAGTCCTGCCTCCTCTCTGGACTGGGCGAACAACATGCTGTGGAGGAAGGGGTAGAGCTCTCCTCATCACCGGTCCCTGGTTCCTCTGCCCAAGTGGCCCTGGTAGTACCCTCTGTCCATTCGGTCCTTGAAGTGCTGGCACTGCTTGACCGGTTATCCCCACTCTCCTGTGTGGACAAGCCTCTATGGAATGGTCTCTGGATCCACACACCAAGCACAGCCCATTTGCCCTCCGGCAATTTGGTCAGTGTGCCCTGGTTTCTGACAATAGTTGCAGAAGGCAATAGGTTGGGCCGTCTGGTAAGGAGCTGGCCTGAAAGGTTGCCTCATCTGGACCTTTGCTGCTCTGTATGGGCCTCCTCTTCCCATTGGTACAAACGGCCTCTTCATGGCCTGATTCCTCATCTGGTTCTCTTACTTCTTCTCTAACCCACGCTCCACCTCTCGAGCTATGGTGAGAACCTCCGAGTAAGTCTTCAACTGCTGGGGCATTAGGAATACTTGTATATCCATCTGCAGGCCCTGCTGAAATCTGCTTGCCCGCTTCTCTTCATCTGTCACCATGTACGGGGCAAAACGACTCAGTCTAAGAAACTCCGCGCATACTCGTCCACGGACTTGTTCCACTGCTGTAATCTGATGAACTGCTCCTCCATGTCCTTCTGAGCAGTAGCAGGGAAGAACCTGCTGTAAAAACTCTTGGAGAACGTGTCCCATGTGACAGGCTTCTCCAGTCTGGCCTCCTCAGCAAGCCACCAAGTTCTGGCTATGTCTTTCAACTGAATCTTAGCAACTTCAACTTGGTTCTCCTTTGGTACCCTGGCTGCATTCAGCAGATCTGTGGTATCTGTCAACCATTGTTCAGCATCCAAGGGCTTCTCTTCTCCCGTGAATATAGCTGGCTGCAGCCTCCTGAAATCTAAAAGTTTCCCGGCCTCTGCTCCTTTGGGGCTGCTAACTCCTGCCTGAGGAGTTCAGTCTGTTGCTGCTGGTTCTCCATCATAGCCTGAATGACTCTCAGGACATCGGTATTCTCTCCTCCCGTGGGTCCATTCGGCACTTGCCCAATGTTGTTACGACCCGACCTTCGCTCCATACCGAATTAGGAAAAGATAGCTGGAATTGGAAACAAATGGAAGGAGTTTAGGACACAAGGGAATGAATTAAGGAAGGAATCAAGAAGGACTCAATAACTTTGTACATTGTAGTTGGCATTAGCAAATTACTAAAATTTGCTGCTTGATTGTACTTTAGGTGTGAGAGCCTGGGCTCTGATACCAACCTGTAACGCCCCGATTCCACGGATACGGGGACGTCACTGCGATGTATATACGTAGGTCAGAAAATGCCCCCACGTATATACGCTAAGCATAAAAGTACAACAAGAATCAGAGTACAACACAAAGCGTGGTATATTCATATGCCAACTTACAAGATACGAGTACAAAGTTATACAAACTATGATAAAGTAATACACTTTACAAGTGTCTTTTATCATATCCAAGTCCAAAAGAATAATATACAATATATACATCAAAATGCTCACGTGATGGATGGAAATCCCGTGAGTCAAAAGGAAGAGTCTGGCACGAGGGGGGCTGGGGCTAGTCGGCCTGCCCACTAAGATAGGCTCGATCCTCTGTGGAAGGTTCCACTTCGGTCCAAGCCTCAGAATCTGAATATGCAAATCCAAGGAATCAAGACATATAAACAATAAACAATTATAGCCAAGTGGCTAAGATACATGAATAAGTAAGATGGAACAATATAAGGAATATCAACTAACAAGTATGAAAAGCATGAAGAGACAAAGTTCTAATACAATAAATCTACAGTTAACGTCTTATTATTATTACTTATCTTACTGTGATATCTAGCTATGTGACCCAGCGTCCCAGGGCACATAGATCCATATCCTAGTAAAACAAGGTTGTTATTGGAAATCAGCGGTTGTATCGACGAACTATGTTTACAGTGGACCCCGTACATGCCCGGGATAACGGTCCAGGATTGTTCCGTTGCTTGGTGACGGAAGCCAGCCGCTAGGCCATTCAGGAGGGACTTATGTATGCCCTTATCATGATGGTACCAGTAATAGAGGGAGCAAGCACTCCCCTCGGTCCCCTGGAGGCCCACAGGTCAGACCGGAACATGAGTTGCACAACATTCCTAAAAACCACTGTAAACACGAACACATATCGATATCCGCATGTTTTCCCCCGACCCATGTGTAAGTTGGTCCATTTTATACAAAAGTCAAGTGTATCATGCTTGGTTCAAGTGATGGCATGATAAGTGGTGATATTCACTATTTAACAAGTTATGGGGTGATAATGTACAATAACAAGTCATGAAGTAATATGAGGTAAGATTCATCAAGTAACATGTCATGTAATACCAGTTATGAAGCATGAACAGGAATAATATACCACACATGTATCAACAATAAGAACCAAATTCAGAACGGAATCAACTAAGTCAAACAGTCATAATTAGTCGACTAGGAGGAAAGATTAGTCGACTAATAGGGGTCTTAAGTCGACTAACAGTCTGAATTAGTCGACTAAAACTGGGAAACAGAGAGTTGGGTTTCTGTTTCAGGAAAGTTAGTCGACTAGAGTGAAATGTATAGTCGACTAACAGATACCTAAGTCGACTAATAGTGGGGCTAAGTCGACTAAAACTGTGATACAGAAAGTTAAGATTTATTTCAGGAAATATTAGTCGACTAGGTGAAAATAGTAGTCGACTAGGGGTCTCAAGTCGACTAATATCTAGGCTAAGTCGACTGGGGCCGAGAGTTGGTGTTTTCTGGTCCAAGGAAAGATTAGTCGACTAGGCTAAGAATGTAGTCGACTAGGGGGGTCTAGTCGACTGGTAATATGGTTTAGTCGACTAAAACTGTGAAATCAGAAAAAGTCACGTTTCAGAACAAATGGGTTAGTCGACTAGTCTCTAGGTCAAGTCGACTAATTCTGGGAAAACAGGATACAGAACAGATTTTATGGTGATTGTTTGATGTCTAAAAATATGATTTTTATGGCACCAGTGTACATGAATGATCAACACAAGTAAACAAGGAAGTTGTCTAGTCTTGGTGAGTAAAGATACTCACTTTGAATGGTTATAAGGGGTTATACGAGTTCGAAGAGATCGTTGCCGACAAACTTGATCCTCGGCGATATTTCCGACGAAGAGAGATGCGATCCAAATTCAAGGGTTGTGGTAGCTTGAGAAGAAGATAAAGGCCTTGAGGTGTTCTTTGGAATTAGGGTTTGAGATGGAGGAGGAAGAGTGAAGGCTAATTCTTGGTGAAGTGAAGAAAAGAGAAAAGAATTGTAAGGGAAAGGATTTTATAGGGTTTGATTTTTGTAAAGGGAATGCAAATAAAGAAATTGAGAGGGGTTTTGTGCAAAATAGGGGAAGGGTGAGGTGTCTCCCTTGGCCAATGGTGGCCGGCCATGAGAAAGAGAGAGAGAGAAGTATTAAATGAGGGGGGTTGGTGAGAATGTGTGGAGATGGAATTTGGAAGAAAATGGAAATTTGGAAAATGGAATTTTTGTGGTTGTGAAGGAAGGAAAGAAAATAGGGAAAAGGAAAAAAGAAAAGAATTGATAAATGAAGAGATTTTCTTGGTCTTGGAAAATGAAAATACCGGAAACACGGATTCCTAGATTCAAGTCAAGAATGCGGGAAAACATTTCGGAAAATACCGAAATCGTCCGAAATTTAAGTATTTCGGAACGACTCGTAATTTTCACCAAAAATCAATATAATATATGAAGACCTATAGTGAAATCCGTTAGAAGAAATACTTTATAGTTTTAAAGCTAAAAATCCCGAATCAGTTACCTACCGACTCCGAAAGAATTTTCATAAATTCATAAAATTCACAGAAAAAGTATATGGATAAGAAATACGATTCTAAGAAATAAAGTCTAAAGGACTTTCTAGAAATTCCTAACTGTTTGTGAAATAAAAATACTGGAAGAAGTCTTCTACCGACTCCGGCAGAATTTGCATAAATTCGTAAAATCTTCAGAAAAGTATTTAAGTAAGGGATATTATTCTAGGCAGAAATGTCTAAAGAATCTTCTAGAATTTCTAAACAGTTTGTAAGATAAAAATTCGGGAATCGATCAGCGGCACTAGTCGACACCGGTTTGGAGAAATTCATTTAAATTCTAGAAAATTCCAGAAATTCTCATAAAATCTAATATTTTAGAAAATGATATTTGAAATTGAAATTGGTCAAATACGGGAAGTAAATCGAAAAATACGATCGAAAAGCTGAATACGCAACTAAGTACGTATTCCGGAACGGGGTATTACAATAACCCCCTTGAGGTAAACAACGAATCCGAGTTAGATGAAGATGTTGATATGTCCTATGATGAGCTTACATCTTTTTGTCAACAACTTCTTGAAAATCACCTAGAGGGGGGGTGAATAGGTGATTATGCTAATCAATGAACAAATTAAAAATTAAGATGTAACAATCACCACACAAGATTCACAAGATGAATGAAGGCAAGTAAATATAGTAATGATGATGATAAGCAAGTAATAAGAGCAAGTAAAGTAATGTTAAGGAGTGCAAGACTGTAAACCAATCGCAAACACAAGGATTGTTATCGAGGTTCGAGCACCCAGCTCTACTCCCCGCCTTCCCCAGAAGGATTCTAGCTACTTCCACTATCACAAAGAAATCACAATTACACGGAGTACCCAACTCCACAATCTCGATTACAAGCAATTTCTGAGTAGTCAAAAGACCACAAACTCTCTCTTTCAAATGTCTCTTCCCTTACAAAAACTCCTTAGAGAACAATGAGTAGGAATGAAGCTCTTGTTGTAAGTGAAGAAAGAAAATTAAATCAGAGAGTATTTCAAAAATCACTTCAGAAAATGAGAGAGAATTTCAGCACAAAAACCAAGAAACAAATCTCTTTTGAATGCCTTAAACTTTTGAATTTTTCTTGCAAAAATTGTTGTAACCAATCTCTCCCCAAACATCCCTATT
Source organism: Agave tequilana (assembly GCA_038442645.1). Lineage (NCBI taxonomy): Eukaryota > Viridiplantae > Streptophyta > Magnoliopsida > Asparagales > Asparagaceae > Agave > Agave tequilana. Next base: position 341,644 of record JAVJIF010000391.1, on the reverse strand, counting down.
TATAGGAGAGGGCTAGGTTTAAGGATAATACAAACTTAAGGTTAATTAAGTCATATTAGATTTGAAATATATCCCTAAATCAAATTTTAAACACAAGAAGACAAAATAAAACAGCTTATTAAAAACTGCCCGTTACTGTTCAACGGATAGTTCGGTCGACTGGCCGGTCGACCGTACGTTCAAAATTATGACCGTTGCAGGCCAGCGGTCGACCGCCTTGTCGACCCAATCTATCCGAGAGCAGACTGAGTTACAATCGGTCGACCGTGCGGTCGACCGCAAAAACGTGCACACTGATACATGTACACCCAGAACTACAGTCGACTGGGCCGGTCGACCGGCCAAACCTGACATAGGTCCGTCGACTGTCCGGTCGACTGGCTCAGGTCAAAAACCAGGTTTTGGACAGAAAATCAAAAGGGATTTTGATTTTGACAAAAATACTTTTGAACAGGAATTAGCATAAAACATAAATATATATCTGTAGGCAAAATCTTGTATGCAAAATATTTTTGTATAAATTATAAGAAATTATTTTGGATTAAGTATGTGCGCAAAAACGTGTGTGATAGAGCTTCAAACCTATCCACTATTCTTTAACAAACTATAAAACTAAAAACAAAATAATTAAAGACTTCTTGAGCAATCTTCAAGTCTTTGAGCCATGCTATCCTTGCTAGAGCCTTCTTCTTCTATGATCCTTCCTTGATGTGCAATATGCCTTCATAGCTTTATGAACCTAGAAGTTGTTGCAATAGCAAGCAATGCCCTCCAAACATGGTACTTATCCTGAAACTTAACTTAAGCAAATTCATTAGTACCAAATAGCTCTTATTTGGTTTGTCATCATCAAAACACAAAACAATTGGAGAGTGTAACCTCTTGGGCCAACAATCTCCCCCTTTTTGATGATGACAAAACAAATAGGCTATAAACAAAAATATAGGGGAGGAGAAAACTCCCCCTCAAATTATGCTATATGAAAAACACAAGAATTTATTGAAAACAAAAAAATGCTCTTGATACTAATTGAAACCAATTGAAACAATAATGAAAATCACATACTAACAAAACACAAAAAATTCTCAAAAAAACGCATGAAAACAAAACAAGACAACAAAAACATATATAAACTCATATAAACTCATATGGAACCAAGACCATATAAATTTATTTTTGTCCATGTAAACTTATTCTCCCCCTTTTTGTCATACATCAAAAAGGGTTATGAAAAACATGTCTATTCAATAACACAAACATTAAGTTCTCCACAAATAAATGAAAATCTAGCAAAATCAAGAGGTTTAGTGAAAATATCGGCTAGTTGCAAATCGGTAGAAACATAATCAATATCTATATCTCCTTTCTCAAAATGATCTCTAAGAAAGTGATATCTAATCTCAATGTGCTTGGTCTTACTATGTTGATTTGCATTCTTAGTCATGTGTATAGTACTAGTATTATCACAAAATATTTTTATATGATCAAAATGCAAATCAAAATCAAGGAGAGTATGTTTCATCCAAAGGACTTGTGCACAACAAGCCCCCGCGGCAACATACTCCGCCTCGGCGGTTGAGAGTGCTACGGAATTTTGTTTCTTAGAGGACCATGAAACAAGACAATTACCAAGAAATTGACATGTCCCACTAGTACTTTTTCTATCTACTCTACAACCCGCATAGTCGGCATCCGAATAACTCGTCATTGAGAAATCTCCGGTTTTCGGATACCTTAGACCCATCCCAATAGTGCCCTTAATATACCGAATAATGCGTTTTACCGCAATAAGATGGGACTCTTTAGGACACGATTGAAATCTAGCACAAAGACACACACTAAACATAATATCCGGCCTACTTGCCGTTAAATATAAAAGACTTCCTATCATGCTTCTATATAATTTAATATCAACATTTTTACCTTGGTCATCTTTATCAAGCTTGGTTGTAGTTGCCATGGGAGTGTTGCAAGTCTTTGAGCCTTCAAGTTCAAACTTCTTTACAAGTTCCTTTGCGTACTTGGCTTGACTTATGAACGTCCCGTTTTGCAATTGCTTGATTTGGAGTCCAAGGAAGAAATTGAGCTCACCCATTGAAGACATTTCAAATTCAAGTCGCATGACCTTTTCAAAATCCTTGCATAAAAGCTCATTAGTAGAACCAAAAATTATATCATCTACATAAATTTGCACAATTAATATATCATTATCAACATGCTTAGTAAATAGAGTTGTGTCTACTTTGCCTTTAACAAAATCATTTGAAATTAGAAAACTAGAAAGCCTTTCATACCAAGCTCTAGGAGCTTGTTTCAATCCATATAAAGCTTTATCAAGTTTAAAAACAAAATCGGGATGAACATGATCAACAAAACCGGGAGGTTGAGAAACATAAACTTCTTCATTAATAAAACCATTCAAAAATGCACTTTTCACATCCATTTGAAAAAGTTTAAAATTTTTGAAAGATGCAAAAGCTAGTGTCATCCATATGGCTTCAAGCCGTGCTACGGGTGCAAAGGTCTCCTCAAAGTCAATTCCTTCAACTTGAGTGTAACCTTGGGCCACTAACCTAGCTTTATTCCTAATGACATTTCCGGACTCATCCATCTTGTTTCTAAAGATCCACTTAGTACCAATTATTGGTCTATCGTGGGGCTTAGGAGCAAGGTGCCAAACTTGGTTGCGCTCAAATTGATTGAGTTCCTCTTGCATGGCAAGCAACCAATATGGGTCCGTCTCGGCTTCGAGAATGCCTTTGGGTTCAAAATGAGAAATGAAAGTAAAGTTACCACATAGGTCATGGAGTTTGGAGCGTGTTGTGACTCCTTTAGATGCATCACCCAAGATGAGCTCCTTAGGATGATTTGTAGCGTATCTCCAAGCTTTAGGAAGCGGTTGAGAGCTTTCCTCTTTATCCTCTTGAACATCACCAATTGATTCTTGCTTTTCTTTTTGAGCGAGTGAGTCCTTCAAGGATAGTCTCTCCATGTCTTCACCTAATGGTTCAATCTCTACAACATTCTCAACAACCACATTAGATTCTTCAAACTTAACATGCATGGTTTCTTCAATAGTAAGTGAAGATCTATTAAAAACTCTATATGCTTTGCTAGTAGAAGAATATCCAACAAAGATAGCTTCATAAGCCTTAGCATCAAATTTACCCAAATTCTCTTTAGTATTTAAAACAAAACACTTGCATCCAAAAACTTTAAAATATGCAACATTAGGTTTTCTAAAATGATACATTTCAAAAGATGTTTTGGAAGAATTCTTACACACATAAATACGATTTGAAATATAGCATGCGGTGTTTACGGCCTCGGCCCATAAAATTGAGGGAGGTCATATTCACTTATCATTGTCCTAGCCATCTCTTGAAGTGTTCTATTTTTCCTTTCTACAACTCCATTTTGTTGTGGAGTCCTAGGACAAGACATTTCATGCTTGATTCCCTTTTCATCACAATAAGTCATGAAGAGTTGGTTAACAAACTCACCACCTCTATCACTCCTTATTCTCAAAATCGAAAAACCTTTTTCTTTTTCAACCCTTTTTCGAAAGATTTTGAAATATGAAAATGTTTGATCTTTACTTTGCAAGAAGAAAACCCAAGTGAAACGGGAAAAATCATCAACTAAAACAAATGCAAATCTACTACCATTTAAACTTTTAGTTTGTGTTGGTCCAAAAAGATCCATATGAATTAGTTCTAAGGGCCTAGTAGTCATGATATCCTTAATAGGTTTGAAGGAAGACTTGGTTTGTTTCCCAAGTTGGCACGCACCACAAATGCGGTCTTTCTCAAACTTCAAGCAAGGTATACCCTTTACTAAATCCTTAGAATTAATTCTAGCAAGATGGTCAAAAGATGCATGTCCTAATCTTCTATGCCAAAGCCAAGAATTTTCATCAAAAGCATTCAAGCATTTAGTAGAACACTCTAAATTAAGCATGTCAATAATGTAAACATTATTATCACGAAAACCGGTAAGAATACAAACATCAGATTTAACATCAAAAATCTTGCAAGAAGAATCATCAAAAACAACTTTAAGTTCACGGTCACAAAGTTGACTAATGCTAAGCAAATTATGTTTTAAACCATCTACTAAAACAACATTCTCTATAATAGGAGATGAACCAATTTGAATGTTACCTATACCGATGATAGTTCCTTTGGAGTCATCCCTGAAGGTGACGGAGCCACCTTCCATGTACCTTGATAGGGTTGTAAAATTGTTGATATCCCACGTCATATGTCTTGAACAACCACTATCAAGGTACCACCGCTCCCTACGTCTTGGAGCCTTAGTGTGTACCTACATCAAATAATTTAGGACTTGATTTTGGTACCCACATTTTCTTGGGTCCTAGGGGGTTAGTTTCATTAACCCAAACAAGATTATTTGATCTATTAACTTGGTCATAGCAAAATTTAGCTAAATATCCATTCTTACCACAATATGTGCGTCTATATACTCTACCATATTTGAAGGCATAATGAGTGTGTGATTTGTGAGCATGAGAGTTGTGAGCATGAAAAGATTTAGCATGTGTAGTGTGAGCATGTGAATTTTTAGCATGAGAGGTGTGCTTTTTGGAAAACTTTTCTTCAAGTTTCTTAGTGTTAAAAGCACAATCTTTCAAAACTTTTTCAAAATCAACCATTTTAGTTTTAAAGAGGAAATTTCTTTTTCATCAACAATAGGAGATTTTCTCTTACAAGAAACCTTGTAGGCATTAAACTCATTTTGAATAGAAATAAGATTAGAAGAAATATCATCCTTTTCTTTAGAAACCATAGCAAGTTGATTTTTGAGAAAAGCAACTTCCTTTTGCAATTTTAAGCATTCAAGTTTCTTATTATCATAAGTTTCGGAAAGTTCAACAAAAGCATGTACAAGAACTTCCTTACTTAATTCATCATCTTCATCATCATGAGATTGAGGGGTTACCTTAGGAGTGTTTGCCATGAAACACATGTTCGCCGTATCCACCTCTTCTTCGGACTCGCTTTCCGAATCCCACGTTGCCTTGTATGCTTTCTTTTCCTCCGGCTTCTTTGGCTTGAAGGAGGAAGTCATCTTCTTCTTAAACTCTGGGCAATCCGTCATGATATGTCCGGGTTTGCGGCAATTGTAGCAAATGATCCTTCTCTCCTCTTTGCCTTCAAATTTCTTTCGGAAGTTGAGCTTGTTCTTCGGTACAACCTCTTGACATTCCGCACAAGTAGAGTTAGCTCCTCATCATCTTCTTCGTCTTCTTCATCGTCATCATTGGAGGATGAAGTCTTGAAGGCTATGGATTTCTTCTTTGAAGTAGTGGCCTCTTCTCTTTCCTTCTTCTCCATCTCATGGGTCTTTAGGTTCCCAATGAGACTAATGAGGTACATCTCGTCCTTATCGTTCAATTCTTTTAAGGTGGTGGCCTTTATCTCCCATGAAGACGGAAGAGCCCGAATCACTTTCCGCACCTTTTGATCGTTGGAGATGTCATCACCTAAGGAAGAAAGACCATTAGTGATTTTAGTAAACCTTGTAATCATACTATCAATAGACTCATCATCAATCATTTTAAATGACTCATATTGGGACCTCAAGAGATCTATCTTAGCTCTCTTGACTTGTGAAGTCCCTTCGTGTGTGATCAATAAGTGTTGCCAAATCTCATAAGCGGATTGGCAGTGAATTACCCGTGTAAGGTCATCCTCATTCAAGGCGGTTAATAGGGAGTTTTGGGCCTTAGAGTTAGCCTCATATTCTCTAAAGTTGAAGTTGGTCCAAGTGCTCTCATCACCATCGGGTGCTACATAGGGTTTGGTCAAGGACTTGGCCACTAAGCTACCCAAAGATTGTAAAAATATAGTCATCCTAACCTTCCAAATAGGGAAATTAAGTCCATCAAATTTAGGAGGGGTTTTAATGTTATCGGCCATGTTTACTAGTGTATGAATGTATGAATGAAAATGTTGATTAGCAAATTTTAAGGATCTCTCTATGGATGTTAAGCCAAAACCTAGAGTCCAAGCTCTGATACCAATTGAAAATCACCTAGAGGGGGGGTGAATAGGTGATTACGCTAATCAATGAACAAATTAAAAATTAAGATGTAACAATCACCACACAAGATTCACAAGATGAATGAAGGCAAGTAAATATAGTAATGATGATGATAAGCAAGTAATAAGAGCAAGTAAAGTAATGTTAAGGAGTGCAAGACTGTAAACCAATCGCAAACACAAGGATATGTTATCGAGGTTCGAGCACCCAGCTCTACTCCCCGCCTTCCCCAGAAGGATTCTAGCTACTTCCACTATCACAAAGAAATCACAATTACACCGGAGTACCCAACTCCACAATCTCGATTACAAGCAATTTCTGAGTAGTCAAAAGACCACAAACTCTCTCTTTCAAATGTCTCTTCCCTTACAAAAACTCCTTAGAGAACAATGAGTAGGAATGAAGCTCTTGTTGTAAGTGAAGAAAGAAAATTAAATCAGAGAGTATTTCAAAAACCACTTCAGAAAATGAGAGAGAATTTCAGCACAAAAACTAAGAAACAAATCTCTTTTGAATGCCTTAAACTTTTGAATTTTTCTTGCAAAAATTGTTGTAACCAATCTCTCCCCAAACACCCCTATTTATAAGAGAGGGCTAGGGTTTAAGGATAATACAAACTTAAGGTTAATTAAGTCATATTAGATTTGAAATATATCCCTAAATCAAATTTTAAACACAAGAAGACAAAATAAAACAGCTTATTAAAAACTGCCGTTACTGTTCAACGGATAGTTCGGTCGACTGGCCGGTCGACCGTACGTTCAAAATTATGACCGTTGCAGGCCAGCGGTCGACCGCCCGGTCGACCCAATCTATCCAAGAGCAGACTGAGTTACAGTCGGTCGACCGTGCCGTCGACCGCAAAAACGTGCACACTGATACATGTACACCCAGAACTACAGTTGACTGGGCCGGTCGATCGGCCAAACCTGACATAGGTCCGGTCGACTGTCCGGTCGACTGGCTCAGGTCAAAAACCAGGTTTTGGACAGAAAATCAAAAGGGATTTTGATTTTGACAAAAATACTTTTGAACAGGGATTAGCATAAAATATAAATATATATCTGTAGGCAAAATCTTGTATGCAAAATATTTTTGTATAAATTATAAGAAATTATTTTGGATTAAGTATGTGCGCAAAAACGTGTGTGATAGAGCTTCAAACCTATCCACTATTCTTTAACAAACTATAAAACTAAAAACAAAATAATTAAAGACTTCTTGAGCAATCTTCAAGTCTTTGAGCCATGCTATCCTTGCTAGAGCCTTCTTCTTCTATGATCCTTCCTTGATGTGCAATATGCCTTCATAGCTTTATGAACCTAGAAGTTGTTGCAATAGCAAGCAATGCCCTCCAAACATGATACTTATCCTGAAACTTAACTTAAGCAAATTCATTAGTACCAAATAGCTCTTATTTGGTTTGTCATCATCAAAACACAAAACAATTGGAGAGTGTAACCTCTTGGGCCAACACTTCTAAAAAATATGACAAGCTTAAGAAGGATAATAAAAATTTAAAAAAGAAATTTGATTGCATGCTTAAAGAAAAAGATTTATTAGAAAATAAGATTGCATGTTTTGAAAAAGAAAATGAGATTTGAAAAATGAGAATGTTTCCTTAATGTCTAAATTGAGTGATCTTTGTGAAGGAAACACATCTTTGAAAAATAAAATTGTTTTGGTGGAAAATCAAAAAGATGTTGTTTTTCAAGAAAACACTTCTTTAAAAGAAAAATGATTGAAAAAGAAAAGGAAAAAGTTTCTAAAAATAAGAAAAATGATTCTCATTCTCACCATGCTTTACATGCTACCATTAATGATAGTGAGATTAATGTTTTGAAAAATAAAATTGATTGTTTAAGCTCAACTTTGAGCTCGTGTGCATTTAACCATAAGAGATTGGAATCTTTATTTTCAAAGAGACAAACTCCACATATTCATGCACATCACTCTCATGCATATGCTCATATTGCACGCCATGATCATACACATACACATATGAATCCTAAGGTGTACAAATGTACACATTGTGGCCGAAAAGGCCATTTAGCAAAGTTTTGTTTTGATAAGTTGCATCATATAAATTTTGCTAATAATAAAAATTTTTGGTCCCTTACAAAGCTAACCCCCAAGGACCCAAGAAAAAATGGGGACCAAAATCCCCACCTTTTGTATTTGATGTAGGTGAGGGCTCTCACAAAATGTGAGAGGGAAGGTGCCTTGGTGGTGGTTGCACATTGACTAGAAGGACATACATTTGATGCACCGCTATCAAGGAGTTTTGGTAGAAAGGCCACCATGTTTTGGAGATTTGGAGTAGTTCCTTGGTTTGGTAACTTTTTCTAAACTCCTAGTTTATTTACATGGCCTTTTTCATAAGATATTTTTAGCATGTTCATGTGTTTTTGTGTTTCATGTGGTATATACTAGTTTAAATGTAGTTTCTATCAAAACTTGTATTTATACATGTACAAATAGTGAGCAACAAATTGATTCATATATGTTTGCACTTCATGCTCATTTGTACCGACTATATGCACATGTATAGCCTATTTTTGATGATTCTCTCATTTACACTTGTTTTGCCTATTTTCATGCTTTTACTTCATGTATATGCATTTTTATTCAAATCTAATAAATATACATGCATACCCCTTGAGTCATTTGCCTTCATGCAATTTATATTATGGACTCTTTTTATGTTTGGGATATGTATGCATATTGTTAGTTTTGGATAAATCATACATATACCTAGAAGTTATGTTTCAATGAAAAATGATTTTTCATTTTGTTTTGTTTGATAAAATGATATTTGCTTTGAGCCTTATTGATTATTTTCATGAAAATGCTATTTACATAATTTTTGAACACTCACACTTCATTTGTTTTGTCATGACTTAGTTTCATGAACATATTTTTAAGCTTTACCGATTTTGAGTGTCAATTCTTGTGTATTTGATATGATTCATAAAATACATATGATTTGATTTCTTATTTTTGAAGGATCTTTAACTAGTGTTTCAAAAATTATTTTTAACTAGTTATTATTCTTCAATTGGGTAGTGGTTTTCACTATAAAATATTTTCAAACCCTTTATTCGAAAACCCCTTCCTACACCATTTATGGGCGGACGGCTGGGCGAGTATGCCTTGTAAGCTTTATTGGAAAATCCTTTACCTTTTGCATATAAAGAGTGGTAGGTTATAAGTAATATACTTGATTTACATTGTTATTTTCAATTGATATAATTGGATCTTTTCAATTGGTATCTAAATTGATAATTTTGTATATACTCATATTTTGTTTTCTATATATGTATGCTTCATTATTTTCATAATATCAATTTTTATTGGTATTCTATTTCTCATACATATATATGATTTTCATGTGCTTGCTTTACAATGGGTTTACATATTTAAAGTACAAAATTAGTTTATGCTAAGCTTGATTTAAAACTTTATTTACAATTGGTATCTCAAATAGCCATGCATAAGCTTATGAAAAATAAATTTTTTTTGGCTTTTCAATTGATATCAATTTGTTTCTATTTCAAATTTGTTATAAATTTACAATTGGTATCAATATGTATTGCTTATTTGAAAAATTCAAATTTGTAATGTTTATTTTATAATTGGTATCAACATGATTTTTTTTACAATTGGTATCTTAAACATTTTGTTTACAAGATATCTCAAATTTGTTTTATTGAGAAAAATTCAAAATTTTGTTTGAACAATTAAAAATCAAAACATTTTTGATTTGTATTGCTTATATGCAAGGAGAGCTTAACATCGCTTCTACATATATATTCATGTTGAGTGTATCTTGTATTGAGGAGCTTGACAACTCTTCTTTATGAGATACACGTGTGTAGGGGGAGCTTCACATCTCCTCTTATGCATTACAGATTATGTGTTATGTGAACTGGGGCTTGTCATCCCTTCTTCATGTAATGCATATATGTAGGGAAGCTAACTTAGCGTCTTCCTCTTCATGAATGTATATCGCAAATACCTTTTATTTGATTGCTTTGATTTTACCCCTTTATTGATTCTATGTTTCGGACAAAAAGGGGGAGAAAAAATTTGTTGGTTTATTTTTACTTTAACCCCTTTGTTGATGATTGACAAAAAGGGGGAGAAGTATTTGGTATATATATGCATGTTTTCCTTGCTTTATTCATAAAGGGGGAGAAGTATTTATGTTTATGCATATATGTTTTCTTTTACAAATAGGAGAAAAAGAATTTGATTTGTTTTTTGCTTGATTGGAATGTCTATCTCCATATATTTGCATACATGTTTATGAGCATTCATTGCGGAGAAGTGTTTATGTTTATGCATATATGCTTTATTTTACTAATAGAAGAAAAAGAATTTGATTTGTTTTATGCTTGATTGGCATGTTTATCTCCATATATTTGCATACATGTTTATGAGCATTCATTGCATATTTATTTGTTTATTTGTTATGCATGAGTTAAGGGGGAGCTTCTTTGAAGCTTTACTTTAATCCATGCATATATAACTTCATGAGTTTTGTCATCATCAAAAAGGGGGAGATTGTTGGCCCAAAGGCCCATCACTCTAGTTTTGATGATGATCAACTCATGTAATTATAGTACTAATGATCTTATGTTTAATTAGTGACAGATTCATGATCAAGATCTTAGTAGGTGTATAGCTTCAACAAAGGATTTAAAGTCAAGTTTTGGAGCTAGCACGGTTTGATTCAAGAGCTTGTGCATAAAGACCACATCAAGTACTCAAGAGAAGTCTAGCTCTATTAGATCGAGTTTGGACCAAGTCAAGAAGATGAGAAGACTTCAAGTGAAAACTTCAAGAAGATGAAGACTTGTGTCTAGGTTTGTTTTTAAAAGATTTTATTTTTAGTTAAAATGTAAAGGATAGAATAGTTGGTGGATTGCTCAAGTATATCTTACACACACACTCTTGTTTTAGATGAGTTTTCATAAAAGAATTTTCATTTTAGAAAAGACTTTTCATTTTGGAAAAATACCGGATTGATTTTTGGTATTCTAAGTATTATGTTTTAACCAAAACCATGTTTAGAACTTAATATCAAAAACATAGATATTTCACCATGTTTGTGTAGTGGATCATATACATACACACTATGCTTTAAATGAGTTTAGAATATCTTATTTTTATATTTTGGAGAAATTTGGAAAACAAGTTTTGGAAAAATCATTTGGAAAATACCGTTTTTGTTTTAAGCCAAAATTTTCAAGTTACAAAAATAGTCCAAATTATTTGTAACATGCTTTGATTTTATGCAAGCATGTTTGTTTATCAAAGAATATTGGTAAAACTATTTTTGTAGATTTTTCATGATTTTATGGGATTTTATTTGAGCCAAAATGACCAAGTTTTTCTTTCCCTAAAATCCTTGACCTGGCTTCATCTGGTCGACCGAGCCGGTCGACCATGCGACGTGCACAGACGTGCACGAGTCTGGCTAGACGGTCGACCGCCAGAGAGCTTCTGCTCTCTGGAAAACCCCGGTCGACCGAGCGGTCGACCGACAGAGAATCTGTTCTCTGTTCCAGAGGCTCGGTCGACCGGGCCGGTCGACCGAAGCCCCAACGGTCGGATTTCTGACCGTTGACGGTCGGTCGGCTGATCGCCGACAGTTCTGTCAGGCCTCCAACGGCTAGTTTTTGGAGCCCTATATATTGGGCCATTTGGGGGCTGTTTTCTTCAAGATTTAAAGAAGAGTTTTGGGCTAGTTTTTCCCACTCATTTCAGTGGTTATATCCACAAGTTTTAGAGCCAAATATATTTCTAATCAAAAGGAGAGTTTTTATCAAGAGTGTTTCAAAGTGATTTTCTTGAGTTTTCCTCCACCATTTCCATCCTTGTTTTCTCACACAACACTTGAGCTATCCATTGCTATATCTACCTATAGGGATTTGTTGTGAGAAGATTTTAGGTGATCAAGAGTTGTGATCACCAAAGTTCTATTTTGTACTTTGAGGAGGCGGACTTGCGGATTCGCGGTGTTTCGAGTTCGTGTGTGAACTCCGTGTTTGAGGTGCGGCCTCGGCGAGTCGATAGGCTTGCGGTGTGTACGGACTAGGGAGTCCGAGAGCTTGTAGGTGTTGCGGCACCGAGTGATCCGGTGGGATCGATTTTAGTGAAAATCCTTCGTGTGTCGAAGGCGGGGATGTAGAGCAAGGGTGCTCGAACCTCGAAACAAATCCCTTGTGTTTGCGATTGCTCACTCTCTCTCTATCTCCTTGCTTATATCTTGCATACTATTATTGTGTTTATCTTAATATGCTTGATATTCATTGTGTGCTTTATTGTATATGCTTGGGGATTGTTTGCTAACACTTGTATTCAACCAAGAGAGCCAACGCGGCACCTCAACTCTTATTTAGAGGAATCTTGAGGAGTTAGTCCAGAGCCCTTCACGGGAAATTCGGCTACACTCTTGTGTTATACGTGGTGTTTAGTTTAAATAGTTTGTTTAGGTCATAATAGTTTTTTATTCCGCATTGGTGACCATTAGATTAGCCATCACCTATTCACCCCCCCTCTAGGTGATTTTACAAGACTAAGAGCCGAATACCCGGTGAAGGGCTCTGAACTCCTTCCTCGTGATTCCTCTAGATAAGAGTTTGAGGTACGTATTGCAATCTTGTTGTATGAGTAATGATCGACAATATGGCAAGGAATTGAATGAATGCAATGTTGAAGTGCACTCAAAATATATCACAAGTTAGAAATAAAATGCTAAAACACAAGTAAGAAATGAAGAGCAATAAAGGATAGCAAAGAGAAGAAATCAATCGCAAACACAAGGTATTTGTTTCGAGGTTCGAGCCACCGTTCTACTCCCCGCCATCACCGCCGTGAAGGGTTTCCACTATATCCACCGAGGATTATAAGGTCTACCGAAGACTGGAGTACCGAACTCCACCAATTACAAGAGGTCTATCGAAGACCGGAGTACCAAACTCCACCAATCCAATCCTCTACCGAAGAGGTCTCACAAAGTAAGAAGAACAAGTAACCAAGTGATCAAACAAGGGATCACAAACTTCTCTTTACAACTTCCTTATAGAGTGAGAAGGGTTTTTGGCTCAAGAAGTGTAGTGAGAAAAACAAACTCAGTTGTAAATGAAAGTAGTTGGAAAACACAACTGAAAACACTAGCCAAGAATGCATAAAAGGAATTGAGAGCTTTTGAAACACTTTTCTTTCTTTTGAAACTTGAAAACAATGGGGACTTTCTTGTGTTTTGCAAATGACCAATCCCCTCTATTTATAGGGAATGGAGGAGGTCTAAACATGATTAAAACTAGGTAATAGGTTCAGAGAATAGCCCTCAAAATTTCAGAAAAAACTGACACTCAAATCCCAATCAAATCCCCAGAAAATCAGAAAAACAGAAACTAGCCATTGGCGGCTGGAGACGGCTGTCGGTCGACCGGCCCGGTCGACCGGCAATCCAATTGGCAACTAGCCGTTGTACTCGGTCAACCGGACGCCAAAGGGGAAAAATATTTTGAGCTATCGGTCGACCGACTTGGTCGACCGGCTAAAAACAGAGAGCAAGCTGCTTTCAGTCGGCCGACCGGTCGGTCGACCGACAGACGTGCACAAAAACGTGCACGCCCTAGACACAAGGCACGGTCGACCGGGTCGGTCGACCGGCCAGGCCTGGAATGGATCCGGTCGACCGTCCCGGTCGACCACCAGACCTGAAACAGATTTGAATAAGGAAATTTTCTGGACTTGGGAAAATTTTCAAAATAATTTTGTAAGGATATATGGCTAAGTATCATGCTGTAAAGATAGATATACATGATATAAATAAGATATAAAATTTGTAAAAATTTGAGTCATGTATAGAGATCAAAGCATGAACTTAAAACAAAAACCAAAAATAAAAACCGTATTTTTGAAAGTGTGTGTGTGTGTGTTCTTGAACCAATTTACCACAACCTCAAACTTTAACAAACTAAGTCTTACATATGATCTAGGTGACTACAAAGACTTCAAGTGAGCTTCTTCATGATCTTGAATAGTTTGGTATTATCTTGAGATAGCTTGATACTTTGAACCCGAAATGAACCGTCTTGAGTCAAAATGATCTTCCTTTAGGGAAGTGCACATCACAAATCCATAGAACCCTGAAACTTACTTAAACACTAAAAATGATTAGTACAAATAACTAAATATATTTTGTAATCATCAAAACTTAAAAACCGGTTGATTGTAACCTTGGGCCAACAATCTCCCCCTTTTTGATGATGACAAAACATACTAGTTATTTTTCCAAAAAATATGAGGAAAAAGCTTGGAAGCTCCCCCTCAAATCATGCTATGTATAAATAAATGAAAGACTATACATAATAGATATAAACAAAGAATTTAGAGAGATATGCAAAATACATTACAAGGAGTATAAAACAGTATAAAACACATTACTCAAAATTCTTTTGTTAAATCAAAGGCTAAAAAACTCAAAAGTTATAACTCCAAACTAACTTGTTATTACTCAAAAGACAAGATGCATAACTGCAAAATATAAAAACTCAAAAATTCATAACTCCAAAATATTAGAACTCAAAAATGCATAACTCCCAAGTTAAAAATAACTAACTTTTCTCCCCCTTTTTGTCATACATCAAAAAGGGTAAACATAGTATAAAAAAAAAATTCTTCAAAAATCCATAATACAAACATTCAACTCACCACAAATAAAGGAAAATCTAGCATAGTCTAGTGGTTTTGTAAAAATATCGGTAAGTTGAAAATCGGTAGAAACATAATCAATATCAATATCACCTTTCTCATAATGATCTCTAAGAAAGTGATACCGAATGTCAATGTGCTTAGTCATACTATGTTGATTTGCATTTTTCGTCATATGAATAGTACTAGTATTATCACAAAATATTTTAATATGATCAAAATACAATTCATAGTCAAGGAGAGTATGTTTCATCTAAAGAACTTGTACACAACAAGCTCCGGCCGCAACATACTCCGCCTCGGTGGTTGAAAGGGCTACCGAATTTTGCTTTTTGGAAGACCAAGAAACAAGACAATTACCAAAAAATTGACATGTTCCACTTGTACTCTTCCTACCTACCCTACAACCCACATCGTCGGCATCCGAAAAACTCGTCATGGAGAATTGTCCGGTCTTCGGGTGCCACAAACCTATTTCAATTGTGCCCTTAAGGTATCTAATAATGCGTTTTACCGTAACTAAATGGGACTCTTTAGGACATGATTGAAAATGAGCACAAAGACATACCAAAAACATAATATCCGGCCTACTAGCCGTCAAATACAACAAGCTACCAATCATGCTACGGTAAAGCTTAATATCTACACATGTACCTTGTTCATCCTTGTCAAGCTTGGTAGTTGTTGCCATGGGAATTTTGCTTGTTTTAGCTCATTCAAGCCCGAATCTCTTGATTAATTCCTTAGTGTACTTGGCTTGATTGATGAAGATCCCATCCTTTCTTTGCTTGATTTGGAGTCCAAGGAAGTAGTTAAGCTCACCCATCATAGACATTTCGAATTCTTCCTTCATGCATGATTCAAAAGCTTGGCAAAGAGTTTCATTAGTAGAACCAAATATGACATCATCCACATAAATTTGAACAATAAGAATATCATTTTCAACATGTTTTGTAAACAAAGTAGTATCTATTTTTTCTTTCTTAAAACCATTAGAAATTAGAAAAGAAGAAAGTCTTTCATACCAAGCCCTAGGGGCTTATTTTAAACCATAAAGAGCTTTGTCAAGTTTGAAAACAAAATCCAGATGTGTAGGATCAACAAACCCGGGGGGTTGTTCAACATACACCTCCTCTTCAATAAATCCATTTAAGAAGGCACTTTTTATATCCATTTGAAAAAACTTAAAATCTTTATAAGAAGCAAATGCAAGTGTCATTCGTATGGCTTCAAGCCGTGCTACGGGTGCAAAAGTTTTCACAAAATCGATACCTTCGACTTGAGTGTAACCTTGGGCAACTAACCTAGCTTTATTCCTAATAACATTTCCCAACTCATCCAACTTGTTCTTAAAGATCCACTTAGTACCAATGGTTGGTCTATCGTGGGGTCTAGGAACAAGATGCCAAACTTGGTTGCGCTCGAATTGATTGAGCTCCTCTTGCATGGCTAGCAACCAATATGAGTCGGCCTCGGCTTCGAGGATGCTTTTGGGTTCAAAGTGAGAAATAAAAGCATAGTGTCCACATAAATCATGAAGTTTAGAACGAGTAGTTAGCCCTTTAGATACTTCACTTATAATAAGATCCTTGAGATGATGAGAATTGAATCTCCAATCTTTTGAAAGTTGTTGAGTGGGCTCTACTTCAACTTCTTGATTTTCATTTCCTTGAACCTCATTGTCTTGAAATTCTTTTCCTTCATCATCCTTTGGCATGTCTTCAACAGTAGGTGAGTCCCTTAAAGTAGCTCTCTTCATATCTTCATTTAAAGCATCTATTTCTACAACATTCTTAACAAACACATAAGATTCCTCAAACTTTACATGAATAGATTCTTCAATAGTTAAAGATGACTTGTTGAAAACTCTATAAGCTTTACTAGTATTAGAATATCCAACAAAATTGCTTCACAAGATTTTGCATCAAATTTTCCTAAATTGTCTTTAGTATTCAAAACAAAGCATTTACAACCGAAAACCTTAAAGTAAGAAACATTTGGCTTTCTAGAAAAATAGATCTCAAAAGATGTTTTTGAAGTATTTTTGCATAAGAAAACTCGATTTGATATATAGTAAGATGTGTTAACGGCCTCGGCCCATAGATAATGAGGGAGACCATATTCATTAATCATTGTCCTAGCCATCTCTTGTAATGTCCGATTTTTCTTCTCAACGACTCCATTTTGTTGTGGAGTTCTAGGACAAGATAATTCATGCTTAATTCCATGTTCTTCACAAAAAAGGGTAAAGGGTAGGTTATTGAATTCACCTCCTCTATCACTTTTTATTCTTAAAATGAAAGAATCTTTTTCCTTTTCAACTCTTTTCTTAAAGGCTTGAAAATATGAAAAGGCTTGATTTTTATGCTCTAAAAAGAAAACCCATGTAAAACGCGAGAAATCATCAACTAAAACAAATGCAAAACGATTCCCACTTAGACTTTTGGTTTGAGTAGGACCAAACAAATCCATATGGATCAACTCCAAGGGACGTGATGTCATGATATCCTTGATTGACTTGAAAGAGGACTTGGTTTGTTTCCCAAGTTGGCACGCGTCGCAAACGCGGTCCTTTTCAAAGTTCAAGCAAGGAATACCTTTCACCATTTCCTTATTGTTTAATCTAGATATATGGTCAAACGAAATGTGGCCTAATCTTCTATGCCACAACCAAAAGTCATCATTGAGGGCTTTCAAACAAGTAGCATTGCAAAACATATTAGACATATCAATCATGTATACATTGTTTTCACAAAAACGGAAAATATACATGTGTTAGAATGTCTATCAATTACTCTACAAGCTAAATTATCAAAAACAAATATCAAAACCTTTGTCACAAAGTTGACTAACACTCAAGAGGTTATGCTTGAGGCCATCAGCTAAAACAACATTTCTATTAAAGGGATGTACCAAGTTTAACATTACCAATACCGATGATTTTTTCCTTGGCATCATCTCCGAAGGTGACGGTGCCACCTTCATGGTATCTTGATAAGGTTGCAAAGTTGTTGATATCCCAAGTCATGTGCCTTGAGCAACCACTATCAAGATACCACAATCTCTTACGTCGTTGGGCCTTGGAAGGTACCTACATCATTTAAAAAATTCGTTGACTTTGGTACCCAAATTTTCTTGGGTCCTTGAAAGTTAGTATTCCGAACCCAAATATTATTATATGAAGCATTAATTCTATCATAGCAAAATCTAGCTACATGACCCTTACGGCCACAATATGTGCATGAAAATATCTTACCATACATGTATGCATGATGTGTGTGTGGAGTGTGTACATGTTTAGGGTGTTTGGCATGATGTAAAGGTTGTGATTTAAGAGCATGAACATGAATAGCATGTGAATGTTTCTTAGGGACTTGTTTCTTAGGAAACATAGCCTCTAGCCTATTCTTATCAAATTCACATCTTTTCAAAATAACTCCTAATGAATCAATTTTCTCTTTTAGCATAGAAATTTCATTTTCATTAACTTGAGGAAATTTACCTTTGCAAGATATTTTATAGTTGTCAAAATCTTTTTGTGTGAAAATAAGAGTTGAAAGCAATTCATCTTTTTCTTTTGAAAGAGTAAAGACTTTATGATTTAAAGATTCATTTTCCTTCTTCATTTTTAAACACTTCTTTTTAAGAAAATCATAGTTATGTGAAAGTTCTTCAAAAGCTTCTCCTAGTTCATCCATGAAAAGCTCACAATCAATAGGAGTATTGGGTATTACCTTGCTTGTGCTTTCATTTGCCATGAAGCACATGTTGGCGGTGTCGACATCCTCCTCGGATTCACTCTCGGAATCCCAGGTAGCCCTTAATGCTTTCTTTTTAAATTGCTTCTTGGATGTGGAGGGCTTGACTTTATCCGGGCATTCCGCAACAATATGACCCATCTTCCTGCAATTGAAACAAATGATTTTCTTGTCTTATTTACCTTGCCATTTCTTTTTGTTTTAGAACTTTGCCTTGTTATACATTCTCCGAACGTTCTTGACAAGAAGTGAAAGCTCCTCATCTTCTTCTTTCATCGTCTTCGTCGGAGGATGTGGAATGACTCTTGAAGGCAATAGTTTTCTTCTTGGAGGGAGCCATTTCTTCTCTAGCTTTTCATTCCATCTCATGGGTTTTGAGGTTCCCAATGAGACCTATAAGCTCCATCTCTTCTTTGTCATTGAGTTCTTTCAAGGTAGTGGCTTTGACTTCCCAAGATGGAGGGAGAGCTCGGATGATCTTCCTCACCTTTTGATCGTTGTCAATAGCATCACCTAGAGAGAAAAGTCCATTAGTAATCTTTGTAAATTTTGTAACCATATCATCTATGGTTTCATTCTCTTGCATAGAAAAGTTTTCATATTGGGACCGAAAAAGTTCTATTTTAGCCCTCTTAACTTGTGAAGTCCCCTCATGAGTGACAAGCAAGTGAGTCTAAATCTCATGGGCGGATTTGCAATGAATAACTCTAAATATATCATCATCATTAAGTGCTTGAAGCAATGCATAATGTGCCCTAGCATTAGCATCAAATTCTTTTGTTTCTATATCGGACCAAGTGTCCTCATCACCGGTGGGTACACTAAATGGTTTGGTCACCGCCTTTGCAACCCGGCTTCCTAGGGATTGCAAAAATACGGTCATCTTAACTTTCCATATGGGAAAGTTAAGGCCATCAAATTTAGGTGGGGTCTTAATACCTTCAGCCATTTTTACTAAAAGTGAGGATGAAAAATGAATCAGATGATTAGCAATAGGATCTCTCTAAGGTTATTAAGCCAAGAGCCTAGAGACCAAAGCTCTGATACCAATTGTAAAACACCTAGAGGGGGGTGAATAGGTGTTAATGCTAATCTAATGATCTTATTAAACAAGTATGAATAAATGATGCAACGATCACCCAAAACAAGACTAAGAGCTGAATACCCGGTGAAGGGCTCTGAACTCCTTCCTCGTGATTCCTCTAGATAAGAGTTTAAGGTGCGTATTGCAATCTTGTTGTATGAGTAATGATCGACAATATGGTAAGGAATGGAATGAATGCAATGTTGAAATGCACACAAAATATATCACAAGTTAGAAATAAAATGCTAAAACACAAGTAAGAAATGAAGAGCAATAAAGGATAGCAAAGAGAAGAAATCAATCGCAAACACAAGGTATTTGTTTCGAGGTTCGAGCCACCGCTCTACTCCCCGCCTTCACCGCCGTGAAGGGTTTCCACTATATCCACCAAGGATTACAAGATCTACCAAAGACCGAAGTACCGAACTCCACCAATTACAAGAGGTCTACCGAAGACCGGAGTACCGAACTCCACCAATCCAATCCTCTACCGAAGAGGACTCATAAAGTAAGAAGAACAAGTAACCAAGTGATCAAACAAGGGATCACAAACTTCTCTTTACAATTTCCTTATAGAGTGAGGAGGATTTTTGGCTCAAGAAGTGTAGTGAGAAAAATAAACTCAGTTGTAAATGAAAGTAGTTGGAAACACAACTGAAAACACTAGCCAAGAATGCATAAAAGGAATTGAGAGCTTTTGAAACACTTTTCTTTCTTTTGAAACTTGAAAACAATGGTTATTTTCTTGTGTTTTGCAAATGACCAATCCCCTCTATTTATAAGGAATGGAGGAGGTCTAAACATGATTAAAACTAGGTAATAGGTTCAGAGAATAGCTCTCAAAATTTCAGAAAAAACTGACACTCAAATCCCAATCAAATCCCCAGAAAATCAGAAAAACAGAAACTAACCGTTGGCGGCTGGAGACGACTGTCGGTCGACCGGCCCGGTCGACCGGCAGTCCAATTGGCAACTAGCCGTTGGACTCGGTCGACCGGTCGGTCGACCGGACGCCAAAGGGGAAAAATATTTTGAGCTATCGGTCGACCGACTCGGTCGACCGGCCAAAAACAGAGAGCAAGCTGCTTTCAGTCGGCCGATCGGTCGGTCGACCGACAGACGTGCACAAAAACGTGCACGCCCTAGACACAAGGCACGGTCGACCGGGTCGGTCGACCAGCCAGGCCTGGAATGGATCCGGTCGACCGTCCCGATCGACCGCCAGACCTGAAACAGATTTGAATAAGGAAATTTTCTGGACTTGGGAAAATTTTCAAAATAATTTTGTAAGGATATATGGCTAAGTATCATGATGTAAAGATAGATATACATGATATAAATAAGATATAAAATTTGTAAAAATTTGAGTCATGTATAGAGATCAAAGCATGAACTTAAAACAAAAACCAAAAATAAAAACCGTATTTTTGAAAGTGTGTGTGTGTTCTTGAACCAATTTACCACGACCTCAAATTTTAACAAACTAAGTCTTACATATGTTCTAGGTGACTACAGAGACTTCAAGTGGGCTTCTTCATGATCTTGAATAGTTTGGTATTATCTTGAAATAGCTTGATACTTTGAACCCGAAATGAACCGTCTTGAGTCAAAATGATCTTCCTTTAAGGAAGTGCACATCACAAATCCATAGAACCCTGAAACTTACTTAAACACTAAAAATGATTAGTACAAATAACTATATATGTTTTGTAATCATCAAAACTTAAAAATTGGTTGATTGTAACCTTAGGCCAACACAAATGGGTGAGGACAATCAAACAATAAAGATGTATATGCGATATACATTCATGAAGAGGAGAGACGGTAAGTTAGCTCTCCCTGCATACATGCATTACATGAAAAAGGGATGACTAGACCCTAACTCACATAAAGCAAATATATAATGTATAAATAGAGATGTTAAGCCCCCTACACACGTGTACCATATAAGGACGAGAGATCAAGTTCTACTATATGTTTAATATACTTCAACATGAATTTATATATAGAGGAGATGTTAAGCTCCCCTTGCATATAGGCAAAACATATCAAAAAATTTTGAAATCACTTTTTAAAACAAATTGAAATTTCTTGAGTCAACAAAATAAATTTTGATACCAATGAAATCAAATAGTGGTTGACAAAAATAAATGTTGGTACCATTTGCCGAGAAATTTTATTTTAAGATACCAAAAGTAGATGTTGATACCAATTGAAGATGAAACATGAAGTACAATTTGATACCAAATAAATACCAATTAAAATCAATGCATAATCTAATAAAGATGCCAATTAATATTTGAAACAAAATCAAGCTTAACATAAACATAATTTATGTTTTAAGAATGTAAAGAGTAAGCATAATCAAATCATATATATGTATGTATGAAAATGGAAATATCAATTGAAATTTGAAGCGTACATATATAAGAAATAAATATGAGTATACAAAAATAAAATTTCATGAAGATCATGTGTATAGCTCATACCTACCACCCTATTCATGCACAAGTTTAAAAGATATTTAATAAGGGTATACATGAAGAATAATGAACTAATTTAAAATAGGTTTCAAAATTAGTTTAAAATCCTTCAAGCAAGAAATAAAATAATAAGTATCCCATAAAAATATGAAAATCACACAATAATTGACACTCAAAGTCTATAAAGCACAAGAGATTGTCATGAATCCAATATTATGAGTAAACAAGATGATGTAGAGTGCAAAAATTATGTAATAAGCATAATCATAGAGATGGCAATGAAGCTCATATGAAATTCCTTTATAAACATGAACATCATAAAAAATTTAATTTATATCAAAACAAAAAAAAACTTCAAAGCATATGTATGTTTTAAAAAAAAACTAGAGTATACATACATATTCTAAATATAAATGAGTCTATAATAGAATATTGCATGAAAAGCAAGTGACTCTACGATAGATATGTATATTTAAAGTTTTGGATAAAACTGACATATACATGAAGCTAGGCACATTTTTATGAAAATATGAACAGAAATAGAGAATACATGTTAAGATGTAAGAATCATCAAAAAAGGTTTTGGATTTAAAATAGGTACATAAAACCGCTACCACATGAAGAATAATGAACTAATTTAAAACAGGTTTCAAAATTAGTTTGAAATCCTTCAAGTAAGGAATAAAATAATAAGTATCCCATGAAAATATGAAAATCACACAACAATTGACATTCAAAGTCTATTAAGCATAAGAGATTAGCATGAATCCAATATCATGAGTAAACAAGATGATGTTGATATGCTCAAGTTCACACACACACACACACACACGTTCAATACGTTTGGTTTTCGGTTTAATCGGTTTTGGATTTCAAATATACATATACATATTTTTTCATGAACAGATAGAAACAAAACAAGTTTACATGGTTTAATATATATTGAATTTCATCTATAAACATGTATGCTTCATATATTTAAAAAAACTTATTTTGATGATTCTATTTCATGTGTTTAGAGTTTTGTAATTAACAAAACTTATTTTAGATTTCATGTCAAAAATATAGATATATCATATACATGTGTATTAGATATTATCCATACACAGTATGCTTCAAATGTGTTTTAATATCATATTTTTATATTTATACAAGTTTTAGAGAAAACGGATTTTCATTTTAAAATTCAAGTTTTGGAAAATACGATTTTCGGTTTAAAGCTTAATTTTTATATCACAAAAATAGTTTAGATAGTTTATAATATGTGTTGATTTTTAGTCACACATATTTTTCTTCAAATATTTATAAGAAGTTATTTTTGTAGAATTTATGAGATTTTATAGGAGTTATAGAACTTACAATGTGTACATTTGTATACTCTAGCATGCATATGAGTGGTGTGAGTAAGAGCATGGTGTGCATATGTATGCTATTATTTTGTGCATGAACATGTGAAATTTATTTGTTGCAAAACATAGATTCTAATCTATTATGATTAAATGCACAATTACTCAAATTTGAGCTTAAACAATCAATTCTCTTTTTCAAAACAAGATTCTCATTTTTATCAAAAGAGGATACAATATTATTAGCATGAGAGACATGACAAGAATTTAGAAAAACTTGAAAAATATTCCACAAATTCTCATAAATTTTACAAAATAAATTCTTATAAATATTTGAAGAACAAATATGTGTGAACAAAAATCAACACATACTACAAACTATTTGAACTATTTTTGTGATATAAAAATTAAGCTTTAAATCAAAAACTGTATTTTTTAAAACTTCAATTTTGAAATAAAAATTTGTTTTCTCCAAAACTTGTATAAATACAAATACATGATATTAAAACACATTTGAAGCATATTGTGTATGGATAGAATCCAATACACATGTAAATGATATATCTATTTTTTTGACATGAAATCTAAAATAAGTTTTGTTAATTATAAAACTCTAAACATATGAAATAGAATCATCATAATAAGTTTTTCTAAATATGTGAAGCATAGATGTATATAGATGAAATCCAATATACATTAAACCATATAAACTTGTTTTGATTCTATCTATTCATGAAAAATCATATATATGTATATTTGAAATCCAAAACTGATTAAACTGAAATATAAATGTATTGAACTTGTGTGTGTCTGAACTTAAGCAGATCAATATCATCTTGTTTACTCATGATATTGGATTCATGATAATCTCTTGTGCTTTATAGACTTTGAGTGTCAATTATTGTGTGATTTTTATGTTTTCATGAGATGCTTATTGTTTTATTCCTTACTTGAAGGAATTCAAACTAATTTTGAAACCTATTTTAGATTAGTTCATTATTCTTCATGTTGTAGTGATTTTCAATTAGTTACATAAAACCGCTAGGACATCGGACTGCCATGTTCCGATATCTCTCTACAAATATTTTAACTGGCTCTCTTATTTGTTGCCTTGTTGACAGGAGAGTTGGCATGGTAATCTCTGAATTATCTTCAAAGAAACGGGTGAGAAAAAGCTTCTCCAGATCGCCCTAGTTCTTGATAGAGCCTTCTGAGAGCTTCATGAACCATTCAAAAGCAATCCCTTTAATGGTGCCAATGAATAAATGTGCCAGGATGGCATCATTTGATACTACATTCCCGGACTGGGACTTGAAGTAGTATTATGTGCTAGTTGGGTGACCTTTGCCGTCGAAGGCTTGTAGAGTTGAAGCTTTGAATTTAGGAGGGTACGTGATAAGATCCCACTCAGTCGGGTACGGTCGGACAACTCCTACTTCTTGGAGGCCTTTTCGGTTGGCGAGAGCCTCCAGAAATTGCTCCAGTTTGATCATCCTTTTATAATGAGTACTCACGTTCTTTGAATTAACCTCCTCTTCAGATGGAGGAGGGGATGGCTCAGAGTTAGAATGCTCTTTATCTTCAGTATGTGCAGAAGATGAGCTCTCCCCTTTCTTCTGTTTCCCCTTGGACTTCTTGGGAGGAGTCTTAGCCTTCGCTTCTTCTTCTTGTCCTTAAGCAATTGCGAAAGCATCTACTTGAGGGTGTCGATAGATTCATATCGAGTTGTTCCCTCTAGACTTGGCTTGCTGTTCAAAGTACCTGGCTATTTCATTAGGAGTCCCATTGAAAGTACACCTAGAGGGGGGTGAATAGGTGTACTGCTAATCTAATGAACTAAATGCGAAAATTAAAAACTTAATTACAACAACACTTAATGCAACCAACGAGTGTAGCCGAATTCTCAGTGAAGGGCTCTGGACTAACTCCTCTTGATTCCTCTGAATAAGAGTTGAGGCGCTATATGAAGCTCTCATGGTTAAGCACAAGTGAGGCACACACAAACAAACCAAGCATATAATGGATATATGACATTATGAATGATGCAAGGCACAATAGTAAAGAGAGAGAGTTAGAGAGTCAATGGATCAATCGCTAACACACGGATATGTTTCGAGGTTCGAGCACCCAGCTCTACATCCCCGCCTTCACACAGAAGGATTTTCACTAACTCCTCCACAAAGGACTCCCACACAGAGAACCTCCACTGAGGATTTGGGGCAATACAATAACCGAGAGTACACAACTCCTCTCTCGATTACAAACATAACCTCTCACTAGAGCCTAGGCACAAAGCCAATACAACCAATCAACCTCTCACTAGAGGGATAGGACACAAAGTCACCACTCTAAAATCAACCTCTACCCAAGAGAGATAACACAAAGTAGGAGGGTTTACAACCTAGTGATCAAAATACCACAAACCAATTCTTTTCCACAAAAACAAAGATCCTATAGAGAGGATAGAATGATATAGCTCAAGTGTGAAAAATCAAGATGTTGGAAAACAAATCACAAGGAAAAATACTTGGGAAAACAACTTAGTATTTGATAGAAATGAAGAACAAAGCAAATATCCCAAATCGATATTTTTCTTTGATTTTTCCAACTCTTGAAAACAAATAAAGAATGATCTTTAAAACTAATAAACTTTTTTGAAAACTTGTTTTTAAAACACTAGAGAATAGGTGAATTTTTGCTTCCGAAAATCTTGAGAAAATAGCGCTTCAAATGGGGTTTTTATAGCCATTTGAAAAAACTAGCCGTTGGCAGCAATTATGGTCAGACTTGACCATCCGGTCGACCGGCCGGTCGACCGGCCAACAGTCGAATTTTGACCGTTGCCAACCTACGGTCGACCGCCCGGTCGACCGTCCTTACCCGAGAGTAAGGATGCTACAGCCGGTCGACCGCACGGTCGACCGGCCCAAGGGGGGCTGGCTGCGTGCACGTTTGTGTGCTGGTCCGGTCGACCGATCCGGTCGACCGACTGGTCGACCGCCAGAGCCTGGCAGACAGGTTTAGGGACTTGAAAAACTTGGTTTTTAATCATCAAATAAATCCCATAAATTCTCTAAAAATCAACAAAAATAGTTTCAGTATAATACTTTGATATACAAACATGTGTGAAAAAATTCAACACATATTTCAAACAATTTGAACCATTTTTATGTAATGGAAATTTTGCTGAAAACTAAAATCCGTATTTTCCAAAACTTAGATTTTTAAATTGAAAATTCGTTTTGTCCAAAACTCATCCAAATACAAAAACATGATATGAAATAACATTTAGGCATGTAGTATATAGATATAATCCAATATATATATAAAGATATATATCAATGTTTTTGACACATAAATCCAAAAATAAGTTTTTGTTAAAACACCAAAACACCAAACTCATGAAATAGACTATCAAACTAAGTTTGTTTAAATAGTTGAAGCATATAAGTATATAGAACAAATCTAATATACATTAAACGATGTAAACTTGTTTTGATTCTATCTATTCATTAAAAGCAAGATCGGTTAAACCAAAAATCAAAAATCAAAACCAAAACATGAAACGTGTGTGTGTTGTGAACTTGAGCATATCACACTATCTAATCTTTAACAAATGGATCTAAAACATAATCTAATTTATGTACCGAGGTCTACTTGACGAACTCCGTCTTCAAGCTGACTCGATCCAAATGTGATTCACTGAGCTTGACTCCAACGAGTGCTAGGTATGAACATTTACGCTCGGGCTCTTGAATCACCATGTGAAAAGCTCCAAAACACCTTTGTTGAAGCTAATCACCTACTAATATCTTGGTTAAGTATCTGAAACTAAACATCACAAGATTATTAGTAAACATAACTACATGAGTTAATCATCATCAAAACTAGAGTGGAAGGCCTCTGGGCCAACAATCTCCCCCTTTTTGATGATGACAAAACTCATGGAGTTATATCTGCATGGATTAAAGTTAAGCTTCAAAGAAGCTCCCCCTTAACTCATGCATAGCAATAAACAATAAATATATGCAATGAATACTAAACATGGATATGCATCAACATACATAAAAATAATAAAACGAACATGCTCTTGATACCAAATATGAAATAACATGCTCTTGATACCAAACTTTTTAAAATAAATTCATTTACCTTTTTAAATAAACATGTTCTTAAATAATTACTTTTGATACCAATAAAAATTTCAATGAAAAAAAAACTTAAGCTCTTGATACCAATCAAAGCCTCTTGATACCAATCAATAAAACAAAATTCTTAATACCAATTGGAAAGATAATCACTAAACAATAAACATGCATATAAACTCAAATACTTCTCCTTTGTCAATCATCAACAAAGGGGTCAAAGAAAAACAATATTCTCCCCCTTTTTGTCTTAAACAAAAAAATCAATGAGGGGTGAAATCTAATCAAAACGTTATGATACCAATTGTAAGAAAAAAATATATCAATTTAGTGCATCATGTATCAATGAAATATACCAATTGAAAGTATATGATGTGGTACATAAAACAAATGTTTTAATATAAATTTAAATACCAATTGTTAACATTGTTTTATTGTTTTCTTTATTGTAAGTAAACTTATAGGTAATCTTGATACCAATTTGTAAAGATTAGTACCAATTGAAAGTAATTTTTCATTAAAAGCATATGATACCAAAAATAATCAATATCATTTTTTTAATCATATTTCAACATAAAGTGTGGGAGTAAAATAACAAAACTAATTGAAAGGTGAAATATAAATTTTTCTCCTCCTTTATGAAATACCAAATAAAATGATGCATAAGCTTGTATAAGATACCAATTGAAACATAATCAATTGAAATATAATAGTAATTTGAAATCAAGCTTAGCATAATCAAAATTTGTGCTCAAAGATATAGAGATATAGTAAGCACAAATAAATCATATATATATGCATGAAAAATTGAATACCAATCGAAATTGATAATATTTGAAATGAAAGCATACATATATAAAAAAAAAACATATATGAGTATACAAAAAGAATGTCAATAGTGATACCAATTGAAAAGATCCACTTGTACTAATTGAAACACAATAAGATCAAGTGTATAGCTCCTATTACCTTCCACCCATTCATGCATAAGTTTAAAAAGATTTTCAATAATAAGCATACAAGGCATGGTCACCCAACCAACCACCCTTAAATGGATAAGGTTTTCAAAAATAGGTTTGAAAAAATAGTATGTTTGAAAAGCTCTACCATAATGAAGAATACGAACTAGTTTTAAGAAAAATTTGAAAACTAGTACGAAATCCTTCAAGTAAGGAATAAAACAAAATTATATTTCATGAATCATGAAAATCACTCAACAATTGACACTCAAAAGATATAAAGCTCATATAGGACTCATGAAAATAAAATCATGAGAAAACCTCAAATAATGTGAGTGTACAAGTTTTGTGTGAAAAACATAGTCATGAAAATAGACATTGTAGCTCCATTATGAGATTCCTTAAAAGAAACATGAAAATCATCAAAACTAGAATCCCTTCAAGGTATATGTATGTCATGTAGAAACTACTGTATACATACATATCCAAAACATAACGAGTCCATAAAAGTATATGCATGAAGGCAAGTGGCTCAAGGATGTATATGTATAGCTAATAGTTTAGACACAATTGACATATACATGAAGTTAAACATAAACATGAAAACATGTACAAAATGAGAATACAAGTCAAATGCATGAATCATCAAAACTAGGATATTCTAGTACATCTAATGAGTACAAATGAGCGTTCAAACACAAACATATAATAGTCTATTTGTAGCTCACTAGTTGTACAAGTATACATCCAAGTTTTAATGAAAACTAACATCTAAACATGTAATCAAAACATGAAGCATAGAAATAAAAAAAAACTCATATGATCATTATGACAAATGCATATGCATTAGATTTATGATTTACACGATAGCTAAAATATAGAGAGAACACAAAATATGGCTCCATATTAAACATGGGTTTCTCAAATACTAATCATATATATCAATAATCTAATAAACATGACATTTAACATACTAATTATGAAACATCAAAACATGCTAAAATCAATGATACGAAAAGCATGTAAACATAAATGAGTGAGGGATAGTTACCAAAACCTAGAAGGCAACTTTTCATGTCTCCAAAACAAGGTGGTCCTCCCACCAAACTCCCCTTGAAAGTGAAGCATCCAAATAGTCCTCTTTAAGCTCAGAACTTATCCACCTCAAGGCACCAATGCTCTCACGTCATGCGAGAGCCCACACCTACATCAAAAATCATAGGGGTGATCTTTGGTACCCAAACTCTTTTGGGTCCATGGACGTTAGTTCCTTTCCTAACCCAAATAAATTTAGTTGCTAAATTTACATCATGTATTTTATCATAGCAAAATTTAGTAAGGTGGCCCTTACGTCCACAATGTGTACAAGTATACACATAAGCTTACATAGTGTTGTGTACATGAACGTGCGAAGCATGTGTATGCGGTGTATGGTGTGCATGCAAAAATGGAACTTGTTTCTTTCGAAACATAGATTCCAAACGTGTATGGTTTATGGCACATTGGCTCAAAGTGGAGCCCAAATAATCCACACTCTTCTTTAACAAGTTTATATCATTTTTAATGTTAGAAGAAGTAGAGCATGCAATAGGTGTGCTAGAATGTGAAGGTACACTAGCATGGCAAACATGAGTGTCAATATCAATTTTCAAAGATTTATTTTTAGTTAAGCAAACTTCTAAATCTTTTGAAATAGAATCAATTTTGTTTTTCAAAGAAATATTTTCTTTTAATACAAAATCAAGTTTTGAAGACAAGCTTTCATTTTTCTTCAAAATTATTTCACAATCATTTTTATTTTTCAAAAATTCATTTTCTTTTAGAGCAAGATCTAGTTGGGATTTAAGTGAGTCACGTTCACTTGAAATCTCTTTCTTTTCTTGTAAAACAATCTCAAGTCTAGAAGATAAATTTTTATTTTCTTCTTTTAAACTAAGACTTTCCTTTTTCAAAAGTTTGTATTTTGAAATTAAATTTACACAATTTTTAGCAAGTTCATCATTCATGACTTGTGCCTCTAAACACTCATTGCAAAAGGAACTAGTGCTAGCATCTAGTTGAGTTTCCGATTGTACCTCAAGGGAGTCATTCCCTTGGACCATGAAGCAACGTTCATCGGACTCGTCTCTCCTAGATCTCCTCTTCTTATTGATAAGCGTTGGTAGCTCGGGAGAAGTCAAAATGCTCCATACTGTAAAAGCCGAATCATAGTGAGAAAATACATGTAAATATTCTTTATGAAGAGATGCTCTAAGTGCCTTTAGGGCTAGTGTATTGGCCTCTATATGCCTGCTATCACTAAGGTAGGATTTCTTAGTAATGACAAGCTAAACTTTATAACCTAGGGCTTTTAAATGACAACTCATCATAACCTTCCATATATCAAGTCTAGAGATATCAAATATGGGAGGGTTATCCATGAGTTCAAACTATATGTGCGCAAATACAAATGATAGATTAGATAACCAAGATCACACTCCTAGGTGGTTAAACCAGATATTAGGAGCGTAGGCTCTGATACCAATTGAAAGTACACTTAGAGGGGGGATGAATAGGTGTACTGCTAATCTAATGAACTAAATGCGAAAATTAAAAACTTAATTGCAACAATACTTAATGCAACAAATGAGTGTAGCCGAAT
This sequence comes from Agave tequilana, assembly GCA_038442645.1. Classification (NCBI taxonomy): domain Eukaryota; kingdom Viridiplantae; phylum Streptophyta; class Magnoliopsida; order Asparagales; family Asparagaceae; genus Agave; species Agave tequilana. The sequence continues at coordinate 310,432 of JAVJIF010000391.1, read as the reverse complement.
TCTCGGTGAAGGGCTCTGAACTAACTTCTCTTGATTCCTCTGAAAAAGAGTTGAGGCACTATATGAAGCTCTCGTGGTTAAGCACAAGTGAGGCACACACAAACAAACCACGCATATAATGGATATATGACAATATGAATGATGCAAGGCACAATAGCAAAGAGAGAGTTAGAGAGTCAATGGATCAATCGCTAACACACGGATATGCTTCGAGGTTCGAGCACCCAGCTCTACGTCCCCGCCTTCACACAGAAGGATTTTCACTAACTCGTCCACAAAGCACTCCCACACAGGGAACCTCCACTGAGGATTTGGGGCAATATAATAACCAGGAGTACACAACTCCTCTCTTGATTACAAACACAACCTCTCACTAGAGGCTAGGCATAAAGCCAATACAACCAATCAACCTCTCATTAGAGGGATAGCGTACAAAGCCACCACTCTAAAATCAACCCCTACCCAAGAGGGATAACACAAAGTAGGAGGGTTTACAACTTAGTGATCAAAAGACCACAAACCAATTCTTTTTCACAAAAATAAAGATCCTATAGAGAGGATAGAATGATATAGCTCAAGTGTGGAAAATCAAGATATTGGAAAACAAATCACAAGGAAAAGTACTTGGAAAAACTACTTAGTATTTGATAGAAATGAAGAACAAAGCAAATATCCTAAATCTATATTTTTCTTTGATTTTTTCAACTCTTGAAAACAAATAAAGAATGATCTTTAAAACCAATAAACTCTTTTGAAAACTTGCTTTTAAAACACTAGAGAATAGGTGAATTTTTGCTCTTGAAAATCTTGAGAAAATAGCTCTTCAAATGGGGTTTTTATAGCCATTTGAAAAAACTAGCCATTGGCAGCAATTATGGTCAGAATTGACCATCCGGTCGACCGGCCGGTCGACCAGCCAACGGTCGAATTTTGACCGTTGCCAACCTACGATCGACCGCCCGGTCGACCGTCCTTACCCGAGAGTAAGGATGCTACAATCGGTCGACCGCGCGGTCGACCGGCCCAAGGGGCTGGCTGCGTGCACGTTTGTGTGCACGTCCGGTCGACCGATTCGGTCGACAGGCTCCTGGTCCGGTTGACCGACCGGTCGACCGCCAGAGCCTGGCAGACAGGTTTAGGGACTTGAAAACTTGGTTTTTAATCATCAAATAAATCCCATAAATTCTCTAAAAATCTACAAAAATAGTTTCAGTATAATACTTTGATATACAAACATGTGTGGAAAAATTCAACATATATTTCAAACAATTTGAACCATTTTGTGATATGGAAATTTTGCCGAAAACCAAAATCCGTATTTTCCAAAACTTGGATTTTTGAATTGAAAATTCGTTTTGTCCAAAACTCATCCAAATACAAAAACATGATATGAAACAACATTTAGGCATGTAGTATATGGATAATCCAATATACATATAAAGATATATATCAATGTTTTTGACACATAAATCCAAAAATAAGTTTTTGTTAAAACACCAAAACACTAAACTCATGAAATAGACTATCAAACTAAGTTTATTTAAATAGTTGAAGCATACATGTATATAGAATAAATCTAATATTTATTAAACCATGTAAACTTGTTTTGATTCTATCTATTGATGAAAACTAAGATTGATTAAACCAAAAACCAAAAATCAAAACCAAAACATGAAACGTTTGTGTGTTGTAAACTTGAGCATATCACACTATCTAATCATTAATAAATGGATCTAAAACATAATCTAAACTATGTACCGAGGTCTACTTGACGAGTTCCATCTTCAACCCGACTCGATCCAAACGTGATCTACTGAGCTTGACTCCAATGAGTGCTAGGTATGAACATTTATGCTCAGGCTCTTGAATCACCATGTGAAAAAGTTTCAAAACACCTTTGTTGATGCTAATTACCTACTAATATCCTGGTTAAGTATCTGAAACTAAACATCGCAAGATTATTAGTAAACATAACTACATGAGTTAATCATCATCAAAACTAGAGTGGAAGGCATCTGGGCCAACAATCTCCCCCTTTTTGATGATGACAAAACTCATGGAGTTATATATGCATGGATTAAAGTTAAGCTTCAAAGAAGCTCCCCCTTAACTCATGCATAGCAATAAACAATAAATATATGCAACGAATACTAAACATGGATATGCATCAACATACATAAAAACAATGAAATGAACATGCTCTTGATACCCATCATGAAATAACATGCTCTTGATACCAAACTTTTTAAAATTACCTTTTTAAAATAAACATGTTCTTAAATAATTGCTTTTGGTACGAATAAAAATTTTAATGAAAAAAAAGTTAAGCTCTTGATACCAATCAAAGCCTCTAGATACCAATCAATAAAACAAAATTCTTAATACCAATTGGAAAGATAATCACTAAACAATAAACATGCATATAAACTCATGAATATAAACTCAAATACTTCTCCCCTTTTTGTCAATCATCAACAAAGGGGTCAAAAAAAATCAATATTCTCTCCCTTTTTGTCTTAAACAAAAAAATCAATGAGGGATGAAATCTAATCAAAACGTTATGATATCAATTGTAAGAAAAAAATATATCAATTTAGTGCATCATGATATTAATGAAATATACCAATTGAAAGTACATAATGTGGTACATAAAACAAATGTTTTAATATAAATTTAAATACCAATTGTTAACATTGTTTTATTATTTTCTTTATTACTTATAAGTAATCTTGATACCAATTTGTAAAGATTAGTACTAATTGAAAGTAATTTTTCATTAAAAGCATATGATACAAAAACTAATCAATATCATTTTTTTAATCATATTTCAACATAAAGTGTGGGAGTAAAATAACAAAACCAATCGAAAGGTGAAATATAAATTTTTCTCCACCTTTATGAAATACCAAATAAAATGATGCATAACCTTGTATAAGATACCAATTGAAACATAATCAATTGAAATATAATAGTCATTTGAAATCAAGCTTAGCATAATCAAAATTTGCGCTCAAGGATATAGAGATATAGTAAGCACAAATAAATCATATATATGTATGAAAAATTGAATACCAATCGAAATTGATACTATTTGAAATGAAAGCATACATATATAAAAAAAACATATACGAGTATACAAAAAGAATGTCGATAGTGATACCAATTGAAAAGATCCAATTGTACCAATTGAAACACAATAAGATCAAGTGTATAGCTCATATTACCTTCCACCCATTTCATGCACAAGTTTAAAAAGATTTTCAATAATAAGCATACAAGGCATGGTCACCCAACCAACCACCCTTAAGTAGGTAGGGTTTTCAAAAATAGGTTTGAAAATATAGTATGTTTGAAAAGCTCTACCATAATGAAGAATAAGAACTAGTTTAAGAAAAATTTGAAAACTAGTACGAAATCCTTCAAGTAAGGAATAAAACAAAATTATATTTCATGAATCATGAAAATCACTCAACAATTGACACTCAAAAGATATAAAGCTCATATAGGATTCATGAAAACAAAATCATGAGAAAACTTCAAGTAATGTGAGTGTACAAGTTTTGTGTGAAAAACATAGTCATGAAAATAGACATTGTAGCTCCATTATGAGATTCCTTAAAAGAAACATGAAAATCATCAAAACTAGAATCCCTTCAAGGTATATGTATGTCATGTATAGACTACAGTATACATACATATTCAAAACATAACGAGTTCACAAAAGTATATGCATGAAGGCATGTGGCTCAAGGATGTATATGTATAGCTAATAGTTTAGACACAATAGACATATACATGAAATTAAACATAAACATGAAAACATGTACAAAATGGGAATACAAGTCAAATGCATGAATCATCAAAACAAGGCTATACTAGTACATCTAATTAGTACAAATGAGTGTTCAAGCACAAACATATAATAGTCTATTTGTAGCTCACTAGTTGTACAAGTATACATCCAAGTTTTAATGAAAACTAACATTTAAATATGTAATCAAAACATGAACCATAGAAATAAAAAAAAACTCATATGATCATTATGACAAATGCATATTGATTAGATCTATGATTTACACGATAGCTAAAACATAGAGAGAACACAAAATATGGGTTCATATTAAACATGAGTGTCTCAAATACTAATTATGTATATCAATAATCTAATAAACATGGCATTTAACATACTAATCATGAAACATCAAAACATGCTAAAATCAATGATATGAAAAGCATGTAAACATAAATGAGGAGTAAGGGATAGTTACCAAAACCTAGAAGGCAACTTTTCATGTCTCCAAAACAAGGTGGTCCTCCCACCAAACTCCCCTTGAAAGTGATACATCCAAATAGTCCTCTTTAAGCTCGGAACGCATCCACCTCAAGGCACCAATGCTCTCACGTCATGCGAGAGCCCATACCTGCATCAAAAATCATAGGGGTGATTTTTGGTACCCAAACTCTTTTGGGTCCATGGGGGTTAGTTCCTTTCCTAACCCAAAAAAATTTAGTTGCTAAATTTACATCATGTATCTTATCATAGCAAAATTTAGCAAGGTGGCCCTTACGTCCATAATGTGTACAAGTGTACACATGAGCATACATAGTGTTGTGTACATGAACGTGCGAAGCATGTGTATGCCGTGTATGGTGTGCATGCAAAGATGGAACTTGTTTCTTTCGAAACATAGATTCCAAATGTGTATGGTTTATGGCACATTGGCTCAAAGTGGAGCCCAAACAATCCACACTCTTCTTTAACAAGTTTATATCATTTTTAATGTTACAAGAAGTGGAGCATACAATAGGTGTGCTAGAATGTGAAGGTACACTAGCATGGCAAACATGAGTGTCAATATCAATTTTCAAAGATTTATTTTTATTTAAGCAAACTTCTAAATCTTTTGAAATAGAATCAATTTTGTTTTTCAAAGAAATACCGCGAAAACGCAGCTATGGCCGCATTTCCGCGGCCATAGTGTGTCTGTGCGCGTGGCGTCGTCTGCCACGTACTGTCATGTCGCCTCCCTGTCGGTTGTACTTGCTGGTTTCCAGATTTGGGCCCCTGGTTTTGATGAAACCACTCTACAAAGTCAGTGGCTATTTTGTAGGCTTTTAATCACCAATTAAATGGTGATTTTGGGTCTTCTTCTTTATTTCATGCCATGAAACTAGAAACATACAAGAGAGGTATTATTAACATGATTTAATATTAAATAAATGTGAAGATGTGATATGAAATATGTAATTTTAGAATCATATGCACCTTTGTGACTGTGAATATTTGACTAAGGATTCTTCAACCCTAACCTAAATTTTATTCATTATTTTTACATATTATGTAGGTAATATCCTTTAGTTCTATTAGTCTTTCTAATTTGCCCATGTAACGAGCTTTAGGTCAGTGATTCCCAAACCGGACGGTTTCAAGGCACCGAATGAGAAAATACCCCAAAGATTTAAGGACTCGAGCAAACAAGACTACAAAGCTAAGGGTTTTATTGATTATATGGGCCACTTTTATGCTTGAATACTTATACTTTATGAGGTAAGTATCCAGCTTAATCAGAGAATTTTTAATATATATATTTTATAAAGCATAACAATCTTTGTTTTTTAACCCTAAGTGTGCAAGTGTATAAAGCATGCATATTTCATCAAGGTAAAAATAAAGACTAAATTACTTTTCTAATTTTCTTCCTAACCCTATAAATCAAACAAATAATCTTATTTTGACTAAGTATAAGAAATCCTAATTATGATTCTCCTATTTCTTAAAATTAACTTAATTTCTTACAAAAATATGTTAAAATATTGTTTTTCTTTTCAAAAAGATTTTAAAAGAAAAGAAAATATTTCTTTATATTAAAATAAAACTTATGTTATGTTAGAACCCTCCGCATACCTATCTCATGTATTATCCTCAATATATGAATGAATGCATATATGCATGGAAAAAAATAAAGGGAAGGAAAAATATTATCTCAAGATGGTGGTTCGGTGGTGGTCAAATTAGGCCAAGTGTTGCTGCCAAATCTAAATACGATGGAGTTTCAAATAACCCACCTTTGATGACCTCTTTTCTATTTACATTTTTACAACCCCTAGACTGAATAGGATCATGTACAACCCAATCATTAAAATCATCCCGGTTATATGACCAATCTTGAAATATCATCTCGAGTCATAATGGTCTATACCTTAGTCTAATAATAGAATATGACTTGATGGAAAGTTGATTTGCGCTCAAGAGTGACAGGTTCGGTAACCAATAATGACTCGAGAAAATCAAGTTTAGGTTCGAGAGTCGGAATTGGGTCCAAATCAAAAAATTAAAATTCACATTCTTTTTCCATCAATGAAATGCGATTTCCAAAATCAGTGGTTCAATTTCAAGCTCTATGGATACAGGAATCAGTGTTGGCTCGGGAATTGGGTGCAAATCAGGTAAGGATATCGGACTCGACATAGATTCAAAAATTGAAACTGAATCACAAAATTGGGGATGGGTTCACTTACACAATCAACTTCAATTTCTTTGAAATGAAAACTTGCTAATTTGTGCAAGGTTTGGATTTGATCAAGTTCAAGTTGGTGTAAATTGAATCTTGGTTAAAGTCTTCAAGACACCATGATTCTTGGTTCCTATCAATATGGTTAGAAAAATTAGAAATGGTCAATAATGTATTAAGTAGAGTCTCCTCAATCTTGTCATTTATTATGTTGACCAAATGACTAATTGTTTCTTCTAGCCTATCGATGGATTGGTTAAAACCAAAAGTTGATTGGATGAAATCCTTTTTGCACTTAACAAGGCTTCCATCCTATCTTCTCAGTTAATCAGTTCTTCTTCTTATTGTTGTGGGACTTAAAAATGGAGTAAGGATTTTGGATTTGAAAATTTTTATTGGATTGTGAGTCTTTCATGTCTTGGAATTGTCGTTCGTTTTCTTGCAAGGCTTCTTTACCCTTTTCAAACTTAGTTTTTTCTTTAAATTGTTGTTCCTGATAAGGACTATATGAAGCTGGTAGTTGGTAAGGTGGTTGACCATATGACTTGGGGAGTTGTATCCCTACTGACTTGATGAAGATGGGAGATAATGATTGATCCAGTCTTGTTCACATAATACTGGGACTAGGGCATATATTGATTTGGATAAACCAATCTTACATACTTAGTTGGTTAAAGTTAAAAAATATCGGGTTGGTGATATTCGAGTCAAAAGAGGTCAGGGTGATCACTATATGCATTGGAAAAATTCTAATTATAATTCATATTACACAAAAATGTCAAAAACAAAAACAAACAAAAAAATAAACAAAATAAAGGAAAATCTAGCCTAAGTTAGAGTAGACCTTAGACTTAGACGATTCCTAACTGGTTGACTATTCACAGGAGGTAATTACAGCAATATGACCACTAGTTAATCGGCTAGGTAGGGGCAAGCTCAGTGGGGGTATCCGTTTCTGAGCAACGGGCCTAATTATATCAAACCACTATTCTTCAAGATTTCGTCTCTCAATCCCCAACCTTTGACACTGATTTTACTAGAGTCAAACTTTAACAACTTTTTCTTTTGGTCAATCTCCTAATGAGTCTGAGATGTCCTTAGAGCCAGCGTCTACTTAGTTTTAGTTAGGATAGGTTAGTGAGTGAGGAGATAATTTTGGGTTAAGGAAGCGTAATGACTTCTCACCTTATTTTGTTTAAGGATATGCCCTTATTTTAGTGAAACGTGTACATGTATATAGAAAAACGAATACAGTTAAGCAATATGTATCACCCAAATATGTTCCCTTAGCTACATGCAATGCACACATACCTTTTCTCCAACGCCCTTCAACAGTAATGTAAAGATAAACAAATTAAACAAATGTATGGATGCAAGTCTAATCATTTTTTAGCATTTACAAACAACAAGTTATTGTTGAATTAATATAGTGTATAGTGTTAAGTAAAAGGAAAAAAAATAGCTACAGAATCTTTAATATGCACTGAAGTGACCATGAAAGAAAACACAGTGAGTAATTTGATTGTACTGCTATAGAAACGGGGCTTTTGTCACGTTTTCACGATAATCCAGAAGCCACGTTTTTGCAACAATCTAGAAGCCGCATTTCCGAGGCAATCTAGAGAGCCCCTGTGCTCTGCTTTCTTGAGCATAGGCACAGGGCAGCATGTATTCTTCTATAATCTTTAAGTTTCTAAACTTTGCACCTACACACCAAAGCAGAGAAGAAAGAAGTTAACCAATAAAGTAAATTAAAATGAAAACTTACTGTCCCTGATCGAGCCAAACCTGCACACAAAAATACAGAAGTTTAGAATAGTGTTAGATCCTCAATGCTACCATTTAGCCTAAGGCTAATGGGTCGCGATCCACAGGGAGGGATAGTGATGGAAGTGTTGTGTAAGTCTTCTTCCTAAGTTACTACACCGGTTAAAAATCTTCTTTGTTTTAAAAGAAAAGGAATCATTAAACTAAATTAGAAGAAAAATAGAAATTAGAAGAAGAAGATAATGTTCATGTTTTGATTACAAGGGGAACTAAGTTAAAAAGAAAGAAAATAAACAAGAGAAGAAAGAACATACATTGGAGTAATTAAAGAAAAACAAGTGACCAATTAAGTTGAATAACGATGAAGAGAAGTGGGATAGTTCTATTGGCTATCACTATTAATATAACTATGTTTAAAGAAGATTATATATAGTGTCACTCTAAATATAATTCTTTCTCTCTTTTCTGTCATGAAACTTTTACTAATCCAAGGTATAAAGAAGGTATGATTAAAAAGAAGGCATAAAGAAAGAAGATGAAAGTAAATAAAGCAATTAAAGTAAGTAAAAATAAAACGATGTAAATTGAAAAGAACAGAAGAACTTTTATTTAGTTGTCACCAACAATTACAAGCACTCCGTCTTGTTTTTACAATTCTTTCTCTCAAATTGAAAAGAATATAAAGAATTCTAACCTAAAACTCTCTGCGGAGTTGTTCTGTGGAGTCTTGCTCTCTGCCTTCGAGGTATACAGGTATTTATAGGAGAAATAGGATGAGGATAGATGTACAAAGATAGGGGAAATGGGTGCTCCCCCAGATTCAAACAAAATGCCGCTAAAATGCCGCTTTTGCCGCATTTTCGCCGCATTATTCTTTCCATAGGGCCAGGATCTGAGAGTCGGTCATCTGTTGATTCATCCTCTATCCTTTTATCTCCTTAGATTTTGAATATCTTCTTTGAATTTGATGATTTATCTCTTTATCCTGAGCGATACCGATAGGGTCTTCAAACAATCCATTTTTTCCTTGAAAATTAATGATATTATCTTATCTGGTATATCCATTTTTTAGATAAGATGGCTTCTAGATCCTTTGGATTTGAATCGATCCCCTTTCTTTTGAACTTTTAAATTTAATTGGATAAATCTGTCAATCTCTCTCTTTTCTTTCTTAATTACCCTGCACGCCACTAGACATGAAATACATCAAATAAGAAAGTTTTATTATAAAATAAATGCAAAAATATGACACATATAATATTAAATATGCAATGTACGTGTAACATCACACCCCCACACTTATTTTTTGCTCGTCGTCGAGCAAAATAAAAAAAATAAAACCAACCTAACCTAACTCATTTTTGTAAGAATCACAGTTGCTCTTAGCACGTGCAACAAGCCATTAAACCTTTAGGTTATTCCTAAAGGACGAGTTTTATCTCGTGAGGATTTTTAGTGGATTACACCCAGGAAATAGATAAAGAAAGAGAAACAAAGTGTTAGAATTTTGAAAACGCATTTTGAAAAGAAAAGAAATATTTGAATTATTTTTGTAAGACTTAAGCAATCTATAAGTTATAGGAATACCAAACTTATTCATTCTTAAATTTAGTCTCTAATCAAAAAATTTATTATCAATCAAGATCAGGAGTCAAATTGTATTTCTCATCTAATCTATTATTTTACCCTAAGTCATATGCACCTTTGTGACAGTGAAATTTTGACTCGAGATTCTTTAACTCTAACTCTCATGCCTTTTTTTGTGGTATTATCCCTTAGTTCTATTAAGCTTATTAATCTGCCCATGTAATGAGCCTTTAGTCGGTGACTCCCAAACCGAACAGTCTTAGGGTACCGGGTGAGGAAAAACCCCAAGGACTTAAGGACTCGAGTAAAAAGGGCCATAAAACTAAATATTTTATTTGTTATATGGACCACTTTTAGGTGTGAATACTTATGATTTATGAGGCAGAAATACCCATCTTAAGTAGAGAATTTTTGATATATATATAAATATATATTTTCTTTTTTAATTTTTTAAATTGTTTTATAAGGCATAAGAATCTTTTTTTTGAACCCTAAGTGTGCAACTGTAGAAACTGTGCATATTTCATGAAGGTAAAAATCAAGACTAAATTATTTTTGTAATTTTTTTCTTCCTAACCCTTGAAATCAAACAAATAATCTTATTTTGACCAAGTATAACAAATCCTAATTATGATTTTCCAATTCCTTAAAATTAACTTAATTTCTTGCAAAAAATAGGTCAAAATATTATTTCTCTTTTTAAAAAGTTTTAAAAGCTAAGAAGATGTTAAATTTCTTTTTTAAATAAAAAGAAAACTTATGTTATATTTCTCATCTAGTCGATTGGTTTACCCCAAGTCATATGCAACTTTGTGACAGTGAAATGTTGACTCGGGATTCTTTAACTTTAACTCTTATGCCTTATCTTTTATTTTTTTTGTGGTATTATTCCTTAGTTCTATTACGCTTTATAATCTACCCATATAATGAGATTTTAGTCGGTGACTCTCAAACCGGACGGTCTTAAGGTACCGGGTGAGGAAACACCCCAAGGACTTAAGGACTCGAGCAAATAAGGCCACAAAATTAAGGATTTTATTTATTATATAGAGCATTTTAGGCATGAATACTTATGCTTTATGTGGCACAAATACCTAGCTTAGTCAGAGGATTTTTGATATATATATATATATATATATATATATATATATATATATATATATATATATATTTCTTTTTTAATTTTTTTTATAAGGCATAAGAATCTTTATTTTTGAACCCTAAGTGTGCAAGTGTATAAAGGGCGCATATTTTATAAAGGTAAAAATTAAAACTAAATTACTTTTCTATTTTTTTTCTTTCTAACCTAAACATCAAACAAATAAATCTTATTTTGACCAAATATAAGAAATCCTAATTATGATTTTCTTATTCTTTAAAATTAACTCAATTTCTTACAAAAAAATAGGTCAAAATATTGTTTTTCTTTTCAAAAAGTTTTTAAAAGTAAAGAAGATGTTAAAATTTTTTAAATAAAAAAAACCTATGTTTTATTAGAACCCTCCCCCACACCTATCTCATGCATTGTCCTCAATATATGAATAAATCCATAAATGCATGAAAAAGAAGGAAGGGAAGGAAAATGTTACCTCAAGGTGGTGATTCCGGTGGTGGTCAGATTGGACCAAACGTTGCTACTCAATCCAGATAATGTGGTGGTTCATGGAACCCATCTTTATTGAACTTTTTTCTGTTTATATTTATAATCCCCAATATGAATAGAATCATTCAAAATCCTATCATGAAAATTATTCTCTTTACATGACTAATCTTGAAAAATCATCACTAAGTCATTATAGTCAATACCTATGTCCAATAAAAGAATGTGACTTGGTGGGATGGTTGACTTGGGCTTAAGAGTGATTCGTTCGGGAACCATTACTAGCTCCAAAAAATCAACTTTGGGTTCAAGACTCGATTTTGCTTCAAGAGTTGAATCCAAATCAAAGAACTTAATTTCACATTTTTTCCCATCAATGAATGTGACCATCCAAAAGAGGTGGTTCAATTTCAAAATCTATGGATACAGGAATCAATGTTAGCTCAGAAAATGGGTCCAACTTGAGTAAGGATACCGGAGTTAACATATCAAAAATTGAAATTGAATTACAAAGTTGTGGGTCAGGGTCACATTCATGTTCAAGTTCAATTTCATTGAGATGAAAACTTGCCAATTTGTTAATGTGTTGATATTGGTCAACTTCAAGGTTTTGTGATAAAATTGAATCTTGGTCAAAATCTTTAAGATATCATGATTCTTGATTTTCACCAATATGGCTAGAAGTGCCGATAGTCAAAGATTGGATAGGGAGTATTTTCTCATTCCCACACATGTTTTCTAATCGACTAAGTCTTGATTCTATCATATCGAAAGGATTGCTTTGGAATTGAATCATGGATTCCATACTCTTTTCTAAGTCGGTATGCTCTTCTTGTTGTGGGACTTGAAAAATGGAGTAAAGATCTTGGATTTGAAAATTTTGATGGAATCTCGAGTCTTCTAGATTTTGAATTCGCTGCTCAATCTCTTCTAAAGCTCCATCCTCTTTTTCAAGTCATTTAGTTCTTCTATTGGTTGCGGGAGAAGAAGCATATGAAGATAGATGTTGGTAAGGTGGTTGATAGTATGACTTGGAGAGTTGTATCCCCACTGACTCAGTGAAGAGTGGTGATGATAATCCCAATCTTGTTCATAATATTGGGGTTGGGCATGTACTGATTCAGATAGGACTAATCCGGCATACTTGGTTGGTTAAAGTTATGAAATACTGGGTTGGAATATCTGAATATAAGAGGTCATTGTGAAGTATGGATCACTATATGCATTGAAAGAATTGTACTTGTAATCCATATCACAAAAATATCAAAAACAAAAACAAACAAATAAACAGAGAAAATCTAGTCTAAGTTAGGGTAGACCTTAGACCTAGGCGACTCCTAACTGGTTAGACTGTCCACAGGAGTATATTGCAGAATCTGACAAGTTAATAAGACAGGTAGGAGTAAGACCAATGGGAGGTATCCGTGCCTACGCAACAGGCCCAATTATGTTAAACCCCTGCTGCTCGAGGTTTTACCTCTCAATCCCCAACCTTTGACATCCATTTGGTAAGAGTCAAATTCGAATCAACTTCCCTCTTAGGTCAGTCTCCTATTGAGTCCAAGATGTCCCTAGGGCTAACGTCTGCTCAATTTTAAGTTAGGTTGGGTTAGTGAGTGAGGAGATGATTTTTAGGCTAAAGAATGGTAATGATTTTTCCACCTTATCTTGTTATAGGACAAGCCCTTAATTCGTTTTAGTGGGCGTGTGCAAGTATATAGCAAAAATAACACCCCAGCAATAACATACAAGTGTGTTCTTAAGCTATATGCAATGCAAACGTACCTTGGCTCCAGCACTCTTCAACAGTAATTTAAATGTAATGATTTAAATAAATGCCTATAATGCAATGTTTAAACGTTTTTTTAGCATTAACAAACAACCATATTACTGTTGATGTTAGAACGGTGTGCAGAATATGTTAAACAGGAAACTATCAACTGAACTAGCTAAATCCTTGTAATTCAAGCAGCCTGCTGATCGGGAAAAAACTGCGCACAAAAAGTGTATGTTTTGAAATCAATATTTAAAGTGTGTGTGCTTTGGCTTCCTCGATACTTCGATCATAGCATAGAGGCTAAAATGAGTCGAATTCACAAGGACGGGAGGCAATAGAAGGTTACACAGTATGTTTACGTGTATGTTAAGTGTTCTTCAGTGTTTGAAAGAATGAAAAGAAAGGAGAACAAAGAATGAAAAGAGAAGAGTACGGTGAAATACGAAGAAGGGGGAGACATAGAAAAGAATGTATTGGTGGTTTTTGGTATATTTCTAAAACAAAAGAAAAAGAGAAAGAAAACTCATGGCTACTAACTACTAATGGCTTCACTAACCATGCTAACCTCTTAGTGATAGTTGCCTCACATGTATCCTTGACCATCACTAGTCCTTGGTTCAAGAGCGTTTCAAAGCATGACCCATACGATAACTTTCGCATCTAAACTCAATAAAACAAGTACAAGCTACACTTAAACCATCAAAACTAAACAAGAATAAGCATGGAGTAAAAAAATGTTAGCTTGTTAGAGAGTTAGGATGTTAGAGTGTTAGAATCCATCATCATGAGCCATCAATGGCTCTTGTAAGAGCAAGGCCAAGTAGAGACTATTAGATTCATGTAGATTATTAAGTAAGAAGTTAGCAAGTTAGTGGTTAGTAGTTAGTTGTCTGAGAGAAAATTGGCTAAACATTTAAAAGAAGTTAGAGAGAAGAAAACAAAGAGAGATAAAGATAGAACCTTTCATAGATTGTTGCCTTCTATTACAAGCACTCTTATTTTCTAACTATGTACCACTCTCTCTCTCTCCTATTATAAGATCTACAACAAATGAAAAATACAAAGGAGAAAGAAGAAGAACTACTCTAAACTACAATAAGGAGAAAACCCTAAAAACTAACCTAAAAACACTTCAAAACTCCTCCTTCTCATGCCCTGAAAATCTCAGGGTATTTATAGGCAAACCAAGGCACTAGGGTACAGGTTCGGAGCCACGCGCCAAATCTTGGCGCGCGCTTCACGACTTTGCCGCAGAAACGCGGCCTAAGCCGCGTTTCCTCGGCTGTACCAAGGCGGCACACAATGCCTGCTACGCGCGCAGCCTACTGCGTGCTGCCGCTTGTCGCTCTGTCAGCTGCATATCCTGATTTCTAGTTTTGGGCCCCCCGTTTTGACAAAATCACCCTTCAAGATCAATGGCTATCTTTATAGGCTTTTAATCACCAATTAAGTGGTGATTTTGGGTCTTCTTCTTCATTTCATGCCATGGACGTAGAAACATACAAGAAAGGTATTATTAGCAGAATTTAATATTAAATAAATGTGAAGATGTGGTATGAAATATGCAGTTTTAGAGACTAATCACCTGTAAGAAACTACAGTTAGTAGTTCACCACTGTTGTGGGCTCTGATGCTCTGCCATCTTGGACAGAGGCACAAGGTAGCAATATGTCCACTCCAGCTCCTAGTTTTCAAATAATAGCCCCTGGACACAAAAAAATAGAGAAGAAAAAGTTAAACCATTTAAACTAAATTAAAAAAAGAAAAACTTATCCTCCCTCCTCGACAACGGAGCTAAAATTTGATCGAACCAAACCTGAACACAGAAAAATACAGAAGTTTAGAATAGTGCTAGATCCTTAATGTTATCGTGTAGACTAGGGCTAATGAGTCGTGATCTACAGGGAGGGACATCGATGGAAGTATTGTGTAAGTCTTCTTCCTAAGTTACTACACCGGTTAAAGATCTTCTTTGTTTTAAAAGAAAAGAAAACATTAAACTAAATTAGAAAGAAAATAGAAGGTAGAACAAAAAAATGATGTTGGTGTTTTGATTACAAGGGGAACTAAGTTAAAAAGAAAGAAAATAAGCAAGAGAAGATAGAACATGCCTTGGAGTAATTAAAAGAAAACAAGCGACTAATTAAGTTGAGTAACGATGAAGACAAGTGGGATAGTTTCATTAGCTGTTACTATCAATATAACTATCTTTAAAGAAGATTATATATAGTGTCACTCTATATATAATTCTCTCTCTTTTTTGTCATGAAACTTTCTCTAATCCCAGCTATAAAGAAGGCATAAAAAAAGCAATTAAAACAAGTAAAAATAAAAGGAGGTAAATTGAAAAGAACAAAAGATCCTTTATTGAGCTATCACCATCAATTATAAGCACTCTGTCTTCTCTTTATAGTTCTTTCTTTCAAATTGAAAACTACAATGAACATAAAAGAATCCTAACCCTAAAACTCTCAGTGGAGTTGTTTTATGGAGTTTTGCTCTCTCCATTCAAGTTATGCAGGTATTTATAGGAGAAATATGAGGAGGATAGACGTACGGAGATAGAGGGAGCTGGTGCTCCCCAGATTCAAACAAAACGCCATGGAAACCCCGCTTTCACCGCGTTTCTGCCGTATTATCCTAGCCATAGAGCCTGGATTTGGGAAAAGTTATCCGTTGATTCATCCGATATCCTTTTATCTTAGATTTTGAATATCTACACTGAATTTGATGATCTATCTCTTTATTGAAAATCACCTAGAGGGGGGGTGAATAGGTGATAATGCTAATCAATGCACAATTTAAAAATTATGATGCAACAATCTCACAAAGCAAGTGAATATAGCAATGAATGTAGAGAGCAAGTAATAAGAGCAATGAAAATAGAGTAAGAAATAAGAGCAAGTAAACCAAACGCAAACACCGAGAATTATTATCGAGGTTCGAGCACCCAGCTCTACTTCCCCGCCTTCCCTAGAAGGATTCCAACCACTTCCACTATCACAAAGATGTTACAAATTCCCCGGAGTACCCAACTCCACAATCTCAAGTACAAGCAATCTCTTAGTAGTCAAAAGACCACAAACTCTCTCTTTAAAAAAAAATTCTCTTCCCTTACAAAGGTCCTTAGAGAACAATGAGTAGGAATGAAGCTCTTGTGTGTAAGGAGAAAAGAAAAAGAAATCAGAGAGTTCTTGAAAATACTTCAGAAAATGAGAGAGAATTTCAGCACAAAAATCAAGAAACAAAGCTCTTTGAATGCCTTAAACTTTTGAAACTTTTACAAATTTTTCTTGTAATTAATTGGTAAGAGAACCTCTCCCCAAACACCCCTATTTATAGGAGAGGGCTAGGGTTAGGATAGAAAATATATTTAAGGCTAATCAGAAGATATTATATTCAAAACATGTCATTAAAACATACTTAAGTGAGAAAAAGACAAAAATTAAACCAGCTTAGGAGATAGCCGTTACTGTTCAAATGGCTACCTCGGTCGACCGGCCGGTCGACCGCTAGTTCAAAAAAAGAGCCGTTGCAGGCTGACGGTCGACCGCCCGGTCGACCCAAAAATACAGAGAGCAGAAGTCTGTCAGTCAGGCATGTCTCGGTCGACCGTCCGGGTCGACCGTGAAACGTGCACACTGACACGCACTGCTGCCAGAACCCCGGTCGACTGGGTCAGCCGACCGGCTTGACCTGACATAGGGTCGGTCGACCGGCTCAGGTCAAAAGCCAAAACAAAAACGGAATTTTGAGGAGAAATCTATTTTTAACAAAATAGTTTTGAATAGGGATATATATAATGGATAAAAATGAGTTTGTAGGCTGAAGATTGTATACAAACTATTTTTGTACATATTATAGGAAATATGTTTGGAAACAAGATGTGCGCAAAAACGTGTGTGATAGAGCTTCAAACCTATTCACTATTCTTTAACAAAACTCTAAACTAAAAACAAATCTAATAAATTATCTTGAGCAATCTTGAAGTCTTGAGCCATGCAATGCCTTGCTAGAGCCTTCTCTTCTATGTTCCTTCCTTGATGTGCAAAACGCCTTCTTTGCTTCATGAACCTAGAAGTTCTTGCAATAGCTAAGCAATGGCCTCCAAATATGGTACTAACCTGAAACTAATTTTAAACAAACTAATTAGTACCAAATAGCTCTTATTTGTTTTGTTATCATCAAAACTCTAAACAAATGGAGAGTGTAACCTTTTGGGCCAACATTTATCCTCAGCGACACCGATAGGGTGTTCAAACAATCTATTTTTCTCTTGAAATTTGATGATATTATCTTATCTGTTACGTCTAGTTTTCAGATAAGATGGCTTCTAGAACTTTGGATTTGAATCGATTCCCTTTCTTTTAAACTTTTAAATTTAATTAGATAAATCTATCAATCTCTCTCTTTTATTCCTTAATTACCTTGCACTCCACTAGACATGAAAATACATCAAATAGCAAAATTTAATTATAAAATAAATGCAGAAATATAACACATTTGATATTAAATATGCATTGTACATGTATGATCAGTCCCTCCCCAGCAATGGTGCCAAAACTTGATCGAGTCTGAACCTGCACAAAAAATAGAGTTTAGAAATGGAAAAATAAGATAGTGCTAGGTTTTCTCAATGTTACTGTATACCAAGTGGCTATGCGCAGGTCGTGATCCACAGAGAGAGACTACGATAGAAGCATTTAGGTAATTCTTTCTAAGTTATTTAAAACTGATTAAAAACTTTCTTCTTTGTTTCGAAATTAAAAAATAAATTTGGATTAAGTTAGAAAAGAAAGTAAAAGTTAGAAGAAGAAGATGGTGGATGGTTTTGAAATCATTTTAAGTTAGAAGAAAGAAGTGAAAAGGGTAAGTAAAAGAGTTGATTTAAATGTGTTTCTAAACGAAGATTTAAAGGAAGGAAAACTAAAAATACATACTTCTTTTGTTGCTTTCGTACCTTGGATCGTTTATGAAGATTTATCTCAGAGTAAAGTGAAGTAAAACAAGTGAAGGAATAACATAAAAAGTGATCTACTAAATTGAGTAATAATGAAGTAAAAGAGAAAAATTACATTGACTGTGACTCTCAATACGACTCTCTCTGAAGAAAGATTATATTCAGTGTCACTCTAAATACAATTCTTCTTCTCCTTCTCTCATGAAACTCTCTAATTTAAGCTATAAAGAAATCATAAAATTATATTAAAGAGAAAAAAAAAACTTAACGTAAACTAGAAACAAAAACGTAATCCTAGCTCTCTACTGGAGTGGTACCCATTTGCTTTCGGAGATTGCAATATTTATAGTCAAAATGGAGAGAGAAATAGAGTAAGAAGATAGGGGAGCAAATGCTCCCCCAGATTCGACTGAATTGTGGTGGATCCACGGCTTTGGCCTTGGATGCGCGACCTGGATCTGGCTAGGTGGTCAGATCTGGGGGCTTCTGTGGCTGTGATAATCTGATACTTCTTTTATCCACTTGATTTTTCAGTTTGTTCTCTGGATTTGGTGATATCCTGTTGATCTTCAAGTTAACCAAATGGATTTATAGAAATCTAAATTTTAATTAGCTTTCATTTCGTATTATCTTCGCTGATACGCTCTGTTCTTCAGTTAAAACTATCCCAATCCTTGATTTTGACTTAAGCTCATTTAAATCTGAATTTAATTGAGCTTTTAGGCTTATTTCTTCTCTATCTCCATTAGTAAAGGCTTGCACATCATTTAGACAAAAATAAAATTAAAAAGTAAAGTTTATTATAAAATAAATATGAGAATGTGACAATAAATATGCAATATTATTGACAGATCACAAATCCTTGACATTATTATCTTAATGGTTTAGTAGCTTTCATGGCTGATATTATTGACATATTCTATTTATCTCTTGTTCCTTCAAATATAAATTCTGGAACTATTTCCATTTTAAAGATCACCCTCTATTAATAACAATCCATGGAAGCATGATAGATTGATAACCAATCAATTCTCAATATAATATCATACTCCATGCCCCGAGCTTTATAAGGTCTATAAATGTTTTTACTTCCCCTATAATAATTTCACACTTTTTATACTTTGTATTTACCATAATCTCGACACCTTTTGGTATGGATATCACTAGTTGAAATTTTAGGGATCGAGAAATTTGATTTAATTTAGGTACAAAATGTGTTAGATATGAAAGAATGTGCAGCATCAGGATCAAATAAAGCTCGAGCAATGTAACGGTCCCAGTTTTCATAATCCTTGTTCAGTGCAATTTTCTCAATTTTCTTAAATTTTCAACAGCATCTCCTCTTAAATTTCTGTTATACCCAAATACAAAGTTATGACTATCTCGGCTCACATTCAGCTCACTTAGAAATTAATGTATATCACACTTAGTATTATTTACCACACGCATATATAATGCATGAGAGTATACTCATCAGCCACCCAAACCAACTCAAGCTTATAAACACATCTATGTCAACTACACTACCACTTAGTACTTCTAATTCATCACCAAATAGTCTTGGTTGCATACTATTACAAAAGAGTCTATTCCTCCATAAGATTCAAGTCCAAATCAAGCTATAAAGCTAGCACACCCTAGCTAGACTACCATCCACTAGTCTGCATTATATGTACATATATAAAACACAAGCATGATTATCACTTGTACGAAAGAAATAGTTTAAAAATTAACAAAAGTATTCTATAATATTTGATTCGGATCCTCCATGCAGCTCGAGGAGACTTAAGGTTGACCCATACCTTTGCCATGACCTGAAAGGGGAAAAACAATGCGATGAGCTTGAAAGTTCAATGAGTAAAGTAACTCTGAATTAAGCCTAGTAAATGCATACTTTATAAACATATGTTTAACTTCTCGGTCATACATTATTAGTGGTATAGGTCATCTAAATCTATATTGATTTCTAGTTCTTAGATTTCATTTTTCAACACTTCATCTTTAAAACTTAGATGTATCAACTATATATTAGGACTAAAGTTTATTCATAACACTAGTTGGTCGTATTCTAGATGCATATACACCTACTTCACATTATCAAGTGCCTCATGTCTTATAGTTTAGGTCATTATATATCCCATATAAAAATTATAGGTTAACGCAAAGACAAAAACTCAATCATCACACTTAGTGAATGAGCCAACACACTGTTTTCTTTCCCCACCGGATCTCTCCGGCCCCTTTCTTCACACAATCTTCGACTCCTACTGGTTCCCTCTGACCCCTTTTTTCATTTTCTTATTATTATTACATCGTCATTAACTCTTACCGGATTCCTTCGACCTCTTCTTTCACTTTCTTATTATTATTACATCGTCTTTGAAACATACCGAATCCCTCTGACCCTTTCCTTCACACCGTCTTCGACTCCTACCGATCCTTCCGGACCCTTCCTTCACATAAAAATAATTTTCATACACATAAGTATGCATATTTAATACCACATACACATTCATATACATACAGATATGCCATACACAATCAAGTTCATATAATTTCAAGTGCATACACATCATAGGGATCAATTTATCAAAAAGAGACAATACTTAATCGCTTACTTAGAACTTGGTTGAAAGGCAATTATAATTATCAACATGAATTAGGGTTCATAGCATGTCCACTTAAATGTTAGAAGCTTACTATATGATATAATTTTTGAATGATCATCACCCATACTTAGGCACCACCATATGGTCTCATATGTACAATCATGAATTAATTATCATCACTTGATTTTTATCAACAATCATGAATTAATTACTACCACATTGTTATACAAATATAAGATAATCAAGTTAATTACCAATTTATATTATTAATGAGTTCATGATCACCATTACATGGCTGCTAATCCATATAGTATTTTTGATTACTATTCATGCTATTAACACCTCTTTGACAAAGGGATATTAGGATTAGGAATTTTATTATTCACAGTTATTAGTCATCACTACCTTTTGTATTCATAATACTTGATTATCAAATAATTAAGTCTCATACCCTCATCTTACTTGACATTAACAATTCCATATTCTTATTAACATAACCCTCTTTATTTAGCCAAGTTTTTGTGCCTCGATATTTTTAGTTAGTGTATGATCATAATATGGCAAAATTTATACTAGAAGGGGGGGCGAAAAGTGTATTAAAAAAATTTAGCAAGAAATGTAAATAACTTGAAAAGAGGATAAGTATAACACAGTAAAGAAAAACAAAATCAGTCAATCGTAAACACAGAGATTTATCCTGGTTCAGTCCTCCTGACCTATATCTAGTCTCCAAGCCAATCTTGCTTGGGATTTTTCACAAATCTTGATTTTGAAAACTACAAAATCAAACAGGTACATCTGATTGACAAGTCCCTGTGTCAATTTGTACACCACCTCTCAAAAATTAGAGAGATATCTTTCTTTGATATAAAGTACAATGATTTTATAAGCCTTGATGTGATTGTGAATATGTATCTAACTGTGGCTTATAGTTTTTCTCTCAGAATTCTACCTATCTAATCACTTGATTGAAAAACACGGAAAGAGAAGAGAGACTATTTGCGTTCTTGAAAGAATTTCAGAGTTTTAAGTCAAGAAACAATGAATTGATTGTGTGTCCAAGTGAAAGGAGGTCCCTTCTACTTATAGCTAAAAGTAGCTGTTAATAATAGTTAAAATTTTCAAATATTTAAATTATAAATAACTGATTAACAACTACAAATTGCCAGATTAGTCGACTAGGAGAAGTGATAAGTCGACTGATCTGTGTTCACAGAACCAAGATTTGTCTCTGTAAGTCCATCAGTCGACTAGACTAAAGGGCAAGTCGACTAATCGGATAACATAAAATTTTTGTTAAAGCCTATTAGTCGACTATACTGAGTACTAGTCACTAAACTGATATTATAAGTCTCTTTAAAGCCTGCTAGTTGACTAGACTGGGACACTAGTCGACTCGTCTGTGTTTATAGAACCAAGTATCAGAGTATTTAAGTTTATTAGTTACTAATCTAAATAGTTAGTCGACTAGTATACTGCTATATTATTTGAACATTTCTATAAACATCTATTAGTCGACTACGCTGAGTGATAAGTCGACTAAACTGTGTGTGTGTGTGTGTGTGTGTATCAAGGCTTTTAACAAACACTAAAAAGATAAAGAAAAGTTTACAGGTCTTCAATTTGATGCCTTTGTCTTCCTTTATCTCCAAGTATATATCCTGCAAACTTTGAGTGTAATATCACTTGTTTCCTTAAAAGACACTGCAAAGATATATTAGCACACATACACACAATATATATTGATATGTTATCATCAAGATATAAATGAAATTATTCATAATCCAACCTTCTCCTCCTTTTCTGATGATGACAAACATATATAAGGTTTCTATGCTCTCCCTACATGAAAGCATTTTTAAAGCACATAATATGTTATAATACCATGTGTCTCCCCTTTTGTCATTAACAAAAAGAAAATATACACAAATCTTATAGATGTATTTAAATATCATAACTAGAACAAATACCTAAATCTCTCCTCAACCTAACATAGGTATCTTCTTTAAGTGGTGTAGATAGTATACCAATAATTTGTTTATCTGTAGATATAAAATTTAAAGAAATATCACTTTTAAAAGCGTGTCCACGTAAAAAATAATGTTTAATATCAATATGCTTATTACGTGAATGTTGAATAGAATTTTTAGACAAACTAATAGCACTAGTGTTATCACACATGACAGATGATGTGGAACAAGTAACATCATAATCATTTAAAGTTTATTTTGTATCAATGAAATTTGAGCACATACAATACTAGCGGCAATATATTACACTTCGGCTGTAAAAAGAAAACTAGGTTTTGCTTTTTGCCAAACCATGTACTCATGAGTGTCCTAAAAAGTGACAGTATAAGTATTTTTTCTATCAGATTTACATCCAACAAAATTATCATCACTATATGAAATTAAATCAAATGTACATGCTTTTGAATAAAATAAACTATAATCTATAGTGTTTTTAATATATTCTAGGAATCTTTTTAAGCCTTAAGATGCGATTCTTTAGAATTAAATTGATATCTAGAACATAAATAAACACTAAACATGATATCAGGTCTACTTATTATAATATATAAGAATGAACTGATTATACCTCTGTATAGCTTTTGATCTACACTCAATACTATAATAGTGCTGATAGTTCACTAATATTGTATATTTATTGTCATATTTTCATATTTTAATTATAATTAAACTCTTCTATTTAACTCATTAAATGTCTAAATGTATGAATGTGTAATTAATGGAGATAGAGAAGGGGAAGATAATCTCAATCATGCCCAATTAAATCAGAAATTAAATCATACTTATATGGATTTATATGGTTAGCTTGAAGAATCAACGGGGATATTGTCAAATCCAGAGATCCAAAAGAGATATTATCAGAAGATAAAAGGATAACAAACAGGAGGGATTTACGCACTCAAGGATCTGGCCCAACGACCAGACTCAAGCCATGCAAATGTGGCTTAAGCCGTGTTTGCATGGCCATTTGATGGTCGTTGGGCCAGCGACTTGATGCTTATCCTCTCATGCACTCTCCCCACTCCAATTCTCCTATAAACACCACCAAATGCAAAAGATAAATGGCAGAGAGCTTAGGCTAGAGTTTTACTTATAGTTTAGTGTAGATTTTCTTTTCTTTCATTTTAAATATTATTTTATATTTACTAGTAACTTAGATTAAAGAGAGATTCATATTAAAAGAGAGAGTTGTATTGAGAGTGACCCCAATGTAATATTTTCTCCTTTCTTTCATTTTTTTCTTTATTTAATCTAAGTTTTCTTTTATGTATTTTTTTTTCATGGCTTATTTCTGTTAACCATCTAGTCTTTTTTTTTCTCATTTAATTTCTATCCATATGAATTTTAAGTATCAGAATAGCCTTGCCATTGCAAGTGCCACTGATAGCTCATGATGATAGATTCTTATTCTTTATTTTGTATCATTTTATGCTTACTCTTCGAGTTTTGATGATGTAATGTGAACGAGAATCAGATTTACTCTAATGGGCTATGCAGTGATCACCTTCAACTCAAGGTAAACCGTCGCCGACGATTCAAGGTGCAACAATCATTCAAAGAGGTAAGTTCACTATTAGGAATATTTAGTAGATGTTAAAGCCATGAACTTTCTTTTTTTAATTTCTTCTTTTAAAACTATCCTAAAAACCTTAACATTTTCTTCTTTAATTCTTCTTCTATTTCTACTCTTGCAACTGACTTAGTTTTCTTTTCATTCTCTTTTCAAAACAAAGAAGAAACATTTAACCAATTTCATAATTTAAATAATACCGAAAAGATTTTATCGCATCCCTCCTTGTGAATCACGACCCGCTTAGCTATTTTGCTACAGTGGTAGTATTGAGGAAGCTAGAGCACATTCTTAAACTTCTAATTTCAAAACTCACATTTTTGTGTACTGCTTCACCTCAATCAAATTTTGACGTCGTTGTCAGGGAGGAAATGATATTTTTTTATTTACTAAATGGTTAACTTTTTCTTCTCTATTTTTGTGTGCAGAGGTTGATTTCAGGAAACAAAGGTTGCAGAACACAAATAGCATCCATGTGCCTCTACTATAAAAAGCAAAGCTCAGGGAGGATCTATATTGCCACGAAAACATGGCAAAAGCCGTGTTTGCACGGCAAGGGCCGTGTTTGTGTGGCAAAGGAGAGGGACTATTAACCCTTCTTTTTTGCAGGGTGCTTGAATTTCAAAATTCAGGTTTCTGTAGCTATTAATTTCTCTGTTTAACTTACTCTACATATTAATTTTAATTCAACAGTAATCGGTTGATTGTAAATATTAAAAATGGTTAGACTTTGCATTCTTGGGCATTTGTTTAATTTGTTTACATTTAATTATTATTGAAGAGTGCTAGAGCAAGGTACATCTGCATTGCATTTAGCATAGGCAACAATTTTAAGTGGTAGAGTGCTTGAGAGTTACTTTTGCTGAATATTTGTACATGTCGTATGAATATGACTAAGGGCTTAACCAATAAAGAAGATAAGGTGGGGGAATCATTTTTCTTCTTTATCTCAAAAGCCATCTCCTCACTCACTAACCTAACTTAACTAAAATCTAAGTAGACATTGGCCCTAGGGACATCTCGAACTCAATAGGAGATTGACCTCGAGAGAAAGTTAATATTAGAGTTTTACTCTGGTCAAATTAGTGTCTAAGGTTGAGAATAAGAGGCAAGATCCTCAAAACCTGTGATTTGGCGTAATTAATGCTTGTTGCTTTACACGGATACCTTCCACTGAGTTTTACCCCTACCTGGCCGATTAACCTGTGATCAGACTGCTGTAATATATCCCTCCTGGATAGTCAACCAGTTAGGAGTCATCTAGATCTAAGGTCTATCCTAACATACGCTTGATTTTTTCTTTCTTTTGTTTGTTTTTATTTGTTTTTATTTTCTTTTGTTACTGTATGTGAAATGGATCATAACCCTAGTTATTTCATGCCAATATGAATCCATATTTCACTCTGAACTCTCGAATATCACCAACACGACATTAACTCACTTTAACTAACCAAATATGCCAGATTAGTTTTATCTGACTCAATATAATCTCCATCCCCAGAATTATGATCAGAATTAGCAAAATCATTTCTACTCTTCATCAAGTCAGTGGGGATACACCTCTCCGAGTCAAATTTTCAACTACATTGTCCACGCTCCTTCCCAAATTTTGCTTTATATACTCCTTTTCTAGAACAAATGATTGAAGAAAAATTCAAATTAGAAAAGTGTATAAAAATCTTATATGAGTTCTAGCAACAACTTCAAAACATGATGGACTCACAATTCCATCACAACTTCCAAAATCAAGATCATACTCCCTTTTTCAAGTCCCATCATAACAAGAAGAAGAGCTAATTGACTTGAAAAAAGTATAGAAGCCATGATTCAGTTCCCAAATGATTTTATCAATAGGGAAAAATTAGAAATGAGTCAATTGCTAAACCCAATAAATAATATGAATGAGTAAGCTCAACCTAACTAATTTTTGATCACTCTTGATTTCTTCAGCCATATTGATAAGAACAAAGAATCATGGTGTCTTAAAAGCTTAAACCAAGATTCAATTTCATCACACCGTCTTGAATTTGATCAATACCAAAGTTTTGACAAATTGTCAAGTTTTCACTTCAATAGGATTGAACTTGAACATGAATGTGACCCAATCCCCAACTTTGTAACTCAGTTCCAAATTTTACTCAGTGTTGGCTCCTGTATCCTTACCCGATTTGAACCACATTCCCAAGCCAACATTGATTCATGTATCTATAATCTTGAACATGAACCACCGATCATGGAAAGTCACATTTTTTTGATGGGAATAGAATGTGAACATCAATTCTTTAATTTGGACCAAATTTTTGAACCAAACCTGACTCTTGAACCTAGATTTTATTTAAATCAACTCTCTGAGTCAGTATTGGTTACTGTACCTTTCACTCTTGAACCCAAACCAATTATTTCGCCAAATCACATTCCATTGTTGGACCAAATGTCGGACATTATGACTCTGAGATGATTTTTCAAGATTGGTCATTTAACTGAAATAATTTTCACGATAGGATCTTGCATGATCCTATTCAATTTGGGATAATAACAGTGTTAACAAGTTAGAGGTCAAAGGTGGGTTTCTTCAAATACGGCATTCATTAGATTAGGTAGCAATGCTTGCACCAATCAGAGCACCACTGGAACCACCACCTTGAGATAATATTTTTTCTTCCCTCTTGTTTTTTCATGCATATATGCATTTTATTTATACATAAAGGATAATGCATGAGATAGGTGTGGGGGAGGGTTCTACTAACATAGGTTTTTCTTTGTTTTTTTTTGTATAAATATATAAAAAATTCTCTTCTTTTAAAAACTTCTTGAAGTGGAAAATAATATTTTGATTTTTTTTATAAGAAATTAAGTTAATCTAGGATTAGAGGAATCATAATTAGGATTTCTTAATTCTTGGACGAAATAAGATTATTTGTTTAATTTCTCGGTTTATAAAGAAAATTGAAAAATAATTTGGTATTTATTTTTACCTTAATGAAATATGCACTTTATACATACACTTACACACTTTGTATATAAAACAAAAGACTTTTATGCCTTAAAAAAAGAAAAAAAATATAAATATAAAAAATATATATATCCACTTACTAAGTTGGGTATTTGTGCCTCATAAGGCATAAGTATTCATGCCTAAAAGAAGGTTCATATCACAAACTAAATCTCTTAATTTGTGGCCTTATTTGCTTGAGTCCTTAAGTCCAAGGGATATTTTCTCACCCAATGTCCTAAGATCGTCCAGTTTAAGAGTCACCGGCTAACAGCTCGTTACATGGATGAATTAGAAAGTCTAATAGAACTAAGGGATAATGTCTTCATTATATATGAAATAAGGCATAAAAGTGGGAGTTGAAGAATCCAAGTCATATATTCACGATCACGAAGGTGCATATGATTTAGGGTAAACTAAAAGTCTAGGTGAGAGATGCAGTTTTTATTCTTACCTTAATTGATAACAAGTTTTTAAATAGAGATTAAGTTCAGGAATAAACAGTTTGGTAATCCTATGATTTATAAATCACTTAAAGTTTTGTAATAATACTTCATATATTCTTTTTTCTTTCAAAATGCGTTTTCAAAAATACTAACACTTTATTTTTCCTTGTTTTATGGAATTCACTGAACACCCTCAAAAGATTATAAATTTTCTAGGAGAAACCTAGAGGTTTAAAAGCTTGTTGCACATGCTCAGTGTAATCGTGTGACCTGCAAAAATAGCTAAAATCTTAGTCTTACTTTTCTTGTTTTACTCGAAGACGAGCAAAAGACAGTGTGGGGGTGTGATAACTCACTAATATTGCATATGTATTGTCATATTTCCATATTTTATTATAATAAATCTTTACTATTTAACTCTTTATATGTCTAAATGTGTGCAGGTGTAAGTAATGGAGATGGAGAAGAAAATCCCAATTAAATCAAATTTACATGGATTTATTTAGTTAGCTTGAAAAATCAACGGGGATATTGTCAAATCTAGAGATCCAAATGAGATATTATCAGAAGATAAAAGGATAACAAACATGAGGGATCCATGCACTCAAGGACTAGCTCAACAGTCAGATTCAAGCTGCGCAAACACGGCTTTGGCCGTGTTTCTGCCGCTAGATGCTAGTCGTTAGGCCAGCGTCTTAGTGTTTATCCTCTCATGCGCGCTCCCCACTCCATTTCTCCTATAAATACCACCAAATGCAAAAGGCAAATGTAAGACAACTTAGGCTAGGGTTTTACTCCTAGTTTAGTGTAGATATTTTTCTTTCTTTTTAAATGTAATTTTCTTTTTTACTTGTAACTTAGGTTAGAGAGAATAATGTTAAAAAGAGAGGCAATTTTCTCTCCTTTCTTTCATTGTTTCTTTATTTAATCTAAGTTTACTTTTATGTATTCTTTTTCTTTACGGCTTTATTTCTATTAACCTTCTAGTTTATTTTCTTCTCTTTAGATTTCTATCCATATGAATTTAATATATCTGAATAGCCTTGCCATTGCGAGTGCTACCAATAGCTCATGATGATGGATTCTTATTCTTAAGTATGTATCATTTCATGCTTACTCTTCAAATTTTGATGATGTAATGTGGAAGAGAATCAGATTATGGGCTCAGTGATCGCTTCCAACTCAAGGTAAATCGCCGCCGACGATTCAAGGTACGAAAATCATCTAAAGAGGTAAGTTCACTATTAGGAATATTTAATAGCTGTTAAAGCCGTGATTTATTTAATTTCTTCTTTTAAAACCATCATAAAAACCACAACATTTTCTTCTTTAGTTTTTTTTTTCTATTTCTAATCTTTCAACTGACTTAGTTTTGTTTCCGTTCGCTTTCTAAAGCAAAGAATAAACTTTTAACCGACTTCCTAACTTAAAAAATACCAAAAGCTTTTATCGCATCCCTCTTCGTAGATAACGACCTGCTTAGTCACTTTGCTAAAGCGGTAGTATTGAGGAAGTTAGAGCACATTATTAAACTTTTAATTTTAGAACTCACATTTTTGTGCACTGTTTTCACCTCAATCAAGTGCTCATGGGACTTCTTACGTTCAGAATTTTCCATTCCAAATCACTTGAGAAGATCTTTTGCATATTTACTTTGATTGATGAATATGCCCTCTTCATTTGTTTGATTTGTAATCCCTGAAAGAAATTGAGTTCACCCATATGACTCATTTCAAATTTATTCTACAGAGTCTTAGAAAATTCTTAACAAAGATCATCAATAGTAGAATCAAATATGATATCATCAACATATATTTGAATAAATAAGATATCATTATTTATTTTTTAATAAATAAAATACTTTCTACCTTACTTATTGAAATTTCAGAACACAAAAGAAAACTTTTAAGTTTATCATACCAAGCATGGGGGTGCTATTTTAAGTCAATATAAATCTTTCTTAAGTATGAAAACAGATCAAGATAATTTTCATGTTCAAACACTGGAGGTTGTTCTACAATAACTGTTTCTTTGATAAAACCATTTAAAAAAGCATTCTTTTGATATAATTTAAAATTCATATAATATACAAAAATAAGTAAAATATTAATGGATTCTAATCTAGCAACAGGAGTATAGGTTTCATCATAATCTATTTCTTCTTCTTGATTGTAACCTTGTGCAACCAGTCTAGCTTTACTTTCAACAATTTGTCCAAATTCATTCAACTTATTTTTAAACACCCATTTAATGCCAATAATAGGATTATCATGTGATCTAGGAATAAGATGCCAAATATCATTTATAGTAAACTGATTTAATACTTCTTGCATGATAATAATCCAATAATTATCTACACATACTTCTTTAATATTTTAGGTATAATAGAAGATATAAATGTAACATGTGTCATGAGATTTAATTTTGATCTAGCTTTAACACCTTGTGAAATACCACCAATAACTAAATCATGAGGATGATTTCTAACATATACAAATGCTATAGGTAATTCAGAATGAGTTTCAATTTTATCAGAAATATCAGCAAGAGTAGGAGTTGTATCAATAATATCAACATCATCAACTACAATGTCACGAGAAGATTTTGATAAAGATTCATCAAATGTAGCATGCATGGATTATTTAATAGTAGAAGTTTTTTTATTATAAATTTTATAAGCTTAACTATGAGTGGGATAACCAACAAAAATTTCTTCATCAGATCATGAAACAAACTTATCCAAATTATCTCTTGTATTCAAAAGAAAAAATTGCAACCAAAAATTTTAAAAACTTATCCAAATTATCTCTTGTATTCAAAAGAAAAAAATTACAACCAAAATTTTAAAATATGAAACTTTTTGAAATCTTTCCAAATAATTATTTATAACAAGTTTTATTTAAAATTGGTCTAATAAGAACTCTATTTTAAATATAACTGTAGTAGCAATGGATTCAGCTCAAATTTTTTTTTGGTAAGTTACTATCTATATGCGTGGTTCTTGCACATTCTTGTAAAGTTCAATTTTTCTTTCGACCACGCCATTTTGAGAAGCTCTAGAAAAAGCAAAATAATGAGTTATACCAAATCTCCGTACAGCTCTAGGATCCATCTCTCGGCTTGTAGTGGGTCCGGCTCGCCTTCAAACATGGGCGGATGTAGCTTTTGGAATTGTTACAAAGCTCTATGTGGATTGTTGTCCTAGATTAGCTGGACCAACCAGTCTGACATTTCATCGGGGGCTCCTTGGTCTCCTCTAGACTGCTTTATAATATTCTCATGGTTACTCAGGGGATGGACACTCCCGGATGTATTGTACAACAGGGCACCACCCTCGAGGTTATCCTCCAGCAGTGTTTGGTTCAAGTCCATCTATTTCTTTTTAAGCTAAATAGTTCCTCTATTATTCAATTTACTCATACAGGTTGGGAGAGAACAAAAAGTTTCTCATTATTATTTAACATTCCAAATTTAGACAAGTATAGATTTTTCGTTCATAAGCAAGTACTATATTTCATTCACGATACAAAACAGATATAAAAAGTGCTACCATTCATACATTCTCCTATTGATCCATATCATAGCTTTTTACTCATACATACATAAACAAATTCATACCCATAAAAATATCTTTCTACTCATTGTTCAACACTACCCATACAAAAGTGCTATCTATCCTCTAACATCATCAAGTGGTGGTATTATCTCCACTGGAGGCCCCACCACCAGTGTCCTCGTCCTGATTGTCACTTTCTCCTCCAAGTTCATTGTCACAATGTCAGTTATCTAAGTCATTATACAGATCTCAGCAGTCTCTCCATCTTGCATCCCAAAGAACACCTCTAAAGATAAACTCCTTCTGGGGTTCTACCTCCACGTCACCCCTATCATCCATTTTCCTGCTGCTGGGGAATCTCTAATCACACTCTTTGCATCGCTGACTATCTCATCAGCCTCAGTTAATACCTAGGGTTATATCTCTTCATACTTCACCTCTACTGAGGCTATCAGAATCAGCTCTAGGTCAGTATCTTCAGACTCATACTCCTAATCTACTAAATATGTCATCCAACTCGGACTCAAGGGTGTTGAGCTACCTGATGACGACTTTGAAATCTCTGAATCTTCCATCTATATAATAAAAAAAATTTATATCAAAACTTCTCACATGTAATAATCCCAAAAACAAAATATCCATATAACTACTACAATATACTATCATAATTCTATAATTCTTCCAATATAATGTGCTCTTGCATTCTCTTTTCGATATTTTTTATCCTATAATAAATTTCTTAAGGGTGTCGTTATGTCCCGAGTTAATCAAAAACTTGCTTGTTATTTTAATCACTCCCTTATCCAATGTCCCATACCACTAGTAATCCCTATTGAGGTCTCACACTCCCAACAAAGCTTATCCGAATCAAAATATGTAGGTATTATGATTTAAACGCAAGGGAACAACCAAATATCATTCATTTCAAGATTAATCCTACACGTAAAATTCTGCTACCCCCTTAGAGCTACCTATATTCAATCATACATTCATACATACAAGTACACACACATACACATCAGTCATAATAACTAAACTTATTCCTTAAGCACTATCCATGTCCGTTCCCTATACCTAAACCTATGCTCTGATACCAACTGTAATAGCTCAGTTTTTAATCACCATTCCAATATTCACCGAGGTTTATGGCAACATCTCCTCTATAATACAGAGTCTGCCTTGCTACATGGTTTCACAAGTTTGGCACAAATCAGCAAATCACCTAGAGGGGGTGAATAGGTGATGACTAAAAATCTATGGCAAATAATGTGAAATTAAAATAACAAAAGCAATCTAGCAAAATGAAGAGCAAGAAAAAATCCACACAATAATTAAACACAAGATATAGCTAGCAAGATATAAAATGAGTGAGTTGAGTAAACAAAAAGCAATCACAAATAGAGAAATATGTTTCCTTCATCGCAATGAAAGATTTCTACTTAATTTGATCCTGCGAGACAACGAACTCTACACGTTCCCAAAAGAACAACTGGACCCGCAAGTCCTCTCACTCGGTGCCACAACACCTACAGTCATGAACCCGGAAGCTCGTTGAGACCGCAACCTCTACAACACTTGAATACAAGAAATGGAGTGATCTATCCTAGATCACCAAATAGCTCACAACATGTTCCTATAACCAAGGTAACGATTTAAAGCTCAAAAATTGAATGTGAGTGAAGAAACAAAGCTTAAAATTACTTGGATGTGAATTTGGGCTCAAACTTAAATTATTTTGACAATAAAATGAATGAAAATCTTAAAGAAATGTTTAGCAAAGGTTCTTAGGTTTTTCTACTTTCCTCCTATTTATATAGGGTCAAAATAGTAGAGAGAAACATAAAAAAGTCATTGAGAATTAAATTAGAAAAGGCAGATTAAAAAAATATCCGTTTGAGCTTAATAAGGCAATTAATAGCCTGTCGGTCGATCGGCCGGTCGATCGACGATGGTCAAATTTCTGACCGTTGGGATACGGCAGACCGGGTGGTCAACTAAATCCAATAGAGAGTTATGTTTCAGTTTGCTTAGTCAACCGATGATGACAAGCAGAACAAACCCTAGCATGTGGTCGATAGACATGGACAAATCATTAACTGTGTATATTGTGCAAAACTGATCGACTGTTCGGTCGACCAACAGAGCAAACAGCTCTGCAAATCGGTCGATCGGACGGTGAACCGGCCAAAGGCCAAAGTTCAAGGAATGAAAATGTTTTGACATTCACTTGATTTTCATCAAAACATTTTGATATCTCTTTACAAAACAAAGTTCATGGATATATTTTGAGGCTAAAATATATGTAATCCTAAATCAACACAAAAGGTAAAGAACAGAGCTTATTTTTATAAAGAAAGAAATTCCTTATGGTAAATATGTTTTTAAAAACAGTTTGAAAAATGATCTAAACTTGTTGAAATTCTTTTCAAGAATTTAGAAACAAAAACATAATAAACATTTTGTGGGTGTCATGAATCTCTTGAGCTATCAAATCTCTAAACTTTATTTTAACAAATCTAAATCATTGATAAATAAAGAAAAATAAATCTTCTTGATTGCTTCAATCTTGTAATGCTTACGATCTCTTGAGCTTGACATGATTTATCTTGATGCTTGAGCTCTTGGATCACTTTATAGTTAGCTTTAAGACATGTGAGTCTTTTGAAGAAGCTAAAATATGGTTGAAATACACTTTATAACCATGAAACTTATATCAACAAAAATTCATTAATATTAATAACTTCATGAGATTATCATCATCAAAACTAGGGTGAATGGCCTTTGAGCCAACAATCTCCCCTTTTTGATGATGACAAAACTCATGGAGTTATTTTAAATAAACGAGGAAGTAGCTTCAAGTGAAGCTCCCCCTAAATATATGCATATATAAAATCTGATAATTACACTTAATGTAACAATTTAAAGCATATGAATAAAATGATTATTGTATAATCTCTATGCAACACATTCATGCATACAAGGATATAGATATACAGAATAGTATGCACGAATGATTCCCTCCAACTATCTAAACCACCAACCTCTAAAGCAAAAAGGCAATGGATAATTACATATGAAACCATATAAGAAAGGTTATACCAACCATCGAAACTAACTAATCTCAATAGATTAACTCATGATAAAAACATGTAATAATAATTAGCATTACACAGAACAAGAAAATATATCATGATTATACCAACAGATCAAGATCATACCAACACATCTAATAAAAATCATATTATACCAAAGTCATAATCACAATCTATTACATCACAACTCAAATAGTTCCACAAATATACAAGTTTAATACAAATCATATAAATAGAGTTTTCAAGCACTGAAACAAAATATAGAAAATACTGAAAGCACAAAATAACTCCTAGCATCTTCAGATCTCTACAAGCTTCTTCTCTTTTTTTTGTAAATATAAAAGAAGTAGGGAACAAGGAGCAGCTCACTCGTCCGGTACATATGGGATGAAATTCTTGTCGGCATAAAACGAATTATTGGGCTCATCGATGATCAGATGATAAATGGTAACAGGCTCAAAAGGCACTACCCAGGGTTCGAAGGGAAGACCCTCGGCAGGAAGAAGACGAGTGTAACAGAAGGCATAGGCTAAGGCCACTCATGCCGAGCAAAGGAATAGTCCTCACAAGCTTGATAATATCACTGTGCAGAACAAACATAAGCGAGAGTATTCTTGATTTCTTCCTGGTTCGCCAAAATCTTCGTTGTGTCCTCTGATTGACTCTAGGACATGGCAGTCATCTGATTCATCCGGGCAGCATAGGAATCTGCAGTAGAAGAGGGAGAACCAAAGGCAAACTGTGATGGAAGCAAAGTAGGAGGAGGCTGAGCATGAGCTCAAGTCCCAGATTGCATCCTCTTTAAGAGTGTACGATCGATATCAATGGAAGAAGGACAGGCAGTATCACCAGAGAGGTCAATCTTGAAGTATCTGAGAAGATGAGTAATACTAATCCCGTAGGGGAGATTTCTACTTGGACTTAAAAGATGCTCGATAGCAAAAGTCTATGATGAGCTTAGGGATATTGACTCTAATGCCTTTCAGAAGGTAATAAATTAGAAGAGATGCACACCCGAGCGTGGCTGTACTCACCGATTTAGGTAGAAGATTAAAAACACAATCTTAGCTAGAACTTGATTGGTGAGAATATAATACTTCACCTCCTTGTTAACTAAGCTAGGGTTTTCATAATTATGCAACAATCGAGATGCGTTGAGGGTAGACTTATCGTCGGGAAATTCAAATTCATCAAAGTCAAGATGAAAAATATTAGCAGCCTCACATGATAAATGAAGAATTCGAGTGAATCCTTCAAGTGAGATGTCTATATTAAAATCCTTGACTGGAGAATGGATGATGTTTTCACGAAAAGATAGATTAGAGTAGAACTGGACTAGTTCGGGATAGACTTGCTCTTTGATAGAGATAAATAATTCTAAAGAATTTGCCCTAAGAATGGTAGCGAGGTTAAGGTGCTTAAAGCAACAAGCACCACAGGTCTCTCTTAAATGATTCGTTTCTCAGAAAAAAATTGAATGCTTATATCTAGCATTCTCAGATACAGAAGGGGCCATGAGAGAATTATTTGGGTCTAGAGTCAACTTTCTTTGATTTCTCAGGCTTATCATGCCTAGTTCATTTTCCAGACATAGTAAAGAATGAAAAATTGATC
Source organism: Agave tequilana (assembly GCA_038442645.1). NCBI lineage: Eukaryota > Viridiplantae > Streptophyta > Magnoliopsida > Asparagales > Asparagaceae > Agave > Agave tequilana. The sequence goes on along the minus strand of JAVJIF010000391.1, from coordinate 274,320 downwards.
GAAAATTGAATAAAATGGTTGTAGAATGTGAAAGAGATTGAGTTTAAGGAAATATACCCAAATAATATGAAATAGATTCCACAAAATGGTTCCAAATGAAGATCTCAAGTCCAGTTGATGATTTCTTGAAGAAATTTTGAGGATTATCAATTCAATTTGAGAGATGAGAAGTTGGTTAGAGAGGACATCGGCATAGAAGGGGAAGAAGAAGTGGAAGAGAGAAATAAAACAACAGTTTGAAAAGAGCATTTAAAACATCAAAACTGACCATCGGTCGACCTGGTAGTCGACCTACCCCAGTGTACTGTACTTTTACAGTTCACTGCAGTCTACAGGGTGGTCTACTGACAAAACCCAAGAGCGCTGACAAAACATATGCATTCAAGATTGATCAACCGGGCATTTGATTATTCACTAATGTTCATATTTATTGTCACATTCCCATATTTATTTTATGATAAACTCTACTATTTATCTTATTTTTGTCTAAATGATGTGCAGGCCTTTACTAATGGAGATGGAAAAAGAAAGGAGCCCAAAAGCCCATTTAAATTCAGATTTAAATGAATTTAAAACAAAATCATTGATTGGGACAGAAGAAGAGGATAAGTACAGATTAGAGCAAATCAAAGAAGTTAATACCAAATGAAAAACGGTTAAATTCAGATTTCTATAAATCTATTTAGTTAACTTGAAGATCAACAAGATATCAACAAATCCAGAGAACAAACTGAAATACCAAGTGGATAAAAAGAGATATCGGGGTATCAAAGTATACGAACCTTTGGATCTGGCCAATAGGCCAGATCCTGGCCACAAAAATGCGACACAAAGCCACATTTTTGTGGCATTCTATTTGAATCTAGGGGGGCATTTGTTCCCCCTATCTTCGTACACTCTCCCTTATCCAATTTCAAGTATAAATATATGTATTTTGAAGGCAAAAGGGCATCAATCTAGCAGAAAGCTAGGTTTAGGTTCTTGTTTCTAGTTTAGCTTCGAGTTTTCTTTTTCTTTTCAAATGTAATTTTCTGATTTCTTTATAACTTAGTTTAGAGAGAGTTTCATGAAAAAAGAAGAAGAAGAATTATATTTAGAGTGACATTGAATGTAATCTTCTTCAGAGAGAGTTGTATTGAGAGTTACAGTCAAGGTATTTTTTTCTCTCTTTTTTCATTGTTACTCAATTTAGTAGATCGTTGTTTTATGTTATTCCTTCTCTTGTTTTGCTTCACTTTACTCTAAGGTAAATCTTCGTAAATGATCCAAGGTACGAATCAACAAAGAGGAAAGTGTTCTTTTGTTTTTCTTTCTTTATATCTTAGTCTAGAAACACACTTATTCATTCTTTCTCTTTTAATTTTCTTAACTTAGTTTTCCTTTTTACAAAACATCACCACCACTTTCTTCTTCTATCATCTTCTTCTTCTAACTAAACTCTTAATATTTCTCTTTTTTTTAAACAAAGAAGAAAACATTTTAACTGATATTAGTAACTTAGAAAGACTTACTAAAGCTTTTATCACAGTTCCTTTTTGTGGATCACGACCCGCATAGTCACTTGTTATAGTGATAGTGTTGAGCAACCTAGCACATTTTTTAAACTTTTATTTATTTTTTTTGTGCAGGTTCAGACTCGATGAGCTGTCTACTGACAAAACTAGTAACCTTTGATAAACTTTCTCAGTCGACCGGTCGGTCAACAGAGCAATCTACTAAGTCCTGACAGACTTACTCGGTCGACCCGGACTGCCCAATAAGCCAAAAATTTTGAATTTTGAAATCATAAAATCTGATTTTTACTATAATAAATGTGTAAAGTAATTTTGTAATATTCTACATAATGTATGAAATCATTTTGAAAGATTATTTACTCCAAACATAATGTACTAGAATAATTTTCACAAATAATTTGTTCAAAATAATCTTAAAATACTCATAAAAATTATACATATATTTAAATCATAAATTAAGCCAATAAAAATTTAGAAATAAAGCCAACACCCTTGACTGGCTCTGAATTTTTTCTCATTATTCCTTTAAACTAAGAGTTGAGGTGCACAATTACTTTCTTATTTTTATGCTTAATAAATGATGTAAATAATTTCAACAAAATTTTTCAAAATTACTTGCATATGTTCATATGAAAATACAAGCATATATGATAACTACTACACATATAGACATAACGCTTGAGAACAATAAAAGTAAAGTCTATGTTATCATCATGTATGCATTCTATATAACCAATCATGAAGTCATATTTATTGAAATTGATACACGCTATTTCATAAACAATTCAAATCAACTAAATTATTTAGATTCAAACAATTACACATATATGTAAGAAGTCAATCAACTCATCATATCTAAGCATGTCATAATATGTATAGAGTTTAGGCCAACTAACATGAACATGCAAGAAATATAATATTAAAACAAGTGGAGATGTTACCGATACAAATGATGCAACAATCTCCAGTTACAAAAGGTGGTGTACTTTCACCTTACTTTCTTGATAACGATGAATCAAATTGGTATATCCTTCAAGTTTTAAATGCAATCACCACCAAAGCACCACCTTCCCTTAAGTCTTAGAGGAGGACACGCCTACATCAATTAAATTCAGTGTGTTCTTCGATACCGATATAGGTCCTTGCAGGTTAGTATTTTCTCAAATCCAAATATTTTCATTCTTCATGTTCAATCTCGAATAGCAAAATTGTGCAAGATGGCCTTTGCAGACACAATGTGTACAATTGTATACCTTGCCATACAATTGAGCATGCAAATAGTGTGCCTTGTGTACATGCCTGGTGTGTGCTCGTGAAGTGTGTTTTCATTAGGTTTTGCCTTTTGAAAATATAGAACTAATCTCACTCATACAAAAACACACTTCTTTAAAGTAGAATCCAAAACATCAATTCTATTTTGAATTCTCAAAAATTCATTTTTATGAAAAGTAATTTAGGACTTTTGCCTTTGCAAATGCGTCTGCGGTCATCAAAATCCTTTTTGGTTTTTTTTTTTCAAAAATAAATCGATAAATCATTCTTTTCTTGAAAATAATATACAATTTAATTTTCAAAAGTTCATTTCCTTTTTCAACTTCTTTTTCTTTTTGAATTTTGGAAATTTCATAATACTCTTGCAATTCTTCAAAAAAATTTAACAAGTTCATCTATAATCAAATCATCTTCATTGAGAGAGGTTTCAAAAGATACCTTGGTGGGGTCATCCCAATTTGCCATTAAGCAAACATTTGCGGTATCAACTTCCTAATCGGATTCGGTTTCCGAAGCAAACATTTGTGGCCACCATGGCCCACTTGTTGATTTGCACTCTTTTTGAGGAGGTCGCTTGTAGAGAGGGACAAAAGGCAATCAAATGTTCTTTCTTCTTGTAATGAAAGCATGGACTCATCTCTTCTTTCTTTTTAATTTCCTCCTTGTGGTCTTGATCGTTGATAGTTGCTCATTCTCTTCTTTTTGGAGAACATTTTGCAAATCTTTCTAACTAGCATGGCAATATCTTCTTCTTCATTCTTATCCATGTAATCATCTTCATTCAGTATTGATGGGGATGCTCTAAAAGCAATAACTTTTTTCTTTGGAGGCTTCCTTTCTTCTCGTACCTTCATCTTCATTTCATGGGTCTTGAAATTTTTAGTGAAGCTGGAGGGTCCATCTTCTCACGATCGTTGAGCTTCTTTAGGGTTGTAATTTTTACTTCTCAAGATTTGTGAAATGCTCTAATCACTTTTCTTATCTTTTGGTCATTGTCGATGGTATCACCTAAGGAAGACAACTTATTAGTAATTGATTGAGTTTAACCTATGCACAATAATACATAATTTCAGAATATAAGAATAGAAAGGGCAAGGTTCCCAATACTACCGCGATCGCAAGTGGCTATGCTTGTCGTGATCCACAAGGAGGGACTTGCGAGGAAGCGTGTTGCAAGTTCTCTTTTAGTTCACTTAAAATAGTTAAAAGTTCTTCTCTTATTCTTGTAAAGAAAAAGAAAATAAAGTCTATGGTTAAGTTAAAAAGAAAGTGGTAGATTGAGAAGGTTGAGAAAATAAAAAATGAGTTTATAAAAAAAGTAAAAATAGAAAATAGAAGAAAGTTGTGATTGGTGGTAATCTAAACTAAAAATTAAAAGAAAAGAAGAAAAATCCTAAAACTACTTACTTACCTCTTTCGGTTGATGACTGACCTGAATCCTTGGTAAAGACTTGCCTCGTCTTGAAGGCAAGCAAAGCATGGCAAATAGGATCTTCCTAGTTCTTAGACTTAAACTAAGAATTTAAATGCAAGTAGAAAATAAATAGAAATGACTATCCATCACTATAAGCCATTAAGGGCACTTGCAATAACAAGGCAAGTTCGATGCTATAGGTTTCATTTAGATTATCATCAAAACCTGATGGAAGAAGAGTGAGAGAAGAAGAAGAACATAAAATTTACCTTTGATTCGATTCAAATAACAATGAAAGAAAAGAAGACTTACTTACACCGGTGTCACTCTCAGTACAAGCTTCACTCTCATTCTCCCATGAAACTCTCATCTCCTCTGAGTTACATAAATAAAATGAAAAGTACATAAAAAAAACTAAAAAACCTAAGTTACAAACTAAAGAATAGCCTAGCCTACACTCTCTGCTGAATCATTTTTTTTGACCTCAGAATTTGTAGGTATTTATAGCAAAATATAGAAGGGGAAGAGCGTCTAAAGATAGGGGAGTAAACAATCCCCTTTATCTCACTAAATGGCAGTGAAAATACAGCTTGGGCTATGTCTCCATGGCCTGGTATGGTCAGGTGGCCGCACTTAGGGGGTGCATTTCCCTATTTAGTTGTTGGCTCCATTTATCCAACTGGTTTCGCAGTTTTGGCTCTAGATTCATTGATATCACTGTTGATCTTCAGCAAACTAAAATGGATTTATCAAAATCCGATTTTAATCAATTTTCATTTAGTGTTATCTCTCTGATCTGCTCTAATCTTCAGCTATTAATTGCCCTAATCCTGAATTTTGATTTAATTTGAACTTTAGTGGGCTTTTGGGCTCGCTTTCAGTTCTTTTATCTTTAAATGCCCTGCACATAATTAGATAAAAAGATAAGTAAATAGCAGAGTTTATTAAACAATAAATATGGGAATGTGACGATAAATATGCAATATTAGTGATCGATCACACCCCCATACCTATATTTTGCTCGTCCTCGAGCAAAACAAATAAAAAGTAAAATAGAGCTAACCTAATCTAACTCACTTTCGTAGGAATCACGGCTGTACTTAGCATGTGCAATACACCGTTTTTAAACCTCTAGGTTACCCCTAGAGGACGAGTTTTGTCTTGTGAGGGTTTTCAGTGGATTACTCCTACAAAATCCATAAAGAAAGAGAAACAAAGTATAAGCATTTTCGAAAAGCATTTTGAAAAGGAGAGAAAATATTTGAAGTATTATTGTAAGAGTTCAAGTAATCTATAAGTTATAGGAAAATCGAAGTTTTCATTTCTAAACTTAATCTCTATTCAAAAACTTGTTATCAATCGAGATAAGAAGTCAAACTATATTTCTCATCTAGTTTATTATTTTACCCTAACTCATATGCACCTTTGTGACAGTAAAATTTTGACTCAGGGTTCTTGAACTCTTACTCTTATGCCTTATTTTTCATATTTTTGGTCGTATTATTCCTTAGTTCTATTAGGCTTTCTAATCTGCCCATGTAACGAGCCTTTAGTCGAGAACTCCCAAACTGAATGGTCTTAAGGCACCGGGTAAGAAAACACACCAAGGACTTAAGGACTCGAGCAAAAATGGCCACAAATCTAAGAATTTTATTTATTATATGGATCATTTTTAGGCGTGAATACTTATGCTTTATGAGGCACAAAGACCCAGCTTAGTCAGAGGATTTTTGATATATATATATATATATTATAAGGCATAAGAATCTTTATTTTTGAACCCTAAGTGTTTAAGTGTATAAAGTGTGCATATTTCATCAAGGTAAAAATCAAGACTAAATTACTTTTTTAAATTCTCTTTCTAACCCTAGAAATCAAACAAATAATCATATTTTGATCAAGTATAAGAAATCTTAATTATGATTCTCATATTCCTTAAAATTAACTTTATTTCTTACAAAAAATAGGTCAAAATATTGTTTCACTTTTAAAAAAGTTTTAAAAGCAAATAAAATGTTAATAATTTTTTTTTAAATAAAAGAAAACATATGTCATGTTAGAACCCTCCCCCATACCTATATAATGCATTATTCTCAATGTATGAATGAATGCATAAATTCATGAAAAAGAAGAAAGGGAAGAAAAATGTTTCCTCAAGGTGGTGGTCGGATTGGGCCAAGCATTGCTACCCAATCAGGATAATGTGGTGGTTCATGAAACCCACTTTTATTGACCTCTTTTTTATTACATATTTATAATCCCCAATATGAATAGGATCATGCAAGATCCTATCATGAAAGTTATCCTCTTCATATGACAAGTCTTTAAGAATCATCACATAGTCATTGTGGTCAATACCTTAGTCTAACAATAGAATATGATTTTATAGAATGGATAATTTAGGCTCTGAAATGAAAAGTTCAGGAACCAAATACTAACTCGAAAAATCAACTTTAGATTGTCGGTTTTGATTCAAGAATTGAGTCCAAATCAAAGAATTTAATTTTACATTCTTTTCCCATCATTGAAATGTGACTATCCAAAATAGATGGCTCAATTACAAAATCTATGGATACAGGAATCAATATTGGCTCAGTAAATGTGTCCAACTTGGGTAAGGACACCGGAGTCAACATAAATTCAAAAATTAGAATTGAATTATAAAGTTGTGGATCAAGGTCACATTCATGTTCAAGTTCAATTTAATTAAAATGAAAACTTGCTAATTTATCAAGGGTTGATATTGGTCAAGTTCAAAGTGATGTGAGAAAATTGAGTCTTGGGAAAAGTCTATAAGACACCATGATTTAGGACAATCGAGAATGGTCGAAATTGTGATAGGTAGAGTTTTCTCATTCCTATCATTTACTCTATTGATTAAGCGACTCATTTGAGCTTCTAACCAATTGAAGGAATTATTTTGGGACTAAATATAATTTGGGATTGAATCATGTATTCCATACTCTTTTTTAAGTCAGAAAGTTCTGCTTCTTGTTGTTAGACTTGAAAAAAGGAGTAAGGATCTTGGATTTAAAAGTCTTGTGAGAATTGTGAGTCCATCATTTTTAATTTTTATTCTTGAGACATAATCATGGCTTCTATACTCTTGTCACCTAAGATTTTTCTTCATGGATTGATCATGACTAGGAAAATTTGAAGTTGAATGTTGGAATGGCAGTTAATAATATGACATAGAGGAGTTGTATTCCCACTGACTCTGTGAAGAGTGGTGATAATTATTCTAGTCTTGTTCATAATATTAGAATTGGGGCATATATTGATATAAGACCAATCTGGCATACTTGGTTAGTTAAAGTTATGAAATGCCGGGTTGGTAAAATCCGAGTCAAAAGACGTCAGCATGAAGTATGGATCACTATATGTATTGGAATAATTATAATTGTAATACTTATCTCAAAGATGTAAAAAAACAAAAGACAAAAACAAGCAAACAAACAAACAAACAAAAATCTAGCCTATTTAGGGTAGACCTTAGACCTAGACGACTCCTAACTGGTTAGACTGTCTATGGGAGGTATATTACAGAATCTAATCACAAGTTAATCAGTCAGATAGGGGCAAGACCAGTGGGAGGTATTCTTGCCTAAGCAACGAGCCTAATTATGCCAAACTATTATTTTTTGAGGTTTCGCCTCTCATCCCCAACCTTATACACTGATTTGATAAGAATCAAATTCTAACAACTTTCCCCTTAGATCAGTCTCCTATTTGAGTCTGAGATGTCCCTAGGGCCAACGTCTACTCAATTTTAAGTTAGGCTTGGGTTAGTGAGTGAGGAGATTGTTTGTGGGCTAAGTGAGGTAATGAATTTCCTATCTTATCTTGTTTAAGGATGTGCCTTTAATCGCATTCATGCAAGTGTACAAGTATATAGAAAAAGCAACACTTTCATCGCTCAAAATATGTTTTCTATAAGCTATGTACACATACCTTGGCTCCAACACTCTTCAACAGCAAATAAAAAATGTAACGAAATAGACTTGTGTCTAAATGTAAACTATTTTAGCATTTACAATCAACCATTTATTGTTGAGTTAAATAGTATGTGTAGAGTATATTAAATGAGAAACTAAAGTATGCAGAAGTTAGATCATTGAAGTTTAACCCTGCAAAAAAGCTAAGAAGTAATCCTCTCAGATTTCTGAGGGAAGCGACGTTTCCCGCTTTTGTGCGGTAATACTGAGGTCTTCTGGGCTTCGCTTTCTAGAGCAGAGTTCAGAGACACTTATATGTCCACTGCAGCTCACGTTTTCTTCATATCAATCACTGCATACCTAAACAAAGAAGAAAGTTAATCAATAAAGTAAATTAAAATGAGTTACTTACCGTCCCTACCCAGCAACGGCGCTAAAATTTGATTGAGTTTAACCTGTGCAAAAAAGCACAGAATTTCAGAATTTAAAAATAGAAAGTGTAAGATTCTCAATACTACTATGATAGCAACTAGTTATGCGGGTCGTGATCTACAAGGAGATCCACAAGGAGGGACTTGCGATGGAAGCGTGTTGTAAGTTCTCTTTTAGTTCACTTAAAATGGTTAAAAGTTCTTCTCTTGTTCTTGTAAAGAAAAGAAAAATAAAGTCTATGGTTAAGTTAAGAAGAAAGTGGTAGATTGAGAAGGTGGAGAAAATGAAAAATGAGTTTATCCAAAGAAAGTGAAATAGTAAATAGAAGAGAGTTGTGATTGGTGGTAATCTAACTAAAGATTAAAAGAAAAGAAGAAAAATCCTAAAAGTACTTACTTTCCTTTTTCGCTGATGACTTACCTTGAATCCTTGGTAAGGACTTGCCTCATCTTGAAGGCGAGCAAAGCATGACAAATAGGATCTTTCCTGTTTCCAGACTTAAACTATGAGTTTAAATGCAAACAGAAAATAAATATAAACGACTATCCATCACCATAAGCCATCAAGGGCACTTGCAATGGCAAGGCAGGTTAAATGCTATAGGTTTCATTTGGATTATCATCAAAACTCTATAGAAAAAGAGTAAGAGAAGAAGAAGAACATAAAATATAATTTTGATTTGATTCAAATAACAATGAAAGAAAAAAAGACTTACTTACACCGGTGTCACCCTCAGTACAAGCTTCACTCTTATTCTCCCATGAAACTCTCCTCTTCTTTAAGTTACATAAATAAAATAAAAATTACATAAAAAATAAAAATACTAAGTTACAAACTAAAGTATTGCTTAGCCTGCACTCTCTGCTGCATCATTTTTTTACCTCAGAATTTGTAGGTATTTATAGAAATATAGAAGAGGGAGAGCATCTGAAGATAGGGGGAGCAAACACTCCCCCTTTCCTACTAAATGGCCGCGAAAATGCGGTTTGGGCCACATTTCCGCAGCACCCAGTGGGTACAGGTCCCTATTTACTGTTGGCTCCTTTTATCCAACTGGTTTCGCAGTTTTGGCTCTAGATTCATTGATATCACTATTAATCTTCAGTTAACCGAGATGGATTCATCAAAATCCAAATTTAACCAGTTTTCTTTTGATGTTATCTCTCTGATTTGCTCTGATTTTCAGCTGACAATTGCCATAATCATGGATTTTGATTTAATCTGAACTTTAGTTGGCTTTTGGGCTCGTTTTCTCTTCCTTCTCCTTTAGTAAACTCCCTGCACATAATTAGACAAAAGGTAATTAAATAGTAGAGTTTATTAAATAATAAATTTGAGAATGTGATGATAAAATTGCATTATCAGTGACCATCAGTAATCTTGATAAATCAAGTAAGCATTCCATCAGTACTTTCACTTTCAAGGATATAAAAGTTCTCATATTGAGAATGGAGTAGATCAATCTTTGAATTCTTAACTTGAGAGGTACCCTCATGAATAACAATTAAATCATTCCACACTTCATATGGATTTGCAGCTAATGACACGTGATAAATCATCATTATTTAATACTTGTGTAAGTGCATATTGTGCCTTTAGAATTGGCCTCGTAGTCCTTGGCGGTGGCCAAGGACTATGTATCTTCATCACCTGAGGTTCTATAAATTCCTTAGAGTTGGCCTTTGCAACTCTAAATCCTAGAGTCTTAAAGAATAATGTCATCTTTAGTTTCCAAATAGGAAAGTTCAACCTATCAAATTTGGGTGGGGTTTAATGCTAGAGAATTCGTGAGATGGTATGGAAACAAGCAAGTTTATGTGCAACAAATACAATAAATAATTTAGCCAAATAAAGATCACTCTAAGGTGGTTAAACTAAAATCTAGAGACTCGGCTCAAATACCAATTGAAATCACCTAGAGCGGGTGAATAAGTGATGACTAAAATCCATGACAAATAATGCGAAATTAAAACAACGAAAGCAATCTAGCAAAATAAATAGTAAGAAACAATCCACACAATAATTAAATACAAGATATAGCTAGCAAAATATAAAATGAGAGAGAGTTGAGTAGAGAGAGATAGCAATAGCAAATGCAGGCATATGTTTTGAGGTTCGAGCTACTGCTTTACGTCCCCGCCTTTACCGCAATGAAGAATTTTTACTATGATTTGATCCTGCGAGATCATCAACTCTACACGTTTCTACAAGGATGATCGGAACCCGCAAGCCCTCTCATTCGGTGCCGCAACACCTACAATCACGAACCAGCAAGCTGGTTTGAGGTTGTAACCACTACAATACTTGAATACAAGAAATAGAGTGATCTCTTCTAGATCAGCAAATAGCTCACAACACAATCCTATCACCAAGGCTAGGATTTGAAGCTCAGAATTCAATGTGAGTGAAGAAACAAAGCTTAAAAATACCTGAATGCGGAATTTGGGTTCAAATTGAATTTCTTTTGAAAATTCTCACTAAAATGATTGAAAATCTTAAAGAAATATTAGCAATGATTCTTAGGTTTTTCGTCAGTCCTCCTATTTATATAGGGTTAAAATAGTAGAGAGAAACTCAAAATAGCCATTGAGAATTAAATCAGAAAAAATAGATTAGAAAAATAGCCATTTCAGTTTAATAAGGCAATTTACAGCTTGTCTGCCGACCGGCCGGTCAATCACCAACGGTCAAATTTATGACCATTGGGGATCGCGGTTAACCAGGCGGTTGACCAAATCCAACAAAGAGTTAATTCTCAGTAAGTCGATCGCTCGGTCGGCCGATGATGACAAACAGAACAGAGCCTAGCATGTGGTCGATCGCTCGGTCGACCGACGTGCATAAATCTTTACTTGTCCATGTCATGCAAAACTGATCGACTACAAACAGAGCAAATAGCTTTATAGGTCGGACGACCGGACGGTTGGCCGGCCAGAGGACAAAGTTGAAGTAATGAACATATTTTGAAATACACTTGATTTTTCATCAAAACATTTTGATATCTCTTTACAAAATAAAGTTCAAGGATATATTTGAGACTCAAATATGTGTGATCCCCGATCATCGCACAAAAGGTAAAAAATAGAATTTGTTTTTGTAAACAAAAAAATTCCTTTTGATTTCAAAAATAGTTTTGAAAAAAGATCTAAACTTGTTGAAATTATTTTCAAGAATTTCGAAACGAACACATAATAAACATTTTGTGTGTATGTGTGAATCTCTTGAGCTATCAAACCTCTAAACTTAATTTTAACAAATCTAAATCTTACATTGACAAAATAAAGAAAAAAATCTTCTTGGTTGCTTCAATTTTGCAACGTTCTCGATCGCTTGAGCTTGACTTGATTTATCTTGATCCTTGAGCTGTTGGATCACCTTATAGTTAGCTTCAAAATATATGAGTCTTTTGAAGAAGCAAAACATATGATTGAAATACTCTTTATAAATTTGAAACTTATATAAATAAAAATTCATTAGTATTAGTATCTTCATGAGATTATCATCATCAAAACTAGGGTGAATGACTTTTAGGCCAACACAGCCTACTTAATAATTCTCAAGAGTTAACCTCTCAGTTATATATATGCACATATACTTAAATCCACTTCTAAAAAATCTAAATTCATAGAACATTTTGGTGATACCATATACAGGACTAATCCTTTTTATCCATACTACCACCAACTGTTTATTTATGCATATACAAAACATGAGTATCATAAGTGTTTGATTTGCACACATTCAAAAGAAATACTAAATAGATTAACATAGATATTTGACAAAATGTTTTCCAGACTCCTTCTTAGCCATTCGAATGGCCTCAAATTGGACCTTGCCTTTATCTCCGCCTGAAAGGTGGTTTTATACAACGGGGTGAGCTTGACAGCTCGGTAATAAAGTTCAACTTAAATTACGATTTATCATGGTATTCTATTGTGTGATATGCAGAAATTAAAGAGATATATAATCATACATCTTAATTGTTTGGTGAACGTAGATATCTCAGCTGGGCTATCAACTTATTTCAAGCCATTATTCAATATTTTTGGTATATGTTTATATACAACGCATATCAAGTTTTCCTTAAAAATTGATTGAATCAATACTATGATATCTTGTTGATAATTATGTATGTTCTTCTTGATATATTTGTCATATAATAATCATGATTTGTGATGTCCACAACACCATACACATGCAACATGCCCAATACAAGAATAGGGTACACACACATTTACTTGTAAATCACACATGTACACCATTCACATTTTCCTTCCTTGATATCATTCTCTCTCCCTTCCTTCGACGAACAGATACAACACAAATACAAACGTATACCATTTGCGCTCCCTTCCTTCGATGCATGTATAGAACACATTTACACGAATATCAAACGTGTACACCATTTGCACTCCTCTTTCTTCAACAAATGGGTACCAAACATATACACATGTATACCATTCACACTCCCCTTCTTTCGACGAATGGATACAACACATTCAACAAGGCATAGCACTCGTACTCCTCTTCCTTCGATGAATGCATATAAACTTCTACTTCACCATTATCCTTCACCAATAACTCCTCCAATTCATCATCCACATACACACATATAATCCATATCAACACATGTATAATTATATCTATTTGCACTTACATACATCATCAATCAATTAACCAACAGAATAGCATTGATTACATGTAAAAATTTAGAGTTTCGGGGGCCCAATTCTTTTCAAGTTCCATGTTAATTGTTCATAGTTCATTATCACTAATCACAATCAACTAATTGTTGTAATAGTCCCGGTTCAATAACTTGTACTCACTATTTAGTCGATTACTAACTTGTCGATTTTCTGATATAGGTATAATCCAACCAAGCCCTCGAGAAACTTACCCTAACATTTTAAAATTCAATTAGCATTGATTCATGTTTAAATATCAAGGTAATATAATCGATTAGTCTGACTAATAACTTTCTTAAGGATTTGAGTCAAGATGTGGATTTCCCCTCTGACAACGAGCACCTTTCATTGTTGTGAGTCACCCATGCTCACATCCATATACTAGAATATCCTAATGAACGTTATCATAGCTTTCGTCTTCAGAAATCCAACGGTTCAGGAGTCGTACCAATCAGACTCCAAATGAGTAAGATACAACCTATGCCCGCAAGCCTTGCCAGCCTGGCCTACTGCTGGTTGCACCACCAAGAGGAGGTTGGAGAGGGAGAAAGAACAAAAGAGAGTCTAATAGTAGAGAGAGTGTGTGTAAGGGATGAAGAATGAGAGATTTTCACCTCATTTTATCCATTTATACTTCCATGAGAAATTCTCTCATGATGCCACCTCATAAACACATATCCCTGACATCATTCAAACTCTTCCACCTCATGCTCCTTTTATCTAACTCATCCCTCTACTAAGAATAAGGTTATCAATTACCCCCTCGTGTCCTCAAAATTTATCTTTCCCATACTATTTGCATATATGATATATATGTCATTATACTTGTAGATGTCTCACTTAATTGTTCATTTCAATTTCTCATTAATCCTATCAAAATTGTATTATCACATAAGTAACCGAGTGTAACACCTCGTTCCCGGGATATGTAACTAGGTATGTGTCCCGATTTTTTGCTCGTATTATTCTATTTTACCGTATATTTATTTGATATTTGGTCATATTCTGGGGACCGAACCAGCTCAATTCTAAGGGCCTGAGCTCAGAACTGGAATTGGAGCCCAATCTGAGCCCTGGACCTGGCTCATTTATTAATTTTACTATTATTTTATTTTATTTTCACTCTTTTCTTCCCTTTTTTTCCCTTCTCTTTTGTTTTGTTTTATTTTCTTCTTTTCTTCTTTTTTTTTCCCTTTTTCCTTTTTCTTTTTCTTTTTCTTTTTTCTCCTACCTTCTTCCACTTTCTTCTCTTTCCTTGTTTAACTTCTTTCTTCTTCTTCTTTTCTTCTCATTTTTTTTCTCCGTCCCCCCAAATGGCAGCCTCCCCCTTTCTCTCACTAACATCTCTATCTAAAATTTCTATCTCTTTCCTTCTCCCACTCTCTCATAAGCACACTCTCCTTCTTTTCTTCTCTCTCCCATCCAACCGGTGGCCCCTTCCCAGCTCTGACGTCATCCCCCCGAGAGCCATCTCCCTTTCCCTTCTCTTCTATCCCCTCTTCTACCTTCCTCAAATCCACCACCACAGCCACCTTCTTCAACTCCTCCCAAAACCACCACATCCACCACCACAAACTTTCTCTCCTTCACTTCCTCTAATAACACCATCGTCTCCATCTAAATTACCACCACCTCTACTCACTTCCATCATCTCTTCACCACCACCAAAATTGCCTCCATCTCCACCCCTAAAACCACCACACTCCACCATCATCACCACCTCTCCACCTTCTCTCTCCTCTCCACCTAGCTGGTACCACCCCCTCTGGTCGGCCCTCCTACTGGTCGCGCGTGGCCAGCGCACCACCCTGATTAGTCTCTAAAACTGAATATTTCATACCACATCTTCACATTTATTTAATAATAAATTCTACTAATAATACCTCTCTTGTATATTTCTAGGTCCATGGCATGAAATAAAGAAGAAGATCCAAAATCACTATTTAATTGGTGATTAAAAGCCTACAAATTTAGCCATTGACTTTGGAGAGTTGTTTCGTCAAAACCAGGGGCCTAAAACAAGAAACCAGGACATGCAGCCAACAAGGGGACACGCGAGCGGCGCGCAGCAGGTGGCGTTGCATGCGCCGCTCTGGTACAGCCGCAGAAATGTGGCTATGGTCACGTTTTCGCGGCCATATGGGCGCTGCCGTGCCCGTGCTTTGGGCCAAGGGTTGTCCCCCTGGCCCCCTTTCCCTTGGTGCCTATAAATACCCCCTGGGGTTCTTCTTCAGGGAGATATCAAGAGAGTAGTGTAATTTTCATTCCATGTTGTAGTTTAGGGTAGTTTAGTTTAGTTCTTCTTCTTCTTCCTCTTTGTATTTTCTATTTGTTTTAGATCTTGTAATAGGACGGAGAGTGATACATTAGAAAGTAAGAGTGCTTGTAATAGAAGGTGACAAGCTATGAAAGGTTCTCTCTTTACCTCTATTTGTTTTCTCTCTAACTCCTTTTACATGTTTAGTTAATTTTCTCTGATGGCAACTAAATACTAACCGCTAACTTGGTAACTTCTTACTTGATAATCCACATGAATCTAATAGCCTCTACTTGGCCTTGCTCTTGCAAGAGCCATTGATGGCTCATGATGATGGATCTAACACTCTAACATCCTAACTTTCTAACAAGCTAACATTACTTTACTCCATGCTTACTCTTGTTTAGTTTTGATGGTTTAAGCGTAGCTTGAACTTGTTTGCTTGAGTTTGGATGTGAAAGTTATCGTATGGGTCATGCTTCGAAACGCTCTTGAACCAAGGACAAGTGATAGCCAAGGATACATGTGAGGCAACTATCACTAAGAGGTTAGCATGGTTAGCGGAGCCATTAGTAGTTAGTAGCCATGAGTTTTCTTTCTTTTTCACTTTGTTTTAGAAATACTATCAAAAACCACAAATATATTCTTTTCTATATTTCTCACTTCTTTGTGTTTCACTATACTTCTCTTTTCATTCTTTAATTTCTTTTCTTTTCATTTTTTTCAAACATTGAAGAACACTTTAACACACATGTAAACATTTTGGTAAAGTTTCTATCGCTTCCCGTCCCTGTGGATTCGACTCGTTTAGCTTCTATGCTATAATGGAAGTATCGAGGAAGTCAAAGCACGCACTTTAAATATCAATTTCAAAATATACACTTTCGTGCGCGGTTTTCCTCCGATCACACCTCTACTCACTTCCATCCTCTCTTCACCACCACCAAAATTACCTCTATCTCCACCCCTAAAACCACCACACTCCACCATCATCACCACCTCTCCACCTTCTCTTTCCTCCCCACCTGGCTGGTACCATCCCCTCTGGTCGGCCCTCCTACTGGTCGCGCGCGGCCAGCTCACCACCCCTTAGACCATGGCCTCCACATGCTCCCCTTCTCCTCTCTCTTCATTCACTCCATCTCTCTCTCCCTTTATTTCTCTCTCATTCTCCCTCTCCCTCTCCCTGGGCCTGGCTGATTTATTTATTTATTATTATTTTATTTTATTTCCACTCTTTTTCTTCCTTTTTTTCCCCTTCTCTTTCGTTTTCTTTTATTTTCTTATTTTCTTATTTTCTTCCCCCTTTTACCTTTTTCTTTTTCTTTTTTCTCCTACCTTCTTCCACATTCTTCTCTTTCCTTGTTTAACTTCTTTCTTCTTCTTCTTTTCTTCTTATTTCTTTTTTCTCTGTCCCCCAAATGGCAGCCTCCCTCTCTCTTACTAACATCTCTATCTAAAATTTCTCTCTCTTTCCTTCTCCCACTCTCTTATAATCACACTCTCCTTCTTTTCTTCTCTCTCCTATCCAACCGGCAGCCCCTCCCCAACTCCAACGTCATCCCCTGACAGACATCTCCCTTTCCCTTCTCTTTCATCCCCTCCTCTATCTCCTTCAAATTCCACCACCACAACCACCTCCTTCAACTCCTCCCAAAACCACCACATCTACCACCACGAACTTGCTCTCCTTCACTTCCTCTAATCACACCATCGTCTCCATCTAAAATCACCACCACCTCTACTCACTTCCATCCTCTCTTCACCACCACCAAAATTACCTCCATCTCCACCCCTAAACCACCATACTCCACCATCATCACCACCTCTCCACCTTCTCTCTCCTCCCCACCTGGCTGGTACCATCCCCTCTGGTCGGCCCTCCTACCGGTCGGCACGGCCAGCGCACCACCCTTTAGACCACGACCTCCACAGGCTCCCCTTCTCCTCTCTCTTCATTTCACTCCATCTCTCTCTCCCTTTATTTCTCTCTCATTCTCCCTCTTCCTCTCCCTGGGCCTGGCTAATTATTTATTTTACTATTATTTTAATTTATTTCCACTTTTTTTCTTCCCTTTTTCCCCTTCTCTTTCATTTTCTTTTATTTTCTTATTTTTTTCTTTTTTCCCCTTTTTTCCTTTTTCTTTTTCTTTTTTCTCCTACCTTCTTCCACTTTCTTCTTTTTCCTTGTTTAACTTCTTTTTTCTTCTTCTTTTCTTCTCATTTCTTTTTTTCTCCGTCCCCCCAAATGGCAGCCTCCCCCTTCTCTCACTAACATCTCTATCTAAAATTTCTCTCTTTCCTTCTCCCACTCTCTCATAATCACACTCTCCTTCTTTTCTCTCCCATCCAACTGGCAGCCCCTCCCCAACTCCGGCGTCATCCCCTGACAGCCATCTCCCTTTCCCTTCTCTTCCATCCCCTCCTCTATCTCCCTCAAATTCCACCACCACAACCACCTCCTTCAACTCTTCTCAAAACCACCACATCTACCACCACAAACTTGCTCTCCTTCACTTCCTCTAATCACACCATCTTCTCCATCTAAAATCACCACCACCTCTAGTCACTTCCATCCTCTCTTTACCACCACCAAAATTACCTACATCTCCACCCCTAAATCCACCACACTCCACCATCGTCACCACCTCTCCACCTTCTCTCTCCTCCCCACCTGGCTAGTACCACCCCCTCTGGTCATCCCTCTTACTGGTCACGTGCGGCCAGCGTACCACCCCTTAGACCACGGTCTCCCCAGGCTCCCCTTCTCTTCTCTCTTCATTCTCCCCATCTCTCTCCCCTTTATATCTCTCTCATTATCCCTCTCCCTCTCTGTTTTCTTCTCTTTCCTCTCATCTCTCTCTTCTCTCCTTTCTTCCTCTCTCTTGTCGCACGTATCTCTCTTTCTCTTTCTTCTTTATCTTCACCCATGTACTATGTTAATGTCTCTGATGTTGCACAAGAGTTTCATGCTGTGCCCAGGATGTGTTATATGCAAGTACTTTTTCCCACCATCAGCGAGTACATATTTTGATGGCTTTGTATTTTTGTATTTAGGTGGTTGAATTTATTGTGTTTGAGTGTTTGCATATTTCGGGCATTGTACTGTGTAGCGATGTTTATAATTGTGTAGTTAGATGTAACACTTGCCTTAATTAATCACCTATTTAACACACTTGAGTGCCTTAGGGAGATAATGTGGAAACAAGAATTCATGTAGGATACTTATACTAAATCTTATACCATGCATATACTAGTATATGTGTATAGGGGTTTAAATATACACATGCATGTTGACTTTTTTTTCATACTCCCCCACCATACTTGTTAGTACTATGCATCATGAAGGGGGAGGTATAGGGACCTTACTTATAGGAGTAAGGTAGAGATGTAGAGAGTTGATGTTGGTGGGCACTTTGCATGATCTCATTAAAAGAAGTGAGGTATATAAGAGTAGAAATGAGGAGAAAATCTTCATTTGGCAACACACACACACACTCTCTCTCTCTCTCTCTCTCTCCATTCTTTAACTCCAAACTCACTTCTCCCTTCCCCCTTTTGCTGCTGGCCAAGGAGGAGCAGCAGCCGCAGTTGGTGTTCCCCCCTCAAGCCCTCCATTTTACATTCACTCACTCTCTCTCTCTCTCTCTCTCTCTCTCTCTCTCTCTCTTCTCTCTCCCCCTCCCCTCCTCTTATTCACTCACACTTCTTCCCTTTACCTATATTATCTCCTCCAAAGACCTATTAGAACATGGAATAGTGGAGATCTAACATCACCTTAGAGGGATAATTCTTGAAGACAAGGTTGGCCTATGTAGCAAGATAGGAAGGTGATTTTAGTTAAAGAAGGTAAGCAAATCCTTAAGCCTACTACACCCCTCTTATACTCTTTCAACTATAAATAACTATTGATGTTGTTATGCCCTTGTAGACTCCATCATAGCCGGTAACCAAGCATGGTAATCGGGGATATTCTCTTCAAGGGTGAGTAGAACATCCAAACTCTAAAATAATAATAGATAGTTGTCAAGTTTGAAGTAAAGTAGAATTGATAAATTATAAGTGGATGTGGATATGAATGATAATACATGTGTATGGCTTCTAGATTTTAAGTATGCAATATGGACAATCTTATGGTAAACATGTTGTAGCTATTTCCATGTATAATTAATATTGTGCTTGATTGATGACTTTATTGTATGTATACATGGTAGTCAAACACATGCCTCTTAATAAGAAATAGTTATATGAATAAATTTAATACTTGATCTTATGCATATATACGGCTATGTATAAATTAAGATGATATAAAGTGTGGTTACCTTGAAAAGGCTCGTATGTTGTTAACTTAGTAAGTTGTTACTTATACATGTTAATGATTTCCATAAGGTTGGCATAATGTAAAGTAGAAATCGTGAAAATCATTTATGTTGACATTGCTTTATGAATCCTTGCATGTTGCTATTACATGAAAGATATAATCATTGTATATTTGGAGGAAGAGATCGGGTTGAACCGGAGGTGACCGAAGGAGAGAATATTACATTGAATAACGTATAGGAGGAAGGGACCGGGTTGAACCGGAGGTGACCGAAGGGAAGAATATTACGTTGAATAACGTATAGGAGGAAGAGACCGGGTTGAACCGGAGGTAACCAAAGGGAAAATTATTACGTTGATTAACGTATTAGAGGAAAGGACCGGGTTTAACTGGAGGTGATCGAAGGGGAGTCCAACTTCATATTTAACAAGAGTGTAAATGATAAAACTAAAATTTGCTTATTCTTTATATGGTTAAGATGGAAAATGCATGTTAAAACAATAAAAATTTATTTAACATTAGACTCTGTGATGAGTCGACTGATATAGGTAAATTCTAACTATATAAGTCGACTAACCCATGGGCCAAGTCGATTATAGGTGTGAGATACAAGTACGCCAGTCTCTGGAAATCAATATTAATCGACTACATAAAATAGGGTAGTCGACTAGTTTTAGTTACAGCCAACAAATAGAGAGTGGACATCTTTTGGTCAAGATTAGTCAACTACAGATGGTGATAAGTCGACCAGTACCAAGATTAGTCGACTATATAAGATAGGGTAGTCGACTAGCTTTAATTACAGACAGCCAATAGAGAGTAGATATCTTTTTGGACAGGGCTTAGTCGACTATAGCTTTAAGACAAGTCGACTAGTAACAAGATTAGTCGACTATAGGAAGGGCAAGTCGACTAATAAGACCAATTACTGTGTTTTAGTCAAGACTTTCAAAAAATACCTAAAAATATACAAAAATAGTACAAATTATAATTGTTACCATTACAATGAATTCTAATAGACATACATAATGGCCATACATATATTTATTGTTTACTCACTGGGCGTTGAGCTCACCCTGTTATATTTCACCTTCAGGTTTGGATAAAGACAAGGGACCCGCTTAATGACAAAATATGAATAGGTGGCAGCTGGAGATCATTTTCACCTTTTTGCATGTTCCATCTTATGTATATATTGTTTAAAAAAATACTATGTAGAACTTTCTATGCTGATGCTTGCTATGAACTTACTTTTGTTATACATTATAATGTTTGTGTTATTAGGTACTTGACTTTGAATCTTTTTAATGATATGGAGCTTATGGAGTAGAATTGTGTAGGCTTATGGATTTTCATACCAGGTTGGTTGGAATAATGTTGGAAACTTCATATAAATCATGCAGAGGTTATATATGCATTTTGAGCGAAAATGTTGTGATGCCATAAGTAGGCTGACGTTAGCTGAAATCGAAGTGTTGTATCTTAATGAATCCCACGCTTAGATTAAGGATAACCAGTGATGATAGTGATAATAAAAAATATTAAGACTGGGGCCATTATAGATGGTATCAGAGCTAAGGGTTATAGGAAGAAGGAGAAGGTTAAGTCGAAAATAGGAGGCAAGAGAATTGTTAGGCTTAATGTGTATGTATGAGTGCATATTGCTTATATGATCGACCTTGAGTGATTATAGTAAGATAGTGGGTTTTATGTGATAGATTAACCGTGAGTCAAGCGGTAATTGATTATTTCCTCGCATCAGAATCGAGGTGCCCGCATGTCCTAATTTGAGTGAGTTGACTGAGAGTACGGGCTCTCAGAAACAGCTGCTAGTGGTATGGGACACTGGGACGAGAGAATATATTGAATTATCTATTGAACCTAAATTATTCTGAAACATAAAACTTACGGGTCGAATACAGTAAACGGAACAAATGAATTGAAAGAATAAGTGTAAGTGCAAGAGTGTGTGTGTATTGCCTTCTTTCTTGTTGTATGAAATTAGCAGTATGTCGAGACTATTTTATGGGTTGAGATTGATATGACTCCTTGTTTATATGTAGATGGGGGACTCTGATAAATATTGGCCGGTCTCCAGCTCGGATAGTTCGAGCGCGAGTTGGATGGCAGGTTCCATGGATTAGGGTTATGAGTCTGATGAGACTGACCCAGAGGTCATATTTTCAGCCTCAGACCACATAGATCATGAGGAGGTTGAGTCTCGGGCATCTAATGAGCCTAAATTGACCATTGCTGATACGGAGAGTTTAGTTGGGGATTCACTTGAGGTAGGAGAGACATGGGATACGAGTGCATTAAAGGAAGAGAGCCGAAGAGGATTTACCTATGGAGGTCTTTTTTGGGATGAAAAATTGGAAGATGACATGGATTTATATGATGATCTAAATGACTGGTGCTGCGAAGGAGACGAATTACCAGGGGAAGACTCTAAGGAAGGCATGGATGATAGCGAGGATAGCAGCAGTACTAATGGGGACTCGAGTGGGGAGACTCTACCCTATGAGGGATGAATCTATGAGCAATTACTTTTGATATGTATATATGTGTATAAGCCTAGCGTGCTAGTTGATGGATATCTCAGGAGTTTTGTTGTATATGCCCTGGTACATCTTGTATGCATGCATATGGGTTAGTTTGGATATCCAGAAAAGGTAGATATATCAGTGTAATATCCTTGTATCCGTTTTGGGATATATATAAATATATATATAGCAAGTTACTTGTTTACAAGTGATAGTGAATGTTGTACTAAAGTTATTGCATGAAACTAAGAATTTTATATAAAATTGTTTTCTTAAATGTGAAGTTGACTAGACGCCTCATTTTATAGGAAGGACGCATGGATCTAAATCAACTACCACCCGATGAGCCATTATCGCGGTGTGTCACACTATAGTGTGATGGGGAGTGCACAACCCATGGACAATAATTAAGATTCAGAAGTACAGATAGGAGGAGGTCGTGGAGCTCCCGGGTTATGCCAGAATGGCTCACCCAGTTAATGACAAGAGCTAATGATAATAATTCTCACCGAGTATTAGAACAGTTCCAAAAGATGAAACCACCAGTATTTGAAGGGGAGGTGGATCCCTTACAAGCTGAAGTATAGCTTCTCTAGATAGAAAAGATTCTGAATGTAATAAAATGCACTGATGAGCAGAGAGTATCCTTCTCTTCCTTCATGTTTCAAAAGGAAGCAGAATACTGGTGGAGGGCAGTAAAAAATAGTGTGAAAAGTACAAGAGAACCAATCACCTGAGAATTTAAGTGAATAAATTCACTGAAAAGTACATTCTAGAGACGGCCAGGGATAAGATGGCGTCAGAATTTCTAAAATTGCAACAAGGTCACATGAATGTGTCCCAATACAACCAGAGGTTTACCCAATTGTTCAGGTATGCTGATGTCTTGGTGAAGAGTGACGCAGAAAAGAAAAAAGGTTCGTGAAGGGCCTGAAACTAGTAATTCGAGGCAGATTGATTCCCTTACAACTAAGGAATTATCTCCAAGCCGTGGAAAAAGCCTTGGAGGTAGAAATGGATATGCAAGAAAGTCAAGAAGACTGGGCGAAGGAATTACCTAGCTCGAAGCATCCCCGATATCAAGGACCATCAGTATCAGTGGCACCGGGATCTACCAGTAGTAAAAAATTTGAGTTTAATGCCACTCTTCAAAGAGGGGGATGGGCCAGAGGCAGAGGATCATGGTTGAAGAACAGAGACACTTTTTTTAAGGCACAGGCTACCTCTGCGTTCCACCATAGAATCTCAGAGGCCCCTTGGTGCCAGAAGTATAAGATGAACCATTTTGAAAACTGCATTAAAGAAAGAACTTGTTATAATTGTAGAGGAATGGGGCATTTAAAGAAAAATTGTCAGACGAAGCATGAAAGCCAATGGCCGAGTAGGGAAAGTGGGAGGCCAACTATGAGAATGAACTCTCCCAGGGGACCAGCTTCTAATTTTTTGCCGCCCAGTAATACTCTGCGATCTGCTGCAACTCAATCATCTGTACAACAACCATGGGCTCAAGGAAGAACTTTTATGTTGTCCCATCGAGAAGTGATGGCCTCGAATGTAGCAGTGGAAGGTATGAACTCCATATCAGGACATATTGCTCATGCATTGTTTGATCATGGAGCTACTCATTCAATTATGTCTAGTATTTTTGCTTATAAATTAGTTCAAGCATCAGAACCCCTAAGATTTCAGTTGGTTGTATCCACACTCATAGGGGTAAAGATAATAGCTAGCACTAAATATGTGAACTGTGAAGTGATGATTGGGGAGATGGAAACATCTATTGATTTGATTAAGCTGGGAGAGATGGAGTTTGATGCAATATTAGGAATTGATTGGTTATCCGCTTATGGTGCACATGTGGATTGTAATAGGAAGAGGATCATTTTTAAAATGGAAGGAGTTCCGGAGATTATCTTTTAAGGGGTAAAAGTTAGTCATGATATACCCTACATATCGGCCATTAAAGCCACGAAGTTAATGAGGCAGGGATGTCAAGAATTTCTGGCTTCAGTTTTGGACACCACTAGAACTGATATTACAATTGAGACTATTCCAGTCATGAATGAGTTTCCAGATGTATTCCTGAAAGATTTATCAGGTTTGCCCCCAGATCGAGATGTAGAATTTGCAATAGATGTGATGCCCAGTACTACTCCAAATTTGAAAGCACCATATCGTATGGCCCCCACAGAAATGAAAGAACTTAAACTCAACTATAAGAATTGCTAGATAAAGTTTTATCCGACTGAGCGTATCTCCCTGGGAAGCACCAGTACTATTTGTCAAGAAAAAGAATGGAAGTATGAGATTATGTGTCGACTATCGAGAGTTGAATAAGGTCACTATTAGAAATAGGTACCCGCTTTCTCTAATTGATGACTTATTTGATCAACTATAAGGGTCTTGTATATTTTCTAAGATAGACTTTAGGTTAGGATATCTTCAGTTAAAGGTCAAACCCGAAGATGTGTCTAAATCAGCTTTTAGAACAAGATACAGACATTTTGAATTCCTAGTCATGCCTTTTGGACTCACTAATGCTCCAGCAGCATTTATGGACGTAATGAATCGAGTGTTCCAACCATATCTTGATCAGTTTGTCAGGGTATTCATCGATGATATTTTGATCTATTCAAAGAATAGAGAAGATCATAAAAATATCTTTAAATTGTCCTTCAAATCTTGAGGGAGAAGCAACTTTATGCTAAATTAAAGAAATGTGAATTTTGGTTGGAACAAGTAGGGTTTCTTGGCTATATTATATCCAAGAAGGGAATAGCAGTAGATCTGATGAAGATTGAGGCAATCAAAGACTGGCCTAGACCCATAACTATTACTGAAATTCAAAGTTTCTTGGGGTTAGCCGGATACTACAGAAGGTTTGTGGTTGTGGTACCATTGACACAATTAACTAGAAAGAATAAGAAGTTTGTATAGGTAGAAGAAAAAGATAAGAGTTTTCTTGAAGTTAAAACGAAGCTAACATTAGCTCCTGTTCTAACTATGCCTTCGGGAACTGAAGGATTTGCCATCTATAGTGATGCGTCAAAATTATGACTGGGATGTGTGTTAATGTAACATGGGAAAGTTATTGCCTATGTGTCCCAATAATTGAGAATTCATGAAAGAAATTACCCCACTCATGATTTAGAATTAGCCCTGTGATTTTTGCCTTGAAGATCTGGCGACATTACCTGTATGGAGTGCCTTGTGAAATCTTTACTGACCATAAAAGTTTGAAGTACATTTTCACACAAAAAGAACTGAATATGCGGCAGAGGAGATGGGTAGAACTAATGAAGGATTATGATAGTACTATCCACTACTACCCTGGAAAGGCCAGTATGGTGGCTGATGCCTTGAGCCGAAAATCAGGAGGAGTAGTGGCCGCCCTTATAACTCGCCAAACAAAATTGTTAAGGGATCCAGAAGAAATGTAAGTAGAGGTGCGAGTCATTGATCCTTCCAATGCTAGAAATCAATTGAATCAAGTAAGTATTCAATTTGATCTATATGACAAAATCAAAGAGGCCCAACAAAGAGATGCTCAAATAAGGAAATTATGAAGAAGGTACAAGAAGGAGAACTCAAGGAGTTTCAAATTGAAGATAATGTATTGAGATTCAGACGCAGATTATGTGTGTCTAATGTTCCAAAGATAAAAGAAGAAATAATGCAGGAAGCTCATTGTACCCTATATACAGCTCATCCGGGGAGCACAAAAATGTATCAGGATCTGCGTCATAAATTCTGGTGGAATGGAATAAAAATGGATATTTTCAATTTTGTCCACAAGTGCTTAGTATATCAGCAAGTGAAAGAAGAACATAAGAAGCCCCCAGGATTGCTGGTACCATTACCAATTCCTGAAAGAAAATGGTGTCACATGCCATGGATTTCGTTACTAGACTTCCTCGGACATCCCAACGACGAGATACAGTCTGGGTAGTGGTAGATAGACTTACTAAATCTGGCCACTTTCTACCTATCCGTATCAATTATTCTATGGAGAGACTGGCTCAAGTATATATCCGAGAAATAGTTAAACTGCATGGAGTGCCTGAGTCCATTATATCAGATCGGGATCCTAAATTTCAATCTAGAAGCCTATCTGAAACTTTGGGCACTAACTTGTAGCTCAGTACAGCGGCACACCCCAAACAGATGGACAGCCAGAGAGGACTACTCAAATATTGAAAGATATGCTGAGAACTTGTGTATTAGATTTTAGAAAAAGTTGGGACAACTATTTACCTTTAGTGGAGTTTGCTTAAAATAATAGTTATCAGTCCACCATTGGCATGCCTCCGTTTGAAGCATTGTATGGTAGAAAATGTAGATCACCGATCTATTGGGAGGAGGTTAGGGATAGAAGGTTATTCGGCCCTGACATAATTCAAGAAGCCACTGATAAGATTAAGTTAATTAAGGAAAGGATGAAGACAGCCCAGAGCCGGCAGAAAGCTTATGCAGATAATCGCCGTAGACCACTGGAATTTGAGGTAGGGGATAAAGTTTTCCATGAGGTATCTCCAATTAAGGGAGTCAGACACGCCGGCAATAAGAACAAATTAGCTCCTAGATATGTTGGACCATTTGAAATATTGGATAGAATTGGACCGGTTGCTTATTGTTTAGCCTTACCCCTGTTTTAGAGAGAATGCATAATATATATCATGTCTCTCAGTTAAGGAAGTACATACCTGATCCTGACCATATAATCTCCTATGGACCTCTGCAAATACAAAAGGACATATCATACACGGAAGAACCAGTGCAAATCTTCGATCACAAGGAGAAACAATTGAGAAGACAAATTATTTCCTTGGTCAAGGTTTTATGGAGGAATCAACATATAAAGAAGCAACTTGGGAGCTGGAAGAGGAGATGCGAAAGAACTATCCACATTTATTCCAAGGTACGTTGAGTTTCGAGGACGAAACTTCCTAAAGGAGGGTAGAGTTGTAACACTTGCCTTAATTAATCACCTATTTAACACACTTGAGTGCCTTAGAGAGAAAATGTGGAAACAAGAATTCATGTAGGATACTTATACTAAACCTTATAGCATGCATATACTAGTATATATGTATATGGGTTTAAATATATACATACATGTTGACTTTTTTTTCCATACTCCCCCACCATACTTGTTAGTACTATGCATCATGAAAGGGGAGGTATAGGGACCTTACTTATAGGAGTAAGATGGAGATGTAGAGGTTGATGCTAGGGGGCACTTGGCAGGATCTCATTAAAAGAAGTGAGGTATATAAGAGTAGAAATGAGGAGAAAATCCTCATTGGCAACTCTCTCTCTCTCTCTCTCTCTCTCTCTCTCTCTCTCTTCATTCTCCAACTCCAAACTCACTTCTCCCTTCCCCCTTTTTGCTACCGGCCAAGGAGGAGCAGTAGCCGCAGTTGGTGTTCCCCCCTCAAGCCCTCCATTTTACATTCACTCACTCACTTACTCACTCTCTCTCTCTCTCTCTCTCTCTCTCTCTCTCTCTCTCTTATTCACTCACTCTTCTTCCCTTCCTTCCTTTGTACTAAAAATCCTTCCTTTACCTATATTATCTCCTCCAAAGACATATTAGAATACGGAATAGTGGAGATCGAACATCATCTTAGAAGGATAATTCTTGAAGACAAGGTTGGCCTAGGTAGCAAGGTAGGAAGGTGATTTTGGTTGAAGAAGGTAAGAAAATTCGTAAGCCTACTACACCCCTCTTATACTCTTTCGACTATAAATAACTAATGATGTTGTTATAGTCTTATAGACTCCATTATAGCCAGTGACCAAGCTTGATAATCGGGGATATTCTCTTCAAGGGTGAGTAGAATATCCAAACTCCAAAATAATAATAGATAGTTGTCAAGTTTGAAGTAAAGTAGAATTGCTAAATTATAAGTGAATGTAGATATGAATGATAATACATGTGTCTGGCTTCTAGATTTTAAGTATGCAATATGGACAATCTTATGGTAAACATGTTGCAGCCATTTCCATGCATACTCATTATTGTGCATGATTGATAACTTTACTGTGTGTATACATGATAGTCAAACACATGCCTCTTAAGAAGAAATAGTTCTATGAATAAATGTAATACTTAATCTTATGCATATATACGGCTACGTATAAGATGATATAAAGGGTGGTTACCTTGAAAAGGCGTGTATGTTGTTAACTTAGCAAGTTGTTAATTATACATGTTAATGATTTTCATAAGGTTGGCATAATGTAAAGTAGAAATCGTGAAAATCATTTATGTTGACATCGCTTTATGAATCCTTGCATGTTGTTATTACATGAAAGATATAATCATTGCATATTTGGAGGAAAGGACTAGGTTGAACTGGAGGTGACCGAAGGGGAGAATATTACGTTGAATAACGTATAGGAGGAAGGGATCAGGTTGAACAGAAGAAGACCGAAGGGGAGAATATTACGTTGATTAACGTATTGGAGGAAGGGACCGGATTTAACCGGAGGTGATCGAAGGGGAGTCCAACTTCATGTTTAACAAGAGTGTAAATAATAAAACTGAAATTTTCTTTATTATTTATATGGTTAAGATGGAAAATGCATGTTAAAACTATAAAAATTTATTTAACATTAGACTCTGTGATGAGTCGACTGATATAGGCAAATTCTAACTATATAAGTCGACTAACCCATGGGCTAAGTCGACTACAGATGTGAGATATAGGTATGCGAGTCTGTGGAAATCAATATTAGTCAACTACATAAGATAGG
Organism: Agave tequilana; assembly: GCA_038442645.1. Taxonomy (NCBI): domain Eukaryota; kingdom Viridiplantae; phylum Streptophyta; class Magnoliopsida; order Asparagales; family Asparagaceae; genus Agave; species Agave tequilana. The sequence continues at coordinate 245,188 of JAVJIF010000391.1, read as the reverse complement.
GTAGTCGACTAATTTTAGTTACAGGCAACAAATACAAAGTGGATATCTTTTTTTGGTCAGGATTAGTCGACTATAGATGGTGATAAGTCGACAACTACCAAGATTAGTCGACTATATAAGATAGGGTAGTCGACTAGCTTTAATTACAGACAGCCAACAGAGAGTGAATATTTTTTTAGATAAGGCTTAGTCGACTATAGCTTTAAGACAAGTCGACTAGTAATAGGATTAGTCGACTATAGGAAGGGCAAGTCGACTAATAAGACCAATCACTGTGTTTTGGTCAAGACTTTCAACAAATACCTAAAAATATACAAAAATAGTACAAATTATAATTGTTACCTTTACAATGAATTCCAATAGACATACATAATGGCCATACATATATTTCCATTTTTACTTACTGAGCTGTTGAGCTCACCCTGTTATATTAATCACCTTCAAGTTTGGATAAAGGTAAGGGACCCGCTTAATGGCAAAAAACGGATAGGTGGCAGCGGGAGATCATTTTCACCTTTTGGCATGTTTCATCTTATGTATATATTGTTTAAGAAATACTATGTAAAACTTTCTATATTGATACTTGTCATGAACTTTTGTAATACATTATAATGCTTGTGTTATTAGGTACTTGACTTTGAATCTTGTTAATGATTTGGAGCTTATGGAGTAGAATTGCGTAGGCCTATGGACTTCCATACCTAGTTGGTTGGAACAATACTGGGAACTTGATATAAATCATGCTAGGTTATATATGCATTTTGAGCAAAAATGTTGTGAAGTCATAAGTAGGCTGACGTTAGTCAAAATCAAAGTGTTGTATCTTAATGGGTCCCACGCTTAGATTAAGGATAAACAGTGATGATAGTCATAATGGAAAATATTAAGACTGGAACCGTTACATTGGAGCTTGTACTTCTAAGGGCTGTGTTATAATTGTGTAGGCGGTATTTGTATCTATGTGAATATTTGTAATAGTGTAGGCGATACTTGTATATGTGCACGTGTTTATGCTAACATTTGTGCATGTATCTTTACTCCTCTATAGCCTTCGGGAACCTCTATTAGGTTTTACTACTTAGCCTTCGGGCTTAGAATCTGGGCCCAGCCTTTGAGCTATACTCCAGCCTTCAGTTTCAGCCTCGGGCTATACCACAGTCTTCGGACTTAAACCCTCTGGGTTTACGCTCTCTGCCCAGTAGGAGAGCTTAATGCTGTGCACTTAACTGTTAACTCCAATCGAGCGTAGTGACGTCGAGAGCATGGCTTCTGTTGGCCCAAAGGCTTTCCACTCTAGTTTTAATGATGATTAACTCATGTAGTTATGTGTACTAATAATCTTGCAATGTTTAAGTTTCAGATATTTAACAAGATATTAGTTGGTGAAAGCTTCCACACATTTTTCACATGTTGATTCAAGAGCCCGAGCGTCAAAGATCAAATATAGCACTTGCTCGGTGAATCAAGGAGTTTTGGATCAAGCCGACTTGGAGATTGCGCTCTACAAGAAGACTTGGAGATTGCGCTCTACAAGAAGACTTAGGTATCCATAGTCTAGTTTTGTGTTTAGATCCTAATTGTAAAGATTAGTATAGTATGATAAGCTCAAGTTCACAATACACACACGTTTCATGTTTTGAATATTGGTTTTCGGTTTTTCGTTTTAGGTTTAACCGATCTTGGTTTTCATGAATAGATAGATCAAATAAGTTTACATGGTTTAATGTATATATGATTTGTTCTATATACATGCATGCTTCTATTGCTTAAACAACCTTAGTTTGATAGTCTACTTCATGAGTTTTATGTTTTGGTATTTATGACAAAACATATTTTTGAATTAATGACAAAAACTATGATATATATTTGTTTCATGTATATTGGATTTCTATCCATATGCATCATGCCTTAATGTTGTTTAATATCATGTTTTTGTACTTGGAAGAGTTTTGGACAAAATGTATTTTCCATTCAAGAATCCAAGTTTTAGAAAATACAAGGTTTGATTTTTGGTAAAAATGAAAAGACATAAAAATAGTTTTAATTGCTTGATATTTGAGTCAAAACTTTTTATCACAGGTTTATATATCAATGCAAAATGCTAAAACTATTTTTGGGGATTTTTACAAGAGTTAAAATGATTTATTGGAATATTTTCAACCCCAGTTTTCTGACCTGTTTTTGTCTGCCAGGCAAGGTCGGTCAACCGAACGGTCGACCGCACCAAGTAGTCAGTCGACCGGGCGGTCGACCGACGTGCACGGATACGTGCACGCTGACTACAGCCTTGGCCGGTCGACCGGGCGGTCGACCGACTGAGAGCAGATTTGCTCTCTGTTTGTTTGGGTCGACCGGGTATTACAACGTTCGAAAATTCGAACGTTGGGCGGTCGACCGACCGGTCGACCGTAAGGGCAATTCTGGCAAAACTGCTGCCAACGGCTATTTTCTAAATCTGCCTATAAATACCCCATTTGAAAGAGTTTTTCTCTAAGATTTTTTGTGCGAAATTTTTCATACTCTCTGGTGTTTTTACAGCAATCAAAAGAAGTTTTTGAGCTTGAATTGAACAATCCATTTGGTGTTTTCATTAGGGTTTGAAAAATCAAAGAAAGGGTTTTTGGGAAAGGATTTTGATTGAACTTCTCTATCTTAGTTTCAGTTTTTCCCAAGGATTTTTCTTTGTGATTTCTGATTTCCATTCCTTTGGTTTTATCCACACTTGAGCAAAAATCTACTATCTATATCTATAGGATATTTGTGTGGGAAAAGATATTGTTTGTGTTTGTTGTGTTGACCACCAAGTTGTAACCCAATCTTTACTTGCTTTGTGCTTTGTGTTGTATCCCTCAAGTTGTGAGGTGATCCTTGTATTGGTTGAGAGGTGTTTGTTGTTGGTTTGGAATTTGCCTCAAGGAGGAGGTTGTGATTGTTTGGTGTTTGCCTCAAGGAGGAGGTTGAGATTGTTGGATTGGAGTTGTGCCTCAAGGAAGAGGTTGTGTTTGTAAGGAGAGGAGTTGGGTACTCCTTATAATTGTGATTGCCCCAAATCCTCGGTGGAGGTTCCCTTTGTGGGAGTCCTTTGTGGACAAGCTAGTGGATTGAAAATCCTTCGTGTGTCGAAGGCGGGGATGTAGAGCTGGGTGCTCGAACCTCGGAACATATCTTGTTGTTTGCGCTTGATCCATTGGCTCTCTCTCTAACTCTCTCTTTACTTTGTGCCTTGCATCTACTTATATTACTCATTCATATTTGCTTGGCTTGGTTGTGTGCATCACTTGTTGATAGCACTTGAGTGTGAATTGCATTAAGTTTTTAATTCCGCATTTAGTTCATAGATTAGCTATATCACCTATTCACCCCCCCTCTAGGTGTACTTTCAATTGGTATCAGAGCTAGTGCTCCTGATATTTAGGTTTAACCACCTAGGATTGATCTTGGTTTGCTAATCTTCATTTGCATTTCTCATTTGCACTCATACTAGTTTGGACTCATGGCTAGCCCTCCTATGTTTGACCATTTTAGACTTGATGCATGGAAGGCCAAAATGACTAAACATTTAAAAGACCTAGGACATCTAGTTTATCAAGCCATTACCATAGAATCCCTCCCAAATAGTAGCAAGCATAAGAAGGCCAATGCATTAGCACTTAGAGCACTTAGAGCATCTCTCAATGAATTTCTTTTACCCGCTTTTGATCATTATGATTCCGCTTTTGCAGTTTGGAGCATCTTGACGTCTCCCGAGCTACCCGTGATCATCAACAAGATAAGGAGATCTAGGAGAGACAAGTCCGAAGAGCATTGCTTCATGGTCCAAGGGAAGAACTCCCTTGAGGTACATTCGGATTCTCAACTAGATGATTGCTCTAGTTCTTATTGCCATGGTTGTTTTGAAGTTCAAAATTTAAATGTTGAACTTGCCTCTAAGCTTGAAAAGTTTATTGAAAAACATAACTCTTTAAAAGAAAAGCATTTTGATTTGCAAAAAGAAATGAAGGATTTATGTTTCACTTTTGAAACGGTTTTGCAAGAGAAAGAAGAGATTACTAGTGAACGTGACTCACTTGAATCTCAACTTGAAATTGCTTTAAAAGAAATTGAAGTTTTGAAAAACAAAATAATTGTGATGATGTTGTAGAACACAATGAAGTTTTGTCTTCTAGATTGGATCTTGTTTTTAAAGAAAATCTTACTTTGAAAAATAAAATTGATTCAATTACAAAAGAATTGGATTTGGTTTTGATTAAAATAAATCTTTACAAAATGAGATTGATATTCATGTTTGTCATGCTAGTGTAGCTTCTTGTTCTAGTACACCTATTGCATGCTCCACTTTATCTTCTAGCATTGAAAATGATATAAATAATTTGAAGAAAAGTGTTGATAGTTTGGGCTCCACTTTGAGCCATTGTGCCATGAACCACACACGTTTGGAAACCTTGGTTCGCAAGAAACAAGTTCCACCCTTGCATGCACACCCATCACGGCATACACATGCTTCTCATGATCATCACCATCACATGTATGCTCACGTGTACACATGTACACATTGTGGTCGTAAAGGCCACCTTGCTAGATTTTGTTATGATCGTTTACATGTTGCAAATTTAGCAAATAATTTTGTTTGGGTGAGAAAAGAAACTAACCCATATGGACCCAAAAGAAAATGGGTACCAAAGACCACCTCTATGCTTTTTGATGTAGGTGGGAGCTCTCGCATCACGTGAGAGTATTGGTGCCTTGAGGTGGATGCGTTCTAAGCCTAAAAGAGAATCATTTGGATGCTTCACTCTCAAGGAGATTTGGTGGGAGGACCACCGTGGTTTGGAGAATTAGAGATGCACCTTCATCGGTTTTGGTATCACTCTCTAACTCCCATTTTTATTTGCATGCTTTTCATGTTCATCTACTTATAGCATGCCATGGTTTATTGTTCATCATGCTTATGTCATGTTGATTAGATTAGTGTTATACATGTTTAGTTACTTGAGCACCCATGTTTTATATGGATCTATATTTAGTTTTCTCACCTTGTTTAAACTAACATGTATGCCCTAGATCTAATGCACATGCATATGCATTATGACCATTTGGATGATTATGACTTTTGTTTTGTTGAATCATGTTTTATTGTTTCATGATTAGTATGATATTTGCCATGCTTATTAGACTTATGCTTGACATGATTAGTTGTTGAGACACCCATGTTTAGTGTGGACCCATATGTTGTGTTCTCTTTATTTTTTAGCTATCATGTTAATCATAGATCTAATGCACATGTCTTTATCATGCTAATCATATGGTTGACTATGACTTTTTGTTTTGATACTTCATGTTTTAATGATTATCTTGTTGGTTTATGATTCCCGTTTCATGCTTTATGTTTTGACTACTTGCTTAAATGATAGTTTTTATTAAGACTAGGATTTATACTTATACAACGAGTGAGCTACAAATAGACCTTTATATATGTTTGTGCTTGAACGCTCATTTGTATTCATTTGATGTACTAGTATAGTCTAGTTTTGATGATTCTTGCATTTGACTTGTATTCACTATTTTACATGTTTTGTTTTAATTTCATGTATATGTCTATCTTGTCCAAACTATCATTTATACATATACATCCTTGAGCCACGTGCCTTCATGCATATACTTTTGTTGACTCATTGTGTTTAGGATATGTATGTATACTTTAGTTTGTACATGACATACATATGCCTTGAAATTTAAATCATGTTTTGGTGATTTTCATGTTTTTAGGTGATTTCACATTTATGATGAATATCATGTTTTTAAGATGATTTCAATTGGTAATTTCACAATGAACTTCATGTTTTTAATATTGAGCTTGATTGTCCATTTTCATGTTGATATGTTTCTCACAACACTTGTACACTCACCTTATTTAATGTTTTCTCATGACTTAGTTTTCATGAGTATAAATTGTGCTATATGGATTTTGAGTGTTTTAGTACCATGTGGTTTACATGTGTCTTCATGAAAAATATTTTTGTTATTTCTTGTTTGAAGAATCTCGTACTAGTTGAATCATATAACTAGTTGTGATATTCTTCCTTGGTAGAGATTTTCAAACATTCTATACTTTCAACTCTATTTTTGAAAACCCCTACCATCAAGGGTGGTTGGATGGGAGATCATGTTCATATTTACTTTAAAATGAAAACCATTTGAGACTTGAACCATGATTGGGAGGTATAGTTGATATGAGTCATACACTTGATCTTATTGTTGTTTCAATTGGTATCATTGAATTCTTTCAATTGGTATCAATCTTGACATCCTTTCGTATACTCATATTTGTTTTGCTTTATATATGTATGCTTACACTTCATATAGTATCAATTTCAATTGGGATCTATTTCTTACATACATATATAGATGATTTATTTGTGCTTCAAGATATCACAAATTTTGGTTATGTTAAGCTTGAGTTTTTCATTTGGTATCTTTTTAATATCTATTGGTATCTAGTTTACTCTACATATGTTTCTTTTCTTTGATATAAAATGTTGTGTGTGTTTCAATACCTTGTTTAATTTCAATTGGCATTGTCATATCTTATTTTTATTTCATTTGATATCATAATGCTCTTCATAGACATATGTTTTAAATTGGTATCATATTGGTCTTGATTTCACCCCTTAGAATAGTTTATTAGTTCCTTGTTTCAAACATTTAGGGGGAGAAAACTTTGTTACTATCATGCTTGTTTTTACCCCTTTGTTGATGATTGACAAAAAGGGGGAGAAGAATTTGGAGATTATATTAATGCATGATTTAGTTTTGAGAAAAATTAGGAGTTCATATGCATGCTTTATGCATAAGTTTTTCTGTTTTATTTTCACTGATATCAAGAGCATGTTTTGAGTCTTTATTTTCATTTGGTATCTAGAGCTAAAAACAAAACTCATAATAAGTTTTGGTCTCATGGTAATTTTGTTTTCATGATAGTTTTGTTTTCATTGGTATCAAGAGTTTTGTTAGTATATTTTATTTGGTAACAAGAGCATGGTTTGACAACTTATTTGTTTTATTTAATTCGTATCAAGAACATTTGTTTTATTGGTATCAAGAGCATGTTTCATATGCATATTCATTTTGTGTCAAGAACCTTGTTTATATGCATCTTTATTGTTTGTTTATCCCTATGCATGAGTTAAGGGGGAGCTTCCTTGAAGCTTTACTTTAATCCATGCATATATAACTCCATGATTTTTGTCATCATCAAAAAGGGGGAGATTGTTGGCCCAAAGGCTTTCCACTCTAGTTTTGATGATGATTAACTCATGTAGTTATGTGTACTAATAATCTTGCAATGTTTAAGTTTCAGATATTTAACAAGATATTAGTTGGTGAAAGCTTCCACACATTTTTCACATGTTGATTCAAGAGCCCGAGCGTCAAAGATCATATATAGCACTTACTCGGTGAATCAAGGAGTTTTGAATCAAGCCGACTTGGAGATTGCGCTCTACAAGAAGACTTGGAGATTGCACTCTACAAGAAGACTTAGGTATCCATAGTCTAGTTTTGTGTTTAGATCCTAATTGTAAAGATTAGTATAGTATGATAAGCTCAAGTTCACAATACACACACGTTTCATGTTTTGAATATTGGTTTTCGGTTTTTCGTTTTAGGTTTAACCGATCTTGGTTTTCATGAATAGATAGATCAAAATAAGTTTACATGGTTTAATGTATATATGATTTGTTCTATATACATGCATGCTTCTATTGCTTAAACAACCTTAGTTTGATAGTCTACTTCATGAGTTTTATGTTTTGGTATTTATGACAAAACATATTTTTGAATTAATGACAAAAACTATGATATATATTTGTTTCATGTATATTGGATTTCTATCCATATGCATCATGCCTTAATGTTGTTTAATATCATGTTTTTGTACTTGGAAGAGTTTTGGACAAAATGTATTTTCCATTCAAGAATCCAAGTTTTAGAAAATACAAGGTTTGGTTTTTGGTAAAAATGAAAAGACAAAAATAGTTTTAATTGCTTGATATTTGAGTCAAAACTTTTATCACAGGTTTATATATCAATGCAAAATGCTAAAACTATTTTTGGAGATTTTTACAAGAGTTAAAATGATTTATTGGAATATTTTCAACCCCAGTTTTCTGACCTGTTTTTGTCTGCCAGGCAAGGTCGGTCGACCGAACGGTCGACCGCACCAAGTAGTCAGTCGACCGGGCGGTCGACCGACGTGCACGGATACGTGCACGCTGACTACAGCCTTGGCCGGTCGACCGGGCGGTCGACCGACTAGAGCAGATTTGCTCTCTGTTTGTTTGGGTCGACCGGGGCGGTCGACCGGGTATTACAACGTTCGAAAATTCGAACGTTGGGCGGTCAACCGACCGGTCGACCGTAAGGGCAATTCTGGCAAAAACTGCTGCCAACGGCTATTTTTCAAATCTGCCTATAAATATCCCATTTGAAAGAGTTTTCTCTAAGATTTTTTGTGCGAAATTTTTCATACTCTCTGGTGTTTTTACAGCAATCAAAAGAAGTTTTTGAGCTTGAATTGAACAATCCATTTGGTGTTTTCATTAGGGTTTGAAAAATCAAAGAAAGGGTTTTTGGGAAAGGATTTTGATTGAACTTCTCTATCTTAGTTTCAGTTTTTCCCAAGGATTTTCTTTGTGATTTCTGATTTCCATTCCTTTGGTTTTATCCACACTTGAGCAAAAATCTACTATCTATATCTATAGGATATTTGTGTGGGAAAAGATATTGTTTGTGGTTGTTGTGTTGACCACCAAGTTGTAACCCAATCTTTACTTGCTTTGTGCTTTGGGTTGTATCCCTCAAGTTGTGAGGTGATCCTTGTATTGGTTGAGAGGTGTTTGTTGTTGGTTTGGAATTTGCCTCAAGGAGGAGGTTGTGATTGTTTGGTGTTTGCCTCAAGGAGGAGGTTGAGATTGTTGGATTGGAGTTGTGCCTCAAGGAAGAGGTTGTGTTTGTAAGGAGAGGAGTTGGGTACTCCTTATAATTGTGATTGCCCCAAATCCTCGGTGGAGGTTCCCTTTGTGGGGTCCTTTGTGGACAAGCTAGTGGATTGAAAATCCTTCGTGTGTCGAAGGCGGGGATGTAGAGCTGGGTGCTCGAACCTCGGAACATATCTTGTTGTTTGCGCTTGATCCATTGGCTCTCTCTAACTCTCTCTTTACTTTGTGCCTTGCATCTACTTATATTGCTCATTCATATTTGCTTGGCTTGGTTGTGTGCATCACTTATTGATAGCACTTGAGTGTGAATTGCATTAAGTTTTTAATTCCGCATTTAGTTCATAGATTAGCTATATCACCTATTCACCCCCCCCCCTCTAGGTGTACTTTCAGCTTCGTCACGTGATATAGCATAAGTATGTGTTTAGCTATGTCGTGAGCGGTAACCACACCTAGCATGATAGCGTCTAGTTTTATATGCTAACTTCACTCCAGCCTTGCTTAGCACTGCTGGTTGTTCGCTTGGTTGTTTACTTAACTCTGCTTGGTTGTTAAATAATTATTATTATTATGATGGTTGTGAAGAGTTTGAAATATTCTTGTACTTGATTGTATGATCTGTTCTAGCATGATGTAAGTTTGTAATCACTTGTACTATTATATTGTTGTATTCCTCCCAGTACCATGACATCTGATCTATCCCCTGCATCATATCACTTGACACTCTTGTAACCTAGACACAGTGATACAGTGTGTGGACCTAAGTATCACACCACACACATATGGTGAGGGTACCTCCGGTGTCCCCACATCGTATATATAATGCACTTGTTATTGACATTATTATTCCTGTAACTGGGACACACATGGTGTATGGGGATAAGTGCCACATGGAGCTAAGTGCCACATCACACACGTGGTGGGGCCACCTCTTGAGATCCGTGGGGGTCACTTCTAGAAGCCACAATCGTCTCTTGTAACCAGCCCTCCTGACCCAGCACTTGACATATTACATGGTACATGATGCACTTAGTAACCCAATAAGGGATACTGACTATTATTGTTATTATTACTTTTATTATTATTCCTACTATTATTACTATTATTGTTATAGTACCTTGCTTGTTACTTGTGTAACACTATTCCTAAGCTACCGTAATTAATTCCTGATACTCTTGTTTACTGGATTGTACCTGCATGACTAACTCTCAATGTACTACTCTGTACACAATAATAATATCAGGAACATGTGTTATTTGATCACTCCCTCGTTTGGTAATGATATTAGATATCGTGATTTGGATGAGTTCTGCTGGAGTAGGAACTCATATGTGGATAACTAGTGGTATGTGACATTAAAAGGGAATGATTAAAATAGCAAATGTTACTGATTATAATTATAATTATTACTATTAATACTACTATTATTAGTATATCTTACTTGCCACTTGTGTAATATTAAGCCTGTGCTACTGTAGTTACCTCCTGACTTGCGACTCCCTGGTTTACATTGCCTACCTCTGGCAAAGATATTATATCTATGCTACTATATTTAATCTTCTGACTTGCCTGCGTTCTGGTTTTATATTAATTTTGTGTTTACCATTTATAATTATTGTCTATTTCTTGCCTACATTACTTGAATACATGATACACTCCCCGATACACAAGTATGCCATTTTCTTATTCTATTATTTTAAGGACAACTCGGGTTGTCTACACTCAGATGATGGTGACATGAGGTAAAATGTATATCTATATGGGTTTCCTTATTTGGATTATCCTTTCAACGTACTAATCTCATGAATCTACAATATGAGCGCGTACAACTAGTTTTGCCCACATTTGCTTTATTTGATGCTTCATTGCATGCTTGTGTGTGCTTGAAATCACGAGATGGTTTTTTATATATAATCTTTTGTTTTGAATTTATTGAAACATGTGTGCTTACTTGTGCACACCATTTGGCTTCATTTTAGGTACTCCTTGAGTTACTTTCTGACAACCCCTGAACCTGCATATCCAGATTCCGGAGCTTGGACATAGTGGACCCTCTCGATGAGCTTCTTTGTACAGCGAAAGCGTGATGGGTCAGCAATGGATCGCCGGTAGCTCTTTTCTTCCAGTCCCCTCTTGATCGGCTCTCGAGATCCCTTGTTATAGCTTGTGAGTATCTTTTGTACTGTTCATACTTATATATCTCTTTATAAATCATACTTTTGCACCTCTTGGTGATGTAATATTCTTAAATATTGGATCACGCTATGTGATAACAGTGTACTTTTACTATTTTATTGAAATGTATATTACCACTGTCTTTCATACTCTAATTCTTGCATGTACTGATGCTTAGCTTATATATCTGAGGATATCCGTACCCATGGGATCGCGCATTACATCGAGTTAATTATCATAAGTATTTAAAAATTAAAAAATAAGCATTAAACCATAATTAGTTAGACCGAGCATACACATTCCCAGGACGAGCGGTCTCCAACTCCATTAATATGTGGTAGGTTTTTGAAAGGAGTTGTAGGAGCTCTTCCCTATTGTCCACAAGTTCTTCTTGATTCAAAATATGTCATGTTGATGTTCCAGTCGGTATCAGACTCGTGTGAGAGTACCAATCATGCAAGGTCCTGAACTCTAGAATAAAGTATCAGGAATAATGTCCTCAATGGAATAATCGAACACCATTTGTCTTGCCAAAACCGTATGCCTCTCCTGTTGTTTGCTTCCTTCATGATCCCAAGGAAGAAGTTGTTCTTATAGGTGCTCATTCCTCCCAAAAAGGGGATGCAGATGTCTTACTAAGGCACATATCTGACCACCATCTTATAAGTAATTGTTGGCCCAAAAGGTTACACTCTCCATTTGTTTAGAGTTTTGATGATAACAAAACAAATAAGAGCTATTTGGTACTAATAAGTTTGTTCAAGATAAGTTTCAGGTTAGTACCATATTGGAGGCCATTGCTTAGCTTTTGTAAGAAATTCTAGGTTCATGGAGCAAAGAAGGCTTATGGCACATCAAGGAAGGAACTTAGAAGAAAAGGCTCTACCAAGGCATTGCATGGCTCAAGAAGACTTCATTAGATTTGTTTTTAGTTTTATAGTTTTGTTAAAGAATAGTGAATAGGTTGAAGCTCTATATTCCAATACACACGTTTTTGCGCACATGTCTTCCTAGAAATATTCCCATATATATATACAAAATATTTTAATACAAAGCCTCTTGTTTATAAACTCAATTTTGGGCATTATACATGTTTCAAATCAAAACTATTTGTTAGATTTCAAATCCCCTTCAAAAATCTATTTCAGTTTTGATTTTTGGCCTGAGCCGGTCGACCGACCGGTCGACCGACAATAAGTCAGGTCATATCAGTCGACCGACCCAGTCGACCGAGGTTCTGGCAGTTGGTGAGTATCCGTGTGCACGTTTCTCGGTCGACCGACCAGTCGACCAACTGAAGTGCTGTTGCTCTCTGTTTGTGCACAGTCGACCGGGCGGTCGACCGGAAGCCCGCAATGGCTATTCTATTTGAACCTCCGGTCGACCGACCGGTCGACCGAAAGAGTCGTTTGAACAGTAACGGCTATTTTTCTGAGTTGTTTTATTTTTGTCTTTTTCTTTCTAAAAAGGGTTTAAATGATATTTGCTGATCCTAATACTTCCTAATTAGCCTTAAGTGAGTTTTATCTTTAAACCCTAGCCCTCTACTATAAATAGGGGTGTTTAGGGAGAGGTTCACTACTAGAAAAAATTTGCAAAAGTTTCAAAAGTTCAAGGCATTTAAAAGAGCTTTGTTTTTTGATTTTTGTGCTGAATATTTCTCTCATTTTCTGAAGTTTTTTTCAAAACTCTCTGATTTCCTTTTCTTTTCACTTACACACAAGAGCTTCAATCCTCTCATCATTCTACAAGGATCTTTGAAAGGGAAGAGACATTTTCAAAAGAGAGTTTGTGGTCTTTTGATCACCAAGAGAGAACTTGTACTTGAGATTGTGGAGTTGGGTACTCTGGTGTATTTGTAACATCTTTGTGAAGTTATAGTGGTTAGAAATCCTTCTGGGGAAGGCGGGGACGTAGAGCTGGGTGCTCGAACCTCGAAAAAATTCTCGGTGTTTGTGTTTGGTTTACTTGCTCTTTCTTCTTGCTTTACTTTCATTGCTCTTATTACTTGCTTTCTATTTTCATTGCTATATTCACTTGTTTTCATTCATCTTGTCAATCAAAGTCCCATACAACAAGATTGCATTGTGCACCTCCAACTCATATCCAAAGGAATCACGAGGAAGGAGTTCAGAGCCCTTCACAGGGAATCCGGCTTCTAGTCTTGTTTTGGGAGATTGTTGCATCATAATTTTTATTTGTGCATTGATTAGCATTATCACCTATTCACCCCCCTCTAGGTGATTTTCAATTGGTATCAGAGCTTGGACTCTAGGTTTGGCTTAACATCCTTAGAGAAATCCTAAAAATTTGCTAATCAACATTTGCATTCATCCATTCATTCACTAGTAAACATGGCCGATAACATCAAAACCCCTCCTAAATTTGATGGACTTAATTTCCCTATTTGGAAGGTTAGGATGACTATTTTCTTACAATCTTTAGGTAGCCTAGTTGCTAAATCCTTGACAAACCCTATGTTGTACCTGATAGTGATGAAAGCACTTGGACCGAATTTACCTTTAGAGAATATGAGGCTAACTCAAAGGACCAAAACTCCCTCCTAACCGCCTTGAATGAGGATGACCTTACACGGGTAATACATTGCCAATCCGCCTATGAGATTTGGCAACATTTGTTGGTCAAGCACGAGGGGACATCACAAGTAAAGAGAGCTAAGATAGATCTCTTGAGGTCCCAATATGAATCTTTTAAATGATTGTTGATGAATCTATTGATTGCATGATTACAAGGTTTACTAAAATCACCAATGCTCTTTCCTCTTTAGGTGATGATATTTCCAATGACCAAAAGGTGCGAAAAGTGATTCGGGCTCTTCCTTCTTCATGGGAGATAAAGGCCACCACCTTGAAAGAGTTGAATAACAAGGACGAAATAGACCTCATTAGTCTTATTGGAAACTTGAAGACTCATGAGATGGAAAAGAAGGCAAGAGAAGAAGCCGCTCCTCTAAAGAAAAAATCCATAGCCTTCAAGTCTTCCTCCACTCTTGATGACGAAGAAGATGATGAAGAAGAAGATGAGGAGCTCTCCCTTCTTGTGCGAAACGTGAAGAGAATGTACCGTATGAACAAACTCAACTTTAGAAGGAAGTTTGAAGGAAAAGAGGAGAGAAAATCATTTGCTACAATTGCCGAAAGCCCGGACACATCATGGCGGATTGCCCGGATTTCAAGAAGAAGATGACTTCCTCCTTCAAGCTAAAGAAGCCGGTGGAAAAGAAAGCCTACAAAGCCACATGGGATTCGGAAAGCGAATCCAAAGATGAGGTGGACAGGGCGAACATGTGTTTCATAGCAAACACACCAAAGGTAACCCCACAACCTCTTGATGAAGAAGATGAATTAAGTAAAGAAGTTCTTGTACATGCTTTTGTTGAACTCTCGAAAACCTATAATAATAAAAAGATTGAATGTTCTAAATTGGAAAAGGAAGTTGCTTTTCTTAAAAATCAACTTGCTATTGTTTCTAGAGAAAAAGATGAAATTTCTTCCAATCTCATTTCTACTCAAAATGAATTTAGTGCTTACAGAGTTGCTTGTAAACCAAAATTTTCTAAGATTGATGAAAAAAAATTTCTTCTTTAAAAACTAGAATTGTTGATTTTGAAAAAGTTTTGAAGGATTGTGCTTTTAACACTAAGAAACTTGAAGAAATGTTTTCTAAAAAGCACACTTCTCATGCTAAAGATTCTCATGTTAAGATTCCTCATGCTCACACTTCACACAACACTCATGTTAAATCCACACATGCTCACAAGTCTCACACTCACTATGCTTTTAAATATGGTAGAGTGTATAGATGTACTTATTGTGGTAAGAATGGACATTTGGCTAAGTTTTATTATGATCAAGTAAATAGATCAAATAATTTTATTTGGGTTCATGGCACTAACTCTTTAGGACCCAAGAAAATGTGGGTACCAAAATTAAGTCCTAAATTATTTGATATAGGTACACACCAAGGCTCCAAGACGTAAGGAGCGGTGGTACCTTGATAGTGGTTGTTCAAGACATATGACATGGGACATCAATAACTTTACAACCCTATCAAGGTACGTGGAAGGTGGCACTGTCACCTTCGGGGATGACTCCAAGGGCACTATCATCGGTATAGGTAACATTCAAATTGGTGCATCCCCTATTATAGAAAATGTTATTCTTGTTGATGGTTTGAAACATAACTTGCTTAGTAGTAGTCAACTTTGTGACTGTGGACTTAAAGTTATTTTTGATGATTCTTCTTGCAAGATTTTTGATGTTAAAACTAATGATTGTATTCTCACCGATTTTCGTGACAATAATGTTTATATCATTGACATGCTTAATTTAGATTGTTCTACTAAATGCTTGAATACTTTTGATGAAAATTCTTAGCTTTGGCATAGAAGATTAGGACATGCATCTTTTGACCATCTTTCTAGGATTAATTCTAAGGAATTGGTGAAGGGTATACCTTGCTTGAAGTTTGAGAAAGACCGCATTTGTGGTGCGTGCCAACTTGGGAAACAAACCAAGTCTTCCTTCAAACCAATCAAGGATATCATGTCAACTAGGCCATTAGAATTAATTCATATGGATCTTTTTGGACCAACTAAAACTAAGAGTTTAAATGGTAGTAGATTTGCATTTGTTTTAGTTGATGATTTTCCCGTTTCACTTGGGTTTTCATTTTGGAACACAAAGATCAAACCTTTTCTCATTTCAAAGTTTTTCGAAAAAGAGTTGAAAAAGAAAAAGGTTTTTCGATTTTGAAAATAAGGAGTGATAGAGGTGGTGAGTTTGTTAACCAACTCTTCATGACTTATTGTGATGAAAAGGGAATCAAGCATGAAATGTCATGTCCTAGAACTCCACAACAAAATGGAGTTGTAGAAAGGAAAATAGAACACTTCAAGAGATGGTTAGGACCATGATAAGTGAATATGACCTCCCTCAATACTTATGGGCCGAGGTCGTAAACACCGCATGCTATATTTCAAATCGTATTTATTTGTGTAAGAATTCTTCCAAAACATCTTTTGAAATGTATCATTCTAGAAAACCAAATGTTGCATATTTTAAAGTTTTGGATGCAAGTGTTTTGTTTTGAATACTAAAGATAACTTGGGTAAATTTGATGCTAAGGCTTATGAAGCAATCTTTGTTGGATATTCTACTACTAGTAAAACTTATAGAGTATTCAATAGATCTTCTCTTACCATTGAAGAATCCATGCATGTTAAATTTGAAGAATCTAATGTGGTTGTTTAGAATGTTGTAGAGATTGACTCATTAGGTGAAGACATGGAGAGACTATCCTTGAAGGACTCACCCGCTCAAGAAGAAAAGCAAGAACCCATTGGTGGTGTTCAAGAGGATAAAGAGGAAAGCTCTCAACCGCTTCCTAAAGATTGGAGATACGCTACAAATCACCCCAAGGAACTCATCTTAGGTGATGTCTCTAAAGGGGTAACAACTCACTCCAAACTCCATGACTTATGTGGTAACTTTGCTTTCATTTCTCATTTTGAACCCAAAAGCATCCTCGAAGCCGAGGCAGACTCATATTGGTTGCTAGTCATGTAAGAGGAACTCAATCAATTTGAGCGCAACCAAGTTTGGCACCTTGTTCCTAGGCCCCACGATAGACCAATAATTGGTACTAAGTGGATCTTTAGAAACAAGATGGATGAGTCCGGTAATGTCATTAGGAATAAAGCTATATTAGTGGCCCAAGGTTACACTCAAGTTGAGAGAATTGACTTTGAGGAGACCTTTGCACCCGTAGCACGGCTTGAAGCCATATGGATGACACTAGCTTTTGTATCTTTTAAAAATTTTAAACTTTTTCAAATGGATGTGAAAAGTGCATTTTTGAATGGTTTTATAAATGAAGAAGTTTATGTTGAACAACCTCCCGGTTTTGTTGATCATGTTCATCCTAATTTTGTTTTTAAACTTGATAAAGCTTTGTATGGATTGAAACAAGCTCCAAGAGCTTGGTATGAAAGGCTTTCTAGTTTTCTCATTTCAAATGATTTTGTTAAAGGCAAAGTAGACACAACTCTTTTTACTAAGCATGTTGATAATGACATTTTAATTGTGCAAATTTATGTTGATATAATTTTTGGATCTTCTAATGAGTTTTTATGCAAGGAGTTTGAAAAGGTTATGCAATGTGAGTTTGAAATGTCTTCCATGGGTGAATTGAATTTCTTTCTTGGACTCCAAATCAAGCAATTGCAAGATGGGAACTTCATATGTCAAGCCAAGTATGCAAAGGAACTCGTAAAGAAGTTTGGACTTGAAGGCTCAAAAGTTTGCAACACTCCTA
Organism: Agave tequilana; assembly: GCA_038442645.1. Taxonomy (NCBI): domain Eukaryota; kingdom Viridiplantae; phylum Streptophyta; class Magnoliopsida; order Asparagales; family Asparagaceae; genus Agave; species Agave tequilana. The sequence continues at coordinate 227,681 of JAVJIF010000391.1, read as the reverse complement.
TGGGAACTACAACCAAGCTTGATAAGGATGACCAAGGTAAATGTGTTGATATTAAGTTATATAGAAGCATGATAGGAAGTTTGTTGTATTTGACGGCAAGTAGGCCGGACATTATGTTTAGTGTGTGTCTTTGTACTAGATTCCAATCGTGTCCTAAAGAGTCTCATCTTATTGCGGTAAAACGCATTATTCATTATATTAAGGGCACAATTGGAATGGGTCTTTGGTATCCGAAAATCGGAGATTTCTCAATGACAAGTTATTCGGATGCCGACTATGCGGGTTGTAGAGTAGATAGAAAGAGTACTAGTGGGACATGTCAATTTTTTGGTAATTGTCTTGTTTCATGGTCCTCTAGGAAACAAAATTCCGTAGCTCTCTCAACCGCCAAGGCGGAGTATGTTGCTGCGGGGGCTTGTTGTGCACAAGTCCTTTGGATGAAACATACTCTCCTTGATTATGATTTGCATTATAATCATATAAAATATTTTGTGATAATACTAGTACTATACATATGACTAAGAATGCAAATCAACAATAGTAAGACCAAGCACATTGAGATTAGATATCACTTTCTTAGAGATCATTTTGAGAAAGGAGATATAGATATTGATTATGTTTCTACGGATTTGCAACTTGCCGATATTTTCACTAAACCACTTAATTTGCTAGATTTTCTTTTATTTGTGGTGAACTTAATGTTTGTGCTATTGAATAATAATGTTTTCTTAACCCTTTTTGATGTATGACAAAAAGGGGGAGAATGAGTTTATGTATGGAAATATGAGTTCATATGGTTTTGGTTCCATATGAGTTTATATATGTTTTTGATTTTTGATGTATTTTTATGAATTTTATGAATTCTTGTGTTTTGCAAGTGTTTTATACCTCATGATTTTTAGTTTCATGATTTTTACTTGCAAATTACATTATTTTTCTTTGTTTAATATAGCATAATTTGAGGGGGAGGTTTCTCCTCTCCTATATTTTTGTTCATAGCCTATTTGTTTTGTCATCATCAAAAAGGGGGAGATTGTTGGCCCAAAAGGTTGCACTCTCCATTTGTTTAGAGTTTTGATGATAACAAAACAAATAAGAGCTATATGGTACTAATAAGTTTGTTCAAGATAAGTTTCAGGTTAGTATCATATTTGGAGGCCATTGCTTAGCTTTTGCAAGAATTTTATGTTCATGGAGCAAAGAAGGCTTATGGCACATCAAGGAAATAACTTAGAAGAAAAGGCTCTAGCAAGGCATTGCATGGCTCAAGAAGACTTCATTAGATTTGTTTTTAGTTTTATAGTTTTGTTAAAGAATAGTGAATAGATTTGAAGCTCTATATTCCAATACACACGTTTTTGCACACATGTCTTTTCTAGAAATATTCCCTATATATATATACAAAATATTTTAATACAAAGCCTCTTATTTATAAACTCAATTTTGGGCATTATACATGTTTCAAATCAAAACTATTTTGTTAGATTTCAAATCCCCTTCAAAAATCTGTTTCAGTTTTGATTTTTGGCCTGAGCCGGTCGACCGACCAGTCGACCGACACTAAGTCAGGTCATATCAGTCGACCGACCCAGTCGACCGAGGTTCTGGCAGTTGGTGCGTATCCGTGTGCACGTTTCTCGGTCGACCGACCGGTCGACCGACTAAAGTGCAGTTGCTCTCTGTTTGTGCACAGTCGACCGGGCGGTCGACCGGAAGCCCGCAACGGCTATTTTATTTGAACCTCCGGTCGACCGACTGGTCAACCGAAAAAGTCGTTTGAACAGTAACGGCTATTTTTCTGAGTTGTTTTATTTTTGTCTTTTTCTTTCTAAAAAGGGTTTAAATGATATTTGCTGATCCTAATACTTCCTAATTAGCCTTAAGTGAGTTTTATCTTTAAACCCTATCCCTCTACTATAAATAGGGGTGTTTAGGGAGAGGTTCACTACTAGAAAAAATTTGCAAAAGTTTCAAAAGTTTAAGGCATTTAAAAGAGCTTTGTTTCTTGGTTTTTGTGCTGAATATTTCTCTCATTTTCTGAAGTGTTTTTCAAAACTCTCTCATTTCCTTTTCTTTTCACTTACACACAAGAGCTTCAATCCTCTCATCATTCTACAAGGATCTTTGTAAGGGAAGAGACATTTTCAAAAGAGAGTTTGTGGTCTTTTGATCACCAAGAGAGAACTTGTACTTGAGATTATAGAGTTGGGTACTCCGGTGTATTTGTAACATCTTTGTGAAGTTATAGTGGTTAGAAATCCTTCTAGGGAAGGCGGGGACGTAGAGCTGGGTGCTCGAACCTCAGAAAAATTCTCGGTGTTTGCGTTTGGTTTAGTTGCTCTTACTTCTTGCTTTACTTTCATTGCTCTTATTACTTGCTTTCTATTTTCATTGCTATATTCACTTGTTTTCATTCATCTTGTCAATTAAAGTCCCATACAACAATATTGCATTGTGCACCTCCAACTCATATCCAGAGGAATCACGAGGAAGGAGTTCAGAGCCCTTCACGGGGAATCCGGCTTCTAGTCTTGTTTTGGGAGATTGTTGCATCATAATTTTTATTTGTGCATTGATTAGCATTATCACCTATTCACCCCCCCCCCCTCTAGGTGATTTTCAGGTGATAGCTGTGAGACAAGAGTGTCGCCTACTTACAAGTCGGTTCTTAAACAATTTCCACCACATTTGAGGAGTAAGGCATCGTTAAAGTCCAGCGGGTTAATTATGCCCAAACCACCGAACTCTTTGTGTTTGCATACCCACTTCCAACTCACTAGGCAAAAGGCCTTTCCTTCTTTTTGTGAATCGCCCCACAAAAACTTTCGTCTCAAAGAATCAACCTCCTTTCTACTCTAGAGAGTGTGAAAGAGGATATGAAGTATGTAGGGATGGCTGACAGTACAACATTAAGCATTGTGATTCTTCCTCTGAGAGTAAGCAGGTTGCCTCTCCATCCTGCCACTCTCTTTTGTATTCTTTATATGAGTGGTCTTCAATATATTTTCTTAAGCCTGCCACTTGTAAGTGGTAATCCCAGATATGTCATAGGCAGTCGCTGAACTAAGCAGTTAAAGACCAGTGAGAGAAGGAAACTATTGATTGAGATTCCCCCCTAAAAGATCAGGGCACTTTTGTGGTAGTTAATCTTAAGTCCCGACCATTTCTCGAAGCACAATAAAACCCATTTAAGCACTATAGCCTGTGGTTGACTTTCCTTCCCAAACTTGAGTGTCGTTTGCATGGTGAAGATTTGTTACCGCAATGACCTCATCCCGGCATCTCAAGCCCTTAATTAGACCTTTTTCTCCGCATTCAACGATCATGTGGTGCATCCAATCCGCTACTAGCACAATGATCAACGGAGGAGGGGGTCTCTCTTCCTAATACCCCTCTTATAGAAATGTCTAGCCCTTGGGTGTCGTTCATCAATACTGACACTTTGCAGATTATAGCCAAAGCCTAATTCAAGATATCCAAGTAGATGAGAAACCCAAGAATGTTACTGCCTCGAGGATGCAATCCAATTACACAGTGTCATATGCTTTTGTAAAATACAACTTTAACTAGAATCCTGAGACCTTGTTCCGCTTGGTGAATTTCATAACTTCCTGAGCGGTCGTTATCTAGGGTACTTCTGCCTTTTAAGAACCCAGTTTGGTGGCCATCTATAATTTCACCTAATACGTCCCTTAGCCTGTAGCCAACTCCTTGTAAATGATTTTTACCGAAGCATTCATCACATTAATAGGTCTAAAATTCCGGACTTCTTTTGATTTCCCTTTTTTAGAATGAGCATCACATGTGCATAATTAAGTCAATCTAATTGGAGAGTCCCCACATGTAAGCATTCCATCAGCATGATGATATCCGGTGTGACAACATCCGAAAACTTACGATAGAAGAAATTGGGAAGCCATCAGGGCCTGACATCTTATTCCCCCAAACCCAAATCACCGTTTTGATTTCCTCCTCAGAGAAAAGTTTACTAATATCTGCCAGTTTGTCTTATCCAGCCGTCGACCGGATTTGACGGCCCGGGATGCAACCCGGGGATCTTTGGGCACCCTTTCTGGAGCTTAGAGCTTATTTTAGAGGCAGGACATTAACTTAATCTTTTTATTACCCAAGCAGAGCAATCATGCACGATCCTTTCTACCAAGTGATCTTTAAAGTGCATAACCTAATCATATTGGATGCAAGTGACACTTATTTCAGAGACACATTTGGGGAAAAGAGTTACATTGGTGGAGCTTGTGGGTCCTACTCACACTTTAAAAAAGTATACACATGAGCATTGCAAAGTGATGACTTGGTATTCCTTTGATCACATGATATGGATGCTTCCAAATCGCATGGGGATGTGGTGCTGATGACTTGAATCTACTAATCTCAATCAAAACAGATAACATTAGTTTGTTCATTAGCTTAGCAAGGCAAATGAATAGGTGGAGCCAGTTGTGATGTTATTTTTAAAACTGTGTGTAATCTTTTGAGCTTTGTGGAGGTTTAGAAAGTAACAGATCTGCTTGCTTTAGAAGTGTTTTGGGCTGTGCCCCACTGCTTGTTTAATCTTCACATTATTGAGCATCTGACTTGTTTTTTTCTCCCTCTTCCTTAAGCCTACTGATTATTATTGTTTCTGTAATGTTCCCTTGATCACTGACGACTCTGAAAGTTCAAGTGGCAAACAAAGTTCAAATGACTGAAACAAACAATATTTGCAAAGTTAATGGTTTGCAGAGAGCTCACTGCATTGTACAAAATTGTGCCAACATCACATTCTCAAATCCAGTGTCAGTTCCTGATGACAGTGTTAGCTTTAGGCGTGCGTTCCGTATTATTCTAACAGTGAGGATATGCAGATTTATTTAGCTTATTGAATTTACAAGACATTCTTCAATTCTCTTCTTCTATTTTCATCGTTGCTCTATTTTCCGAATATTATGTAGCGTTTTTTCTCACAGGCTGCATGACAGATAAACGAGGCCTCTTCAAATTGCATGCCTTCAACTTGAGATTACTGATAATAATTGTAGTGGTCAAAATCTTGCCACTCCCCAAGATCACGATACGTGTTCCGCGGCATCAGGAGTGTCACAAGTGGATAACGAACTCGAGATACCAGTTGGCTCACATTTTCTCCCGAGAAGAGAACCTCAGGCCCTGCCCCGAGCTCACATTCAACCCCGAGGAGAGAGCCTCGGGCCTTGCCCCGAGCTCACATTCGACCCTGAGGAGAGGACCTTGGGCTTTTTCTTTCCCGGACATTTGCAACTACCAGATCTCTCTCCAACCTTCATGATATAGGCTCTCCATGGAGATCCCCGTTTCACTGGACCCGCTCAGCAGTAGGGTTTCCCAGATCGCGAAGATAGTTATGCTGCCACGATATCTTCACGTTCTAAATACTCTTTTATTTTCGTAGGGGGCAGCTATGGATAGTGGTGGATATCTCGTCATGCCAATCCCAACAATAAAATACAGCAATCTGAGCGGCTATGAAAAGATCCCAATATGCAAATCGTGCAGATCCGAGTATTCCACACCATCAGTTACAATACTACATAGTACTATACACCTAAAGATATATGGAGGAAGGGGACCAGAAACAAAAAATTATAAGCATAGGAATACTCTACAAAGTTCACTATACTCTCGAGAAAACATAGTAAATTCCCTCTCTTCTCCCCGTGGTTTTCTCAATTTGGGTTTCCACGTAAAAATTTTTGTCTCCTCTTGTCTACTGTGCTGAAACCTTAAATTTCACCCCCAATTTAGATAGACTTTCCCTCATTTATGGTGCGAGATTGACTATCCGATCAATCACATTGAAAAATCTCCACAACAAATTAATGTTTTCATTGAGAGTTGAGTCTCTACACTCAAGATCTATCCCCTAAAACCCAAAAACATTTCTAAAAAAACCTCTTCAACGCCAGATGGCACCGAAAAAATAAGTCATCGAAATGCAACTCCAAAGTTAAGGCAATTGAAGCCGCTGGGGGCACATTCCCTTCACTAACCAGCGATTAACTGCACACCACCAAGGACACATGCTCCTCATCACAATAAGAGCCAGTAGCCAGCATCTAGCCCTCACAGCAGTACGATGACCAACTCCTTCAGACGCTCTACGAGATGAGAGAGAAGATGAAGGAGCAACAGGTACGATCAGACCACAAACGGGAACAGATGGATTTCAATCACGAGAACATCCTTCTGAAGCAAGAGAAGTTGAGACTGCTCAGCCAACAGCTCCTAACCCAAGTTGCAACCCTCCAGAACAACCCAGTGCAAATGGAGGGCGACCCTGAGAACATCATGTCTCCCTACCTTCGCACTCTCGATGAACTGATCCAGAAGCGGATCAAGGAGGCCAGACTGCTGGATCACCTGACTCTAACTACCATGATAAACGAATCTCCTATCTCTAAAGAGATCCAGGAGTACGAATTCCCGAAGAAATTCTCCACTCCGACATTTGACTACCACTTCGGAGTAAGTGATCCGATACAGCATATGTAAGATCGCGCTCTCTCCACAATTTCACAGAGGTGACCGAGGCATTGCTCACCCAGTACGCTTGCCGCTAAGAGGCTAAGAAGAATAGCCACCACCTTCTCTCCATCAGAATGGGGCATGGAGATAGTCTCAAGTCATACATCAAATTTTTCCAGAACCAACTCACCAAAGTCTCCAACTGTGGGGAGGAAGTTGTCTCCCTCGCATTTATCAGATGCAAGTTGCTCACTCCCTATAAAAATACCTCCTAAAGCATAACATCACAAAGATGAGCGAGGTCCTCTCCAGAGCTCAGCCTTACATCCAGCTGGAAGAGGCAATGGAGGCTTCCTCCAACCACTCCACGAAACCGGGCGATGATGGAGGGAACTTGAAGTCTCCTCGTGAAACTCCTGACCACGCTCAAGACCGACATCAGGGACAACTTGCTTACAATAAGTAAGTGCTCCCAATCCTCTCCCCAAGTTTGCTCTAAGGCGACAGATCAATGGACTGCTTTACTCTGTTGAAGCTCCCGATCAATGGAATCTTCAACACTATCAAAGATCAACCATGGGTCAGGCGCCTGAGATCACTCCAGCATAATCCTTCGCTCCTTGGGTCGGAGGAATACTGCTTCTACCATGAAGGCATGGGATATCAGACTATCCACTGTTGGGTCTCCGGAAGTACCCGGAGAAACTTGTAAAGGCTTTTTAAAAAGTATGTCCTCACTCCGGAAGTCGCATCTGGACATCTAAATACTCAATCTTCACGGGGAGCACATATGATCACTCAGTACAAGGTGATAGACTGACTCTCCGAATCTTGAATACACGGGATGTACCTCCTTCCAATTTCAACTTCATGTACTCTATTTCTGAATAAAGTATTATTTTATTCTCCTAACCATAACAATACATCCCTCCATTGTAGTATTACCATCCATCATGGTACATCCATCCACTCGCCCCGTAGGTGGAGACTCCCCCACCTGGAGGCAGCGACAAGATTACTCCATAACATAACATTTATCCATTTGCCTCGTAGGTGGAGACTCCCCCACTCGTAGGCAGCGACAAGATGACTCCAGAATATAACATCCATCCACTCTCCCTGTAGGTGGAGACTCCCCAACTCGGAGGCAGCGACAAGATTACTCCACAACAGAACATTCATCCATCTGCCCCATAGGTTGAGACTTCCTCACTCGGAGGCAACGACATGATTAGTCCACAACAAATCATCATCCACACGCCTCGTAGATGGAAAATCCCCACTCGGAGGCGGCAACAAGATTTCTCTGCTACTGGGATTTTCCCCACTCAGTGAGATGTTTGTACATTCCGTTAATAGGATTTCCTCCACTCAGAGACATCAATGCAAACATGTCCATGGGCTTTTTCTCGATCGTCCTATGGGGGTCAAAACCCTCTATTGTGGGATTTCTCTCACTCGGAGTCCCCCACTCTACTGCAGGGATTTTCCCCTCTCAGAGCCCCTGTTTGATGCTCTGCTGATAGTATTTTTCTCACTCAGAACACAAACATTAGCCTAGGAATCCTCTCGTCTAAACCTACAGACAGATGAATATATCCATCCATCCATATTTCGTAAATGAGATTTGCCCCACTCGGGAGACAGCTCCGATGTGGGATATCTCCCACATGAGGATAACTCTGCTGCTGGATATACTCCCACTCGGAGGTACCGGATCGTCACTCTGGATAGGGACCCCTATCCAGAAACATATTCAATCTGTCATTGGGTTGTACCCTCACTTCAGGTCATTCATATGCGGATCCCGACAAGGATACGACCACATGTATCTAGGTATATTTATGAGGGTTTTCTTGATTGGATTATCCCCTCGACATACAAGCCTTGTGTGGACGTACTCCAATTGCTCCCCCCGAAAGCAGAATTGACATGTATCGTGTTTTCAATTTTGTTTGTGCCCGATAATTAAATGTTGCATATACCATTTTTATTTAAATGTCTCATTATCTGCTTGTGTGTGTATCTTAACTTCTACATCCAATCCTCGGCCCTGAGATGGAATTGACCCCACTCGGAGGTGGCGATAGGACATCCTACATACATTCAGTCACTCCACATCGGGATTTTCCCCACTCGGGGTCCGAGCTCTGCTGCAGGGATTTGCCCCTTTAAGAGCCCCGACAATGTAGCTCCACAAATGGGATATACCCTACTCGGAAGAAAATGCAAACCTAACTCTATTGTGGGGATTTTCCCCTCCCGAAGGCTCAACTTCGCAGCTGGGATTTCCCCCATTCGGAGGAAAAAAACTTGCACGTACAGTTATGGACAAGCAACTACTCAGGAACTACCAATTGAGCCAGTTCCAAACATCTCGGAGTCAAAGCAAACCTCCAAGCAGACATTCAATTTCAAACAAAAGTAATGACAAAACAAACCAGGTAAGATCCAAACAACCCTTCCATTTCAAAACTTACTACTTTATTACAAGTTTTTCGATTACATCAATACAAATAAAAACTTGGTTACATCTAATAAGAATAATACAAGATTTTCACATGTTTGTGTTTACTTTTTGAAAGAAAAAACATATGCACTTTTCGCTACGACGTCCATGACAGTATCTAAAAGATGACTCTGAAACAAGAAACCCACCACTTCTAGGACGATGATACTAAGAACTCTCAAACAAATACCTAGAATTAAAGATAATGTCTCAGGCTGCAGACTGAAACCTGCAAGACAGTGATGATATCACCGCCAAGCCTCTCACTTCGAGGATGAAGTCAGAGTCAAGGAAGAAGAAGCGATTCTTAAGCAGAGATCCCAGGGAATACCCTCACACTTCTCTCCAGTTGCTTGCTGTGAGGAAATAATTCCCACGGACAAAGCAATAACATTTAGCAGGAATGAAGATGGCCAGACATATGCCACAATGACGGGATTAGAACCATCATTAAACACGCCCGCTCAGCCCCCACTCCAACTTCATATACGCTTTCAGGAAAGAGAGACACCGCACCCCAACTCCAAATTGGACTGACCTGATCTGATCGGAGACCAGACCAATAGATCAGGCTGAAGCAAGAACCCTGCCTATCCATCCTGACAGTTTGAGCCTTGTCGTAAAAACTGACGTTTCTTAATGAGCCCATCACAATGGCTGACATTTCCCGGCAATTGGACTCCTAAATATCAGGAGCACAAAAGAACTGCCTTCATCCATTCTTTTTCTTTACTCCACCGGATGAAAAAGAAGGAAGACATCGTAGCCTACCAGAATAAGAGTTTTGAAAGTAGCAAGTTTTCAAAAGATAAGCAGATTTCTCCTCGAGGATCCACCCCATTTATAAATGGAGAAGAAGCCAGAGCTTCTCCCGTTCAAAATTCCAACCTCCAACAAATCGGTCAATGTTCCAAGATTTTTTGCATGTCAAATCATCGAGATATCAAGCGTCGGTGCCACACGATCTCATCCATCATAACAGGGAGATACGAAAAGACGCTAGTTTGGAAGCTAGCTTGGAAGCCATCTGTCTCCAAATCAAGCCCTGAAGATAACAATCTAGATGTTCTACAACCAGTAAGGTCCCCACGAAGATACGCAGTGATGAGCCATATCCTCACTTAAACTTTCAGAAAAATTTAGGGCATTTAAAGGCTTCCACTGACTTCGCTCTTCCGATTCTCCTCCCACGACTCCAGCAATCGCAAGAGCGGAGGGCATCTATAATGATAAGAATCTAACTGCTCTCCAAGATCGCGACACGTGTCCCACCGCACCAGGAGTGTCGCAAGTGGACAACGAACTCGAGATATCTGTTGACTCATTCACCCCCGAGGAGAGAGCTCGGGCTTTGCCCCGAGTTCACATTCAACCCCGAGGAGAGAGCCTCGAGCCTTGCACACCCCGAGGAGACATTCAATCCCGAAGAGAGAACCTCGGGTCTTTTCTTTTCCTAACATTCGCAACTACCAGATCTCCCCCCGACCTCCACGACATAGGCTCTCTATGGAGATTCCCACTTTCACTGAACATAGTTCAGCAGTAGGATTTTCCAGATCGCGAAGGTAGTTATGCTGCTATAATATCCCCACGTTTTAAATACTCTCCTATTTCAGTGGGGACAATTATGGATAGTGGAGGATATCTCGGCATGTCAATCCCAACAATAAAACACAGCAATCTGAGCAGTTAAGGAAAGATTCCAATGTGTAAATCTTACAGATCCAGGGAATCTGCACCATTAGTTATCACTCTACAGAGTACTTATACATATAGATATCTATGGAGGAAGTGTTGGAAAGAGAGAGTATATCGTCGAGGAAGTCGACGAAGGAAGGACAGCAGCAAAAATAGGTTAGCAGAAGCAGCAGCAGGAGTTTCGTCGACCGGCCTGGTCGACCGCCTGCAGTAGCAGGAGTTCGGTCGACCGACGTGCACAACATGCACAAGGCATCAGCGGTCGACCGGTCCGATCGACCGCAAGAGGAGCTCGGTCGACCGCCCGGTCGACCGACTGAAGTGACCCAACTCTCGGTTGGGAACGGTCGACCGGCCGGTCGACCGGTGCATAGGGTCAGTCGACCGACAGTCGGGTTGCGGGCTGTTTTGCTAATTTAGAAATCTGTTGTATTTAAAGCGGATTTTCTAGGGTTTTGCTGTATCAGGGAAAATTGTAGCTCTCTTGATATTCAGAGGTGCTGCAAGTATTGTAATTGATTAATCCAATCAATAGAAACTCTCTTTCCTTGCCCCGAGGACGTAGGCATCAAGGCCGAACCTCGTTAATCTTTGTTTCGTGTGCTTTTCTCTGAGTTTGTGGTATTTGTGCTGTTATTTGGAATTGTTCTTCGTGCATTGGAGATCTTGGGCTTTCTCTACCGGTTGTTGTCGGAGCACAACAAGTGGTATCAGAGCTTCCCAGGTTTCGCTTGGGATTTTTCTGGAGATTCGGAGGGCTTCGGGAGCTGATTCGGTGGAGATCGTGTGTCGATCTCAGATCAGCGGTAGTCTTGTTCGTGGGATCGTGTATCGACCTCAGAACAACACAAGGAGTGCTCAGGGAATCATTGGTGGAGTAGATCCGGTCAGAAACTCAATCTAAGGTTTCGGGAAGAAGGTAAAAATATCATTTTTATCGAAGATGTGATCTATTTCCAGTTGGTCTTTTCCGCATATATAGAGGATCTAGATAGATGGTAGAAGAAAGTACTTCAGTTAGGACCATGATCCTCAGCCGAGGATTGACGTGGTGAAGTTTAATGGCACAAATAATTTCGGGATGTGGAGATGTGAGGTTATGGATGCCCTGAATGCATTGAACCTCGAGGATACTCTCCTTCTGGAGAAGAAGCGAAGCACGACCACTGATGAAGAGTGTTAGAAGATGAATAGGTCGGCGTGTGGGTTGATTCGATCGTGTTTAACACAAGACATTAAATATCTTGTGTTACACGAGACATCGGCGAAGCATTTGTGGGAGACCCTTGAGAAGAAATATCTGATCAAGAGTGTGGAATCACGATTGTGTAGGCTGTCCAAAAGTTACTGGAGGACAAGCCATTGAAAAGCATCAAGCTCTAGACGCAAGGGACTATCACCCGCGTCTCAGCATCAAGGCGCGTTGACTCGACACCCGCGTCTCAGCATCAAGGCGCGTTGGCTCGACACCCGCGTCTCAGCATCAAGGCGCGTTGACTCGACACCCGCGTCTCAGCATCAAGGCGCGTTGGCTCGACACCCGCGTCTCAGCATCAAGGCGCGTCGGCCTGACACCCGCGTCTCAGCCTCAAGACGCAAAGGTCTAAAACCCGCGTCTCAGTTATAACCGCCTTGGTTAAGGGACCAATCACTGCCTACACGTAAGGGAAATCAGCCCCCATCGTGGCGTGTCTTTAGCAGGCACGTGGGTTAGTTACCGCCCATGTAGCGGGGAAGTTGGCCCTCATTGTGGAGCGTTTTTAGGGGGCACGTTCACCCCTGGTACCTATATAAATAGCCATGTTTGCTATGAAGAACAAACGGAGGGGAGGAGATCAGAGAATCAATCGGACAAAGAGAGACAGAGGGCGACACAGAGAGAAAAGAAGCAGATCAACTCTTCAGCAAGTTCGCTGCGTACGAGCTAGCTTTCGCCTACCTTCTCTTTTAGAGTTTTGGTAGACAGAGCTGTGTCACTCTTTCTACCGGCCGAAGAGGAGATCCCAGAAGGACGGTCATCTGGTCAACGGAGAACAAGATTCACTCTCCACCGCCACACGAAGAACCCAGCCTTAAACAAAGGGGGAATTCAAGATACAATATTCTCCCTCCCTTGTAACCGGAAGGAACAGTTTTTGTCGTAATCCTTTTCATTTGATTCAAGGAAAACTTTTACTGTAATTTTTGTCTTCTCCTTTTCCGGGTCATACAAGAGATGGCGACTCCGCTGGGGAACGCATTTGTCACTGAGGAGCAAATAGTGGCGCAGGATGACGTCCACCATAAGGGGAAGATGGTCGAATCGCTCGTTGTCGAGTTCGACCAGGCGAAGTACGAAGAGTTTCTCTCCTCCGGCTCCAAGAGCCCAAAGACCCGCGTCTGCCGCCGGGTCTCGACGGGGAATGGCCTCGAGGCCCGATCTGTGGCTTTCTCGAGCTCCCCTGCTGCCGACTGTACCAAGCAAGGTACACGCGCCAACGCCTCTCAGAAGGCCCGCGTGGTCCCAGGCACATCTGCCTTCGCAACCAACCGCGTTGCACAGAACACCCGCGTTAGCGTCTCTCAGGAGACCCGCGTGGTGAGCATCCCTGGTTCTGCAGACCAGGAAGTTGTTGGTTTCTCTCCTCCTCCACGGCGCAACCGGAATGCTGAGCGGCGACAGAGGAGACGCGCGCGTCAGCTTCAAGTTGGAACCGTTGGTTGTCCGACTGAGGCTAAACGCGACATGCAATCTGGCGTTTTGCCCGCGGCACGTCCAGTACGTGAAATCCGCGTTTGGCGGCCCAAATGTGTAACTCCTCAAGTTGAGTCCTCTGAAGACCAACTTACCAAACGCCAAGGCGAAGCTTCTGCGTCTCGTCAAACGTAAGAAGCACGCGCCCACAGGCGTGGGGCCCAGCAGCCCACTCTCTCTCACATGTCTCTGCCCGGACGCACTAAGCAGCAACGCGAGACTCGCGTCTCATCTCAACAGAGACGCCAGACGCGCGTTCTACAGCCGCGACGCGAGAACCGCGTCCCTGAAGTCTGCGTCCATACTGCACAGCACATGGATACCTCCCGTCTTCGACGTTGCGAGGCTAGCCTCTTCAATCCCCCTCCTATGGATTTGAGGGATTATTTGACGAAGAAAAGAAGTGCCAATCAGGCCACTTCGTTGTGTTGCTGCCAACGGCTCATCCATATGCTCTCTGAGTGCCGTTGCGGATCAGGCATACATCAGCAGTCTTTAGTCAGACAGCTGACCCTGATTCCCCGTCAGCTAAAAGAAGACGCTCCCACAGAAGGAGAACCTTCTCTGACGTTGAGTACCCGGAGCTCACTACGAATATGACAAGCAGGAGCAAGGGAAAACAACTTGCAGTCAGCTCAGATGAGTCCGAGTCTGACTCTGAACCGGAAGGAGTGTATCGACACACTCGCACCCGGACGGGGGCCATTCCTCAAATTGACTATAATGCCTTAGCCCACGGCGTTGAAGTGAACGATTCTCACTCCGCCGTAGCGGAATCTAGGGCTCGAACTCTTCCGTCGAGAAGGAGACCTCCGCTTACATGACAGGCACTCCTGAGGAGACGGCTAGACGTTTAGAACAGATCCAGAAGGCGCAAATGGATATGATTCTTTCTCAGCAGGAATCTATCAACTCCCTCAAGCAGGCAATTGCACAGCTGCTCGAAGACAGGAGGAAATCTCCTCCTAAAAAGTCAAAGGGCAAAAGGAGAGAGGGAGAAAGCTCATCTTCCGAACCTTCTGAGGAGACGCGGCGATTTGCTGCGGATTCGCCCAAATCCTCGTCGCAAGTAAAGGGCGACCAAGACAAGGGAAAGGCTCATGCTAAGAGAATGAGTCAATTGGAGCGACGCCTCGAGGCCCTTGCCAATCGCAAAGACCTCCAAGAAGTAGGAGTGGTCCGGCCCTTTCCGGGTGAGTGGGACTTAGTTCCATACCCTCCTAAGTTCAAGGCTCCAACCCTCCAAGCATTCGACGGGAAGGGGTCACCCAACCAGCACATCTACTACTTCAAATCCCAAACCGGGAATGTAGTAGACAATGATGCTATCCTGGCGCGTCTGTTCATCGGCACCCTGAAAGGGTTGGCCTTTGAATGGTTCATGAAGCTCCCAGAAAGTTCTATCAAGAACTGGGGCGATCTGGAGAAGCTGTTCTTAACACGCTTCTTCGAAGATGACTCCGAAGTCACGATGCCCACCCTTTGGCTACCAAACAACGGAAAGGGGAGTCCGTCAAATCTTTCGTGGAAAGATTTCGGAACATGGCACTCCGGTGTCCAAGCGGTATGACCCAGGCCACCCTGGTGGAAACATGCCGCCACAATCTCCAAACCTCACTCCTTGCTCAAATAGGAGTTGCTGAAAGCCGCACCTGAAAACAATTAGTCCAACAAGGTGAACAGGCTGAGGAGATCGTTGCCCGCATCAGAGCGGAGGAGGTAAGCCTAGGCCGGAAAGGTCGACAAGGCGTGCGCCAGACACATCCCTCCAAACAAAGCGGAAGGATAATTTGGCAACGGAGACCAAATCTCCCGCCAAACCTCAATCAGGCAGGGCGAGTGGCTCTTCAAGTCAGCCTCGCGCCAACAAGCAATATTCCTTCAAGGAGGAACATGTCGATTCACTCTTCAAACTACTCAACAAGAGCAACCGACTGAAGCTCCCTGAAGCTAGGCGCCCCGAGGAAGTCGGCAAGACCGACAATCCCAACTACTGTCTATACCACAGAATGTTGGGACACCCTACCAAAAGCTGCTACGTCTTCAAGGACGTCCTTCAGGCTCTGATTGACGCGGAGGTGTTAAAGCTCTGACCATAGCAGAAGAAGGTGACGGCTAATGTGACGTCAGCTCTCCAGTTCGGAAGACAACCCCCAACGCTTGCGGGGGTGATCCTATTCCAAGAGGAGAACTGAGAATAGTCAACACAGACCCTCACCAGCAGCAAGAGAAAGGCTTGATACCCGTTCCCACCCCTCAGGGAGAAATCATATGGGTCCACCCTGACCTTGTCAACGAACAGCAATGGACTACTGTAACCAACAGGAAATCCAAAGGCAAGGCAAAAGCCTCATCTTGCAACGTGGTATGCGCCTCTTCCCGAGAAGTGGAGACTGATATCCCTTCACTGACCGACTCAGAGGAGGAAACGATAGTCTTGGCCGCAGAGCCCAACCAACCAATGGCGGGAACCCGTTCAGGACAGGCGTACTTGAAACAGTACGGCGAGACGGCAGTAGCCCCTCCACAACCAACTGCGGAGCCAGTCAGGCCCTCCACAAAGCTACCTGTGGAGAAGCAGAAGGAGACTCAATTTTCTCTAGCCCTTCAAAAGGGCATCGCGGAAGGATCTACGGCACCTTACCGCTTTAATGTCCTGGCTCAGTTGGCCAACATTCCGGCACGCATTACCTTGTATGAACTTCTTAGACTATCAAAGTCTACCAGGGAAGCTCTGCAAGAAGCTCTGGCAAATGCTGAGGTCTTTATGACCCAGGTGCCGAAGGAGGAAGATGTAGAGGATTGTCTCCACACCTCCCAGAATGCCCCCTGCATCACCTTCACGGCTGATGATATGCAGGTTAAAGGGAAGCATGATCGACCCCTGTACTTCACAGGGTATATTGGATCGTCTGAGGTGAACCGCATCCAGGTAGATCCAGGGTCCGCGTTGAGCATCATGCCTCGTCGGGTCATGCAACATCTCGGCATTCCTACCCATCGTTTGAGCCCTACCCAGACGACTATCTATGGGTTCAATGCCAACCAGACCCGTCCGATGGGGAAGATCAAGCTCAGGTGTCAGATTGGAAGCCTCAAGTCGGAAGTGACATGCTACATCATCGACGCTGACACTTCCTACAATCTATTGCTGGGACGACCGTGGATTCACCGCAACTCCATCGTTCCCTCCACTCTCCACCAAGTCATGAAGTACATTGACGGGAGTGGAAAGGTGCAGACGTTGATCGCCGAAAGGTATCCGTTCAAAGGGGTCGAGAATTATTTCACCGACTCTTTGTTGTACCAAGATCCGAGGGAGACGGATGAAGCCCCGCAACCAGAGCAGCCAGACTCTGGTAATGAGGCTGACACTGAGCCTGAGAAAGAAGAGTGCCTGTGGGAGTTAGAACCACTTGTAACGGGCACTAATAAGCCCGATGTCGATAATACCACCGATGATGTAGGCGGTTGGTATATTAATGAAGATTTAGATTTTACGTATTTTTCTGTATGTGCTTCTGATTCAATACCGTCAGATACTAGCACTGATATAGATAACGATCCCTGGTCGGCAGTAGATGCTTTGACATCGTTGCATGTACCAGTGAAGTCGTCCTTCGAGACATACCGAGACAATGGTAATGCGCAAGAATCTATATTCATGGTTCCAGCCAGACGAAAAGGCCAAAAACCAATTCTTTTTGGGAGAATCTCGTCTGAGCCAATGCCCCGCGAAGACTCGGAAAGTGAGGAGGAATCCCCTCAGCTCAGTCATTATGAACCAAAAGCGCTCAAAATGATGAAGTGCATGGGGTACGATCTAACCAACAGACCCGGGTTGAACTTCGGCAAAGGAAGGAGAACGCTACTTCGATCCTTTGTGCCGAAAGGGAAGGCCCCCGATTATTATCATCGGACGCGCCAGGGGTTGGGCTATGTATCGACTCCGGTCCCATCAGCCTCCGATTCTCAAGAATCGTCGAGCAACGATTACTCTTCAGACACATCATCTTGGGAGTCAGATGTCAGTGTCGGCAACATCTTCAAGGAACTTTCAGTGAACATGGTTTCGACAAGCCACCTGGAAGATGGAAATGAAGAAATGATCCAATCTGATACAGATCCTTGGATCGAACATTTAAATGCGCTTTGGGATACCCGCTTTGAACAGCGCGAGCCACCCACAGAAGACAAGGTTGTTCAGATCAATCTAGGAGATGAAGCTAACCCTAAGCCCATCTTCATAAGTGACGGCCTGTCACCTTCGGAGAAGAAGGATCTAATATCTCTTGTATAAGAGTATATAGACGTCTTCGCCTGGAATTATGAGGACATGCCAGGACTTGATCCTCAAGTGGCTATGCACCGCCTCAACATCAATCCAGACGTAAAACCTGTCAAACAACAGCAGCGACGGTTTCGCCCAGAAATAATGGAGGCAATTCAATCAGAAGTCAGAAAACTTATTGATTCTGGCTTCGTTAGGGAAGAACAACATCCCGACTGGGTAGCCAACATCGTCCCCATCTCCAAGAAGAACGGAAAGATCCGGATCTGCATCGACTTCCGTGATCTAAACGAGGCTTGCCCCAAGGACGAATTCCCATTGTCGATCACAGATGTCATGATTGACAATACTTGTGGATTCGAACGAATGTCCTTCATGGACGGATTCTCAGGATACAATCATATCAAAATGTATCCTGATGACGAAAAGCATACCTCCTTCAGAACACCTCTAGGGGTATATTGCTACACCGTCATGCCCTTCGGACTGAAAAATGCAGGGGCAACATACCAAAGGGCCATGAACGCCATTTTCCATCAGCAAATACGCAAAACGGTGGAATGTTATGTTGATGACATCGCGGTAAAAAGCCGCACTAAAGGTGATCACATAGCGGACCTGAAGGTGGTCTTTGATATCATGCGGGCTCATCAATTGAAGATGAATCCCACAAAGTCCTTCCTGGGGGTGGCCAGTGGCAAATTCCTAGGATTTGTTGTAACTTCCACAGGAATCCATTGGACCCGGAAAAGGTTCGCGCTATCCAGGAGATGCAACCCCCGAGAAATCTCAAAGAACTCAGAGGATTGCAGGGACGATTGGCGTACATCCGCAGGTTTATCTCGAACCTCTCCGGAAGATGCCAACCCTTTGCTAAGCTAATGAAGAAGGGTGTCTCATTCACTTGGGATAACGCTTGCCAACAAGCGTTCGAGGAAATCAAGCAATACCTCACCCAACCACCAGTCCTTGCAGCTCCGGTATCCGGAAAGCCTTTCCTGGTGTACGTCCGGGCAATGGATCATTCTTTGGGAGCTCTATTAGCTCAGAATGATGATCACGGACGTGAGCAAGCAATCTACTATCTGAGTAGAACAATGATCGGAGCCGAACATCGGTATAACCCGATCGAGAAGGAATGTTTGGCACTGGTGTTCGCTATCCAGAAAATGCGACACTATCTAGTAGGCCAAACTATAAACGTCATATCAAAAGTCAACCCCCTGAGGTTACTTATGACTAAACCTTCATCGCTAAATGGCCGACTGGCAAAATGGGCCATATTGCTCTCCCAATATGAGATGCGCTTTTTACCACAAAAGGCCATTAAGGGAAAGCAGTCGCGGATTTCCTAGCTGAGCACCCAGATCCGAGAGCAGCCAAAGTCTACGAGGATCTCCCAGATGAAGTTGTTGAAGTCTGCCTGACTCAGACATCGTTCGAAAGTCAAGTATGGCAACTTTTCTTCGATGGTGCATCAAGAATAAGCCCGAAGGGACACGTAGTAGCAGGGGTAGGAGTAGTACTCGTATCCCCACAAAATTATGTGATTCCCCGAGCTGTCTCATTAACTGAGCCCTGTTCCAACAATGTGGCGGAGTACAACGCTCTTTTGATTGGGATGCAATTCGCCGATGAGATTGGCGTTAAAAATCTCGAGGCATACGGTGATTCTAAACTCATCGTCAGCCAAGTTCGCGGGGAGTACGAAGTCAGACATGAGGACCTAGTACCTTACCACAACGCAACTATCCGCATGGCCGAAGGATTTACAAGCTTCTACATCGACCATGTACCTCGCAGGCAAAATGCGCACGCAGATGCACTCGCATCCCTGGCTGCCTCCTTAGCTCTTCCAGCTGGAGCAATGGAGAAGATATTCGTCTACAGCTACGACCTGTATTGCCCGAGAAATGCTCTCGAGGACTATCAGGAGTCAACGGGAGGTCGTCACCGCGAAGAAGCACTTGAAGCATCAACCGGTCCAGAGCTTAAAGACTGGCGATTCCCCTATATCGACTACGTCTTATACGACATCCTGCCTGAAGACACCAAAGAGGCGGCTGCCATTCGAAGGAAAGCCCCCAAATTCTATTATAATGCGATTACGCGAACATTGTATCGTCGATCGCATGACGGGATCTTGCTCCGGTGCCTCTCACCAAAAGAAGCCCAAGAAATATTGAGGGAAGCCCATGACGGTATGTGTGGAGCCCATTAACCTGGCCCAAAATTGGCACATCGACTCCAAAGATTGGGTTACTACTGGCCCAAGATGATTGCCGATGCTGTCACTTATGCCAAAAGATATCACGCCTGCCAAGTGCACGGCGATTTCATCCATCAAGCACCAGGGTACCTCCACTCTACGACCTCTACCTGGCCATTTGAAATGTGGGGGATGGATGTGGTTGGTCCATCAGCCCGCCATCATCAAAAGGACATCGGTTCATTCTGGCGATAACCGATTACTTCTCCAAATGGGCCGAAGCTGTTCCTTTGAAGGAGGTAAAATCATCTAACGTGATCAAGTTCGTGAAACATCACGTTATTTACCGTTTTGGTGTACCCCGGCGAATTGTCCATGACAATGGACCTCAGTTCATCAGCCAGGCGTTCCAGAGATTCTGCGCTAAGTTCAGATCCAGAGTGTGTCCTCAACGGCATACTATCCACCCGCTAACGGCCTTACAGAAGCTTTCAACATGACTATTGGTAAGCTTCTCAAGAAGTTCGTCTCGAAAAGTCAACGAGACTGGGACGACAAGTTAGGTGAATGCTTATGGGCCTATCGCACAACTGTGCGAACCCCAACTAAAGCTACGCCATTTTCTTTGGTATACGGATGCGAAGCCGTACTCCCACTGGAGATCCAAATTCCATCTCTACGCGTCGCCTTGACAGCGGAGATGACAACCGAGGAGAAGCATCGACAGCGACTCCAAGAACTGGAAGCCTTAGACGATAAGCGTCTGCAGGCCCAACAGCAAATCGAGCTCTACCAAGCTCGAATTACCAGAGCCTTCAACAAGAAAGTTAAAGTGCGAACTTTCAAGAAAGGCGATCTTGTCTTAGCCGTCAGAAGACCCATGGTAATGACGCACAAGACAAAAGGAAAATTCCAACCCAAATGGGAAGGACCAATCGTAGTAAAGTCAGTCTACTCAAATGGGTCATATCGCCTCATAACCTCAAATGGCGATACACTCATGATGCCGATCAATGGCAGGTTCCTGAAGAAATACTATCCTTAGATGGTATTCTTCCGCTGATCAAGTTAAAAGTACACCTCTGATCAAAACAAGAAGAGCTTCTTCATTAATATCCAACGCCTCCGACGGCTAAGGATAGAGGAAAATGTTGGCTTCTAAGCCCAACATAAGTCTTCGACAACTCATCATGCTGAGGGGAATAGCATGGCTAGCCCAACTCAAACGGTAGTTGGTAAAGGCACCTCAAACCCGTTGACAGCTGAGGATTTGCTAAAAATCCTAAGGGACACGTTCCCATTTGATCCGACGCCTCCGACGGTTAAGGATAGAGGAAAATGTTGGCTTCCAAGCCCAACATAAGTCTTCGACAACTCATCATGCTGAGGGGAATAGCATGGCTAGCCCAACTCAAACGGTAGTTGGTAAAGGCACCTCAAATCCGTTGACAGCTGAGGGTTTGCTAAAAATCCTAAAGTGGACTTGGCTCCACTCTTTCCTCTAAAATCCCTACCAATTCTCATCCACAGAATGGTAGGTCTACAAAATACAACCATTACTAAGTTAACACTATACCTCTGGTAATGGAAACTTTTCAATATTCCTTGTCGAGTACAAATTTTGTTTGTCAACTCTACACGGAGTATCAAATTTTCAAATTTGCCAAGTTAACACTACACCTCTGGCACTTCAAAATTTTCACTTGTCAATTCTCACCAATAGAATGACAGGTCCTCAAAATTGCTCTTATCATGAGGCAATCTTTGTCAAGTTAATATCACACCTCCGACAAATTACTGTTAAAGTTTAACATCACACCTCTAAACAGTAATCAAGTTTCTGCCAGGTTTAATATTACACCTCTGACAGTCACTTTTCTTCAGACTTCCATATCGAAGCTGAAATGGATGATGCTAAGTTAACACCACACCTCTAGCATCCAAGTCATTGCTAAGTTCAACAATACACCTATGGCCATGACTTTCCCTCGGACTTCCTTATGCGAGCCAAGATGACCAATGCTAAGTTCAACATTACACCTCTAGCATTACCCTCACTGTTAAGTTAAACATTACACCTATGACAGTGACACTTCTGAGTTAAGTTAATATTACACCTCTGACTCACATCCTTGTCAAGTTAACATTACACTTCTGACAAGACCACTTCCAACCCGTTAAGTTAATATCACACCTCTGACGGTAACAAACTTTCCTAGATTCCCCACGAGTCTAGTCCCACTTGTTATTCTCTTCAACAGAATAACAAGTCTACCTAAAAACATTGTTAGGTTAATACTACACCATCAACAGTGTTTCCATCAAATCCCCAGTTGAGCTCAATCAAGTTAATCCCAAACACTTGATAAAAGTTCACCCTCCCTGGGGGTACCAATTCTACTTGTCACTTTCTCTTATAAAGTGGCAGGTCCATCAAAAATTTCATCTCTGTCAAGTTAATATTACACCTCTGACAGTATCATGAGAGTTCCTGAAATAGGATCTTTCTCCACAAAGTTTGACTTATTAAAATTACCATCATAATTTTGACAAAGTCAAAGACTCTTTGCTTCTATGCGTCTAACTGAAGACAAAAAGTTCAAGACAATGAAAGAGGCAAAAAGAGAAGTGTCACTTTTATTTTCCAGGCATATGAAAGTGATACAAAAATGCTCTCTTATACAATAAGATTGAGTGTTACAGTCAAAACGCTCTCTTACAATAAGATGGAGTGTTACAATTAAGGAGTACAAAGAAGTCCCTCTCTCTCTCAGAGGTTGCACTCACTCCTTAAAGCCGCGTCTGATTCCAAGTGCGCGATGTTTTGTGGCTACAATAGAAGCTGGTTACACCACGATGCATAATGTAAACATCGAAAGAGCCCTAGCTGACTAAGCTAAGAGCAATGGTGTTCTTGAGGTCTGGTGGCAGCAGAAAATCCTGCAACCCTTCATTCATGAACATCTCTTTCCCCAGCAGACCATCCAGCAGACATGAGGAGTCCTCGATGTTACTTCTGGGGTGGGAGAGGAAGAGGATCCTACCTGCCACCTTATCCACTGTAGCCCCCTCGCCGCCATACTTACCCTGACCATCTCTTGCCAGCAGGCATGACTGGTGCAGTGGATCTGAAGAGACCTTGGCGAGGGTCGAGTCCTCGTCAGGGATATAATATATTCCCTTGTGGACGACGAGGACCATAATATATTCCCTTGTGGACGAACATCGAACAAGTCCGCGGCTGAAATATTCTTCCAGGGGCCCAGCGAACCTGAAAAAGGACAATCAAGCCTACCTGCAAAGAATAAACAAGGGGGTTAGAAAATCTGGAACTTAGTGTACTTCAACAAAAGAAAACTAAGTGACAGACGCGGCTATTGTCAAAGGCTGCAGACGCGGGAATGAGCCCACGCAGTCAATTAAAATACCGCGCCAACAAAGACGGACGCGAATCAAAACTGTGGAACACACAGGATTCAAACGCAGCCTCATCTTACGCCCGCGCCTAAAAGCACAAGATGCGAAAAACTTCAAACGCCGAAAACTGCCATCTCTCTGTTGAATAAACAGGAGTTGCAAGATTCAGGTCTGAAAATTTCAGCCCAATTTGGAATTCATCCAAGTCAATGGCCTTAAAACGCGAGCTTCATGAGTAAAGCCCGCGCCAAGTGCCAAGGATTTCAGCGCTCGCGTCCAGAGAGGAAGTTGGCGGCGCAAATTCCAGAAGGAATGCACCAACTCAGACTTCATGAGAAAATTCCAGATGACAATCTCTTCAGGAGATGCCAAAGTGCAAGTTTGGGTAGACTGAAGACATCATGGCGGGTCGGAATGGCATACCCGCAGAGGCCTCCGTCAAGAGCAGATTTCTCTGCATCAGAACAGAGACATGAAAGGCGATCAAAGAGACGCTTCCGTCTTAAGAGACCAAACAGAAGCATGAAGGCTCTGGGTCATCTTCATCCACGGAGTCACCTTCGTCCATGGAGGCAGAATCCCTATTGGAAACTCTAGAGAAGGCAGGATTTCTCGAAAACAATCCAACTTTGGATTGTTAAAGAGGAAGAGGGTTAGCCCTATTTATAGGCAGACCCTAATAACTGTTATTAATGGTGCATCAATCGGAACCGTCGCGCACGAGTGTCAAAGTCCAATGGAGGACTGACGTGTGGAACGCCGCTTTGGGAACCGTCGAAGACACTGGTCTCCAACCGCCAGCGCCGTTTTGCATTAAAAGGCATTAACGCCTTCAGTCCAATGAAAAATCGACGCGTGGACAACTGCCTTGGAAAACAACGGATGACCCAGTTTCCCAATCGACAGTAAAGACTTGACGTTCAAAGATCTCCTAAAAACTTTATATCAGGCTGCATGTAACGCCTCGGGAGTTGCACTAAGACGCAGGCGTAAAAGTCGCGTCCAGGAATCCGCGTCTCCCTTTCAGATTGAAAGACATCCACCCGCGTTCCAGAAGAATGTCTGCGTCGCGTCCCTTCAGCAAATAATGCTGCGTCCCTCGCGTCTGCTCTATCTGCGTCTTTCTCAGCAAGACAAATTCGCGTTTCACTCTGTGATTGATGCTGCGTCTCATCAAAAGGACTTAGTGAAATCTAAGTTCCTATGGAATGATGACCGCGTCTCACCCTGTGATTGACGCCGCGTCTCATCAAAAGGACTTAGTTCTATCTAAGCTCCTATGGACGGATAACCGCATCTCACTCTATGGATCAATGCCGCGTCTCATCAAGAAGACTTAGAGTCGACGCCGCGTCTCATTGAAAGAACTTAGTCTTACCTAAGTTCAGTATTCACAGCCAGTGATCAGGGAGTTGAATTCATCCACAGCTAAACAAAGAAGATGGAACAAAAACTTCAAAAACTTTTATTATATCGAAAATAGTAAAAGTGGATACAAACACTCTAATAGAGTGTCCTCTTCTTTACAAAAAAGGGAAGAAGGGGAAAAGGCTAAAAGTCTTGATCCGACAAAGAACGGATACGCTCCCTGAGACGATGCATCTCGTGTTGATGTGCCTTCTCAGCCTCCATCATGGCTTGGACCCGCAGCTCCTCTTCAGATAAAAAGGGTTTTGCAGCCAGCTGTGCTCGCAGAGATTCCAACCTGGAGGAATGAATGGTCTGGCTTTCTTCAGCTCGTGCCTTCGCAGCTTGTTGCTCCTCCAGCCTCTTCCGGACGGTGGCAAGCGTCCTCTCATTATCCGCGATCATGGCTTCCGCCTTAGCGATGGCAGACCGAGCATTGGTAATGGCGAGCTCTGCGTTTTGCCGGATGAACTCGGATTCCATTGAATCGTCAGCCAGTTTCTGACATTCAGCTTGGGAACGCTCGAGATTGCGGACCTCTTCAGCAACTTGTGCTTCCACCTCCTGTCGCTCTTGTTCCTGGGTGGCTAGGAGCCTAGTCAAGATGACCTGGGCTTCTTGAGAAGAACTAGCATTGTCCAAAGACTTCAGCTCTTCAGGTCACTACCCAATCGCTCCACCAACAGCAGACACGACTTGGCAAGCGAGGAGCCTCCAGTTAATTCGATGTTACCGGCCATGTTTCCAAGAAACGTCCGGGCAAAGTCAAAAGAGCTACGTCCAGACAGGATAAAATCGATGCACGATCGCATCGCGTCAAGGAACTGCTGCACCGTTTTGCGTGTCAGGAAATCCATGGTATCATCACCCGAGGTACTCCCCGACCCCCTTTCTATCATGAGGAAAGGGGTGCAAGCCGGCTCTTTTTGCGCGAGAGTCGTGCTAACCGTCGATACGGTAAGAGCGAGACTGGCCACTGGCGCTTCCGGAGGTGTTATCTCTGCAGGAACCTCCACAGCTAATGATGGAGTAGTAAGCGCAACCTCCTCAGAAACTTCAACTGAGACCTGAGCTGTGTGGCCTTTTGGAAGGGTACCGACCGTCAGACTCTCCACCTGAGCCCCTCAGTTCCCTCTGCAAGTTATCGCGACATTAGCCACAAAGGAGAAAAGCGAAACATTTAAAATATCAGAACTTCCTTACCATCTGGGAGGTCCAGAGATGTCGAATCCTTGGGCGAATCCTGCGGAGTGGAAGTCTCCCTGGCTTCAATAGTAACCTCTTCACCCTGCAGAGTGGGTTCTTCCCCAGCCTTAGGGGTTACCTCCTCTTCCAGCAAAATGGAAGGCTCCCCAATTTTAGTAGTTGCCCTCTCTGGAGTTATCTCGGCAACTGAAGCCTTGACTCCTTCGGACTGGGTCAGCTCTTTTACCGTCTCCTCGATATGCGAGGAGATTACAGCTTCAATGTCCCCGGCCAACCCTGCAGCATAAAAGAAGAATGTTAAAATATCCTCTTCAAAATGAAAAGGGAAATTAGGTCAAAAGGTGAAAAGAGTACCTTCAGCGGGAATAATCGCCAGCTGTGATACCGTTGATGGCTCACCCCCGTATATTTCTTCTTCTGAGATGTGGGAGAACTTACTCGGATCAGGAAGAGCGGGTTCATCGCCGTAGTCGACCTCGTCTTCAAAATCGCTTTCCCCTGAGAGTGAGGAAGACGATAGCGCCACGCGCGAGACTTCTGCAGCCGGAGCCTTGCCACCAATTACCCCAGTGGTAGGACTGGGGTCAACTGCCCGAGGACTGGAGATGAAGACACAAGGCGACCCAGGTTGTTGTGCCTCATCTCTCCCTTCATGAGCAAGTAAAAACCCGGGTTGAACTGAAATCCCCGGAATATCGACATCTCCTCCACTCATGATGTCGACCTCTAGCTGCTCATCCTCGTCAGCAGTGGTGGCTCTGTCAACGAGCTCCCCTTCCTCCGCAGACCTACGGTCTCTGCTGCTCGACCTAGGGGCACGAACTAAATGAACATCCTCTTCAGCTATATCTTCTTCCCTCGGTACCTCAACGACAGCAGGGATGTCTTCGGATCGGGAGACTTCGGTTGTCAAGTCTCTCCGAACCTTCTTGGGAGCAGGTTCAGCAGTTGAAGCAGAGCGTTGACGACGCTTGCTTACCGCCTGTCGAGTCTTTGTTGCTCGTGGCTCCGCCCTTGCTGCTTGCGGCTCCTCCCTTGTTGGTCGCGGCTCCGCCCTTATTGCTCGTGGCTCCCTTCCCGATCTTCTCCCGACCTCCTTCTGGGCCTTCAGGTACTGGTCGGTGAGTTTCGAGTGTTTACCAGACTCTGACCTTGCCTCGAGATTTGCATTGATGCTCTCAATACATGAAGACGCCGGAACAAAGTCTGATGTCTGGATGGCTTGGAAATACCAAGTGCAGAAGCTGAAGCTCATACGGCACTTGGACCCCTCGATAGGTAGACGGAAAGTTGCTCCCGTCCCTCCGGCCACACTGTAGTACCAAGCCCGAGCACCTTCGAACAAGTTCCCTTCGAAGACGAGTCGAGCATTGGGATTCCCGACGTAGAGTTGATCGTAGCCGAACTGTCGAGCGAAACGATTCGGCATGTACGGCTCGATGGTGCATGAAGTCCATTGCCGGAAAAGCACATATCCGGGCCGAATATTGATCAACCACCAGAAGACTCCCGCGGACAACCTCATGAAGCCATCTGGGCCCGCGGAATCAGTAAATAGATCCCCGAAAGATGCACCAAAGATCTCGGGGAAGCAGCGATTGAGCTGATAATTCGCAGAATCTGAAAGTCGTTTCCGGACGTAATATATATAAAGATCACGCCAGCTCGAATCCTCCAACCGCTGTACAAAAGGGACGGAACTCTCCCTCCAACGCACCGCCATCATCAGAGAAGGGCAGTGCATCACGTACCAAGCCATGAGGTACGTATAAGGCAGCTCGATCCGAGGGTTGGGGCGCTTCACCGTCGGATTCCCCTCTGAGTCAACATACGGCTTGCCGTGGGAGTCGACAGTTTTCGACGCCTCGCAGAAACTCTTGGTTAGCGCCCGCAACCCGCTCTGAATGCCAGCCGCCACGGCCGGGAGAAGGGCTATAGGGTTGTCATGAGCCAGGAGCACCGCCGGGTACACCACGTCAGCAACAATAGCTTCATGTGGCAGCGTGGGCACCACACAACGCTTCAGCCACAGCATCAAGAAGCCCGCCAACAGTGCCCTATCGGAGATAGGGGTCCGGGCTTGATGGTGGAAGCTTTCAAAAACCAGGTCAGGGTCGAAACCGTCCTCGTTCGAAACCATGGTGTAGAAGCCTTCAGAAGCCTTGTCGATCCTGTCTTCAATCTCCCTGTCGCCACTGGGAGCCAGTCGGGTTATCGGATTGTCTTTATTATTGACATCGTTGAATAAGTAACTGGCCCAAGACAGTTGCTTGACTCCCTGCGACCTCCAGGCGGTTATCTGACCGCAAATGTGGAAGTGACACATCACTTCCCAGTAAGTCTCGTACACCCGAGGAAACTCTTTCTTCAAGAGATGGAGCTCCTCAGTGGTCGGGACATATTCCTCATAGGGAATGTCCCCTATTGCCAACCTCGAGACCTCATGTAGCTCGTGCAGTGCAAGGCCCATCTCTCCGACCGGGGTAAAGAATGTCCCCGTCAGAGGATTGTAGCGCTCCAGGATCCCGAAAAAATTATGAGAGCCTGGTGGGATACCCCACTGTATGGCCCTGACCGCCGGGTACAGTCCCACACGCTTTAGCAGATCCCCAAGATCGGTGAGGACGAAACCCACCATCCTACCCCACCAGTAGTTCTCCGTGGAATGGACTCACCCGGGCGAATGGAACCCGACCGGATAATCACCCTCCGCTTCTATGAACGCGTTGAGGAAGGTAGTGCCAAGTTGTGGTATCTCTCCAACCGGAACCTCAGACTTGCACGACCCAGGGAATAGGCCGAGAACCGACCTGTCATGGCTATCATGACGGTGTACTTTATGGGAACCCAAATCACCGAGAGTAATCTCAGGGACATATCGAGAAATGTCCCATTCCATCTTCCGAGGGACGGACATGTGCTGGAAGTAGGACAGCGGGAACATCCTCTCCATGTCCGAAAGAAAGAATCTTCCACCCTTTATCTGACGGAGCCATTTATAAGTTCCGTCATACACACGATAGCCGCCATCGTTGATACGATCTCCGAAGAAGAAGGCAGGCTTCTCCAGCTTGACGTGAGCATCCGTTGTGAATGCTGCATCGGTCATAAGTACCCGAAGAGTTCTCATGTCAACATTAGAGAGCCTCTCCCTGCGATCCTGCGACTGGTCAGCAGTCACAGGGACAGTCCTTCGTAGAACAAAGGTCAAGTCCCGGTCAGCACCACCTACATGTCCAAAGTGGCGCGTCTTGGCGAGTGAGGCAGAAGGATGGGGCACTGCAAAAGAAAAGGACACTTAGTTAGATACTTTATTAGAAGCAAAAAAAAAATGCTAAGTGTTCATAACCCAGACGCAGAAGAGATACTGGACGCAGGAATTATCAAATCCGCATTCAGACCTGCGAAACCGCGTCCAAACGCAGAAGAGATACTGGACGCAGGAATTATCAAACCCGCGTCCAGACCTGCAGGATCCGCGTCTCCACCACCAGAAGGTCATGGAATGTCCTTGATGTCACTTCTTGGGTGCGAAAAGAAGGGAGTTATCCACCTTAACCCTTCCATCACCACAACCGCCAGAAGTTAAGGAGGGTAACTCCCTTCCTTTCACACCCCCAGATTTCTAATTGCTTGGACTCAGGTGCCAGATTCATCAAAATCGGCAGCTGATGAAACAGAACGCAAGGATCAAATCCGCGTTCTGCAAACCAAGTCCGCGTCTGAACCCTTCACAATTAGAAATATTCTAAGTGAAGAATCCGAAATGCAGGACCCAATGGCGTGAGGGTCCAAACCCGCGCCTCGGTTATCAACTCAAAGACTGCGTCTGAGACCGCGTCTGAGAATCAAACATGAGTTATATTTGTGTTAAGGATTCTTAGGGTTCTATGAGCTTCCGTTAATGGCGAAATCCACGCCTAAAAGGCATTATACCTGGGAAAGCGACATCCTGCGCAGAGGAAGCGCCCCTCTGGACCTCGGCGACAGTCGCCCGTGAAGAAGAGGCGGTTGGCTTGGTCTTGGGTGCCATCTTTAATTCCAGTAAATGGAGATGAATAATTCAAAAGTCCAGTAATGGAGATGAACAGTTCAACAGAGGAAGAAGAGAACTCTCTTTCTTGAGCAAGTGCGTTCGGAGAAGAAAAGATGTCTCTCTGACTGTTGCCTTTTATAGGCACAAGGATTCGCGAAGATACGCGGCGTGTGGCCCGATAAAAGCTGCAGCGAATCATCGCATGACGCGTGGAACAAATCATCGCGAAGATCATGCGTCACGACTCCGCAGTGAGTCATCATTTGACACGTGGCGCGGTTCAGTTAATGAACCGGGAAGTCCGCGCGCCAAATGGTGAAATCCTGCCGGTTCCCCAGGCCAGCTGGCGGCGTAATCATGACACGGCACAGATTCGCACCCAAGGGACGCACCTCTTCGATGGACATGCCCCGTCAGCATCTTCATAAATGCATTCGGAAGGTCGCGTCTCTCTACGAAGTCCGCGTCCGACCCAGCGGGCCCAACATCGCGTCTGCCTTATGGAAGATCGGGCGCGTTTCCATTGCCAAAGGACGCACCCTACAGAAGTCGCGTCTTTAAAGCAGTACCATCTCGGGTTTTCAAAAAGAACCTGCGTTCGGCCTCCTGCTTCTGCAAAATCAGTTCAACAGTACACTGACTCAAGCAGACGACCAACCACTCCTGGCTTAAAGCACACTCGTGACAGACTAAAAGCAATCGGGGAGGTTTAGACTGTGCATCTAGACACTCAACATGATCAACTCTGGTAGCTTCAAAGAGTTCAAACAGTACACTCACGAAGACCAACTCCAGATAAAATCAAACCCGGAGCACTAACAGTCCAGTCATGAAAGCAAATATGGCTAAAATCTAAAGTATTTCAAAATCCGTCCCAGTTAACTGCGGAATATCGAAAACTTTGGAGGGGGTTCTGTAGGCTGTCCAAAAGTTACTGGAGGACAAGCCATTGAAAAATAAAGTTTCAAGCTCTAGACGCGAGGGACTATCACCCGCGTCTCAGCATCAAGGCGCGTTGACTCGACACCCGCGTCTCAGCATCAAGGCGCGTTGGCTCGACACCCGCGTCTCAGCATCAAGGCGCGTTGGCTCGACACCCGCGTCTCAGCATCAAGGCGTGTTGACTCGACACCCGCGTCTCAGCATCAAGGCGCGTCGGCCTGACACCCGCGTCTCAGCCTCAAGACGCAAAGGTCTAAAACCCGCGTCTCAGTTATAAACGCCTTGGTTAAGGGACCAATCACTGCCTACACGTAAGGGAAATCAGCCCCCACCGTGGCGTGTCTTTAGCAGGCACGTGGGTTAGTTACCGCCCATGTAGCGGGGAAGTTGGCCCTCATTGTGGAGCGTTTTTAGGGGGCACGTTCACCCTGGTACCTATATAAATAGCCCTGTTTGCTATGAAGAACAAACGGAGGGGAGGAGATCAGAGAATCAATCGGACGAAGAGAGACAGAGGGCGACACAGAGAGAAAAGAAGCAGATCAACTCTTCAGCAAGTTCGCTGCGTACGAGCTAGCTTTCGCCTACCTTCTCTTTTAGAGTTTTGGTAGACAGAGCTGTGTCACTCTTTCTACCGGCCGAAGAGGAGATCCCAGAAGGACGGTCATCTGGTCAACGGAGAACAAGATTCACTCTCCACCGCCATACGAAGAACCCAGCCTTAAACAAAGGGGGAATTCAAGATTCAATATTCTCCCTCCCTTATAACCGGAAGGAACAGTTTTTGTCGTAATCCTTTTCATTGATTCAAGGAAAACTTTTACTGCAATTTTTGTCTTCTCCTTTTCCGGGTCATACAGATTGCAGCTGAAAAGCAAGCTGTATGGGTTTCAGATGAAGAAGGGGAGCTCCGTGAATGAACATATCAACCGCTACACGAAACTTCTTACAGATTTGGTGAACGTGGATGTCAAGATAGATGAGGAAGATAAGGCAGTAATCCTCCTGAACTCACTCCCAACGGAGGAGTATGAGACATTCACTCTAACCTTTATCAATGGTAGACAGACTCTGGACTATCACGATGTGTCGTCTGTATTGTCGAACTATGAGACGAGGAGAAAGGAGAGACATCCTTCTCAGTCAAGCTCATCGGCAGAGGCACTAGCAGTAAGAGGCAGGGGTTCATCAAGGAAGGGTAAAGAGGAAAGAGGAAGATTGAAGTCCAGGCTGGGTTTCAGGGATTTAAAGAAGAACCAGTGTGCCTTCTGCAGAGAAATAGGGCACTGGAAAGTGGACTGTCCGAAGTTCAAAGGGAAGAAGAAGGAATCGAAGTCTAAGGCAAATCTCGCAAAGGTGGTTAATACTCAGAGCAGTAAATCACAGGCAGATGGATCGGACTCAGATTCGTCGGTGTTTTCATTTTCAGTCACTACTCCCATCGTAGGCTACTCAGGAGATAATGAGTGGATCTTGAATACAGGTGCTACATACCATGTATGCCCTAATCGGGACTGGTTTTCAAGCTTTGAGAAGCTGGAAGGGTGTTCAGTCGTTATGGCCGATGATCATCCATGCATCATGGAGGGTGTAGGTACAATCCAAATCAGAATGTTTGATGGGATGGTGAGGGAACTGAAGGAAGTGAGGTATGTACCTCAGTTGAAGAGAAACCTGATTTTTGTTGGAGCTTTGGAGTCATTGGGCCTTGTGGTGTCGATTAAGGAAGGAGTCCTTAGGATGACAAAAGGTTCGGTGGTGTTGAAGACCGATCGTCGGAACAACATATACTACTTGAAGGGTAGTACTGTAATAGGGCAAGTGGCGGCCTCTACCAGTTCAGATAAAGATTCAACCAGGCTGTGGCACATGAGGCTGGGACATGCAGGAGAGAAGTCATTGCAAACTCTTGCAAGGCAAGGGTTATTGAAGGGTGCCGGAACCTGCAAGATGGAATTCTGTGAACACTGTATCATCGGGAAGAAGACCAAGGTGAAGTTCGTTACAGCAACACATTGCACCGAGGGGATTCTTGACTATGTTCACACTGATGTCTGGGGACCTACCAAGACTGCATCAATTGGAGGTAACCATTACTTTGTGTCTTTTATGGATGACTATTCTAGGCGGTGCTGGGTATATACCATGAGACACAAAGGGGAAGTCCTAGAATTGTTCGTGAAGTGGAAAAAGAACTTGGAGAAAAGCACATGAAACAAAGATTAACGAGGTTCGGCCTTGATGCCTACGTCTTCGGGGCAAGGAAAGAGAGTTTCTATTGATTGGATTAATCAATTACAATACTTGCAGCACCTCTGAATATCAAGAGAGTTACAATTTTTCCTAATACAGCAAAACCCTAGAAAATCCGCTTTAAATACAACAGATTTCTAAATCAGCAAAACAGCCTGCAACCCGACTGTCGGTCGACCGACCCTATGCACCGGTCGACCGGGCTGGTCGACCGTTCCCAACCGAGAGTTGGGTCACTTCAGTCGGTCGAACGGGCGGTCGACCGAGCTCCTCCTGTGGTCGACCGGACCGGTCGACCGCTGATGCCTTGTGCATGTTGTGCACGTCGGTCGACCGGACCGGTCGACCGAACTCCTGCAACTGCGGGCGGTCGACCGGGCCGGTCGACCGAACTCCTGCTGCTGCTTCTGCTAACCTGTTTTTGCTGCTGTCCTTCCTTCGTCGACTTCCTCGACGATATCCTCTCTCTTTCCAACAGGAAGGAGACCCAGAAACAAAATATTGTAAGCACAGGAATACTCTACAGAGTTCACTGTAATCTCGAGAAAATATAGTGAATTCTCTCTTTCCTCCTCGTGATTTTTTTCCTTCTAATTTGAGTTTTCATGTAAAAATCTTTTGTCTCCACCTGTTTACTGTGCGAAAAGCTGAAATCCCACCCCCATTTAGATAGACTTGCCCTCATTTGTGGTGTGAGATTAGCCGTTCGATCAATCGCATTCAAAAATCTCCACCACAATAATAGTTGGACCGTTAACTGCAGACTCTGTTGAGAGCAGAATCCTGAGTTATCTGCTTCCTTTATCCGGAAAAATAAAACTACTGCAAGTTTGTTTCGGCACATAAAAACAATCCCAGAGATAGTTCTAAAATTCCAGCGATTAAGCGAAAAAAAATTGTTCAATCCAATGCTATCGGAATCCTTCAACATTGAAACCTATGAGCGGCAAGCAAAATAGATTGGCTATTATAATAAACAATCAGGAACACAACTTCTATTTTTACTGTTCCCTGCGCCTAATTGAGTCACACGCAACCTGCAAACAATGCGGCGCAATGCTAACATATGCAAATTGCTTGTGTGCCTTAGCTTTCTACTCTCTTGTCAATATTGCTTCTGGCTCAATTTTTAGCTACAGTATGTACACACCAATTTCTTCTCATTGGCTTTAGTTAATACTCAAATAGTACCAACAGAGCCTAATTTTAATAGAAGAAACTATTTTTATCAGATTGAGAAAATCCATCCTACTAATTGAATGCGCATGTGGTTAGTATCTCACAAGGGCCAACACTGCACCAAAGTTTGTTGCATTCTCTCAAGCAAAACAAAACAGCAGAAATAGTTTGAGCATATGTTACCTCCAAATGGAATCTCAAATCAGCATAAAAATAGGGAAATTTTGAAGTGAAAAGGTAGGGCTCCTGAGTCCTAAGTCCTGAGGACACATATGCAAAAAATAATGAAGCTTTGTAGGCCATTAAGGAGACAAATCCAAATTAATTAGTAATCACAAACATGATCCTTCCTCTCTCTCGCCCCTAGTTTCTTATATAAGCAAAGCAGTGGTGCAAACCCTTAAGCTACAATCAAAAGCTGAAAGAGTAAAACAACAGGAAAAAGAGTAACAAATTAATCAAGATGTCTGGATTTGGCTCTCCCTGTGGTGCTTGCAAGTTCTTGAGGAGAAAGTGCGTGCAGGGCTGTTTTTGCTCCTTACTTCTGCCATGAGCAAGGGGCTGCACACTTTGCAGCCATACACAAGGTCTTTGGCGCAAGCAATGCATCAAAGCTCCTTGCACACCTTCCGGCCACTGACCGATCCGAGGCTGCGCTCACCATCTCCTACGAGGCGCAGGCTCGTCTCCAGGACCCTATCTACGGCTGCGTCTCGCATATCTTCGCCCTTCAACAACAAGTCGGTCTTCCTCTCTTCCTCAATTCTTTCGTATTTCATTGTATTAACCTGCCGTAAAAAATGCTTGTACATATACATGAATGTGGGACCAAGTTTCTCTTAGCAATCCAATTTCATTGTTTCTTTCCTTTGTTGTAGGTTGTCAATCTTCAAGCTCAACTAGCCTCTCTCAAGGCCCAGACTGCACAAGGTTTGACTAATGGCTCTACTACTTCTAGTACTCTACCTCAGGGATTCGATGAACGGACAGCGCAGGCTTTTCTGTCGAACCCCTCGGTGAATCTTGAATCCATGTTGTGCTATAACAACAATTACATTCAGTCCAATATCATAGGCAACAATAATTATGTGCCTGTTGTGGGCATAGAGGAGGGGTTTTCTTGTGCCGTGGCTTCTCTTGATGGGCAACTGAGCGCTGACACCGAGGATCTCCAGTCGATGGCCTACGCCTACCTCCATCGCCGCACGTGAGAGGATGCCGAAGAAGATGCGATATAGTTCAGTTATATAACCATATATCTTCTCCAATTTCGAGAACTAGTATTGATTTTTAGCCGTGCATGCGGATTCTCAGTGATCCTTGGTAAGAAAATTTATAGGTGTGACAATATTCTACAAGAAGAACAAGTTGATTCATGCTTCATTTATCCAGATATTGGGAGCAGTAAACAATTAGAGATCATGTTTGATTTGTTAATAGTTATTTTAGGTGCTAATGATGAAGGCTGGTATGGCCTCGGGATTGTGTATGAATTGTTTTTTATGCTTGGAGTGTTAATTACATGGGAGACATTTGAAAATGGCAAGCAGTAGGTGTGTTGATTATTATTGAGAAGGTAGAAGAAGAAATCAAGTTGCTTTGTTGGCAAATAAAGATAGCAAAAGATCTTGTTAATGCACAAATTATAGATTTTTTTAGGGGGAATAAAATTAAAATTCTTAATTCATGGAATCAATCAAGGCTAATGTATCTTCTTCATTAGTAAATTGTGTTTATATATATGAGTGATCTTAAAAAAAATTCAATATATTTCAAAACAGAAAAGAGAATTTGACTGGTTTGTTGAGTTTAAAGCAAGCAGTATCTGAATGAACTAGGGAATTGTCCCTTAACTTTTATATATATTTTAATTTTATTTTTGAGGCACTAGCATGTGTTAGTTTTTCCTATATTACAATTGTTTGTAACTCTTTATTCTAGATATTTTTGCATTTAAATCTTATTATGGAATGTTGGGGGGCTGGCCCAATGTTTATCTCAGGAAGGCACAATGGAAAGAGTGAATCAGTGGCTTAGAGAATTTGAAATTTTGTACAGGGTTAGAAATTATATGCTTTAATTTTCTCAATAGATTTTTAGTCAGGAGTTTTTTATGTTCTTTTAATTATAGTTGACATGGAGGAGAGTAGGTTAGGTTACAGTTTCTTATTATACAATCCATGCTACTGAAAACTAGAATTAATTAAATGGACTGTATAATGATGAAAATATCTTAATTCAGGGTCAAGTCTGAATGACATTCTTATAGCTTGAAATGATAATTCTAATATTAAATATGCTGAATAAAGAATTTCACTGAATGAATTCTACACAGTTGGAATTTAGTAAAATCTGGGTGGAGTCAATAATGTTTGATATCCTTTAGAGAAATAAAATGATATACTGGTATTTCCCAAAAGATGAATATGTGAGTAATGAATTATAATGTTCTGTTGATATGATATTTGGAAAGCTAGCTAGCTGTAAATTTCTCAACCATTTCTGTACATTGATCTCTAGCTACAGTTAAGTCTTATGAATGTCTGATATTATTATCTCAGGGAAAGATGAAAAATCTAATGATGAGTAGCTGAGACCCACATATTTAACTCCTTTTTGTAAAGTAGCATCAATTTCCAATGTTCAAAGGTCATATCAATATGATTTCTATGCTGTCACAACTATGTTGTGCATGATTAGGGTTCCATTTTTGACCCAACATCATTCACCTGTTTTGTTTTAAGGATCTATTGTTGTTGTGGTGTTGCTTTTAAAGAAGAAACAGTTTACTTTTTAACAGTATAATGTTGGTCCATATGTAGAAAGCAAAGCATGGAAATTTGTTGCTCCTCTGTAGTTGCATAAGCATTGATAATCACTTGTTATGAGCATGTTATTCAGAAAGAAAAAAGTTTCAATGATTGACTTGATTAAAGGAGGAGATAGCTAAATAAAAAGTCCCCCACGGATAATCTCTTGGCAGGCCTGGGTCAGTTAGAGCTTCAAGCTCCCCCACAAACCTAAGTTCGGATCCCATCGTGTACAGACATTTCATTTTCCCCAGTGGTCCTCAGCTCGAGCCCGATATCGGTGGATTTAACTAAAATTAAATAAATAAATAAAAAGAAAGTGTATGATAGAGCCACAAAGAACATTTTACAATGCCTATATGTTGGTTGGAACACTGGAAATCTACTTCACATCAGTAGCTTAGTTGTATGCTAACTAGTTTGGTTGGTTGGAGGGGACAATTAAGCAGCGAAGAATGCAAAGGTTACAAATTCAAAATATAAGAAAAATAAAATAGAGACAATATATAAATGTTTTTTTTCCCTCTTCTTTTTCCATTTTCTTTTTAAGAATAAAATAAAAGCGTGCAAAACATTACTTTATTCCCCGTTGTCCATGAGAATGAGCTTTATTTACTTACTCATTTTTAATAAAAACATAATTTAAGTTGCATTATGAAGGTAACCGTGTAATCATTCTATATACATTTAATTAGTGATTAAATCTATTTTATGGTAATTAGAGTTGTAAAATGCTCTAAATCCTTATTCACATCTCGCAATCGGTGAGTGAGTAAAATTATAGAAATATCATCCTCACATGGCACATAATATATATACTACAATAGAAATGGGCTTCCACGTCGCCTATTTCATATGTCGGTTTGAGTTGCAAAGGACGTGCATCAAAAACTGATGACAATTTTGAAATTTGATGAAAAATACTCAACTTTGCTTTGGATATTTTAATAACAGTCGTAATATATTAGTTTTACAACGGTTCATTGAGGAACCACCGTAAAAGCTGATTGAAGCCTTTGAATCTTATACGGTGGTTATTAAAATTACGACCTTAATATATTAATTTTATGGTGGTTCTTGAAGAACCTCCGTAAAAGCCGAAGCTTTACCAATTTCTAGGGAAATGAATTAGATAATTCAAGTGAGATTTTTTTTTTTTCCTTTCTTTTTCTTTTTCTTTTTTTTTGATTTTTCTTTTTCTTTTTTGTGAAAAGGTCTTGGCCGCTTGTATTTACATATCACTCAAAATAATCACCAAAGGTGAGATAAAAAGTGAGGATAAAAGAGATTAAGAAAACTCCAAACGGAACCCAAACATTTCGATCGAAACAACGGCGGTCACTATCTTGTGAGCAGCGCGATTTATCGATCTCCTGACATCAGAAATTGAGGTCTCCTTCCATTGATTAATAACTCACTTACACTCCTTGATTATGCGCCGATTAAGCCACGGGGGGCTATAGGTGCGGATCCATCCAGCTGCTGCTTGAGCATCGCTGAAGAAGTGAACGTAGGGAGGGAGGGGATAAAAGAAAATCGGAAGAGTTTTAAACTCATCAGGAAGATAGTGCAGAGATCGGAAGTCAAAAGGAGAAAGAACAGGAACTCGTTGCAGGCCAAGACAGAACCCGGTCGACCGCCAGGTCGACCGGTGGGCCTGACGTGCACAGACACTGCCCGGTCGACCGCCCGATCGATCGTAGCAAAAGAACGGTCCACCGGAGCAGTCGACCAACTGAATGGCACAATTCTCGGTTGGTCCCGGTCGACCGGGCCGGTCGACCGAGGACAAGGGCCAGCCGATCGACCGACAGACGCGTTCTATTCTCCTTACAGGATTCAAACTCCTTTTCTATTTTAGCGTCGAATCCAATCAGAGCTTCCTAAATCCCTGGGACTCTCTGGCTATAAATATGGGCTAGATCTCTCATGAATTGTACCCCACTGATAATCTCTTTGGAAATTCCTTGAAGCAAGGAACAACTTGTATTGATTGTTGAATCAATAAAATCTCTCTTTCCCTTACCCGAGGATGTAGGCAAATTGCCGAACCTCGTTAATTATTGTATTGGCTTACTTTCTCTCTTGTTTTTTCTATTCTTGTCATGTGGGTACTTCTACGCTACATCTATCTCTATTGGTGGATTCTCATTGGTTGTTGCCTTGCACGCAACAAGTGGTATCAGAGCATTGTAGATTCGTCGTGGGATCGTGTGTCGATTCAAGGGCATTGGTTGATATTTGGCGGAGATCGTGTGTCGATCTCGAAGCAGCGTTGGGACTGTTTGTGGGATCGTGTGTCGATCTTAAAACAGCATTGCTCGAGAAATCAATTCGGAGGAGTAGATCGCTTCGGAAACTCTTCGAGAATTTCACTTTGAGGTAAAGATCCTATCTTTATCTAGTTTATTTGATTTAACCCGTTTGTTTTCCGCATTGTTTGAGGAATCAATTGAGAAGATGGCTGGAGATAGTACATCTATGGTGAAATCCGTGAATCCACATTCGTTGAGGATTGATGTGGAGAAGTTCGATGGCAATAACAACTTTGTTATGTGGAGATGTGAGGTGATGATGCATTGATGGCATCAAACCTCAAAGACACTCTACGGTTGGAGAAAAAGTGTGATTCTACTACTGAAGAAGATTGGAACAAGATGAACCGGATGGCGTGAAGCTTGATCAGGTCTTATTTGACGCAAGACATCAAGTATCATGTATTGCATGAAATATCTACGAGGCAGTTGTGGAAGATCCTGGAGAAAAAGTATCTAATAAAAAGCATCGAATCGCGGTTGCAGTTGAAGAGGAGGCCTTATCATTTCCAGATGAAGAGGGAAATCTCCCTAGACGAACACATGAATAGCTACACAAAGCTTCTTATAGACCTGGTTAATGTGGATGTGAAGATCGACGAAGAGGATAAGGCGGTAATTCTATTGAATTCTCTTCCTGAAGAAGAGTATGAGACCTTTACTCTTACACTGATCAATGGAAGACAATCCCTTAACTATAATGAGGTGTCTGCTACTCTTGTGAATTATGAAATAAGGAGGCAGGACAGATTGTCTTCTTTAGGGAGCACAACAGCAGAGTCGTTGGCCATAAGAGGCAGAGTTCCAATCGGAAGGGCAGAGGTGACCAGGGAAGATCTAAGTCCAGATCAAGATTCAGAGATCTGAAGAAGAACCAGTGCGACTCATGCCAGGAGTTAGGGCACTGGAAGGTTGATTGACTGAAGGCTAAAGATAAGAAGGAGTCAAAGATGGAGGCAAATCTCGTACAGGTGGTCAGTACTCATGCCAGTACTTCAAAGGCGGATGGATCAGACTCAGACTCATCGGTATTCTCTTTCTCTGTTACTGCTCCTATTATTGGTTACTCAGATAATACTGAGTGGATCTTAGATACAGGAGCTACCTATCATGTGTGCCCGAACAGGGACTAGTTTTTTAGCTTTGAGAAGCTAGATGGATGTTTCACAGTCATGGGTAATGATCATCCGTATAATGTGAAAGGATAGGTACAGTCGTGTCAAGATGTTTGATGGGATAGTATGAGAATTGAAGGAAGTGAGCTATGTGCCTTAACTCAAAAGGAATCTTATCTCAGTTGGTGCTTTGAAAACGTTTGGTCTTGTAATATCTATACGAGATGGTGTTCTCAAGATGATCAAAGGCTCAATGGTGGTTATGAAGGGTATCCGTCGGAACAATCTCTACTAATTAAAGGGTAGTATAGTCACAGGTCCGGTGGAGACTTCTATTTCTTTAGATGATGTTTTCACACAGGTCTGACAGATGAGACTCGAACACGGAGGAGAAAAGTCTTTGCAAGCTCCAGGAAAGAAGGGATCATTGGAAGGTGCATCTACCTGCAACTTGAAATTGGGTGAACACGGCGTTATGGACAAGAAGAATGTGAAATTTAGCACCACTACTCACCACTCTAAAAGTTTCTTGATTGTGTTCATGTAAGTATTTGGGGCCCTGCTAAGACTACATCGCTTGGAGGTCATAGGTATTTTGTTTCTTTTATTGATAATTTATCTAGGCATTGTTGGATATATCCCATGAGATAAAGGTGTAAAGCCCTAGGTATGCTGGTGAAGTAGAAGGATATGATGGAGAAGCAGATTGGTAGAAAGATCAAGGAGCTACAAATTGATAATGTTGAATGATACCAAAACCATTCCTACGATTTGGCCAGAACACTAGTATTGGTACTCACTTCACAGATGGATTATATGGTTTGCTAAGGAGATAAACTGTTCTTTGTTGGAGAAAGTTCGGTGTTTGTTGTCTAATGCACAATTAGACAAATCATTTTGGGCTGATGCGATTATATATGCTAGCCATCTCATAAATGGATTATCATCGACTATGATAGGAGGTAAAACTCTACTAGAAGTTCGATCTGGGAAAACTGCTCAAGGTCATGATTTGCTGCGGGAATTTGAAAGTCCGGCCTACTTTAGTGCCAAAGATTGCAAGGTGAACCCGCAAGCAAAAAAGTTTGTGTTTTTGGGTGTCAAAAGAAATATGAAAGGCTATAGGTTATGGGACCCCGAAAACATGAAGATCGTGTTGAGTCAGCAAGTCACATTTGATGAGACTTTAGTGTTGAATCTACCATCTTTCAGCAAATGGAGAGGACGAAGACCAAGGATGTATCGTAGCAGGTGGTGGTTGATGTTACTCCACCACATCCAGTTGGTTCGGTATCAGTGAGAACTTCACCGAATGTGACACGGGTGAAGATCATATAGTCAGTTTTGATGCTGAACAGGTTGCAGATAATGATGAGAATATCGAAATATTTGCAGCAACTGGAACCAAGATGAAACCACGAAAGTATGTGAAGAAACACGAATCTCAAGCACGTGACCGCAACAATCTCAAGTTGAAGGTCGTTGTTCTCCATGACTGTAGTAAGGAGATTCATATGACTCAGTCAGGTCGATTCACTGCTGAAGATTTAGTCACAAGAGTGTGAGCTTGATGGAGCTCTATTCAATGATCTACAGTTTGCTTGATCCCTTGAGCAGGTACGTAGGCAGTCTTAAAGGCGCAGCCATATAGTGATGCAACCCGTATGAAGCTATATGGTGTTAAGACTTCACGTAGAGGTGAAGAGTTGGACTTCACATAGAGGTGTTGTGATCTCGATGAACGTTAATCTTCTAGTATGAAGATAGTTGAGCTTGCATAAGGGGGTTTGCATTCAGTTTGCTGAAACCGATGATGGTGTTTGGTGTGCTCCACTCAAATTTAGTTGGA
Source organism: Agave tequilana (assembly GCA_038442645.1). NCBI lineage: Eukaryota > Viridiplantae > Streptophyta > Magnoliopsida > Asparagales > Asparagaceae > Agave > Agave tequilana. The sequence goes on along the minus strand of JAVJIF010000391.1, from coordinate 185,210 downwards.
CTGTCTTGAAGACATATGGACTGGAAAGAACCAGTCAGTTGGAGAGTCAGCGTTGGCTCATGATGGGTTCTTCTTGAGAAGATTTAGAATAGAGTTTTATTAAGTTGCTGAGTTAGAGACACGTTCGTTGGTCGGTTCGTATGGTATTTCTCGTTGATGAAGTGATGGGAAGGCATGTATCGTGCATTCTGTTTGAATAGCTGAGCTGAAGTTGGAAGCTTAGAATTGATATTGGATTTTGGTGAGAGTTGCAGGTGGCGATGACAAACTCAATTTGGATCTGGTGAGATCAGTGAAAATCAATTGTATATGTGCTGGCGATCATTTTGAAGGAACTGGTTTTGTCTGTTAGCCAAGTCGAGATCGTGTGTCGATTTCACCGAGATCATGTGTCGATTTTGTTCAGAGCGCTTAATCCGAGATCGTGTATCAATTTCATCGAGATCGTGTGTCAATTTCGCTAGGTGTTCATTGGATTTCAGCTCAGATTTGAGAAATCTTCACAAAGATGGAGAATTGTAAGGAGAGAAGATAGAGGACATAAAAGGAAATCGAAAGAGGTTTTTAAACTCATCAAGAAAATACCGCAAAGATCGAAAGTCAAAAGGAGCTAGAACAGGAACTCGTTGTGGGCCAAGACAGAACCCGGTCAGCCGGTGTGCACAACGTGCACAGACACGGCCCGGTCGACCACTGGTGACTTTAGCAAAGGAACGGTCGACCGACTGAATGACACAACTCTCAGTTAGTCCCGGTCGACCGGGCCGGTCGACCGGGGACAAGAGTCGGTCAATTGGCGGGTCGACCGACAGACACGTTCTGTTCTCCTTACAAGATTCAGACTCATTTCTTTTTTAGGGTTAAATCCAATCAAGGGTTCCTAAATCCCTAGGACTCTCTGGCTATAATATAGGTTAGAGCCCTCATGAATTGTACCCTACTGAAAATCTCTCTTGGAAATTTCTTGAAGCAAGGAACAACTTGTATTGATTGTTGAATCAATAAAATCTCTCTCCCTTGCCCCAAGGACGTAGGCAAATTGTCGAATCTCATTAAATATTGTGTTGGCTTGCTTTCTCTCTTGTTTTTTTGTTCTTCTCGTATGGGTACTTCTCTGTTGCATCTATCTCTATTGGTGGATTCCTCAATGGTTGTTGCCTCGCGTGCAACAGTGAATAGATAGATACAGCGAGTTCCTAGCCAATTTGAGAGCCTTGAGCACCCTACACGCTTCTGCAAGCTCAGGATTCATTGCCTTTTGCTTACCGCCATGAATTTGACTAGGCCAGAGTGATTCCCCTAAAAAAGCCTAGCCTGAGAAGGCAGAGCGGACTGCAGCATCTCAGTTGATCATGAAGCTAGCGGAGTGGTGTGGAGCGCTGAGTGTTGTTCTTGACAATCTAATTCAAGATTAAGATCAACTGATCCAATCAGTCAGGTCAGTGAAAATTAGATAGGATGCTTTTCGTTCAATTGAATGTTTCTTAATAACAGAATCACCTTTCAAATTTCTTTCTTAGACACCAATTGGATTAGTATTTAGTCAGTCTCGTATGAGTGATAAATCAGTAAAATAAATAATTCAACAATTATTTATCTAAGGATAATATTTATTAAAATAAATATTTTAGTAGAATATGATTGAGTTAAGACCTGCACACAAGAATACAGAATTTTAGAACTTAAGAATAAAGAGTGCAAGTACTCAATTCTACTGCTATAGCAGGTGGCTATGCGGGTCGTAATCCACAAGGAAAGACTAGCGATAGAAGCTTTTTAGTAAGTTCTCTTTATGCTGCAAAGTATGGTTAAAGATCTTCTTTTAGTTCTTTAAATGAAAAGAAAATATAAGTTACAGTTAAGTTAAAAAGAACAAGTAGATTGAGAAGGTGGAGAAAATGGAAAATGAATTTATACAAAGAAATTGAAAAGAGTGATAAAAGAGTTGGTAGATTGTAGTGTTGGTGATCTAAACTAAAATTAAAATAAAAGAAAGTTAAAACCTAAAAAGCTTACTTACCTCTTCGGCGCCTGCTTACCTTTGACCCGTATCGATGTACCTTTGTTTGAAGGCCAGCGAAGTATGACAAATAGGATCTTCCTCATTCCCGATTTACATTATGAAATGAAGGGGCGAGCTACACTATCATAAAAATGGATATCCATCACCATAAACCATCAACGACACTTGCAAGGGCAAGGCAACTTCGAAGCTATCGGAGTCATTTGGATTCACAAACACAGAAGAGGGAAGCAAACAAAAATAAGAATAGAATAAAAAAGAAAACTTCGATTCGATTCAAATAACAATGAAAAAAAGATTACTTACACTGGTGTCACCCTCAGTACAAGCTTGTTCTCATTCCTCTATGAAAATCTCCTCTCCTCTCAGTTACATAAAGAAAATAAATTACATAAAAGAAAATAAAAAATCTAAGTTACAAACTACAAAATGGCCTAAATTCTACTCTCTGCTTAGTCGTCTCTTCTGCCTCTCATGTGTGAAGTATTATAGCATAGAAATGGATAAGGAAATGTGTTAAAAGATAGGGAGAACTGGCTATTCTGAATTTGAATCCTCCCCTTATCTCCAAACTTGATTTGATGTGGATATTCAGTTCTGATCTGCAGCTTGTTGGCATGTTGATTACTGAATATAACTTATCAAATGACAGAATTAGAAATATTGATCAACTTAAGAGTTGTAGCCCTTTAAGTCGTATTTTGGATCATCCTGAATCATCAGATTTGAGATTCAGTAGAGAAAGTTATGATCCAAATACTAAAAATGTATTCAGTTAAAATCTGAGTCAAAATTGCTTCATCTCATCTGTTGATTTTCTCTCTATCCATTTATCCCTTTGGATTTTGAATTTGGACTTTGTATTTAATATTATCCTCGGTTGATCTTTAGCTAACCAAAATGGATTTATAAAACTCTGAATTTTACGGTTTTCATTTAGTGTTATCTTTCTGATTTGCTCTGATCTTCAGCTGAACATTTACACCAATTCTTGATTTGTGCTAACTAGATCTAGGATCATTCTCAGCTAACCAAATAAATCCAGTTAAATCTGATTTTAACTGGTATTTATTTGGTTTAATTCTCTTTCACTTCATTATTATCTTCTACAAAATAGACATTTAAGATAAGGAAGTTAGAAGATTTATTACACGATAAATGTAGGAGTGTAATGAAAAGAATGTAAAATACGTGTACGATCACACCCCACACCTATCTTTTACTTGTCCTCGAGAAAAACAACAAAACTAAACCAAAAATTATACTTTCACAGGTCACGCGATTGAAAATAAACCTAGAGGGGGGGTGAATAGGTGTATGGCTAATCTAATGACAAATGATGCAGAATTAAAAACTAATTGCAACACATTAAGTGTAACAAAAGAGTGTAGCTGAATTTTCGGTGACGGGCTCTGAACTATCTCCTCTAATTCCTCTAAATAAGAGTTGAGGTGTTATATGAAGCTCTCTTGGTTCAACACTAGTGAGGCACACAAACAATACCAAGCATGTAAGATATGAGCAATATGAATCAATGCAAGATATAAAGGAGAGAGTTTATAGATAGTGGATCAAACGCAAACACCAAGATATGTTTCAAGGTTCGAACCACTGCTCTACATCCCCACCTTCAAACAGAAGGATTTTTACTATATATCCACACAGGACTTCCCACACAGGGAACCTCCACTGACGATTTTGCAAATACAAGTAGGAGTACACAACTCCTCTCTCTAACAAACACAACCTCTACACAAGAGGCAAGGCACAACAACAATCACCTCTCACTAGAGGGATAAGACACTAAATCAAACAAAGATCACCTCTACACTTAGAGGGATAGGCACAAAGCCAAAACTCTAACAATCACCTCTACACTTAGAGGGATACCAACAAACTCAAACTCCTTCACAATCACCTCTACACAAGAGGGATAACGACCAACCCAAAACACAACCTCCACAATCACCTCTACACAAGAGGGATAACAACAAACACAAAGAAGGTACAACTCTTAGTGGTCTCAATAAACCACAAACCAAATCTTTCTTACAAAAATAAGATCCTATAGATAGGATAGAGTTGATAGCTCAAGTGTGAGAAAAATAAGAGTTTGAAAATCAAAATCACAAAGAAAATACTTGGGAAAACTTCTAGGATAAAATAGAAATGAAGATCAAAAATAATTCCCAAAGACTTTTCCTTTTCTTTAATTTTCCAACCCTTTAAAACAAATAAAAGATAAATCTTTTAGCTCAAAAACTCTTTAAAAACTTGTTGCTAAAACACGAGGAAAGATAGGAATTTTTGCTCTTAAATTCTTGTATAAAACAACCCAAGAGGGGGCTATTTATAAGCCTCCAAAAATTTGTCCGTTGGCAGCAGGAAAGGGCAAAATTTCCCTTCAGGTCGACCGCCCGATCGACCGGCGCAACAGTCATATTTCTAACCGTTGTGCCTCCGGTCGACCGGGGCAAGCCATCAGTCGACCGCCCGGTCGACCGGCCAGCACCCGAGAGTAGGATACTTTCAGTTGGTCGACCACGCGGTCGACCGGCTGTGTAAGCTGGCCATTGTGCACGTCTCATGCACATCGGTCGATAGGCTCGGTCGACCGCCAGTCTGTCTGGCTGAGAAATTAAGGAATTAAAAACTTGGTTGATTTAATATCAAATAAATCCCATAAACACACATAAATTCCACAAAAATAAGTTCTTGTAAGATCTTAGAAGTACAAATATGTGTGACTAAAATTCAACACATTATAAACAATTTGAACCATTTTTATGATATTGAAATTTGGCCTTTAAAAAAAATCGTATTTTTCAAAAACCAAACTTTGAAATGAAAAACCGTTTTCTCCAAAACTTGTCTAAATACAAAAAAACAAGGTATTTAAACTCTTTTTGAAGCATATTGTATATGGATGAATCCAATACACATGTAAGATATATATCTATGTTTTTGATATGAAATCCAAAATTGGTTAAATCAAAAATCATAAACTGAAACTTGTGTGCGTGTGTGAACTTGAGCATATCAACACTATCTACCTTTACACAAGATCTAAACAAACTAAATACAAACCAAAGTCTTCTTATCTCCAAGCTGACTCGATCCAAACGCGATTCAATGAGTTGACTCCATCCGAGTGCTAGATACGATCTTGACGCGCGAGCTCTTGAATCAATACGTGTTAGCTCCCAAAACTTCTTTGTTGAAGCCAAACACCTACTAAGATCTTGATCAAATATCTGAAATAAATTAAGCACAAAATCATTAGTAAACTGTAACTACATGAGTTAATCATCATCAAAACTAGAATGATGGGCTTTGGGCCAACAGCAATTGCACTGAGCATGTGCAACAAGCCGTTAAATCTCTAGGTTTCTCCTAAAGGACGAGTTTTGTCTCGTGAGGGTTTTCAATGAATTGCACCCAAAAATTCATAAAGAAAGAGAAAAATGTTAGTATTTTGAAAACATATTTTGAAAGAGAAAAATATCTGAAATATTATTATAAGAATTAAGAAATCTATAAGTTATAAGAAAACCGAATTTTTCATTCTTAAACTTAGTCTCTATTCAAAAATTTGTTATCAATCAAAGTAAGGAGTCAAATTGTACTTCTCATCTAGTCTATTACTTTATTCTAAGTCATATGCACCTTCGTGATCGTGAAATTTTGACTAAGGGTTTTTTAACTCTAACTCTTATGCCTTATTTATTTTTTTTATTTTTGGTGATATTATTCCTTAGTTTTATTAGGCTTTCTGATCTGCCGATGTAAGGAGCCTTTAATCGGTGACTCCTAAACCAAATGGTCTTAGGACACCGGGTGAGAAGACACCCAAGGACTTAAGGACTCAAGCAAATAAGGCCACAAAACTAAGGATTTTATTATATGAACCGCCTTTAAGCGTGAATACTTATGCTTTATGAGGCACAAATACCCAGCTTAATCAGAGAATTTATATATATATAATATATACATGATTTTTTTTTCTTTTTTTTTAAATAAGGCATAGGAATCTTTATTTTTGAACCCTAAGTGTGTAAGTGTATAAAGCATGCATATATTATCAAGGTAAAGATCAAGACTAAATTACTTTCACAAATTTTCTTCCTAACCTTAGAAATCAAACAAATAATCTTATTTTGATCAAGTATAAGAAATCCTAATTATGATTCTCTTATTCCTACAATTGACTTAATTTCTTACAAAACATATGTCAAAATATTGTTTCTATTTTCAAAAAGTTTTTAAAAGTGAAGAAAACGTTAATAATAATTTTTTTAATAATAAAAAGAAAACCTAAGTTATGTTAGAACCCTCCCCCACACCTATCTCATGCATTGTCCTTAATGTATCAATTAATGCATAGATGCATGAAAAAGAAGAAAGGGAAGGAAATATTACCTTATGGTGGTGGTTCCGGTGGTGGTCTGATTGGTCCACGAAATGTGGTCCAATCTAATTTGCGTGGAGTTCGGAGGAACCCACCAGAAACCTCTCTAATATAACCCACTAAAATGATGTATATATGAATGATTTTTATTAAGAATTTTACCCCATCTAATTTTCAAATTTTCAAACTAATTTCAGAGTCATTATTATCAACACCCCTGTCCCAAAATGGAGTATGAAAAGATGGAATGATTGATCTGGAATCAGGAAGGGCATGAACTATAATCGACTCAGGAAAACGACTGAAGTCAAGTAAAGATTCAGGAGTCAAAATTTGTTCAGGAAGTGGGTCCAAATAAAGAAGTTAAAACTTAAGTCCAAATTCATTTCCCCATAATGGAATGTGACTTTCTAAGATTAGTGATTCAAGTTCAAGAATGATAGGTATGGGAATCAAAACTGACTCTAAACTATTACTCAAATCAGGTAGCAAAGCAGGAGTCAATATTGATTCAAAAATTTGAACTGGATCACAAATTTGAAACTCAAGATCACATTCCTTATTGAGCTCAATTTCGTAAAAGTGAGAACTTATCAATTTTTCAAAAAGACTTTCAAAAGTATGAAATTGGTCAAGTTCAATAAAATGATCATAAAAGATTGGTGATTCATTTTCCCCATGGACAGGCAAAAGATCCAATTGGACTCTGGAGAAGGATTAAAACCAGGTGAAGACACCGCAGTCATTATTGAATCAAGAAATAGAATTGAATTATCAAGTTGAGGTTCAGGATCATATTCATTCTCAAGTTCAATTTCAGGAAAGGGATAACTTGCCAAAATGTCAATGTGGTTTTCAAATTTTAGAGTTTGGGCAAGTTCAAATGGGTGTGCTGAAATAGAATCTTGTTTTCTAAAACAACATGACTCTTTGGCTCTAACAGAATGGTTAGCGACATCAGGAATGGTCAAAGGGTGGGAATGGATAGTTTTGACCATTATATCTATGTCATGATTATGAGTGATTTGAGCCTGAGTCATGGCTTCAAGCAGCTTTTCATAGTCGATTGGTTCATCATTTTGTTGCGATTGAATTTGAAAATATGAAGTTTTATTTTAGAATTTGTGATGAAATCGTGAGTCCATCAGATTTTTGTGATTGTTGTTCGGACTCACGCATACTCATTTCCAAGATTGATAGTTTTCTATTTTGAACTGGTGGAACTGAGTATGAATCTTGAAAATATTATGGAATTAGGGAGGCCTGAAATTTTCATTCGGCCTCCTGCATGGCTTCTATACTCTTTTCTAACTCGAATTTTTCTTCAATGGATTGGTCTAGAAAATGAGTATAGGAAGCAAAATTGGGGAATGAATATTGTGAAAATTGTGGACAAGGTGGATAAGGAGGAAAAGTTAGTTGAAAATTGGACTCGGGGGAGGTGAATCCCCATTGATTCTGTGAAAAGTTGGAATTATTTTAGAAATTATGGTCATAAGATTGGGGGCATGGGTTGTATTGATTTAGTTAAGTCCAACCCAGTGTATTTGTTGGTTCATATTATAAAAAATCATGAAGCTAGCGGAGTGGTGTGGAGCATTGAGTGTTGTTCTTGACAATTTAATTCTAGATTAAGATCAACTGGTCCAATCAGTCACTCAGGGAAAATTAGATGGGAAGTTTTTCGTTCAATTGAATATTTCTTAATTACAGAATCACCTTTCAAATTTCATTCTTAGACACCAATTGGATTAGTATTTAATGAGTCTCGTATGAGCGATAAATCAGCAAAATAAATAATTCAACAATTATTTATCTAGCGATAATATTTATTAAAATAAATATTTCAATAGAATATGATTGAGTTAAGCCTGCACACAAGAATACAAAATTTTAAAACTTAAGAATAAAGAGTGCAAGTACTCAATTCTACTACTATAACAGGTGCCTATGCGGGTCGTGATCCACAAGGAGGGACTAACGATGGAAGCTTTTTAATAAGTTCTCTTTTATGCTACAAAGTATGGTTAAAGATCTTCTTTTAGTTCTTTAAAAGAAAATAAAATATAAATTACAGTTAAGTTAAAAAGAAAGTGGTAGATTGAGAAGGTGGAGAAAATGGAAAATGAATTTATACAAAGAAATTAAAAGAGTGATAAAAGAGTTGGTAAATTGTGGTGTTAGTGATCTAAACTAAAATTAAAATAAAAGAAAGTTAAAACCTAAAAATTTACTTTCCTCTTCGGCCCCTGCTTTCCTTTGACCCATATCGATGATATACCTTTGTTTTAAGGCGAGCAAAGTATGACAAATAGGATCTTCCCCATTCTCGAATTACACTATGAAATGAAGGGGCAAGCTACACTACCATAGAAATGGATATCCATCACCATAAGCCCGGCACTTGCAAAAGCAAGACAACTTCGAGGCTATCGGAGTCATTTGGATTCACAAACACAGAAGAGAGAAGCAAACAAAAATAAGAATGGAAAGAAAGAAAACTTTGATTCGATTCAAATAACAATGAAAAAGAAATTACTTACACTGGTGTCACCCTCAGTACAAGTTTGTTCTCATTCCTCGATGAAAATCTCCTCTCCTCTCAGTTACATAAAGAAAATTAAAATTACATAAGAGAAAATAAAAAAACTTAAGTTACAAACTACAAAATAGCCTAAATTCTACTCTCTGCTTGGTCGTCTCTTCTGCCTCTGATGTGTGGAGCATTTATAGCAATGGATAAAAAATGTGTTATAAGATAGGGAGACTTGGCTATTTCTGAATTTGAATCCTCCCCTTATCTACAAACTTGATTTGATGTGAATATTCAGTTCTGATTTGCAGTTTGTTGACATGTTGATTGCTGAATATAACTTATCAAATAATAGAATTAGAAATAGTGATCAACTTAAGAGTTGTATCCTTTTAAGTCTTCTTTCTGGATCATCTTGAATTATCAGATTTGAGATTCAGTAACGAAAGTTATGACTCAAATACTAAAAATGTATCTAGTCAGAATCCAAGTCAAAATTGCTTCATCTCATCCGTTGATCTTCTCTCTATCAATTTATCCCTTTAGATTTTGAATTTGGACTCTGTATTTGACATTATTCTCAGTTAATCTTTAGCTAACCAAAATGAATTTATAGAAATCTGAATTTTACCGATTTTTATTTGGTGTTATCTTTCTGATTTGCTCTGATCTTCAGCTGAACATTTGCCACAATTCTTGATTTGTTCTAATTAGATCTGGGATCATTCTCAGCTAACCAAATAGGTCCAGTTAAATTTGATTTTATCTGGTATTTATTTAGTTTAATCCTCTTTCTCTTCATTATTATCTTCTGCAAAATAGACATTTAAGACAAGCAAGTTAGCAGATTTATTACACGATAAATGTAGGAGTGTAGTGAAAAGAATATAAAATATGTGTACGATCAGAATACTTTATTCAGTACAATCTTTCAATAAGAACTTTAGTTCAAATAAACAGATAATATATTGAAATTTAATAATTCCTGCAATACTAAACGTTAATATAAACAAACAGAGTAACAGAATAAAATCAGATTTTAAAGTGAGTTACGAGTAAAGCGAATCTCCTTAAGATAATTGCGTCCCCTGTTACGGTGCATATGAGATAATAGATGTTGGTCTTCTAAGATACAACACTCTTTCATATATTCTGCGCAATACTTTGCAAAATAACATACAATCCAACCAAAATTGACCCATACTGTAACAGTCCCAGATTTTCAATGACCAAATTACTTTAATCCAATCCAATTAAACTAATCAATTTCATTGTCTTTGTAATTATCTTCTAAATTGTCCGAAATTTTGACAACATCTCCTCTATAATACGGAGTCTGCCCTAGTACAATATATAAAATCAACAAATTTGGTCTTAATATCGACCATATATATTCATATAAAACATCCCATACAATTTATATCACAATTTCGGCTTGACATCGCCTATTTAATCACAGTTTTGACTTAACATCACCTACTTATATAAATAAACCATTCACACTTGTTCTAACTCATTAATCTCATAAAATAATCCAATTAATAAAAGGTTCACCAAAATGTTCCAAAAAATCTTAATTCAGAATAATTGAATTATACATAACCCTTAACATGTACAATATAGATCTAACTATGTTTTAGACCAAATTTTTAAATCTATACAAAACAAACATATTAATACAAATAAAAGATTCAAATATAATAACATCGACTTTAATGTCCATCGAGAGTGTTTGGTAATAATCCGGTACTATACTCCTAAAGTCCTTCAATTGGGTGTTTGCCTAGACCTAAAAATATTCAAACTAAGGGGGGTAAGCTCAACAGCTCAGTGAGTGAAGTAAATTTTATACTTAATTAGAGCATGATATAACAGTGTGTAGTGTACATGAAACATGAAAGTACGGTGTATGTGTGATACATGAATTACATGATAAATGAATTTCATAATTTGATTGTCTATTTGCTTCCAGCTATTATTCAGTTAGTACCGATGTGTGCACATAAGTATCCAGTATCGATGTCTTCATTTCAATTTAATGGATCCGATTTTTATAGTCTACGGTATCATACACGGTAGCACATTCAATATACCAATAATATATACACATATACATCACACATACATATGTATCACACATGCACATTCATTCTCAATCGTTTGTAAAGATGCCAATATATGTATATCATAGCACCGTCTTCGCACTCTGCTCATGCAATACAAGTCCCTTCCTTCGTATATATATATATATATATATATATATATATATATATATATATATATATATATATATATATATATATATATATATATATATATATATATATATATATATATATATATATATAGCACCGTCTTCACACTCAGCCTGTGCAATACGGGTCCCTTCCTCTATTAATATAATATATAATTTATACCCCATCTTTTCCCTCCTCCGGTGTCATATTGGTCCCTTCCTCCAGATATATGTAACAATATTACACACAGATATCAATACTTCCATAAAGAGCTAATAAACAAGCAACACATTCAACAACCATACTTACATGTCACATTAGTGGTTCTACCCAAGTATTAATCATACCAAATTAAGCAACTATACAGCATTTATAATACTGATCAAGCGTGATTTTCATAGAAACAATTGATCATATTCTTAGTATTATAAATCTGTTATTTAATTCATGTCAATGCCTTTGTATACCACACTCTCATTTCATATTTGTTAAGCTTAATCTTCCATCGGGAAATCATATTTGATTTTATCGCATAATAAACTTTAATTATTATAAATCTCACTTACCTCTATCTGATTTTGTTATCAATACTATGGATACATAGCTCTCGTCTCTGTGATCGTAACGGTTCAAAAATCATCCGAATCTGACTCCAAATGGTCAAGTTATCGTCTGGAAACCAAAACGGACAATTAAAGGTTAGATACACAAATTTATAAAATCATCCAGGGGATATTAATAATTTTCACAATCAAAATTGTAAATAATTTAAATATTTAAGGGGACAAATGAAATTTCACCTTTCTTAAGTTTATCGGGTCGGTAGGGTCTTTAACAGGTCATATTTGAAACCCAAACCCAAAAACCCTCTTCTTTTGCTTTTCTTTTCCTTTTTTTCTTTTTTTAGTTTATCGGGTCTGATATCGGCTGGATTGGTGTGGTCACAGGTCGCGCAAAAGAGAGGGGGAGAGAGAGAAGGGAGGAGCAAGGTGGGCTTGGCCTGTGCCCGCCGCCAGGCGCCGTCCGCCGCCTCGAAGCCAGCAGCTCCGTTGCTTCCCTGGGAGATCTCCGGCCGACCCAGCCACCCCTCCTACCACCAAGTCGAGGAGAAATGAAGGTGAAGATGACTATGGGGTGATGATGATGATGCCATTGTTGGGCTACTCCACTGCCGCCTCCGCCCGGCGCACTACCGCCCAAAGCCCTGGCCTCCTCTCCGGCGCCTCTCATGCCACTGACCAGCAACAGAGAGAGGGGCAGAGGTCTATGGTTGGAGAGAGATGATAAGAAGGAGAAATGAGGAAGGAGAGAATTGTGTAAAATTGGGAATTTTCTCAATTTTTTCACTTATAAAATAAACTCAAAAATCCCCCTAAATTCTCTCATTCAGCCACATCTCATCATCAATTTCCATGCTTAATCACAACCACTCATCACCTCCCCACATGCATACCTACTACATTCCATTCACCTTATTTAACTAAGTATTAATTTGGTATTATACCTGTATATATATACATGTATACCCACTTAAAATATTACATCACTAATACAAGAATAATCTGTATACACATGTATGTGTATATACACACTCTCTCATGTACGTGTACTATTTCAAATGTATTATATATATAACTTGCATTCACCAATTTATTACAATTTGAATACAAAAAATATTTACTTCCCATTTCATATAAATTCCAGCAATTTATTATCTTCAAATTATCAGTTCTAATATACGGTGCCATCTCGAGGTCTCACAATATAATCATATATTAACTTAATAATTCATGACCACTGAATTTGTAACTTTGATTACCGTGTATTATCTTATAATTTGAGACTAAAGCAATAATTAGAATTTTAGAAAAAAAATGAGTTGCTATATTCTACCCTCCTTAAGAAAGCTTCGTTCTCGAAACTTAGGATACTCTAAATGATGGTAAACTCTTCTCATTTCATATAAAAGTTTTCTCCAAATACAATATCTTACTTGATCCGTTGGTTTTTTCACAAAACTTCTCTCAAGAAATTAATTTGTTCCTCAATTAGTCCAACCTGTATCGATTCTTCATCATAGAATATATTCTATTGGATTACAATGGTTATTAGAGATACCATGGTTGGGGGTTCTAGTACATTTTCTTAACTTCAAAACTTAAAATACATTGTGTATCTTGTCCACCAGTATGCAATAAGTCCAACTGGGTTTGGTATCTTAAATAGTTTAACATATTGAGAAATCACATCTCTTTTCTTACCGACTTTTGTCACTATGTTCATTAGAGGCATTTCAGAATTACCTTGAGAACTATAAGGGTTGTTGGCTCGCACAGGTCTTGTTTGCTCCGAACAACCTTTCATTATTTGAAGAAAAAAAGTAATGACACTCACCTACAAACTTCTTGTGATTCACCAGTAAGTATATCCAAGATTTCAGGTGGAAGCCATAGGGATTCATCAATTTTCACATCCATCAAAGTGTCTCCTTCACATAAATCATAGCAGATTCTCTAAGGATACCGTACATTTTCTTCAGTAGTTTAAAGGGTCAATATTTCTCTCATCATAGTCCATAATTGATCCATTTAATTCTTCAAATGAAGTCTAGAGTGCGTTATGATTAAAATGCGAAATTTCAAGTTTCTCATATTGGTTCATAATTAATAGTACCGTAACATCGATAGAACCATAACAAGAACATTAATATTCAATTTATCAGCTGACTCCCTATAGCCAGGTAGAAATATTGAGCTTCACTACTGCATCAATAATAACAACCCTAATAGGACCCTTTTCTTACTTATAATGGATATGTTGTTATTCAATTCCTTCTACAACTTCTCTGTTTGACTTAATAATCTAGCAATCTCTTCATTTAAATCTTACCGTGTTTCATCTATATGGTTCTGTAGATCGACTGTTTTAGATTATTTCTAAATCAACTATTTTCATCTCTTTTGTTTCTTCCAAATGGATTATTATCTCCTCTTTGATCATAAAAGCTTCAGACGAAGACGTACTAAGAGTATACCGATCTTTGTTATTATAAGCAGATTCTATCATGATAGATACTTGTCCAATTTTCCTTCAAGACCTAGTACACATGCATCTAACATATCCTCTTAATATCTGAATAGTTTTCTTGGATCGTCCATCCATCCAAGAGTTTACTGTTGTACTTAGTTATATGCTGATATTCATCACTCCCATTCTTGAAGTATAAAGAATGTGAAGGACACTTCATAGCTTTCAGAATAGTCTGCTTCATTTAAAATCTTCTCTAAATGACAGAGTCATCTCTCTATTGAAATGGATTTGTTCCTTCTCAATTATAAGAATGATTTAGTTTGATATACCTCTTAAAACTCGATATTTATATTTGTCACAATTACTAAATTATCAAAAGAATGCCCATATATTATTCACATGTTCAATGGACAAGTTATAATCATTGATATTGCACCTATTCTGAACTAGCACCAATGTTATAATTTTTGAATTAAGATTCATAATATATTCAATTTCAATTTCACAAGTTTCGAGTGAACTACAGTTCGTAAACAATAATCACTCACGTCACAGGTATGTTTACACATAAAATGTACTATAGGTTGCAATTATTTGTCTCGTGAATATGATAGTTAGGGTTCCGTGTAGTGGATCTTACCACTATTTCTTATTGGAAGTCCCATATTGATGTAACTTAGTGTAAAAGCAATGATAGTAGCAACATGCGGCGGGGCACCAGACTCGGATCGATATACAGTAATTGGTTGGAACAGAAGATAAGAATTTCTTATTCACCAACATGCTGCACACTAACTAAAGATAAGAACAATAAAGTTTCTTACTTATGTATAAATTCTTAATCTTTGACAAGTGTCTATTCCATTTACACAAGATTTTTCATAGCATAATTTACCTCGCTAATTTCATATACAAAAGACCCAACTACTATGCATACAAAATCAAGATGACTTTCATATTATCAGTCTCTCAGTATACTGGTGGACCACAATCATATTTTCTTCACATCGATTGTCCCATCAGGCTTTATGAGTGTAACACCCCGCTCCCAGAATACGTACTTAGTTGCGTATTCAGATTTTTCGATCGTATTTTTCGATTTACTTCCTGTATTTATTCTGTATTATGAATTATTTATATGACCGTTTTGTCTTGGATCCGGATTCCCGGACTCGGAGTCAGCCCTAGTCTGAACCGGGGACCTGATCTTAGGGTATTACTCGATTTGGTCATTCCGGTATTCAGATTTGACCGATTTCAGTTTCAAACATCATTTTCTAATATTTTAGATTTTCTATGATTTTCTGAAATTTTCCTGAATTAAGTTGTAAATCTTCAAAACCGGTGTTGACCAGTACCGCTGACCGACTCTCGAATATTAATTTACAAATGGAGTTGAATCTTAAGAAACGGCTTTCCTGCAACTTCTTAAAATCATATTTTCTATCCAAATACATTTTCTGAGATTTTTCTAATTTTATTAAAAATCTGGCCAATCCGGTGTATACCGAGATTGACGGTTGACTTCAGGATTTTTATTTTGAAAATGAGATTGAATCTTTGAATACCGATTTCACCAAAAATCTTTTTATAATATTTGTTATTTTTGAGAATTTTTGGGGAACTTTCCAAGCTATGTTATTTTTGGACCTTTCCGGAGTTTTCGGTATTTTCCCAGATACCGAGAATTTATCCAAATATTTCACTTTTCTCTTTTTCCCATTTTCTCCCTCCTTCCTCAAACGCGAGTTTCACCTACCTGGGATTCTGCATTTAATGCGGAGATCCTCTCCACGCCTCCCCATGCTGCCTTTAATGCACTGCTAATCAATTCCAATCAAGTCATTATGACTTTTGTCCTTTTGTTAAAACGCAGCCTTTTGCATTTCCTCCTGGACGCGGCTTTCATCCCCGCGTCCAGTTCTCTTGGCCTGGACGCAATCATTGCCTTGTTGAGACGCAACTTAATTGGTGCGTTCTCTTTTGCTTTGATAAGCAATGGCAACATTATTATAATGTTTTCCCACCTTTTATAAATACCCCCACTCCTTCTCTCTCTTTCATTAATCATTCTTTCTTCTTCTTTGTTTCCTGAGAACAAAAACAGCAGCCCACTCCCTTGGCCGGCCACTACTCCTCTATTTCCACCACCATCTCCTCCACCACTCCTTCACCAAATCCTCCACCATTCTCCCCTCCATCTCCTCCTCCATTTCCAACAACAACACCACCTCCATATCATCTTCTTTTTCCTCTTTTCCACCATAAAACACCAAGAAACACCAAACAACCCATTCTCACCACCACCTTCTCCACCATTTCCACCACCACCTACACCTCCTTGGACACCACGAACCACACCAATATCAACTCCTCGGCGAGCTCTTTCATTCTAGCCAACTCGTCGCTCCCCGTAACATCGTTTGCAAAATCCCATTTTTTTCAAAGTGAACTATACTTGCACCATCAACCTCCTTCCCTTGTGAAGGCCGTGCCCTCCTTTCAGATTGGGGCCGTGCTCTTCTTCGTCGACAATATCGCCGTAGATTATTCCGGTAATCGTTCGCGATTATTCCGGTAATCGTTTTGGTGATAATTGACGACAACGATTATTCCGGATGCTCAAGGCTTCAAAGTAACATTTTTAGGCGAGTGGTTTTCCTCGCCAAAGACTTGGACAACTTATTCTCATACTTGAATTTTTATATCATGCAAGATAATCAACAAACACAAAACCCTCAAAAGTCAGGATCTGCTCTCTGTTTGCACTCTTTAGGTCGACTTGACCCAGTCATTAGTCGACTTGAACCCTTTATTAGTCGACTACCCCCTTATCCTAGTCGACTAACTCATTGAAACGCAACCTTTTTCTGAAGACGCGACCCTATTAGTCGACTACTCCTTTACTCCTAGTCGACTAACTTTTTCTTGAAGATGCGGCTCTACGAGACGCGACCTTATTAGTCGACAACTCCTTTACTCCTAGTCGACTAACTTTTTCTTGAAGACGCGGCTCTACGAGACGCGACCTTATTAGTCGACTACTCCTTTACTCCTAGTCGACTAACTTTTTCTTGAAAATGCGACCTTATTAGTCGACTACCCATTTATCTCTAGTCGACTAACTTTTTCTGAATACGCGGCCCTATGAGACGCGGCCTTATTAGTCGACTTGGTCCTCCTCTATAGTCGACTAACTCCTTCTCTAGTCAACTACTTATTTTCCCTAGTCGACTAGAATTGGCTGACTGCTGTGTTTGACCCCTTTATTAGAAATAGACCCTTCCCATGGATTTTGTAATGATCATGTGCCTTCAATTGCTCAGCTCCACTTGATGTTACTCAACTATCACTCTACCATCGCCAGATACAAGCTGACATATACCTGTCTGATATGTTATCACCTGACACCTGACATACTACTACTTGATACTGACTCATGTTGTACCACCTGTTCCCGTCAAATCCTGAATGGAACTAAGTGCCACACGGAACAAAGTGCCACATCACACTCGTGGTGGGGGCCACCTCTTGAATCTGTGGGGGCCACCTCTAGAATCCATCCCCTCAGAGGAAAGTGCCACATGGAATAAAGTGCCACACCACACACATGGTGGGGGCCACCTCTTGAATCTGTGGGATCACCTCCTGTCTGTACCTGATCTCCTGTTATGATTCTTGTTATGTACTCCTGAATTTCCTGATCATGTCCTGCTTCGGTTCTTACCATAAAAGTGATATTTACTTGATAAATTATTATAAGTAGACAACTTGTACCTGGTTTGGGGAAACTGATGGGCCCTGATTAATCATGTTTATGGTGGTCTTATCGAGCCGCGCGTGGCCACATACTTGAGGGATCACCTGGCGGCCACCAGGGATTCCGTGGGGTGTGCGGCACCCCTACTCCTGTTTATTACTGCCGGGTATGCACACGCCCTAAGCCTATTTCTATGGGATCTGCGATACTCTATTCCTGTTTGGGCGTCCATAAGTCCCGATACCTAGCGGTACGTTCCGGCTCAGCACCGGATACTCCTGAACCGTTGTCCCGGGCATGTACGGGACCCATCCGATACATGATTCATCGAACTTTATCAGTTTCCAAATAACTTGCTATATAAGTTGTGAGTGAAAGTATGTGGAATGGGACACATACTGAAGCCTGGAACTTAGACGGCTCCAATTATAATAAAATGCTAATTTACAATTTGCTGTGCCGTTTTGTAACTCAGGTTGTATGTGCTTGGATTACGGTAACATGGGATAAAGGTATATAGATGAGGGTTTCCTTGTTTGGATTATTCCTTCGAGATACTAATCTCATGGGGTCGTGACCTAAGCTTGTACAATCGGTTTTGCTCGTAATCGGTTTTATCGGTTTTATGTTAGCTTAGGAGATAACTGATGTTGCCCTATCTACTTTACTTCTCATCTCTTTACCTTCTCTTATCTTATCATATCATGAGTAGTTCCTGCTTGATATCACTTGTTTTATATCTACTTTCTCCTGCATGCTTACCTATGCTCGCCACTTGGCATTGTATCACCACTCGCCTGGGGAGTTCTATCTGACTCCCTTGGATCCTCATGTCCAGGTCATGGAGCTTGGAGCGTGTGGGTTTCCCCCAGTTGCTGATCAGAGTGGCGCAGCGGTAGCGTGGATCTCCAGCAGACCGTTCTGAGCTCTATCCTCCCAGGCCCCTCTGTGTGCCTCTCGAGTTTTCCTTTTGTAAACTCGTGAGTGCCTGTGTACTGTTCATACTTGTACATCTCTTTGTAATCTCGCAATTGCGCATATCAGTGATGTAATATTCATGTGATATTGGATCACCTCTGGTGATAACTTTGTAATTGTACTCATATGTTGGAATGTATAATGCACCACTTGCTTCCGTACTCTGATTCTTGCCTGTACTGATGCTTAGCGTATATACGTGAGGGTATTTCTGACCTGCGTATATACGTCGCAGTAACGTCTCCGTACCCGCCGGATCGGGGCGTTACAGGGTGGTATCAGAGCCTAGGTTCTTACATCCTCAGTACGTCCAGATGGCAAATTAATGGTAAAGAAATTTGCAACTGGAATGCATGAATCCTGGTTATACAATCCAACTACAAGTACAGAGTTATCTATTTTTCTTGATCATCCTTTCTTCGATTCCTAATCCCTTCCATCTTTCCCCTGTTTTGGTTTTTCGAAGCCTTTATACCAACTTAAGATATGAATAGACTAAAGAGGTAGCGGCTGGTTCTGAATGAAGCTATTATGTGATCTCTTCAGCCAACTCTATGAAGCTCGGGTATTCTCAGGATTGATCCCGATCGGGTTATCTTTCTGGAGTTAGTAGTCGGGATTCTCTACGGGTATTCTATATTCTCGGTTATATCTTTCAGAGTGACCGAGGCCTGGTATTTGAAATTCTTAATTATCGGTCTTCTTTTTTATGGTCAGTATTATTCGGCATCGTTCAAAGATTTATGCAGCAGGAAGTGTAGAAGATGTCAATATTCGGATTATTGTGCAGTCGACTTGAGAGCCCTACCCGCAGTAATTCATGTCTTAATTGGTATAAATTCTGCCCTTGTCCTCTTTGTGTTCAATTTACCCCTTATCGAAATTGCGAGGACGCAATTTTTTGTAAGGTGGATGGATTATAACACCCCGCTCCCAGAATACGTACTTAGTTGCGTATTCAGATTTTTCGATCGTATTTTTCGATTTACTTCCTGTATTTATTCTGTATTATGAATTATTTATATGAACGTTTTGTCTTGGATCCGGATTCCCGGACTCGGAGTCAGCCCTAGTCTGAACCGGGGACCTGATCCTAGGGTATTACTCGATTTGGTCATTCCGATATTCAGATTTGACCGATTTCAGTTTCAAACATTATTTTCTAATATTTTAGATTTTCTATGATTTTCTAAAATTTTCCTGAGTTAAGTTGTAAATCTTCAAAACCGGTGTCGACCAGTACCGCTGACCGACTCTCGGAATATTAATTTACAAACGGAGTTGAATCTTAAGAAACGGCTTTCCTGCAACTTCTTAAAATCATATTTTCTATCCAAATACATTTTCTGGGATTTTCTAATTTTATTAAAAATCCGGCCAATCCGGTGTATACCGAGATTGACGGTTGACTTCAGGATTTTTATTTTGAAAATGAGATTGAATCTTTGAATACCGATTTCACCAAAAATCTTTTTATAATATTTGTTATTTTTGAGAATTTTTGGGGAACTTTCCAAGCTATGTTATTTTTGGACCTTTCCGGAGTTTTCGGTATTTTCCCAGATACCGAGAATTTATCCAAATATTCCACTTTTCTCTTTTTCCCATTTTCTCCCTCCTTCCTCAAACGCGAGTTTCACCTACCTGGGATTCTGCATTTAATGCGGAGATCCTCTCCACGCCTCCCCATGCTGCCTTTAATGCACTGCTAATCAATTCCAATCAAGTCATTATGACTTTTGTCCTTTTGTTAAAACGCAGCCTTTTGCATTTCCTCCTGGACGCGGCTTTCATCCCCGCGTCCAGTTCTCTTGGCCTGGACGCAATCATTGCCTTGTTGAGACGCAACTTAATTGGTGCGTTCTCTTTTGCTTTGATAAGCAATGGCAACATTATTATAATGTTTTCCCACCTTTTATAAATACCCCCACTCCTTCTCTCTCTTTCATTAATCATTCTTTCTTCTTCTTTGTTTCTGAGAACAAAAACAGCAGCCACTCCCTTGGCCGGCCACTACTCCTCCATTTCCACCACCATCTCCTCCACCACTCCTTCACCAAATCCTCCACCATTCTCCCCTCCATCTCCTCCTCCATTTCCAACAACAACACCACCTCCATATTATCTTCTTCTTCCTCTTTTCCACCATAAAACACCAAGAAACACCAAACAACCCATTCTCACCACCACCTTCTCCACCATTTCCACCACCACCTACACCTCCTTGGACACCACGAACCACACCAATATCAACTCCTCGGCGAGCTCTTTCATTCTAGCCAACTCGTCGCTCCCCGTAACATCGTTTGCAAAATCCCATTTTTTTCAAAGTGAACTATACTTGCACCATCAACCTCCTTCCCTTGTGAAGGTCGGTGCCCTCCTTTCGGATTGGGGCCGTGCTCTTCTTCGTCGACAATATCGCCGTAGATTATTCCGGTAATCGTTCGCGATTATTCCGGTAATCGTTTTGGTGATAATTGACGACAACGATTATTCCGGATGCTCAAGACTTCAAAGTAACATTTTTAGGCGAGTGGTTTTCCTCGCCAAAGACTTGGACAACTTATTCTCATACTTGAATTTTTATATCATGCAAGATAATCAACAAACACAAAACCCTCAAAAGTCAGGATCTGCTCTCTGTTTGCACTCTGTAGGTCGACTTGACCCAGTCATTAGTCGACTTGAACCCTTTATTAGTCGACTACCCCCTTATCCTAGTCGACTAACTCATTGAAACGCAACCTTTTTCTGAAGACGCGACCTTATTAGTCGACTACTCCTTTACTCCTAGTCGACTAACTTTTTCTTGAAGACGCGGCTCTACGAGACGCGACCTTATTAGTCGACTACTCCTTTACTCCTAGTCGACTAACTTTTTCTTGAAGACGCGGCTCTACGAGACGTGACCTTATTAGTCGACTACTCCTTTACTCCTAGTCGACTAACTTTTTCTTGAAAACGCGACCTTATTAGTCGACTACCCATTTATCCCTAGTCAACTAACTTTTTCTGAAGACGCGGCCCTATGAGACGCGGCCTTATTAGTCGACTTGGTCCTCCTCTATAGTCGACTAACTCCTTCTCTAGTCGACTACTTATTTTCCCTAGTCGACTAGAATTGGCTGACTGCTGTGTTTGACCCCTTTATTAGAAATAGACCCTTCCATGGATTTTGTATTGATCATGTGCCTTCAATTGCTCAGCTCCACTTAATGTTACTCAACTATCACTCTACCATCGCCAGATACAAGCTGACATATACTTGTCTGATATGTTATCACCTGACACCTGACATATTACTACTTGACACTGACTCATGTTGTACCACCTGTTCCCGTCAAATCCTGAATGGAACTAAGTGCCACACGGAACAAAGTGCCACATCACACTCGTGGTGGGGGCCACCTCTTGAATCTGTGGGGGCCACCTCTAGAATCCATCCCCTCAGAGCAAAGTGCCACACCACACACATGGTGGGGGCCACCTCTTGAATCTGTGGGGCCACCTCTTGAATCTGTAGGATCACCTCCTGTCTGTACCTGATCTCCTGTTATGATTCTTGTTATGTACTCCTGAATTTCCTGATCATGTCCTGCTTCGGTTCTTACCATAAAAGTGATATTTACTTGATAAATTATTATAAGTAGACAACTTGTACCTGGTTTGGGGGAAACTGATGGGCCCTGATTAATCATGTTTATGGTGGTCTTATTGAGCCGCGCGTGGCCACATACTTGAGGGATCACCTGGCGGCCACCAGGGATTCCGTGGGGTGTGCTGGCACCCCTACTCCTGTTTATTCCTGCCGGGTATGCACACGCCCTAAGCCTATTTCTATGAGATCTGCGATACTCTATTCCTGTTCGGGCGTCCATAAGTCCCGGTACCTAGCGGTACATTCCGGCTCAGCACCGGATACTCCTGAACCGTTGTCCCGGGCATGTACGGGACCCATCCGAAACATGATTCATCGAACTTTATCAGTTTCCAAATAACTTGCTATATAAGTTGTGAGTGGAAGTATGTGGAATGGGACACATACTGAAGCCTGGAACTTAGACGGCTCCAATTATAATAAGATGCTAATTTACAATTTGTTGTGCCGTTTTGTAACTCAGGTTGTATGTGCTTGGATTACGGTAACATGGGATAAAGGTATATAGATGAGGGTTTCCTTGTTTGGATTATTCCTTCGAGGTACTAATCTCATGGGGTCGTGACCTAAGCTTGTACAATCGGTTTTGCTCGTAATCGGTTTTATTCGGTTTTATCGGTTTTATGTTAGCTTAGGAGATAACTGATGTTGCCCTATCTACTTTACTTCTCATCTCTTTACCTTCTCTTATCTTATCATATCATGAGTAGTTCCTGCTTGATATCACTTGTTTTATATCTACTTTCTCCTGCATGCTTACCTATGCTCGCCACTTGGCATTGTATCACCACTTGCCTGGGGAGTTCTATCTGACTCCCTTGGATCCTCATGTCCAGATCATGGAGCTTGGAGCGTGTGGGTTTCCCCCAGTTGCTGATCAGAGTGGCGCAGCGGTAGCGTGGATCTCCAGTAGACCGTTCTGAGCTCTATCCTCCCAGGCCCCTCTGTGTGCCTCTCGAGTTTTCCTTTTGTAAACTCGTGAGTGCCTGTGTACTGTTCATACTTGTACATCTCTTTGTAATCTCGCAATTGCGCATATCAGTGATGTAATATTCATGTGATATTGGATCACCTCTGGTGATAACTTTGTAATTGTACTCATATGTTGGAATGTATAATGCACTACTTGCTTCCGTACTCTGATTCTGGCCTGTACTGATGCTTAGCGTATATACGTGAGGGTATTTCTGACCTGCGTATATACGTCGCAGTAACGTCTCCGTACCCGCCGGATCGGGACGTTACAATGAGTGTTCGTGATTCTTTATCATCAGACTCTCCCATTTAGAAAATAAGGAGAGTAATTATATCAAACTCTTTTCATATTATAATACATAATATAAATTATCTATGCTCTTCAAATAATATCAAAATCTATAATTTCTCTAAATATCACATATATATCCCTTATTTTCTTTTATCCGAGCTTTGGTTATTCAACAACTAGATTCTTAATTAGGTTCTTCTGCTATGATTAAAATCTTGTTTTGCTTGATATTTTAACTACTTCTTTATTTCAATGTCCCATACCACTGGCAGTTCATACTGAGGTCCCACACCCCAATAGAACATATTCGAATCAAGGCATGCGGGTATGCCCTCATTCGAACATAAAAAAATAATTAATATTATGCACCTCGAGATAAATCATACACATCAGAACTGATAATAGAACTACTCATATAAAATCCCGCAATCATTTAAACAATGCACACATGCATACACATTAATCCTACGGATCGATCCTGATATAGAAATAACTATTCTAGGCCTATACTTTCCTAGATCTATACTTTCCTAGGCCCTATACCTCTACTCTACTCCTCATTCCTAAACCTTTGCTCTGATACTAACTATAACGGTCCCAAATTTCAATGACCAAATTACTTTAATCAATCCAATCAAACTAATCAATCGATAGTCTTTGTAAGTATCTTCTAAATTGTTCAAAATTTTGACAGTATCTCATCTATAATATAGAGTCTGCCCTGGTACAATATATAAAAATCTACAAATCTGGACTTAATATCAACCATATATTCATATACAATATCCACGCAATTTATATCAAAATTCTGGCTTTACATCGCCTACTTAATCACAATTTCGGCGGCTGACATGGCCTACTTACATAAATAAATTATTCAAACTTGTTCCAGCTCATCAATCCCAAAAAATAATCCAATTAATAAAAGTTCACCAAAATGTTCTATAAAATCTTAATTCAAAATAATTGAACTATACATAACCCTTAACATGTACAATATAGATCAAACCATGTTTTACACCAAATTTTTAAATCTATACAAAACAAACATATCCATGCAAACAGAAGAATCAAATATAATAACATCAGTTTTAATATCCATCTAGAGTGTTTGGCAATAATCCAGTACTATACTCCTGAAGTCCTTTGATTGAGGGTTTGCCTGGACCTGAAAATATTCAGACTAAGAGGGAGTGAACTCAACAGCTCAGTAAGTGAAGTAAATATTATTCTTAATTGAAACATGGTATAATACTGTGTAGTGTACATGAAACATGAAAGTACGTGTATGTGTGATACATGAATTACATGATAAATGAATTTCATAATTCGATTATCTATTTACTTCCAGCTATTATTCAATTAGTATCGATGTGTGCGCATAAGTATCCGGTATCGATGTCTTCATTTCAACTTAATGGATCCGATTTCTAGTGTCTACATTACCATACACGGTAACACATTCAATATACCTATAATATATACACACATATCACACACACATGCACATTCATTCTCAATCGTTTGTAAAGATGCCAATATATGTATATCACAGCACCGTCTTCACACTCTGCCCGTGCAATACGGGTCCCTTCCTCCACTATATATATATATATATATATATATATATATATATATATATATATATATATATATATATATATATATATATATATATATATATATATATATATATATATATATATATATATATAGCACTATCTTCGCACTCTGCCCATGCAATACAGGTCCCTTCCTCCATTAATATAATATATAATTTATACCTCGTCTTCCCCCCTCCGGTGTCAACTGGTCCCTTCCTCCAAATATATGTAATAGTATTACACACAGATATCAATAGTTCTATAAAGAGTTTATAAACAAGCAACACATTCAACAACCATACTTACATTTCATATTGGTAGTTCTACCCAAGTATTAATCATACCAAATTAAGCAACTATACCGCATTTATAATACTGATCAAGCATGATTTTCATAGCAACAAGTGACCTTATTCTTAGTAATATAAATTTATTATTTAATTCATGTCAATGCCTTGGTATACCACACTCCCAATTCAATATTTGTAAAGCCTATTCTTCCATTAGGAAATCTTATTTGCATTTATCGCTTAATAAACTTCAATTATTAGAAATCTTACTTATCTTTGCCTGATTTCATTATCAATGTTGCAGATACATAGCTCTCATCTCCACGATCGTAACGGTTCAAAAATAGTCCGAATCCGACTCCGGATGGGCAAGTTATCGTCTAGAAACCAAAACCAACAATTAATGGTTAGCTACAGAAATTTATAAAAACAACTAAGGGCTATTAATAATTTTTAAGGTCAAAACTGTAAATAATTTAAATATTTAAGGGGCCAAAGGAAAGTTCACTTTTCTTAAGTTTATCGGGTCGGATACGGGTCTTTAACGGGTCGGATTTGAAACTCAAATCCGAAAACCCTCTTCTTTTTCTTTTCTTTTTTTTTTTTTTTTTTCCTTTCCTTCCTCCTTTAGAACAACAGTAGCAAGTTGCTGCTCTTCGCCCACCCTGAGCCCGCGGCCATGGACCCCATCGCCCTGGCTGGCGTCACGCCGCCACCGACCACCCTGGCGACTTCATCGCCTGGTCGCCGCTCCGGCATGGTCACAGGTCGCGTACAAGTGAGGGGGAGAGAGATAAGGGAGGAGCAAGGAGGGTTTGGCATGTGCCCACCGTCAGTCGCCATCCGCCTCCACCAAGCCGGCAGCTCCTTAGCTTCACTGGGAGATCTCCGGCCGACACAGCCACCCCTCTTGCCACCAAGTCAGGGAGAGATGAAGGTGAAGATGACTATGGGGTGATGATGATGATGCCATTGTTGGGCTACTCCACCGCCTCCTCTGCCCAGCGCACCGCCGCCCAAAGCCCTGGCCTCCTCCCTAGCGCCTCTCCCACCACTGACTAGCAATAGAGAAAGAGGGAGAGGTCTATGGTGGGAGAGAGATGACAAGAGAGAGAAATGAGGAAAGAAAGAGCTGCGTAAAATTGGGAATTTTCTCAGTTTTTTTCACTTAAAAATAAACTAATAAATCGCCTAAATTTTCTCAATCAAGCCACATCTCATCATCAATTTTCATGCTTAATCACAACCACTTATCACCTCCCCACATGCATATCTACCATATTCTACTCACTTTATTTAGCTAAGTTTTAATTTGGTATTATACATGTATGTATAGGCATGTATACCCACTTAAAATATTACACTACTAATACAAAAATAATCACATGTATGTGTACATACACACTCTCTTATGTACGTGTATTATTTCAAATGTATTATATATATAACCTGTATTCACCAATTTATTACAATTTGAATACAAAAATATTTACTTCCCATTTCATATAAATTCCAGCAATTTATTATCTTCAAATTATCGGTTCTAATTACTGATTCTAGCTAATGTGCCATCTCGAGGTCTCACAATATAATCATTTGTTAATTAATAATTCATGACCACTGAATTTATAACTTTGATTACCGTGTTTTATCTCATAATTGGAGATTAAAGCATTAATTAGAATTTTTAAAAAAATCGGGTTGTTACACATACCTTTCACTTGATCGATAGTAGGAAAAAGGTACGGACCAAAAATCGGATTTCAGACACAATTCTGAAATTTGAATAGGATTTTAAAGAACCATCTTTAAAGAACTTAATTATTCATTGTACTTGATTGAGCTTTGAAATTATCATTTGTTTGAGTTGTTCCTTTTGGAGTGAAATTCTGCCTTTTATATAGAAATTTGGAGGAAGCCTTTCGGAGTAGACACATCCATTTGATCGAAATGGGCATAACCATTCCTAACAGACACATCTATTCAGTTGTAACGAGCGCAACCTTCTGAATAGACATATCCGTTCGCCGAACAGACACATCCGTTCGATCGAAACGGGTTATCCCTGAACAGCCACAATCATTCGGTTGGAACTAGCGCAACCATTTGTAAAGACATATCCATTCGCCAAATAGACACATTCATTCGCATACCACTTCCGATATTGGACTAAAGAGTATTCTTTTTTTTTCTTTCAATTAGCTCTTGTTTTAGGATAACTACTGACTTGAACATTTTATTCATTTGGAAATGGAATTAAACATGTGAGTATACCATGTTCATCGCCAATGGAAGGAGAACAATTTCAACCATCTCTCCCGCATTCCAAGCAGTGGCTTCCTCCTAAAATCAGCTCAAATTTTCTCAAAAACTCATTTATTTAATTCTAAGTTTTCAACAATCTCCCACAATGTATGGAGATCTAAGAATTTATACACACTATGAGACTGACTTTATAGTGAAAGGCACTTTAGGATGAAACTGCATCAGAATAGGTGAACTAAGTTTTGAACCTTCTATAGCGAAAGTCATATCAGACATACATACCAATCAGTAAACTAGTTCTTGAATAATCGGTGTTTGTTTAAATCAAGTCAACAGACCTCACGCAGTAACTTTTCAAAATCAACTTTTCTTCTCAATTGTGTCCATTTCAACCTAGATATTCTTGGTTTCAGAGAGTATTTAGGAAATCACAGCCTCCATACAAACTCTCAAAGGGCCAATCCCAGCTCTGCATTCACATAGGTGATCATCGCATGAAGAGTAATCTACTTTACCCCACTTATTTTGATAACAAGTTATAGGCATCATTAAATGCGTTAAGCTTATCCTAGAATCGAATTGTAGAAAGCACTCGAGTGCAGCATAGGAATGAGTTGGAGTCAAGCTAATAAGTGCTTACTCGCATACAATCATAACTAGTTTTTCTTTTTGAACTTGTCCATGGAATCTCCAGTCGCTAAGTGTAATTTTCATTAAGCTGACTCGGTATGGTTAGGCTTGTAGCCCTATTTCTTTTGATACATAGTTTATACGATCTCCACTCAAACCATCAATGAACAGATCAAGTCATCTTTTGATGCTACAAAGTCAATATAGATAACTTCATTTGATGGCAACTGCCTAACAATGTTATGTCTATGATAGACGTGTCTAGACTTATCATTTATACATAGTATTGTTTTCTAGATATCGCTGCTTGATTATCACAGTGAATACATATGGCGGGCACTGGATTAGGTCATAGTGGTATATCCTTCAAAATTGTCGAAACCATTCTGCTTCTTTTCAAGCCTTATCCAAGGCTATAAATTCTGATTCTATTGTGGAACAGACTATGCAAGTTTGTTTGGAGAATTTTCAAGATACGGTCGTGCCTCTGAGAGTAAAAATATATCCGCTAGTTGATTTTTGATTTCTTAAAATCTACAATCTAATTTGCATCACTGTATCCTTCAAGTCCAGGTGGATACTTTTCATATCTCAAGGCATACTCTTTTGGTATTCTTCAAATAGCCCCACTCGTAGTAAAATAGTCCAATGATCGCCATTAAGATTACTAGTGTACCTGCTCAATTCGCTGAGAGCGTAAGCTATATCGGATCTAGTGTAATTCATTAGGTACATTAAACTTTTAATGATTTGAGAATACTCCAACTATTATTTTTCAGTTCATGTATCATTGCGAAAGTAGATGTGTGGGAGAAAAGAGTTTGTATTTTCTTTGATCTCATATTTCTTGAATTTTTCTATCATCTTATCAACGTAGTATGACTGAGATAGACTGATTTCATTTGTTGTTCTAGTAATTTTAATTTCTAAAATTACATCAGTAACACCAACATCCGTCATGTCAAAATTGTTAGATAGCATCTTTTTAGTGGACTTAATAACTCCAATATTAGTCTCGAGTATTAACATGTCGTCTATATAGAGACAAACAATGATACATGTATTTTTAACTATTTTAGTGTAAACACACTTATCACATTCGTTGATAGTGAATCTATCCTTGATCATGACACTATCAAACTTCTCATGTCACTGTTTAGGAGCCTGTTTCAATTTCTTTTCACATTTGTGCTTCTGAGGTAGACGTAGCCTCAAATATTTGAGGCTCGCTTTCAAGTGCATACGTTATAAAATTTGAACCAAAAGATTTAGAGACTTATGCATCTCTTACTCCTTCTTAGTTCAACTTCCGCAAGAACTGTTAGTTCACTGGATCTTTCGTCCCTGAATACTATTTCATGTGTTCTTTTCCCAGAAGCATTGTTTTCTTCTCGTTTGTACAGGAAGACATCTTCAAAGAACACAGCATCTCTAGACTTGATAATTATGCTTACATGAATATTTGATATTTCTGATCTGTGTACCAGAAAATTGTAGGCACTGCTATTCAAGGCATTGTTTATAAAAATGCAGTTCATCATTTTAGATCTCAACTTAGTCTTCTTATATGGTGACGCTAGTACCTTGCAAAATACCCTCACATTTTGAGGTAACGGTAGGAAGGAGGTCTTCCATGCCACAACTCAAATGGATTAAGACCAAGTTTCTTGTACGGTACCCTATTTATAGTTAATAGTGCTTTCCCTCACAAGTTCTGCAGTGATCTAGCACTTACGACCAAGAAATTGACCATCTCTTTTAAAGTTATGTTCTTTCTTTCAGTAATATCATTCTGCTGAGGAGTGTATGGTGGTATGATTTGATAGATACCAAAGTTAGCACATAACTCACTGAATTTATTTGATTCATGTTCTCTATCTCGATCAGATTTTAGAATTTTTTCATTTTTGTTGAGTTAATTCTCTGCCTTGACTTTGTATGTAATAAACATACTATGGTTTCAACTCATCACAGTCTTACTATATACCATTTAATACTCAAGAAAATGTCATACGACGAATTTCTTAGAACTTACATCCTCCATCTTCATATTAGAAAGAGGAGTAGACAACACAGTATGGTTCGGCACTCTAAGTGCCCCACTGATACTTGTTTGATGAGTATGAGATATTATCTGCAGTTCAATGCAGAGTAGAATTTAGTGTCTTCAATATACGTCCTCGGTAATTTTGAGGAAAACGAAAATTGTTAACAACTTTCGAGAATAAACTTTTAAAAGAAAAGATCTCCTATTGATATTTTATAAAACAAGAATTAAGAGATTTGAAATCTCGGTGGAAAAAAAAATATTAATTGTTGATGCACCTGAACTACAAAGGGCATAATTGTCTTTAGATTTTTATTCTTCACAATCCAATTCAAGATCAAGATCAACCGGTCCAATCGGCCAGGTAGGTGAAAATCAGGTGGGAGGTTATCCATTCAATTGAATATTCTTCAATTACAAAACCACATTTAAAATCCTTTCCTTAGGCACGAATCAGACTGGTATTTAGTCAGTCTCGTATGAGTAATAAATCAGTAAGATAAATAATTCAAAATTAATTTATTTAGAAATAATATTTATTAAAAAATATTCCAGCATGAATACTTTATTCAGCACAACCCCTGCAATAAGAATTTTAATTCAAATAGACAGAGAATATATTGAAATTTAATAATTCCTGCAATACTAAATGTTAGTATAAAAGGATAGAGTAGCAAAATAAAATCAGAATTTAGAGTGAGGTACGTGTAAAATAAAACTTCTTAAGACAATTACATACCCAGCTTTGGTGCATACGGGATAATGGACGTTGATCTCCCAAGATACAACACTCTTTCACATGTTCTACGCGGTACTTTGCAAAACCACATACAGTCGAATCAAAGTTGACACAAACCTTCTATTTGATTGGAAGTAGGAAAAAGGACACAATCCAAATCGGATTTCAGACACAATTCTGAAATTTGAACAGGACTTTAAAGAATCATCTTTAAAGAACTTAATTTATTCATTGTAGTTCATTGAGTTTTGGAATTCTCATTGCTTGAGTTATTCCTTTTGGAGTGAAATTTTGCCCTTTATATCGGAATTTGGAGGAAGTCTTTCATAGTAGACAAATCTGTTCAATCGGAATGGGAACAACAATTTCAAATAGACACATATTTTCAGTCAGAACGGGCGCAACCATTCCGAGCAGACAAATCTGTTCACAGAACAGACCATCCATTGGCCGAAATAGGTTATCCCTGAACAGACACATCCGTTCAATTGAAATGGGTGCAATCATTCTAAATAGATATGTCTGTTCACCGAAGAGATACATCCATTCACATATCACTTCTAATGTTGGACTAAAAAGTTCACCCTTTTTTGTCCCATTTAGCTCTCGTTTCAAGCCAACTTCTGACTTAAATATATCATCCATTCAAAAACAAAATTGAACTTATGAATATACCATGTTCATCACTAATGAAAGGACAACAAATTTCAGCCATCTCCCGCGCATTCCAAGCAGTGGGTCCCGCCTAAAATTCAACTCAAATTTACCAAAAAACTTATTTAGTTAATTCCAAGTTTCCAACATTGAGTTGGATGTTGAACAAATTGTCCTACATCGGCTAGACATGGGGATCCTCTTCATTATATAAGGATTTAGGCTACTTCACCTAATAGGTTAACCTTTTAAGATGGTTCCTCAGATCCCAACAAGTGGTGAAGAAAAGTAATAGGTTGCAATTTGTGCTTCATGTAAGGCGTGTGCCGCCCTCCGCATAGTGAAAGAGTTGTGATCTCGATGGAGCATATAGAAAGATGAGCAGGCTAACTATGGTGCCCCAAGTCCCAATACAAAGATGTCAGGGGAGGGGACTATCAGCTCTCCCTAGGAGTTGATTCATCGATGACCCTTAAAGTGTTGTTGGTACTTCTTAGAGGAAAGGGAGGGGTTGTAGAAGTGGTCGCGGCTATTGTGGGTTCATTCCTACTATTTTTGTAGGACCCGGTCATTTTAATGGTGCA